>CAMZMU010000042.1:45036590-45636590 GCA_947311845.1 Poa pratensis | reverse complement strand
AGACCACCTTTCTTGATTGCGCTTTGCTTGGTGAAGACTCACATATCGCTCCCCCATACACAATATGGGAGAGCCTCTATAAGGCACATCTTCACTTGACCAAAATCTCCAAATGGGTGACAAGTTTCAAGCATAGGTTTTTTCGATATGCTTCTCTTGGACTTGCACTTCATCTTCTTCTCTTAATATATATGATGACTTGGAGATAAACATGAATGTTCACTCAATCTTCTTTTCCAAGTCACACTTGCAATAAGCTCAACTCTAGATGACCATTTGTGTGGATCACACCTTGAATATTACTTTGGTCATCACTTTATCTTCTTTTTTCAATCTTGATACCAACACATGGTGTTCAAGCATTGTCAATGGACAAGCCCTACAAGGATAGCTCAATGCAACCATTAGTTCATAGAGATTGTCATTAATTATAAAAACCATACATGAGGGTTCATGCACTTTCACTTTGTCCGTTTGGGGGCGCCGTTGGGATATGTTTTCAGGCTATCGAGACAAAGCAGACAAACGGGGCGAAACAGGGACACTGTTGGAGTTGCTCTTAGCTCAGGTTTGCTGGTCTTATATTTGGCGTATCACTTAATTTGCGTTTATGTTTAGTAATGTACTATACAAAACATTCTTACCAAGTTTTCATATAATTCACGTGTTTTGCTCTTTTTATTGCAGATTTAGTATAACTTTCTACTAAATCTACGACAATTATAATATAAATCAGAATTTGACCACGATCATCGTGTCGGCGAAGCTCTTTTTCTTCAGTGTTACATAACTGTACTATAGCTACATGTGAGACTTGATATGACGCTTTTCTAAGGCAATATATGGCACTTCAGGTGAGGACGTTTGGCACCATATATATCGTGGCAAGGAAACATGTGTTTATGCCACATTTGTTTAAGCAGCCCTACACCCATGTGTAGGCGTTTTATTTGACCGTGTTTGGAGCTCGGAACTCACCAAACCGCAGCAAAGTCAAGAACATCCGTCCGTCCCCTTAAATCCAGGGCCACACCGAATCCAGGACAAAGAATTTACCACCTCCTCTCTCATTTCCTTTCCTTTCCTCCTCGCGCCTCAACACCACCTCTCTATTCTTCCACACAGACACTACACAACAAACAAACGCGAAACCGCAAGCACCTCTGCTCTGCTCACAGGCGCTGCCCCGTGCCATTACTGCCCCCACCTGTCGTGTCTCCGGCCCCGAGCACGCCACCGCGTTCCTCCTCATGGCCGGCGACCGCCGCGCCGGCTCGCCCACGGCGGAGCGCCGGCGGGGGATCCGGCGCCTCCTGCTGCCCCGCGGGGAGGCCTCCTCCTCGCCGCCGCTGCTGCCTCCACCCGCCACGGCGGAGGCGGGGCGGAGGAAGGGGTTCGCGTGCGCGGCGCTGCGCGGGCTGGGCTGCACGTCAGCCGCGGCCTCGCAGGCGTACGCGCCGGGGGCAGGCTCCGCGGCCGCGGCGGCCGTGCGGTCCTCGGCCGACTGGCACGGGCGGCGGAGGAAGGGAAGGACAGGAGGAAGGAGAGGGTAGGCGGCGGAGGGGCCTCGTGGCCGGAGGGATCGGCGCCGACGTGTGGTGCGCCCCCGGGATACCGTTCGCGGCCGAGGCGTCCTCCGTGGACTGCGTGGTGGCGCGGCACCAGATGCTTGGCAGGGGAAGCCGCGGCGGCGAGGCCGAGAGGCCGCCGCACAGAGAGGTGCGTGCGTGGTGTGCGTGGATGGCTTCTTCTTCCGTTCCATGCTTTGCTTGCTGTCTCTTGGCCTTGTCTGGATCTGTTTCGTGCTCACCAGTTGTCCATTTGTTGTTCATTTCGGAGGATTGTCTGTTCATGGTGGGTGGTTGATTTCAGTGTTCTTATGTGTGTGCCGTTTTTGTGCTTTTTAAACTGCTTTTTGTCTGTTGCTGAAAAGAAATCGTGTTATTTTCGAAGTATTCAGATTTTCTGGTTGCTCTTTTGCTCTGAAATATCACGCTCAATTTTCACATTTGCGCTCTTTGCACTTTGTTCTTCGCTGTATATTGCAGTATTTCACAGTTAGTCCTGACAACTAATTATGAGCAGTCTTCAATGCAATGTTCGGCCTTTCATAATTAGCTTTTGTTCTATATAAGCATCTGTTACAGTGCTCCACTACGTGTGTGATGTTATCTCTTCGGGGCGTACTCAATCCTCCGTATGCAAGCAAGCAGAATCTTTTGTTCTGCCAACCAAGCCGATGACGAGCTTTGAAGGTTGACACTAACGTTTCTCACATCCACTGCAGAGGCCCTGCTTGTCTCGGAGAGCGGCCATGCAGGAGCAGATATCCTCGTCGTTCATGGAGTCGCCGCCGCCGCCGTTGCCGCACCTCGACGGCCCCTTCTTCGGCGCCGACCTCCTCCCCTCCGCCCGCCTCCGCCGGATGCGCGGGTACCGCCCCTCCCCCGGTGGCCTCGAAGAAGAGGTGCAGTAACAGTACACTACACTAGTCAGTAAACGCACTGCATTGCATCGCATTTCGTTTGCTTGCACACTTCGCCTGCATCTATACCTTTCCCCACCTCAGCGTCCAGGGGCGAAAGCGGTTGGTGTCGCGATTACGTTGCCATGAGATTCCCGTGCGTATGATACTGCACTAGTTTCATCGTGTGATCTGACGATGCTTGTGCTGTAGCGCGCGTGGCACATCCTTCTCCGGTAGTGCGTGCTCCTGGGCGGGCGGGCGTTGGAAGTGGTTGACTTGCTTCTTTCGTGCGCTAAACGTGACGTGAGATCGTGGCCTTCTCAGAGGTTAACTAACCGATAATCAAGTGGCTCCAACCACGGAGTTAGCGGTGCTACCACATTGAGCGCTTCTTAATGTATTGGTCAATGGTCATGACTCATGCTCATCGAGGATGGTGCAACTGCAAGGTGGAAGGGAATGTGACCGAGAGCTGTGTGTGTGGCAATGTGGAAAGCGACCTCTTAGCCATGGACCCATGGTCATTCCATGCAATTCTGAGTTCTTTAGCCCTGCTGATGAGTGGTCAAATGTTGTTCAAACTATGCTATTTCGGAACGGGGGAAGGGCTGGTGGAACACCTTAGCATGACAAGCAATAATATGACTCCATTCATTCTCTTTTTGGCATACTGTTCTAGTGGATCCTACAGTAGGTAGGGATGGGCATTCTGGTGCGTGAATGAATGATGGTTTTCAGAGACCAGTCACAGATGGGTGCCCAACTGTTCTGCCTGCTGACTGAAGTGGTCTTTTGGTGCTTAGGGGGACCCTTATCATTTCCCTGTTGCTTCAGTCATAATCATATCTGAAGGTGTACTCATTCCTTGTTCACCGCTGATGCTCCTAATTTTGTAATCGGACATGATCCACGAGCAACTTCTTTTTTCTCCGTATGGGCACCTATCAAATATATATACATAGGATAGGAGGTGAGGCATTTTAACATGCTTAGGTGACCTTTTCTGGCTAAAGCCTATTCCACCCAAGAGAAACTAGGATTGAAGTTTACTCCTGTTTCTGTGCATTCTATCACTTTCTTTCTCTCCTTGGTTTTTTCATACTTGTTACTTAGGGTGGACATTTTCAATCGAAACATCTCCAACGTCTAAGATAATGCATGGAGGCTTAATGATTTCTATGCCTAGTCAGTTTTCGAATACTCGATTGAACTGTTTTTTTATGGCAGATCATGATGTTTCAGACAAGAGTGCTGTTGGGAGGAATGAGTATGTATGATCGGTACCAGGATTGGCGCCTTGATGTTGATAACATGACTTATGAGGTCTGTATATCCTCCCTCCCGTGTAACACAGTAACAGCACTTGGCATCGCCATCATCATGAACCGATTTTGTATAACAGGAGTTGCTTGAGCTTGGAGAAAGAATCGGACATGTCAACACAGGGTTACGTGAGGATGAGATAATTCGCAACCTTAGGAAGGTCAAGCACCCAGCCTTCGATTCCTCGTTCCGTTTTCCAACAGAAGTAGAAAAGAAGTGCAGTATTTGTCAAGTATGCCATTAATCCTTTTTCCTCTGTAGTTCCTTTGTATATCTGTATCCTGTGTCTGGTGGTTAAACCAAGTCTGTTACGGTGTATGTTGCAGGAGGAGTTTGAAGCGAATGACGAGATGGGGAGGCTGCACTGCGGCCACAGCTACCATGTCTACTGCATCAAGCAGTGGCTTTCTCAGAAGAACGTTTGCCCAGTTTGCAAGACTGCTGTCACCAAGACTTGAACAAGTCGGACCCAGGCTACGCCCATTGTGTACCTGGGTGGAACCTGAAAAGCATGTTTGTTGTGTCTTGTACAGTCCATTCCATATATTATTGTGTAAACACAACATCCATTCTTTTGCATTTCCAGATAGAAATGCCATATTGCGGGCCATCTTTTATCAAATATATGGGTTCTGATACTCCTTTGAGAGGGTGATGTCGGAAAGGTTTGCAGAAATTGGGAACTAAGACAAATCGGTTGTTTACTTGTCACCGGTCGGTGGTACACCTTCCCACCTGAGACTTGACTCGCAGTTTGACATGTTTTAACGAAGTTTGCTTTAAGCTTATGGGCTATGTACGACAGACAATTGCACAAAAAATGTATTTCCTTGTGACTATCAACAAACTACGTGAGTGTGTAAGTTCCGACTTATGGCAAAAGACTATTATACTATGCAAAGTATGTCAACAAGCAGTGGATTTTTTGAACCCGGGCTACATGGAACCCTTTTTTTGAAAAATCGAAAATGACATTTCTAAGTTTTCAAAAATCGTGAAAAAAAAACACATATGTAGATAGTTTCGAGATCTACAAGCGTGCACAATTTTACCATAAATTTCGTTGGATTTTGGGCTGTACAAATAAGACAAATCAGAAAAAGTTTCAAAATTTTGAAACAGCGTAACCCAGATCTACCCATTTGTCTTTTTTGTGCAGTCCAAAATAGAATGAATTTGGAGTAAAAAATTTGCAGGATTGTTGATCTCAACAATATCTACATCCAGAATTTTTCTCAATTTTTAGAAACTTAAAAATGTCAATTTCATTTTTTTTTAAACGGGCACCATGTAACCTTGGCTCCATTTTAGGTTTTCGATGGATTTCTCTTTTTACAGTAGCTTATGGTAATAAGGATGAGCGTCTCGTGCAAAGAAAATTATACCACGAAAGTAGAAGCCTGGAGGGATTTACCATCTGATCCCAGGCTTACTCTCAGTCATATCAAAGAGTGGCATTAAGCACAGAGGGTTTCATGCCATCATGTGAAAGTGTTCTAAAAGATCGATAGATAACGGCGTTGTTCTCTAAATCACATACCCCACAAACATATGTAGGCGTAAGATATCAAAATCCTGTTCCTACCAGTACTGTCTATCCAGCCAAGATGCCAGCTGCTTCGTCGCCGTTCGTCTTGTAAGTGTTGTCACGGTCTCACCAGTACAAAGACGATCGGCATTTAGCGGTCATTTTTGCGATCAATTACCAGTACATGGGCAGACACGAAGCAAATTTAGTGAATCCTCTTCAATTCCTCCTGTTGGTACACAGCATTTACATGTGACACACTAGACTGATGATTAACTGTTGGTTGTGAAGAAACAAACTAGGAAGCTTGGCCGGTAGAAAGGGGACACGAAATACACTTTTGCTACTCACCACTCCATTGTCATTTGGTGATTACACAATATCATCCGAATCCAAATGTAGGATGACCATCGTGCAACGGTGCGTGGCAGTTCTGACGTATATGAATAGTAAGAGTTTAAGAAGACACTTCATCGTGTTGAGAGAGGAACTCTATTATACAAGGGTACACTTCATGGACAGCCTGCACGATAGCAGAGAGCACTGTAAGAATCAAAGACTGAACTTCAACCTTTAAACACCAGATATGCCACGTACCTTCCGCCCCCCAACCAGGTCATAATGTGCATAGTGAGGTCCTTCAGGTTTGCCAAAAACCTTATAGGTGACCAGATGCTGAGGAATTAACTTCACGGTTTCTGCAAATTCAACGAAATATCACTTAAAACTATTAGTAGTAGATTTTCAAACGAAATTCAGAAGCAACTCATAATCAAATAATGATAGTGTCATGGGCATTAGGTCAAGGCCCAGAGGCACCATACCAAAGCTAGGATTTGTCCCCAGGAATCACTATCCAGGAAGCAAGTATAGTAGTTTATTTAGTTATTATTACTAAGCTTAAATAGGAAAATAATGATACAATTCGTTAGGAAAGTGTCCCAGGGCTGTTTCTTCCTTGTTGTCCCCTGTCCTTCTAGTCTTTGGGTGTGGTGGTGTTGTTGCGCTCTCCCCTCCTCTTTTTGAGGTTGAGATGCTGCTTTCTTTCTCCTTTCTCTTTTTCTTTTTTGAGTCATTTGTACTGCTTTACTCCTCTTAATGAATGAAAACAGCACTGGCTCTGCTTTTCGTCAAAAAAGATCCATGAATGAGAAAAGCTAAGCAAAGATCTAATCCCCGCCCCAAACTTCTCTCCTCTCATCCCCAGCACCATGACCAGGGCAGCCAACCCTCTCTGCTGAAGCCGTTACCCAACCTTGTAACATTCATCCGTCTTATGACTGGTACCAATCTTAGGACATGTCAGATTAGTCAATGTGCCATGTGTAAGACCACCACAACCCACTGGCTGGGATAACCCAGACAGCATAAATGGGAAGTGGTGCAAGCTGGTACGTTCCATGAAGCCTTGGTGACCCTAGGCTCCTAGCTTGTGAGCTCAGCCCCAGTTAAACAATAAGGTCTAATGACTATGATATAGGCATTTTCAGAGTTCGTGAACTTTGCAAAACGACACATTAAAAGTGAAACCTGTTGCCATACCGTAAACAGCTTCTGGGGGACAAATCAAATCCTCATCTCCAGCAAGGGCAAGCACCGGTACTTTGGTTTTCCGTAAATGCTCTTTGAAGAAAAAGGTACCGGCCCTGTTTCGCAGCCCGCCATCACGGAAAGCAGTCGCCAGCTGTAATAACACTTTTGCTGGTACTGTGCCTGAGCATTACATCATCAATTTGTCACAAGAATTGTTGAGAGCTTTCGTAATGAAACACATTATACAAAGATGAACTACCATGGTCAATTTTCCTGTGGAGTTTAGTAAAACTCGTTTCAAGTCTGCAGCCGAACTTATGTTCTTTAAAAGATGATCTTATAACAAGTCACATCTTACTAGTTTAGTGCACAACTGCATAATCCTACAATGAGTAGTAATCAAAATGACCAGCTACTATTAATGAAAATATACGCGAAGTGTTTGAATGTTCTCTAAGGAAATAGATATCAGTAACATAAACTTTAAACTGAAGAATAGCACCATACACAAAACATATGTATACCAGCACGTTAAATCCATCAACTTACACTAAGATGAAACTGTTTAAGCGATAACAAACAGGCTTCATGCAGGCATTGCTAAATAAAAACCTGACTTCATGTGTATAAATTATGTGACTTCTCGTTTTATCTGACCATATCATAGGTTCATAATGTACTTGTATGTATGGCAAGTCGACGACGTCTATTGAGAAGAGTAGCAGACAATATAGGTCTTGACTTACAGAAGTTATTCAAGATGAGCTTTGAAAGTAGTTCAGGGTCCATCATGTCCTTGGCTGAAATTTGAGAACGCAGCAGTGACAAAATGTATGGCGCACGAGATGATATAGGATAAGTGGTTGATAGTAATGTTCCCAGTGGGATAGCAGGAACACGCAACATCTCAGCTGGATCTGCCTAATAAACAATAATGAAGATTAGGTTTCAGTCTATGTATTAAATATGTCAACCTGATTGAAGGTCAACTTACAAGAGGCACTATCAACTTGAGCGAGGAGTTGGATGTAGTGTAGTCAACTGATGAGGCCAGAGTAACAATTGCTGCCAGCTCTGGATCAGCCCCTTCGAATCCTTGTGAAGCAGGAATAAAGGATAGTTAGTAATTCGCATGTCTTGGTAATAAAATCCGACCTTCTGATACAAAAGCAAGCTTTGCAGAACAAAGATACAAGACCACAATGTTAAAAATCACACGGGCATCTGTAATGGAAGGTATATACTACTCCCTCCGATTGGAAATGATTGACACAGATTTGTCTAAACACGGATGTATCTAGACATATTTACATATTTTAGAGTGTAGATACATCCATATTTAGACAAATCTGTGTCAACCATTTCCGATGGGAGGGAGTATAATAACACTCGCATGTAAAACTTGTAGATCAGCTGGTCAGAAATAATGCAGATTACTGGAAGCATGTCCTGATAAGGGACTAATGTTACAGGGTAGGCAATAGAGAAGAAACTAAAACAGATAACTGATAGAGAATTAGAGATAGAGATAGCTTTCAAGGAGACGAGATGTGAAAATTGCTGCAATGAACCTAATTCTATATGCCGAAGTTAACTATTTAATGTCAACTGAAGACAAAAGCTTTGTCTAATTCATTGAATATAAGCAGGAGTTTATTAAAAATAAAAAGGAAGAAAAATGAACAAAATTGTATTTTCCCACGTAAGAGCTCCTGTAACCTTAGGACTGGCCATGTATGCCAATGCCTAGCCTCATCCTTAAAGTTGGCTAGAAGCACAGTTGGAAGGTGCTCAAGCTTTGGAAAACCCTGCAACTGTGTTCTTTCCAAATCTACCATGACCCAAGCAAGAGGGCAAGACAAGGCTTGCCACGGCCTTGTTTGGTACGGCCGATCATCAGCCACCATTCATGGACCCAGCGACGCTGTCCACAAGTTTGGTTGCACATATTTGAAACCTAGCCAAGATTTGAGCAATGTTCAGATGCATACCGAATACCTGGTACGCAATAAGAGATATGTGATGTCTCCGTCACCCATCACGAAGAGAGGAGATGCTTATTCATACACTACTACGTGCATATTACTAGCAAGATGTATTGTGCACTTGATGATACAAAGAGATAGGGAAGGAGGAGCCGTTCCAATGATTGCTTGATGGATAACAACAGACAAAACCGTGCTCTGGAGTTAAACTTATACATGATCAGACAGACAAGCTTAATACAAATGCCTGATGGCAGTCCATTCAATTTTACCAAATATCCAGCAAGCTCTACTTAAAGGAAACACTAGCCGGAATGAGACGCCTGGATAGAGCATACAAGACAGGGTGGTGTAGTTTCTTAATATTGTGGTGGAGTGTACTGCGTGACTTAGTACTTTGTCTCTGCTTTACTACTTCATGGCCTGATACAAGGGACAGTACCTAAGAGGCTTCCAGAGACCCATGCCAAACATACAAATACAAATTAAGAGCCTCCATGGATGCTTGTGCAAATAATTTCAGTTACCGATGGTAGTGATGTTGGTATGTTATACTTCAGCTTTCCTAGCCTCACTACTAGTTGAAGATGGAAATCTATTGCTAAATGAAAATATTGTTTGCCCAGCTCTAAGAAGATCAACAGAAAAGCAAAAAAAAAAAAAGACAGGTTGATGAAACATACCACACTTTGAAATCATTGCATACAGCAAGATTCCTCCCATAGAATGACCAATAGCGAGTAATTTTCCATCCTTCGTTACACTCTGCTGTTTTATATAATCTATCTGCACAAAATCACCATACTTCATTAGTTCTTACAAAGGCATCGAATGTACCTTCAATATCTCTCAACAGTAAAGAGTATGTCTACAGACCGCTGCAGGTACATCCTCCTCCAGGTAATGGTCAAAGTCCCAATCGTAGCTAATAATCAGCTCCAACTGCTTCTGGAGATCTTCTATGGTTGCAGAGAAGCGTTCTTGCCAGCCAAATAACCGAGGGGAAACATTTTGTTGACCTTCCCCAAGAATCTTCACTAGGCGCTGACTTAATTGGCTAATTTGATCAGATATAGCTGACGTCTGTGGAAATTCCATCAATCCTAGAATTTTATCCGCAACCTCCTCGATACTAGTAGTTAATGAGTCATCAGGGTGAAGTTCTGCCACTCGGTCAAAAAAACTGTCAGCGATATTTCTCAGTCGGCTATCATTTACATAACCTGAAAATGTTGCACTCAATCGTGCCAAAGCATTTGTTAACTTTGTCACCAGCTGTGGTTCTTCTGGTATGTTTGTTTCTACCATATTCTTGTCTGTTAGTACTGGCACTTCAAAACTGAGGTTCATTAGTTGACATATCCTTGGCAGGAGGAACAACATTTACTTTCTTTGTCGAAATTTCATCTACACCTGAATTAGGTGACAAGTCAGACTTGGTGCTAGCCGCAGCTAATTCTGATCCACGTGTGCTGAGGCCTGCACCACGCAACTCAACAATCCATGTATCAAACCCTTGCATAGACATATGACGGGCAAAGGAAGCCTGACATCAATTCATACGTATTAATGGAAATCTATGGTAAAAAAGGAAGCCATAAAATAAATGCCTATAAACATGAGCAAAAGTAACAAGGAAGACAGTCGATGTATACCTCTTTCTTTACTGAGTGTAACATATAAAACAAAACAAGACAGTGAACAATCCATGAACTAAATTTCCCAGAGAATACCAAAATTGTTCTAAAGGCAGGAATACATTTTTGATATAGTTTGAATCAAGTGATACAAGCACAGCAGCAACTAAAATTTTCAATTGACTCTTCAAGAGTGGAAAATCATAATTTTAACTGCAAATTCATAAATTACATTCAGTTAGGAGAAAATTGGAAGTATGAACTTGTGTTTTCTTTACTTTCTAGCTGCACTCCAGCACCATTAGTTTTGTACGTAAACACATGTTGCTGAGCTAATAAAATTCATGTTACCAACTTATGAAGTCATAACCATCAGCAATGCAATTAATACTAATTTTTATCCACACCAAATTTCATTACAACTGCATGTGAACATTTCGAAATTATGATAGTGTAAGGTCTGCTGATTGCTCTATCCCATCAGATGTACTACCATGCGTATTACTGAAATAGCAACAACAGTATGAACAATAAATATGTCAATAACTATGATACAGACTTCTTTAGAAGAACAAATTTTGCGTTGGTTTGTTCATAGCATTCAGTTTACTGCATGATATGCTCTCAATTTTTCCTTACTGAAATTTTGACAGTGGAGCTGTGACATGTTTAGTGTCACTCTAACCTAAGCTACTCCCCATGATATGTGTCAAAGCTAAAAGATAGTTATCAGTTTGCATTTGCAACAAAATTATACAATTTTATTCTAACCGAAATGCACTTTTTACTTTCCAGTTTTCCACTATAAAAGCCCGAAGTATGCCAAAAGCAATTTTACAGAAATGAATCGAACATCATATGAGTTTTTTCAGCGAATTATCAATAGCAAAAGCGTCACATAGATGAACTCACACCAGGTGACAGGTCGAATCCCATCGCATTGGTAGCCACTCCCGACAGCAGCATCAGTGGGTGGTTCCTCTTGGGCGCCTGCACAAGACCAAATGAACACGAAATATGAAACGAAACAGAACTACAGAAGCAACCCTAACGATGCCGCAGGAGCAAGCACGCACCTCAGGCGGCGGGCGGTACCTCCAGAGCGCGATCCGCCACTCGGTGCCGGGCACGGGCGCGTAGTGCAGCTCGTCTGCCGTGCAGATCGCGGGCTTCGCCCCCTGCTCGCAGTCGCAGGCGGCGCCAGCAGAGGCGAGGACCCGGGAAGTCGAGGGCGAGGGCGAGGAGGGCGGCGGCGGCGGCGGTTCCGAGGCGCTGTAGGAGGCGAAGGAGCGGAGACGCAGCGGCGCGGGAGGCGCGCAAGGGGAGGCGCGCGCGATGGGAGAGGACGAGAGGTGCGCGACGGCGGCGCCGGCGAGGAGGATGCGAAGGCTGGCGCCGTGGAGGGGCGGCATGGCGTTCGGCGGTCGGAGTCCTCGCTTCGCTTCTGGCTTGTTCTTTTTGCTTCGTCTCCGATTTGGTTTTTACCACTCCGACCGACCGGTATGTGTGGGCAGCGGTAGTTCCATTTGCGCCGGTTAATCTTCGGCGGCCACGCTGCGTTTGGCCGCTAGCGAAAACGGGCAAAATTAAACGTCAAAAAAAAAAGGGGCAAAATTGGACGCCAGCATATTTGTGTACTTTTTTTTCGATAAATAGTTTTATTTATACTTACTAGTTGGCATGTACGTGCAACGCACGTTTTTATAATTAAATAGGGAAATTTACCAGCAGCTATGTGGATTATGTATTCAACACTTTTGCATTCCTAGATTTTATATTGAAAACAAAATCATATATGCTTATGTAAGCAACATGGAGCACACAAATCTCATGCATAAGCCAACGGAACTGGTGTGCGGCGTCCCTGCTGTCACGAAATATGCCCTCGGCACTGATGGATTCGCGTGGCGCTCGCCGAAGCTACACCCGCGGGAAGGATGGAGGAGCTTGAGAGACCTTCCCGTTCGTAGGCGGGAGTATTAGAGAAGGATTTTGTAAATCCTATTGTTGCATGCCGAATGTAGTTCATATGTGAGACGGACTCAAATTAGAATACCATTCAAATTTCTGGATGACACAAATTTCATTCCTAGTGCAAAGCAAGAAGTGCAAAGTAAAGAATCAGAATGTCTCAAAAAAATGAGGAGATACATTAAGACAAGTAATAGTAACCATGCTAAATTACTGCATTATAATTCTATGCAATAAATCAAATGTGAGTACATACAGGGAGTGACAGCGAAGCATAAGGAGCAGCCAAATAAGTGCCATTAGATGGTAAATTACCTCCAAAATTAAAAATGATTGGACACAATCAATTGTAATAGTAACTTAGCCTGTAAATCTTTTCAGATAATCAAATAGAAGCTACCGGAACTATTAACAGAGAGCTATATTTGAATTTCAGACCCTAACTAATTTACACCAGAGTATAAACAAAGATTGTTTTCCCTGTGTTGTTTTCTGTTGTGACACAGGGACAAACTTCTCATACTCATGTCTATATCGTACAATTTTAGCATCGTGGTGGGATCATTTTGTTGTAGTTTCTGTTCTTGCTCCATCTAATCGATTTACTATTTGCATTCAGGATATTTGAGAATTCTTTTGGGGTGGATTCAGATGAAAATGAGAAAGAAATAGAATTGTTGTCCATCTCAGGGCTCCTCAAGCAATTCATCAGGATCAGATGACTGGGTCAAACCTGCTGCATATGGTCTCAACTGCTCGTCTGACCAGGGAGCATAGAACTGACTGGGATGCGTTCCGTCTGTTGCAAAGAGATCCTAATGTTCAGCTGAATGATACCCAACCTATTTTCATTTTCATGTGCTCCAAATCTGATCGTTAGGCTGTAACATTACCGATCACAGCATGATATCACTTTCTTTGTAAAATTGCATGCAAAAGTCTGCTCCAGCAAAGAAAGAGCCATGATTCCTCAAGGCCCGTTGTCATGCAAGAGTCTGCTCCTCTGTAACCAAATACATACAAGAAAGTTTGCTCCTGATTCAATCTAAGTGCATTGGTACAATTTAAGCGATTAAGTTGAAGACATCTTCAGACCGTGCAGACTCTGTTCGTGGAGTAGAACGGCAGAACCTGAAGACCATGAACTGAACATTGGATAATTTGAAGACAGTGACCTCATCCTAGGCTAATCTGAAGACCGTGACTTCAACTTAGGCTGAGGAAGACGTCGAACCTGAAGAAAGTCGAGCTGCGGGCAGGCTGTCGCCGCGTGCTCGCGCCGGCCAGCGGGCAGGATCTCGTGGAGGGTACGTCACGGCGGCGACGACGTGCTCGCGCAAGGCGGCTGGCAGGCTGTCGCAGCGGGAGGACGGCGGTTCCGGCATGCTCGTGCAAGGCGACAGGCAGGCTGTTTTGCGCTGTACCGATCGTGGCCGAATCTGAATTGCTATTTTCCATCGGGAGGAGCCTCACGCAGAAGAGCAGGCGGCGCTCGCCGGGGCCGACGCCGTGACGACGCGCAGGCGGTGCGTGCCGACCTGTATGAGCGCTCCGCCGAGCGAATCGTGACCGGCACCATGCGGACGCTCCCCAAGGCCGACGCCATGGCAACCCAGTGCTTCGAGAGCACATCCTCATCTCGTCTCTGCGCGACGGCGACCGCCAGGCCACGGCAGAGGGCCCCGCCGAGCGCATCGTGGATCGAGGACGTCGCCTGGCGCGCCTACGACGACGGTGATGATGGCGACGAAAAGCCGACCCGCAGGCGGTGGCGGCGCGCCTCGCCGAGCACATCGTTGGCACCCTGCGGACGCTCCCCAAGGCCGACGCCATGGCAACCCAGTGCTTTGAGAGCACATCCTCATCTCGTCTCTGCGCGACGGCGACCGCCAGGCCACGGCAGAGCGCTCCGCCGAGCGCATCGTGGATCGAGGACGTCGCCTGGCGCACCTACGACGACGGTGATGACGGCGACGAAAAGTCGACCCGCAGGCGGCGGCGGAGCGCCTCGCCGAGCACATCGTTGCTCGAGGACGTTGCCTGGCTCATCCGCATGTCGTCCCCGTGTGCGATGACGATGACTACGCGGAAAAGGCAATAGTGGCGTCGCGCAGGAACTGTTTATTTTTTTACTGTGGCAATCTGTGTAATTATTACGAAACTGAAAAGGTGTGTTGAGTTGTCAAACATTGGAGCAATTTGGACGGTTGACCAAATATTGAATGGATCAGATTTAATGTATCAACACAAGTTTACTCTTTTAATAGTAGTATAGATAATCGTCGATATATCAGCAAGCTTCACATCTAAGAAAATACACATACTAGGAGTAGGAGTAGCTCACAAGCAATATTTTTGTGACAATAAAATGATATTTCCTGCTTTCCCAATTATAAAATGTTTTGACCACTTCAACATGGAGTAAATACGTTGAAATGAGTGAATCACACACTAAAATATGTCTAAATACGTATGAATCAAGAAAAACAGAAAAATACTATATTTAGAAACAGAGGGAGTAGAAGAGAACGGTCTGACAATAAAATGACAGCTCGTTTTCGATGGATCTCATCATAATGGTCAAACTCTTCCAGATTTTGAAATTGATGATACAACACGTCATGTTTTATTAATGTTGGACAATCATCCGATACTAAAAAAAGAAAGTAATTTATACTCAACCTAGGAAGATAAATTGTTATGAAAACATTGGTTGGCCACGAGCATGGATCCTATATCTAGAACCGAGGAAAAAGGATCAAGCATTGGGAGAAACTTCACATATTTTATCATGAGCATAAGCACTATGTGGAGCCGCATGCAATCCATTCCACACGCAATGAAGGCTCTCTCCAACATAGATGGGCCGCGATCCAAGAGTTTGTGAACAAGTTTCACAGTTTTTATGCAAAACTGCAAACTAGGTATCAAAATGGCGTTGGCGTCGATAGCCATGTCAGTCTTACTAGCACGTTATCAATTATATTGTTTCCTTGCCTATCATTGCATTTTTGGAGTATATATTTCTTGCCAGATGTGGTTGTCCGCCACTTTTGTATCATAATGTGGAGGAAAAATCTTTCACTTTGTCCCATTGTTGGATGAAATGGAATGGGGAACGAAAGTGGTGCACCCTTTTTGAGAATCTCAACAGTCCCACAAAGAAGATGAAGAACAACGAAGGATCTACCTCTAATCTACCTATTGGAGTAGATGATGAGAATGCAATGGACCCTAAAATAGGAAAAGACATTTGACGGGAGGACGTGGGAAAGGAAAGGGTGGGGCGTGATCGCGTGGCAAGCAAAATGTTGCCACATGGACAGATATCTTCTCTACCAAAGTTAAGATCTTGAATCAATTGGAGAAGAAGAAGGATGAGAGGTACAAACTCTTCTCGGATGTTCAAAGTGAGAGAATGGAGTTTGACCGTGCGAGACTCCGGAAGAAGATGGAATTGGAGAAGAATGAGAATTGGATGAAAATGCAGTGGGAAAAGACGAAGATAAATGGAGCCATTGTGCTTGAAAAGGAGAAAGTTAGTCTTGCAAGATTCACGGAGAAGTCGAAAATCATGTTTCAAGATGCTAACCTAAAAATCAAGGAGGTGACTTTGGCAGCCTTTGATTATATATGAATTGTTGAATTTTATTTTAACTTGCGTTGAGTTGAGACCTATTTTAAATTCACGTTGAGTTTAACAAATTGTTAAATTCGTAATGAATTGTGATCGACGTGCATGTGCTTGCATTTTGCATTGTTTTGATGTGTGAGATTGAAGGGAACAGTTACAGGCCAAACAAATGGATTGGCTGCCCTATCCACGTACACGTGTCAATTGCTAGAGTTGGTCCACAGGGGTAAATTTGTAGACAGGTCTCATAAAATTATTTTCCGTCACGCATGTTATCCAAAGCAAGAAGTGTAGCCACATCTCTAGGCTGGAGTCATACTGATAATCTATTTGAGAATAAGACCAGAATCATCATAGTACATGTATAATGTGACATAGTACCACCTACACTGTACTCCATCTGTACAAGTACAAACTGTCTTGATTTTCATGTAGAGAATGCACAGTTTTTTTTTAACAAATCCAGGCTATATATCTGAGTTCGAAGAAAACAGACAAAGTAGATCAGTTGTTGCTCTTGTCGCTGCCGCCTCTCTTCTCCTTGATGAGCTTTAGGAGACTGGGCATCACCTTCTTCTTCCTCTTGATGGTGAACGACGGCGACTTCGGGTTCCAGGTCGCTGCTGACACTGACGACCGCCGCGCCTTCGACCTCCTCGACGTCGCCGAGACCCTGCTCGACCTCCGCCGCGGGTACGCGCACTGCAGGCCCACGCTCTCCGCCGTCGCGTTCAGGTCGTACAGCTCCTGCTCCAGCGCCTTCTGCTCGCCCGTCGTCTTCTCCGCCTCCGACGCTGCCTGCGCCTCCATGGGGCCCATCTCCCTGATCTCGCGCTCTAACGCCTCGGCCCGCATGGCGGCTTCCTTCTCGCCGGCCTTCAGCGCCTGCACCCACGCCTGTGCTGCTGCCACCTTCTTGTCAGCCACCACCCGGACCAGCGCCGCGCGCCCACTCAGGTACTCGTACTCGAACCGGGACACGGTCACCGTCCCCTGCCGCCGCGAGGCCCTGGCCTGCATTGTGCTCTCCGCGGCGGTCTTGAGCTTCTTCATTGCCGACGCCTCGGACGCCTTCGCCGCCTCCAGCTCCTTCACCGCCTGCCTGATCCGCTCCTCGGCCGTGGCCATCTCCCCGGCGACGTTCTCGGCCTCCGCTATCACGCACCGCTTCTCCAGCATGGTCAGCTCCTCCTCCTTGCTCGCCGCCTCGGTCTCGGCGTGCAGCTGCTGCATCGCCGCCGTGAGGTTCGACACGATCGCCTTGGACCTCTCGTCGGCGGCCGTGACGGCCTCCAACTGGGCCCTCGCCTTGAGGAGCTTCGCGTTGAGCTGCTGCACCTGCGCGTCTGCGTTCTTCTCCTGTGCCCTGAGCCGGTCGGTCTCCTCGACGACGCGCATGATCTCGGTTCGTGTGCGGTCCATAGAGGTCATGAACTGGAACCCTCCTGCCTTGATGCTCTCCAGCTCCTTCTTCGCCGCGCTTAGCTCCGCCTCCGTGGCCTGAAGCAACGCTCTGTCCTGCGCCTCTTCTTTCTTCTCTCTCGCGGTAGCCTGCGCCGGCCCATCGTCGACGGTCGTGACGTGATTCTTCTCCATGGCGCGCACCAGCTCCATCTCGCCCTGCAGGACCTCAACGTCGGCCTTGGTGGCTTCCAGCTTCGCCTCGAGCTCTCTCACGCGGCTCACTTCCCTGTGCGCCGCCTTCACCTTGACCCTCGCGGCTTCGATCTCCCTGGCGTACCGCTCGGCCTCGGCAACGCGCTGGGCGTCGATCTCGCGGCGCTCCCGCTCGGCCTCGATGCGCGCGAGCTCGACCAGGACGTGCTCCTCGTTCGCCTCGTCCACGCGCCGTTTCATCTCGTCGGCGGCCTGCAGGTTGGACTGGATCTTGCACACCGTCGCCACGACGTCGCTCTCGGCCTTGGCCTTGGCCTCCGCCGCCGACTTCACCTCCAGCCTAGCTTGCGGAGCTCCCTCTTGACGCGGTCCAGCTCTTGCGCCACCTCCGCGTAATGGGCGTCCGGTTCCTCCTCGGCGCCATTCTTCCGTGTCCTGGTCGACCGCATTGCTTGGAGCTCCGACCTCTGAGACGCCGCTTTGGCCTTGGTCTGGTCGATTTGGCGCTCCAGCTCCTTGGCCATTGCTCGTGCTCTCGATAGCTCCGACTCGGCGCCGGCTCGCTCGTTATCCACGGATGCCTTGCGTTCATTCAGCTTGTCCATGCTGGATTTCGCTATTTGTTTCATTTCAGAAGACAGGTTCTGCACACAGCGTAAACAGATGTGAAGGAGAAATCAAAACAAGTGCAATTAAACACAGTATAGCTACTTGCTCCCAAAAAAACATGGAAGAAGTGCCAAATCATCGTGCACGAATTCAGAATTGAGAGAGTACCTCCTGAGCTTGAACATGCCCTCTGTTCTTCTCTGCCTTTCTGCCAGTGATGCTCTCGCCAAAGATGCTCATTGTAGCTCTCACAGATCCACTGTCAATGGCAGCCTCCATTGTCCTCCCAATGAACGCAACCTAGCTAATAAGATGTTCGTATATCCAAGCTACTGTATCCTCGCCAGACAAATTTGTAGGTTTTTACTAACACACAAACAATTGGAAATTTATCGGGATTGCTTATTTTGGTTGGAAGGGAAAAGAGGCAAAGGACTGAGGGGAGTTTATGTGCTGCTAAACGAGGACAAGTGTTCGAGCCTCAGCTCTATCCTTCTTGGCAGGACTCAGAGGAGCTCACTGCTACCACACACCATAACGGCTCCCATTTTATCCACGTTGGTCCTGTCACAGCCTTCTGTCACGCTTTGCTAATTGTCTCTAGCAAATAACTGACAGCTCCCGTTCAATTTAGCTTGCCATTTGTTCGTAGCATTTCTTCTTTGGACTTTGGTGTAGCAAGGACCAAGGAGTGGGGTCTTTCGTGATCCTTTTTGGCCACATAAACAGCAAGTGGTCCGTATTGCGTTACGTTGACGGGGCCAGCAAATATATTTTTTTCGATATGATCCCAGCCTGTGCATCAATCCATGCACTCACACGGCATTTTATTGCATAGTTTAAAATTTCATACGTTTACAATTCACGGATGACACAAAATAGATACATGAATAAGCCAACGAACAAAATAATCAAGAGACTATCATGAATCATATTAGTGTGCCGCCAGCCAGTCAGTTTGTAGGTATCCCAAGCACCGAAAAGGAGGCGGTTGCATACAATAACTATAAGCTCCATTGCTCCGGCGGAAGGAGGAAAGATCAAGCTAAATCTAGTAGGAAGCCATATGGATAACCTGAAAAAAATTGTCAGACCAACATTGTTAAAAATAATATTATTCATGCATCTCCAAAGAACCCAACATCAGGCAGAAACACCAATACATATTCCAACCTTAGTTTTTTTAATCAATTCTATTTAACCAATTACCAAACATATTTGTTAGATTGGTTGGAGGTGGGATATTGCACGTCATATAGACAATATGCCAAAAAATACGGGCAAAAGGGCATTTAAGAAATAGATTTCAATAGTTTCCTCTTAATCACAAAAACAACACTTCTTACTTCCCTGCCACTTTCTTTTTGTCTGGTTATCCTTAGTGACCAAAACTTTTCTATTTAAAACCCACATAAAGATCTTAATCTTGAGTAATATTTTTAATGTCCACATATATTTTCGGAGAAAACGAGTATGGCAACTCATTAGATCCTCATACATCGACTTCACCGAGAACAAACCTGCGTTAGTGAGCTTTCAAACGAATGTATCATGTTCAGTTGTTAAGTTTTATCATCGCGAAGGTGCAACCAAGCCAATCCACTTATGGCCCTATAAGCCCCGTCTAAACTCTATGTTGATAGGAACTTGAGCTAACACGGTATTTTCGGAGAAAACGAGTATGGCAACTCATTAAGTCCTCATACATCGACTTCACTGAGAACAAACCTGTGTCAGTGAACTTCCTAACGAAAGTATCATGTTCAGTTGTTAAGTTTATCATCGCAAAGGTGCAACCAAGCTATCCGGCCACTTATTGCCCTATAAGCCCCGTCTAAACTCTATGTTGATAGGAACTTGAGCTAACACGGTATTAACAGAAACAACTTTCTGCTGAACTATGTTGTATAATGACGGATATTGCTGAGCTAAATGCGAATCCCCAAGCCAAGTATCCTCCCAAAGTTCCCAGAGGGGTGAATTACTTCAGGCCTATCTCCTTGACTAATGTTTGTCTCAAATTCCTTACAAAGCTCCTTGCCAGTAGGTTCTAACAACATGTCCTGAGATGTATCCATAAAATTCAGTATGGCTTTCTGAAGGATAGGTCAATAAAAAATTGTGTGGTCTGGGCTTTTGAATATCTCTTTCAATGCCATGCATCTAAAAAGCCAATCATTATTCTAATTTGGATTTTGCTAAAGATTTTGATACTATCGAGCATGATGTCATTTCTTAAGATTCTGAAGTAGAAAAACATTGATGAGAAAACTATGGGGTGGGTCAAATAATATATTATCTACTCTACTTCTTCTGTCTTGATCAACGGTGTGCCTAGTAAACAGTTCCACCGTTGAACGGGAGACATGTAGTTGGGCATATTTCCAACAAGTCATACACGGTATCCTTTATATCCAATATATATATGCCAGGGTGTGATCTTCTGCAATTTGTGGTCAATGATTTTTTGCATGAAGGCCTAATTTCTCTCCCCGTTATTACAAATGGCAATGACTTCCCTATCCTTAAATATGCTGATAATACTTTATTGACTCTACCTGATTTATTCTTGTTTAGACTTCTTGAGGAGATGATTGATAAGTTTTCTGCTTCTTCCATGTCTATTTATTTTCTCCGTTCCTTTCAATTGCCCCTGGGATTGTTAAATAGTGTGACAGAATTTGCAGGCAATGTTTGTGGAGGGGGAATGCTGACACTTCTAAGCAGTCTCTTGCCGCATTAGAGTTGTTAACTAAACCCAAGGATAAAGGTGGTCTGGGTATAATCAATCCCCCTAAGCAGAATGAGGCACTTCTTATGAAGCATTTAGATAAATTTTATAATAAGAGAAGTGAAGTGCCTTTGGTGAGTCTGGTCTAGAATTTATATTATGATCCTGTGGTTCCACATGCTAAAACTGTGTGTAGATCTTTCTTGGTGGAGGGATATTGGTAAGCTCATGAGCAATTTTAGGTCTCTTTCATCAATCAAACCTAGCAGAGGGGACATTTTTCTGTTCTGGGAAGACAACTAGAATTTTAATGGATTCACTCAGCCTCTATCTGCTAAATACCCCATGCTCTTCTCTTGTGTGTTAGATGCCAGTCTATCTGCAACTGCAGCTGTGTATGATGTTGAGGATTTGTCCAGCCTTTTCATCTTCTTCTATATGTTCAAACTTATGAGGAGTTTAACCACTTGTATGAGGTTATGAGGCTCTCCCCCCTATTTGTGGATAACTGCTGGGTTTGTAGCCGGGGACCTATTTTCTTCCCATCCCAAAATTACAAGCATCTTCGTCACCATATAATACTCTGAGAATTTATAAGTGGATTTCAAAATTAAGTTATGCCATGAAGATTAAGTTCTTTGCATGGCTTTTATTAAATGACAGATTAAACACGAGGGACTTGTTGTTGAGGAGGAATTGGAAGGTAACAGAAGATAGGCATTGTGTGTTTTTCCCCTAATATAGCTTATGAGGATCATATGCATCTATTATTTGAATGCAACTCTAGTGCCAGGATATGTATTACGTCCAAATTGATTGGAACAGAGCCCATGATTTTCAAGGAGCAATTTCAGCAGCCAAAGTTGATTTCGCAAAGCCCTTTTCATGCAGGTGGTAATTGTTGCTTGCTGACATATTTGGAAGTGGGGGAATTGAAGGATCTTTGGGAATGAGAGGCCTCCTTTTGTTGGCTGGATCGAAGAGAAACTTTGTTCATGATCTATCCTTACTCGTGCATAGGATGAAAAGGAAGCACCTACCTTCTTTTCTTGCCTAGATAGGCAATCTTCAATAGCCCATTTGGATTCATATTTTTTTGTTCTGTATAGGTAGCTTTTCTCTTTCACGCCTTTTTTGTACATGTGGGGCTTTTGCCTCACATTTTCAAAGTAAAAATAAATAAACGGCCAGAAAGGCCGTCGACGCCACCCGCGGAGAGGGGACACCGCCCTGCACCAGATCCGGTGAACGAGGACGAGCTCGCATGTCCGCCGTCATGAGCTAGAATGCCTCTTGGAGTAGAGCATGCACAACTGGCATCCACAGCCGCAGCTCCGGAACACCACCACTCGAAGTCCAGATGGCACCGTCTCGGAATCTTGCCGGCTGACCGCCATGATGGTGGCGACGTAAGGTGAGGGGAAGGGGCCTTGCGGCCGTCGCGACCAGGGTTTCCCGTGTCGTCGGGGAGGGTGACACATGGGACGAAATTTTGCTTATTTGCCTCTTGGAGTCATAGTTGTTTTTTCACAAACTAACGGATGCCTTTTAGCTGTTTGTGAGGTGACAAATAAGTAAATTGGTGTTCCTCAAAAAAAAAAAAAAAAAAAAAAAAAAAAAAAAAAGTAAATTGGTGTTTGTTTGACGAAAGTTCAACACGCTGGGCGCCATTATAAAGAGTAAAATATTTTTTTTTCTAAAAGTATGTACTCCGGCCTCCAAACTTGCTTGACCTCCAACACTCGTCCACCAGACCACAACCGCGCTCCACCTGCCGCCTCCCTTTCCTGAAACACACGACAGCACATACGTCAGACTGAATCGTGGCGCCTCTTTCAAACAATCGAACGACGACACAGAAGCATCCCCGACTCACCATTTCCAAATGCATTAGTCAAAGTAAGCAACTAAATCACCACCTGAGCGCAGAGTCGAACGCGAAAACGCGACACAAGTCTGAACTCTGGAAGCTCTGCAATGGCGATAGGAGAGGAAGCAGGCGAGCTGCAGCTGCAGGGCGCGTGGATGAGCCCCTTCGTGATCCGCGTCAAAGTGGCGCTGCAGATGAAGGGCCTGAGCTACGAGTACATCGAGGAGGACCTGCAGCGCAAGAGCGACCTCCTGCTCAGGTCCAACCCGGTGCACAAGAAGGTGCCCGTGCTGATCCACGACGGCAGGCCAGTGAGCGAGTCGCTCATCGTCCTCGAGTACGTCGACGAGGCATGGGCCGGGACCGGGCCGCCGCTCCTCCCCGCCGACCCCTTCGACCGCGCCACCGCCCGTTTCTGGGCCACCTACGTCAGAGACACGGTATGTAGCTCATAATCTCAGCTCTGTTCGTTCATCAAAAGCTTCTTTAACTTGGGGGGTCACGGCTCTGTTGAATCATGGAGGTTTATCTTGCAGTTTTTTCAGTCGTGGAGGGCGCTGTTCAGGTCGACGACGGCGGAGCAGAGAGCGGAGGCGTTCGAGAACGTGGTCCCGCAGGTGGAGACGCTTGAGCGGGCGTTCGAGGAGTGCCCCAAGGGAAGGACTTCTTCGGTGGCGACGCCGTCGGGATCGTCGACCTCGCGCTCGGGAGCTTCCTGGTGTGGATCAGGGTGGTGGACGAGTTGGCCGGCACCAACCTCCTGGACGGGGCCAAATTCCCCGGCCTGGCGGCGTGGGCGGAGCGGTTCTTGGCCGTGGAGGCCGTCGCGGAGGTGATGCCCGAGGCCGGGAAGATGATGGAGCACTACAAGGGGTTCCTGGCTAAACTGGCTGCACCGACTGGTTCTAGCTAATTGCGATGCTCTCGCGTACTTCGTCAGTGAGACTGCACCCTGAGAAATGTTTGTTCTCTGCTGTGAGATGCCCGTGTTAATAAAGAGAGCAAAATGTGAGGCATTGTCAGTGTGTTCAAATGTGATTTTGTTCAATAAAGAGATTGAAATGATTAAATGTGTTCAGGGGAATATCAGCCTGATGACATAATTTGCCCACCGGAAATTTTGATGTCGCCTTCGAGCAACCTTTGTTGCTGAATCTGCAGAAATTCATATATAGTTGTTTTTTGGGGAACATGTATGGCGAATACTAGACCAATGCCATTTCTTGGGCAGGCCCGAGTAAAACGGCCCACTACTTCTACGCCCGACGGAGTAAACATGGCATGGCCTAATAAAGGTGATCTAGACCAAAGTCATTTCTTTGGCAGGGCCGAGAACAACAGGCCACTTGTGATTGGGTAGTCAGTCCATAAATTCCTGGCACAGAGACGTCCCCATCTAGCCAACCTTGAGAGTCAGACTCGCCTCTGGTGCCCGGCCCGAGCCCGGCTCTTCTCTGCTGCTATCGCCGGCGGGGGACGAGATGGGGGAGGTGCGCCGTGCGCTGTGTACATACTAGCAGTAGGGGTAGATTTAGGCTTAGAGCATCCCTAGCGGAACCCGCAAAAGGGGGAAACCCGCATAATAACCGCCCGATGTGGATTGAAAACCGCAAAAAGGCGGAGAACAGAACCCGCAAAATTATCCGACCCGTAAAAGATTTTGCAGGGCCCCGTGAATCTAGCCCTTGAAACCGAGAAAACTAGGTTTCCACCTCCGACCCGCAGCCGGAACCTCATCCCCTTGTATCGTTGGCGCGAGGGAAGCTTCAGCCCTTGAACTGCCGCCGCCACCTCTTTCTCTTCCCCCACTCCGGCCACCGCGCGCCCTGCCCCGGACCGGCCATGAGCGCCTCCGACCCGTCCCTGGTGACCGTCCGCGTCGGGGAGGAGCCATCGACAGATCCAGCGGGCCGTGGAGAGCTCGGCACCGCCGCCGCCACCGCTGCTCCATTGGCGGCGCCGAAGCGGAGAAGACTGGGCACCGCAGGTGCGGACCAAGTTCTGATTGCGGCTACGAACGCCGCCGCGGCTGCCGCGGGCACTCCCGCCGCCGCGAAGCCGAAGAGGCAGGCGGGCAGGAAGATCAGGGCCAGCGCCGCCGCCGCTGCTGCATCCAATGCGCCCGTCCCCGGCGCCGCTGCTGCATCCACCGTGCCCGTCCCCGGCGACGGGACCGAAAGGTATGAATTTATTCTTCAAAATTGAGCTATCCACCGCGTCCGTCCCCGGCGCCGCTGCACCCATCCGCTCGGCAAGCTGAATTTGTTCTTCTTGCAGCACGCAAGCTTTCATGGACATGCTTGGGTCGGTTGATATCGAGAACCCTCCGCTCGGCAATTACGGCTACAACGAGGTCGACGGTGGCGTCGATGGTGGCACGGGCGAAGAAGACAACGAGGTCGAGGAAGTGGACGGGGCATGCCTGAGTCGGAGAGGTACGAATTACACCATCTTGGAGGACCAAACCTTGGTCCGTGCTTGGGAGAGTATTTCTCTCGATGCAACTGCCGGCGTTGATCAAACCAAAGATCGGTATTGGCAAAGGGTGGAGGACAAGTTCTTCCAACTCATGCCACGCAATGGCCGAACGGTGCCCCGGACCTATCGATCACTACAAGGCCATTGGGAAACTATCAAAACTTCATGTGGCCGATGGAGTGGATGCTTGCAACAAGTGATCAATGCTCCTCCGAGTGGTACCGTAGAGGGTGATTGGGTGAGTTTGTTCACCATTGTTCACCACTTGTTCACCACTTTGTTCACCATTGTTCACCATTTGTTCATCATTGTAGGACCGCATTGCGAGAGAAAGGTACTTGGACATGCCCGCATCCAAGAAGAAGCCGTTTGTCCTTGTTCATTGTTGGAAAATTCTCCAACATAGCGAGAAATGGAAGTTGAGGGACCAAGAGCCAAAAAAAGGGGAAATACGTGTCGAGGATGACTCCGGCGATGAACAAGGTGGGAGGAACAAGAACAAGCCCGAAGGCAACAAGAAAGCCAAGGAAAGAGTGGCGAAGCAACTTGAGGCAACAAGCTTGAGAGAGAAGCTTGATGAAATGGTGAAATCCAATGAGACCATGGTGGCCAAGACATTGGAGGCAAAGCACCAATTGGCCGAGAATAAAGCTCAAGAGAAGAAAGAAAAGTGGGAAGTGCTTCGTGAAGAAGGAAAGCGGAAGACCGAGATTGAGGACAAAAGAGCCTCGGCGGAGGAGAACAAGTCTGTGGCCAAGCTCTTGGCCGAAGAGAACAAGATCATGATGATGAACCGAAGTGAAATGGATGAAGTCACCTTGGAGTGGCATGACATCGCAAGGAAGGAGATATTGCATCGAAGGAAACAAGCGATGCTAAAAGCTAGCGGTGGTGGAGGTCTCGGCGGTGGTGGAGGTGATGGTGGAGGTGCCGGCGGTGGTGGAGGTGCTAACACGGTGTAGGGCCTTTCGATGATGCCGATGGTGTTTTGGAAGCAATTTTTTGGTCACACGGATGGAAAACTATGTTAATTGCCGTCTTTAGATTCAAGGAACTTTATTATTTGCTATATTAATGTCGAATTTGTAAGCAATTTGGCATACTACGACATTCATGCCTAATTCATGTTTTGCATATGCAGTTTCTGAACGCGGCGCGGCGGAGCAGAAACCGCAAAACAGAATTCTGTTTTGCGGTTCTGCTTTGCGGTTTCTGCTCCGCCGCGCCGCGTTTCGAGCCAAAAAAACGCGAGTTGCGCGACCTGCAAAATTGTTTTGCGGGTTCGCGTTTTGCGGGTACTGCTAGAGATGCTCTTAGGTTGCAGTTTGCCTTTATGGCGTCTGGCTACGTGCCGACTGAGAGTAGGTCGGCGGATCTCGGCGACCGGATCCGCTGCGTCGCTGCCTTCTTCCTCCTAGCTGCAGTTCGTTGGTGGCAGCGGTGCTGCAAGCGAGGTCGACGGAGTCGCGCATCTCTCCTAATATGGTTCGCATCGGAAGCATCGAGTTGGGGCTCTCTGGCCATTCCTGGCTTCGGGTTGTTCTTCTTCTTCTTGAGGCTGTGCTCCTGTGGATGGAGCTGGCGATGGAGAGGAGTTCTGGCGGCTTCCCTAATAAGGCCAGGCCCCTAGTTTTCTGCTGCATCTTCTTCTTCGATCTACCTCCTCTGGCTAGTGGCATGAGCTCAGAGTTTGATGGCGGATTTGGTGTTTTTCACTCGGCGGCGGGAGGCTAGGTTCTATGGTGGAACTTCTGGAGCTGAAGAGCTCGTTCTTCTACGCCGCAGTGGTTGCGGGAAGAAGGACTGGCGAGTTGGATCTAAAGTTCCATGGGGAGATCTTCTGGCTGCGACCTGCGGAGTTCATCAACGGCGGCGAGTTTGCGCCTCTGTTATTCTTGGCCGAGGGGGCCACTCCGTGCTGTGGTGTTTCCTGCGCCATAGCGTCTTCAACCTCCAGGCCGGCGTGCCATTATGGAGGCCCTCCATCAGCTCCGCCGCGGCATCCAACGTCGCTCTGTCTCCAAGTGGTCATGTCCCAGGCGATGGTGCTGACTGCCGCTGCGTCGAGCTGTTCGTTCTCGGTGGAGTAGGACCTGATTGCATTCCCTTTTCTTTAGTTAAGGTCCTTTTTGTAATAGCTAGGGACTTGGTTGTAATCTTCCTTTTCTTTGAGGTCCTTGTTGTAATCTGTAATCCCACCGATTAATGCAGTCTGGACCCTTCGGGGTCCTTCCCCTTGTTCAAGAAAAAAAAAATCCTGGCACAAGCAATCACACTTGGTCTGCATTTCTTTTTTCCGAATGATTTTCTTTTAGACTTTATTTTGTAACCATTATAGTCAGTTCATGTATCTCTACCATGTACTATTCGCTACTATAATATATGGTATTGATTGTCAAAAAGGGGGTCATAAACCCTAGTAACCAGACTTTGACCTTCGCTGGTTTTTCCCTCGCCTCCTATAGGCAATTCGACGTCGGGTGACAGAGGGAACCCGGATCAACATTTGGCAAGCACATAGGATCTATGTGTCCTTCGCAGCGGCGTTCCGGGTGTGTAGTTATCTATTATTTTTTCGAAAAGGGTAATAAGACATCATTCATTTCTCTATGTGGTGTGTTATTTTTTCTTTGTGCTTTTTAGGTTTTGATGACCAAACCAGTGGTTCGATTACGGTGGAGACGTCACTACATGGAAATAAGTCTCGTTGGCTTCTTCTCGCCCCCTTAGATGCGACATAAGGTTGTGTACATTTTATAATAAAAAAACTAAGGTTATCATTTTTTGTACGTGATTGTCTGTACTATTTTCCGTATCTATGAATGTTAAATATGATTCCTAAATAATATATGTGGATATTATCAAGTGGATAGTTTGATGGTTTTGTAATTCCGTAATTCCGTAAAAATGGATTAAACTGATAGATGAGATGTTTAAAAACAACGTCAAATAATGGAGCTTAATTTTCTATCAAGCGCCGGGATCTGGCGTGAACTAGTTTTTGTTGTCAGTAATCTCTTCGGGTGCATGTTGCTTTTGGTACATCAGTGAGGGAGTTCACCGAAATAATTTGATATTAGGTCTTTTTCATCTACTCCCTCCGTACCAAAATATAAGATGTTTTAGACATTTCAATACAGACTAAATACGGGCTAAAATGGATGAATCTACACACTAATACGCGTATTGATACATCTGTATTAAAAAATGCTAAAACATCATATATTTTGATACAGAGGCAGTAGTAATAATGTACATTTAAGTAATTGTCTAATAGATGACGAGTCGTTGCCTCATTTTCTTTTCGTGATCGTTATCACATTTCAGGTGCAATTATGTCTTATCTGATAGCTAGTCGCTTTTACTTCAGTGTATGGATCGTACTCAATCCATAGTGCTCAATAATTATTTGCTACATCCGCAAGTAATCATGGAGTATTCTGAAGTTTATCAAGAGAGTATTAGGATAATGATGCCAAGCTATTTGATTGTTTCGTACTCCTCCATCACGGTTTACGTGGCGCCGTTCCAAAATCATGCAGTAGCGTTGGGCAAGGCTAACTTGCGCGTGCGCGACCGCTCGCGCGGTTTTGGATAACTGCACGTGGGCGTTCCGACAGCGACGAGAGGAGGAAGAGGAGCTTGCTGCCGGCGCCGGCCTAACCGCCTGCCCCCGCCACCCGCGACCGTCTCGCCGCCCCGCCTTCCTCGAACCGCGGCCTCCACCGGTCCGCCGCTGCCGCCGACCATCCCTCTAAGCCCCCGACGAGCACCCCACACCCCACCCCCCCCCCCCCCCCCCTCGTTAAGTCCATCTTCGACGGCCGCCTTCTCCGTCGCGCCTCCGCGCGGCGTCGCCGGCGTCGTCTCGGCCTGGGGTCTCCGTCGCTAGCTCGGCTTCGCCTCGCTCCATCCTCGCCGGCATCTTCTCCGCCGCAGCTCCCTCCGGTCGCAGCGGCGTCGCCGGTCGCTGTCTCGCCTTGGCATCGATTTAATTGGAGGAGGATCCGTGCGGGATGGGAAGAGAAAGAAGAAAGGAGAAAGAAGAAGACCACGTGGCGGTGGGCCCTACCCGATCAGAAGCCTTTCCGAGTAGCGTTAGAGCATCTCCACCGGGGGCCTCCAAATGACCCTCCAAAGCCCAATTGGGGGTCCGGACGCCAAAATCGCCCACCAGCGGCACCCCCCAAAGGGTCGGGCCGAGCGAAATCGTGTCCGGCACCCCCGAAATGGCCTCCAAATTTGGACATGGCCTCTGACAGGGGTGGCCCGCCCGTGATACAGACGCTGTGTTCAGGTGTCATATATCGCGCCGTGCAGGAGGCCGGTCTGGCCGCGTTAATGGCGTAGTCGTCGGCGGTTTCCAACGCGACGCGACTGGACGCCAGTGCGCCTGCACACACGCATGCCATTAACGGCGGCCAGGCGACGCGACGGCTCAGGCCACGCGGCCGGCGTTGCGGATTCCCCACGCGTCGCATTTACGCCGGCTGCACCGCCCATCGCCTAGATAAAACCCGGCTGCCCTGGCCGTGCTTATCCACCCCATCTCCTTCCTCGCCCTCAATTCCCTCCGGCAGCCTTGGCATACAGCGGGCGCACGATCCAGAGCGAGGATGCCTGGGAGCTGCACCGGTACGGGCTCCTCGCCCCTTCGGACTGCCGCCTGCCCAAGCACTGGGCCGTCTCGCCCGGTGGCCTTCCCATGCCACCACTGCCCCAGACAGCCGAGCAGATGCGGCAATTCATCGCTCGCCGACGGAGCTGGATGACGCCGGCGGAGCGGCGCCTCGCCGAGAACAACGACGGCCAGGACAACTGGGGCCGTTGGTCCGTCGCTTCGAGCAGGAGCGGTAGGCGGTGATCGACACCGTCGACGGCCCGCGCGCGCTCCGGACGCGCTACAATACGGATGGCCTCCACGACTGGTGGGATGCAACCGGCCACACGGTTGCCTCCGCGCTTGAAGCCGCTCACCGGCACGCCGCCATGGGCAGCGCCATCCCGCTGCGCCTCTTTCCACCGGAGCCGCGCTTCCCTCCACCGCGCACCACGCCAGGTGGTGAAGGTGAAGCAGGAGCGCCGCTCGCCGCCGCGTGGTGGAGGCGGCATCACCATCCGTGAACGCCAGCGTCAGCGGTCGCCACCACGCGGGCGCCTCTACCTCCGTCGTCCCAGGGCGGAGCCAATGCCGGTGGAGGTGACACCGGCATGGTACGACGTGCCGTCTGAGCTGCGGAACGAGCACGACGGTGACACACCGGGCCTACTGGCGGTGCTCTCCGACTCGGTGGTCGACATCGAGCAGGACTCGCCGGGGCTGATGGCGACCCTGGCGTGCTCGGCACAGATGGCGACCTCGTCCTGCTCCGGCGGTGCCTCCTCAAGCCGCGCGCTGCGCCACGACGACGCCTCCTCAAGCCGTGCCTCGTCCTCCTCCACCTACGTCGTGCTCGACGACGAAAGCGACGACGGCGTCGACTGGACGACCTCGAGTAGTTAGGGTTTTAGTTTAGGTTTTAAATTTTGTTCAAACTTATGTAAAATATAACAAATATGAACGAAATTCGAAAATGCGTTTAAATTTCTTCGTATGTATCTTTTTTTTTTGGTTGGGGTGCGCCGCTGTGGGCTGCACCCCCAATTGGCATGTGTCCGGCACCCCCAATTGGGGCTCAATTGGGGGGTGCCGGACACAGATTTGGAGGCCCCGGTGGAGATGTTCTTATGTATTTTAGCCATTCAATTGCTTCTGCCACCGCCACTGTTTTCAGCTCTCTCCTCCGGAGTCTGAAACAAGGAGCGCAGAGCCGGGCTCGTCTTCGTTGCAGCTGAGAAGGGAAAGGCATGGCCCTGGCGAGCTTGAGGTACTCCATGACAGTGACACTGGCTATAAAAGCGAGCGCCGTACTCCGGCAACGTCGACAGGGCTGCCGGTGGCTGGCCCGGCCGTCGTGTCGCCCGGGCCACACCCTACTACTCGATGATGCGGCCGTGTACCACCCGGCACCCACCGTGTCCAGTCACGCAAGTACAGTCCCCAAATAATTGCCCATTAAGCTGTACACCTGGACCCGTTTAAAAGTGACGGCGTTTTGACCGAGTTTCTTAATTGGCTGACCAGCACGTCCCACCAAATTTCCCCGCGTACCCTCCGTTTTAGTTGGAACAGCTGTCCGGTCCTATTTAACGAGCTTTTTGTTAGCGATTTTTTAATCCCGTTTTGAGATGCTGAATCTTTTCTTTCAATCCTAGTCGATGCATAATGGTTCAAGTCGGCTCAGTGGCTACTATCTAATGTTGGATTTAAATATTTTTTCTCTCCCCTACCTACTGGCAACTATAACAGTGATATACTAGGAGTAGAAAAGAGAAAGGATCTACTCCCACGAGACGCGTTTGCAATTTAAACGCGAGGGAGCAGACAAGTTTCTTCATCGAGAAGAGACAGGAGGGGAGAGAGAGGTCGTCCCTCCCACGACCTGCCCCCCACCCCCAGGCCTCCTATTCGAATCGCACAAACAAAAACCAAAAGCAAAGGAAAAGGAAAGCAGCAGCGGCCGACGAAAGGGAGATGGACGCCGCTGCCGCGCCCGCGCAGGAGGCGGACGCCGGGGCGCCGCGCGAGAAGAAGATGGCGGCGGCCGCGAGGAAGAAGCGGTGGGACGGGGAGGACGCGCGCGGGCAGGCGGCGCCGCGCGAGGAGGGCGGCGGGAAGGACGCGGCGCTGGCGGAGTGCGCCGTGTCGTGCTGCATCTTCTGCGCGTGCCTGCCCGTGGCCGTGCTCTGCTGCGTGGCGCGCGCGCCCGTCCGCGCCGCGAGGCGGTGCTGGCGTTTCAGGAGAAGCCGGCGGAGGCCTGCGCGGCGCCTCGCGCCCGGCGGGTCGTCGTCCTTCTCCGACGCGGAGCTCGGGGACTTGAGGCAGGGACGGAGGCGGGCAATGGTGGACGACGACGACGAACGGGGAAGATCGCGGTCGCCGCGTGGCGGCCGGACGAAGACGGACCCTCCGCCGCCGGCGCCGACGCAGCAACCACCCCATCGGGATCAGAGGAGATCATCATAGATGGTAGTGAGTTAGTTAGGATTTTTTTTTTCCTCTACAGTTTTGCTGTAGCCAGCCAAGTAGGACGATGAGCCGTTTCGATCTGAGTAATGTTTTCCCTCTACTTCGCTCTGTTCCTTTCTCCCTGGGTTAGCGGTTAGCTCATGCCGATGATGAGCCAGAGATTTCGGCAAAGAAGCAAGCCAGGTTGCTGCACGGCACGGCAGCACAATGCCTTGGATCGGATTGTTGGACGCAAAATAAAGCTGCATTATCGTTGGCGTCTCTCATCTCATCACTGGGTCGTTCACCGCTAGGAAATAGGGTCTGTCCAGCACTGTCCTTCACCGCTAGGTCGTATAGGATTTTCTTCCGTCTCTCCTCAGTTCATCACCATTCCGCGCTAAAATACAGACCCGTTACAGCTCGTCACTCTCTGAATGAGAGGCCACCGTAATTCCAAGTTTTACGGGGGTGGTCAGACACGGCATAAATTAATAGTAATAAATTAATTGTGTATACTGCCATCTCCACCTGAACGAGCATGAGGCTTCATCAGTCATTAAAAACACCAACAGCCTGCCGAAAGGTGCCTCCCGGAATCTAATGATCTACTGTCACGACAGCCCTATCTTTGGAGCATTGGCGCACAACGCACAACGGATTGTCGACATGGCAGGCATCATGCACGCAGCTCAATTTTTCTTTCTTTTTACCCCTTAACCGAGTGGAGCTCAGGCCGTTCGGGTCTAGGTCATCACGTGAGAACGATGCAGACACGACGGAGACGGGGTCGCTTTCGGCTTGGCTACGTGTCTCTTTGCCGGCTGGTGATGACGCGGCCGGGTGCCGACCCCGCGACAGCGTAGCGATGACGCGTTCGTGCGGGAGAGATGAGATTCCTTGGTTCCTTTGGGTGGGCGACGACGAAGGTCGCGGGAGGTGGATACCTTCTCCTCACCATTGGAAATTCTTCCTACTTCCTAGAGCGAGCAGCCGCGGAGGAGGCAAATCTCTACCTTATCACGGCGTGACGGAACCAAGCCCTGTGTTTTATAACTTCTATACATCGTGTTTCTTCAGGCGTTGGTGACTAATCATCCGCAGATCCGGCAGTGCAAGCTGCAAATATCGAGGCTAGTACGGTGGATAGGAATGTTCTCATCGATTTGCACAACTGGAACGTACCCTCTGACTTGAGAGTGGTCACTCGACAGAACATATACCTATTTTATTTTTCAGGGAAAGTAAAGAATGGCCCATCACACATACATGTTCCACAGAACATATACCTATCCTTTTTCTTCTTTCAGGGCAAGTAGACATATATGCCTATACACCTCTACAAGGGCATGCGTTCCACGGCAAGAATCTTTGCACGAAAGCAACAAACAAGTTCCGAAGACACATGTATAACAGAACCAAACAGTGGACACCCATAACAATAATAAATAATAAGAAACAAAACTTGGACAGTGTCATGGAAGGAATACGGGAGCAACGATACTCCCAAAGGATCTATTGTACATGTGGTTAAAACAACAGAGAGACAAAAACGCATCAGATTGGACTATGACCTGAACCTACAACAATCTTTAACCCCTTACACATTAAAACAGTGATGACTTCTAATATTGTACAGCTGAAGTCAGAGAAAATATGGGACTGCAGTCCTTGGGCCACGCATCTGGTTGTTCTCCTCTGTCTCTGTGAAGAACTTAACCTCTCTTTCCTGACAATTCAGCAAACAAACAAGAATATCAGAATCAGCTACTCATAACTGTAAAACAAGACACCTGACATATATGGTTGCACTAATGCATCAAAAATCTTCTCCTACTTGCTGATAAAGTCGAGTGGCTTACTCTTTTGAAGTAACCAAGCGGCATACTTAGAATCATAACTTCTATACCCACCTCAGGGAAAGATACAATGGCACATGTTGAGCTGCTGCTAATGAACTCAAAAGATTGGCAACTAAAATGAATCTTTTGGTTTCAGCTTCAGTTGAAGCTTTCTTCCTGTTAGTAGCCACTAGTTTTGTTCCATGTTTAAGGTCTGACCGAAGTGATCCCGGTATCACTACCAAGTAGACTTCGTATACAAAGGAATGACTCGAAACCCGGTTGGGCCATACGATGGTGGGAACATCGATAAACAAAACATTATCTAGAAATATTGACCACAACGCTGATTTCCTAGTATTCCATCCCCGTGTTGCCGAATCAATCCATCAACCCAGAAAATAATGAACACTATCCGCGCACTAGAATAAATAAATGATAATTAATAAGACCTAACATTGAGTTGAAATAATAGGAACATTATACCATGCTCTCAGCAGAGATGCACTAACATACCATGTTGTCACTGAAGCTTAGTATAGAAGCAACATTGCCACATCTGTAGCAATAATTAGGTGCAGACCACACCTGCAGAAAAAATGCACAAGGCATGTGAGCATCGTTAAGATGGATTTAGTGATTAAATATATAACTTGCTAGAGAAAGATGCTATGGTTCTATGGATTGATATAGTGTATATGTGAACAAAAACTCACAGTTACAAGACCCTTGTCCTGAAACATGTACTTCAAGCCTTCCTGGACCAGCTGGTGAGCCCGGCAAACTAGATCAAGATTGTTGACATGGTTGAACTGCACAGGATAAAACAACAACATTGGTTAAGAGACAATGAATAAGAGATCCAGGATAAAAAGATTCCATGCGCACCTCTGTTGTCACTCGTGATCCAAAAAGCCAACCGGCTCCACGCGGACTGACAGCCCATGTCTCGATCTCTTCAGGGTCACTCCACATCAGATCACAGAAAGGACCTTCGTGGGGAATTTCACAATTTCTATCGATTGTCCGTATCTGGTGACAAAATTATATTTCATCAGATTATTGCCTGGCATCTATATCAGAACAGCACTAAACACTTGAGAACAAATCAACCACAGCATGCACCTGTTAGATTATGAGCCTAGCCGTGCAAATGCTATGGACCGACTAATGCCCAATACTGATGGTAAAAGAAAGAGAAGTATAATAGAATCCAACTGAAAAAAGGGACCTAACAACGAACTCACTAAAAGACGGTATGATAAGAGTCAAACTTTCTGAAGTGCTCAACACTAAGGACCAGACGCCGATCTGCCCCTGCTAGCGCCAATGTGAACGTTTAGATTATCTGCTAATAGATTAAAGATATATCCAGAACTCTTGAGCTGGAACCAGGCCATAAAATTGTTGTATAAACAAGGCGTATTTCGTCTATAATTTTACATGGACCAGCCATTAGTTATTCTGTAAGCCAGGCGAAATATTTTCTACATTTTCATTTGTTAGGAAAATTCACTAAATTTAAAATGTGTCTAATCACACTCTAGGAAAGTTCCATGAGTAACATCTTGGCTGAATGATGCTAAGAATACGTTAAGGAAGAAAAGAAGTACAACTAACCTGGTCAATAGTACGGACATCAGGAGAAAGACCACCGTGAACACAGAGGACCTGAATTTTCAACACATCATTTTAAGTATGAATGTATGATTGAGCACAAAGCATGAAATCATAATCTATAAATTGTCTACTAGAAGGAAACTTACCGTGCCATTAATGATTGCTGAAAGAGTAAGGTAATCGAAAACATCAGTGCAATACCGCCATGCATTGGCGTTCCCATACTTTCTCTGGCACTCATCATAGAAACCATATACCTACACAATAGTAACACTATATTAATATGGCTGCACGATGTATTTGTGGTACAGTACAACACTAGACACATTCAAGTCGTAATTATATACAGAAGGTCTATATTCCTAGCCACAGAAAAAAAGCCATGCATAAGAGAGGCTGTTCAACTGGACAAATAAACCATTAGCATAACAACGTAGGTTTCTTATCATAGAACACTACTTATGAACTATAAAATTCAAAATCCATTGATAAATGTTGTTTATGGTTGCATTTGTCCATTCACTGAAATAAGGAACATGAAACCTTAGGTAAAATCACCAGTTTAGTACCTGGATTGGATTACTTTAACAAAGATTCTAGTTTTATCCACATTCCAGAATAAATAAACATGTATTGCTTTTAAATGTAGGATGCAAAAAATGTTGGTGCATGAATGAGCAGGCCAATCAATCAGCCATTTCCTAAGAGTTTAACGTGAATGCAAAAATGTTGGTGCATGCATGAGCAGGTCAGATATGACAGTTAGTTGCAGTAGAAGTAACTCAAATCCCAAATGAACAACTGGAAAACAGATATATTCATTCTCCATACCAGTACATACCTGTGTCAGCTGCCTACTTTCATGATTCCCACGCAGAAGGGTTATGTGGGCAGGATACCTAATATCAGTACAAAATACATTGACAAGAGTTAGCCATGTATGGTGACGCTTAGGAAAAATGTAAACATGAATTCTAACAAGAAGGACGCAACCAACACTAAACAACAATAACAGAGACTAGGTGTGCTCATTGTTTCATTGATTGAGAGTGGCATAGTTCATCACAAAAAATTGTGAGAGACAATTTTAGTTAGCAAGAAACATGAAGGAGCTTCAACTTCAAATTTCAGCCAGCATGGATCATGTTAGTATGGAGAGGCCTGCTGTCCAAACTCCAAGCCAGTGTTAGATGTCACAGTGCATGGTCATCCCAGTCTAGCTCAGCTCAACTCCTGTTGTTTGTATGATAGTATCAGCTAAGGGATTTGCTGGGATGAGCTTTGAACTCCTGTCAACATTGATCATCATAGCTCTGATCAGCCAAAGTTCACAGGACGAATCACAATCTCAAACAAACCCAGAACCAAAGTCAGCATGTGGCAGCTAACCAAGGTTCAAAAAAGCGTACGCTTCGACACGCTTAAGCGTGAAAGCGAGCGCATCGGTGGAAGATCGCTCAGGATTAGGCCTGAGCGGCCCATTACGTGGTGAGCGAGAGTAAGCGGCCCGCTTAAGTCTGAGCATGCGCTTCCTCGTTCTCGAGCGTCGCTGAAGCGGAGATAGGCGGCGGCTGAGCGAACGAAGCTGGCGGCGGGAGGAGTGAAAAATTGGGACACGAAAGGAGGGAAAAGGGGAAGCAGAGAGAGGGAAATAGAGGGGTAGGCTTAGGAATCCCCAATTCGGCCACTTCCAGTTTCCTTCCCAGATCGAGAACTCAAGATAGAACAGAGAAAGGCGGCGCCTCTCCTGCCCGCCCACCGCCGTTCAAGCTCCTCCTCCAGACTGCCTGCGCTGCAACCCCTCCTCCAGCAGCTCGTTCCCCTCATCCCCTCTCGGTCCAGAATCCAGATCGCCAGCCACACATCGGGTATTTCCGTATTCCATTCCTTCTCAGCTCTTGTGCGTGTGAGTTGTGACTGCTCTGCTGCTACTGCTTGGTTTCTGGATGGATTCGATCTGTTTGTTGGATGTTGTTGCGTGTGCTTCTAGCCAGATTGCTATGGACTGTCGGTACTGCTAGCCTGATTGCATATGTTTGTGCTGCTGCTCGCCTGATCTTGCTTATTTCTGTGTGCTTTGTCTGTGATACTGCCTGAAATATAGCATTACATGTCTATTAGGCTTATATATGCCTATAATTTCATCCCTAATTTTCTGTCCGTACAGATCCGTACAAAACGCTTAAGCAGCGCCTAAGCTCGCTTAAGCTGTAGTTCCTCTGATCAGAGCCTCACCGCTCACTTACCGCTTACCGCTTTTTTGAACCTTGCAGCTAACGCCGAAAATGAATTCCAATAGCTAACCTAGATCTCACCAGGCGGTCAGCAACATCTGCGTCAGAACAGAGACGTTGGGGAGGACATGGTGGCCGCAGCGTCGTTTCACAAAATAGCAGCTCCTCACGTGTGGACGGCGGCCTCGCGTGAGCAGGAGGGGGCGTTGGCGAGAGCAAATTTGGAGGCTGCAGCACCTTACAACAGAGACGTTGTAAGGTGACGTTATAGAGGACATGGCGGTTTCACAAAACAGCAACTCCTCCTGTGTCGTGTGGATGCGCGTACGGACGCCACTTTGCGTGAGCAGGAGGGGGGCGTGGGGCAGGAGCAAACTTGGAGGCGGCAGCACCTTACAACAGAGGCCGGTAGGAAAGGCTGTGTAGCTCGATCATACCATGGTAGGCAGCAGAGATTAGGGCATGAAGGTTGTAGCGCAGCACTGTGTTGGGCCGAGCCCAACAACAGCTAGCATCATCCCTTCCCTCTTATCTATTTTCCCATTTGTGCTATGTGTGATGGTGTTTTGTGCTATTTGTTCCATGTTTGCAACATTAAGGTTATCTAAGGAATTCCTACTGATACTATGTTAACTTATAGTATCATTATCGTGTGTTGTCATAAAGCTGTGATAATGGTAATGAAGTTTATACTCACAAAACACTGAAAAAGCTGCAGATGCTATAAAGTTCAAAGCTTTGAAATGGACAAAGAGACAAATTCACAATTGGCGAACAGAAAACTGACCAAATACCTTGCTTTAAGCAGCAAAAGGATGGTGAAAACCTCCAGACTGTTGAAGCCGCGGTCCACAAAATCACCCTACGAGTCAATCATCACAGCTCAATTCAGCAACACAAGAAAACCAGAGACTGGCTTTAACCAGTCAGAGGTCACAACAGAATGGCTGGGGAAAACCACACCATGAAAATATAGTTGGTGTCAGGAACATGTCCTCCGGTGGCGAAGAGCTTCATGAGGTCGTGGAACTGGCCGTGGATGTCCCCGCACACCGTCACGGGGCTGTTCACCGGCTGCACGTTGGACTCCTCGATGAGTATCTCCTTCACCTGGATGATCGGCGAAATACACCACGGTTAGACGCAAGGCATACAAACATATCGAGGGATACGCACAGTTCACTCCAATCTCCCGGCGGGCAGCAAAAACAAGTAATTTTCCTCCATCTGCCTGCAACCGCTAAGAACCCTAGCATGGGGACGCACGAGCGCGACGACGGGGTCACGGTGGGGGCGCGAACAAAACCCTAGCGGGGCTAATAGGGCGAGGAGGCTCACGTATTCGCAGAGGGTCTGGAGCTCGTGCTCGGCGAGGTGCTGGCCCTCCTTGACCTTGGAGATCCACAGATCCAAATCCATCGGGAGCTAGAGGAGCGGCGGCGGCGGCGGCGAGCCGACGGTGGGGGGATTCGCGGATTGCAGGGGGTAGAGGGGAGGAGGGTCGATCCCCTCTTGGTTCCTGGTGCGGATATTGGTTTCGCCTCCTCGATCGCGGCTGGGAAGGCGAGAGAGAGAGAAGGCAAGAGAGAGGGGAGAGGAAAAAATAAGGTTGTGATTTGCGCCGGCCGGGCTTTGGGCGCTGGATGGAGTAGGGAAGGAAGAAATCACAGCCTCGCAAGCACGAGACGTATGCAAACTGCACGGGCGTGCGTGTGCGTAGCGTACGTGTGTTTCTATATATCCTTTGGGATTTAAATTTGGGTTGATTTTTTCCTTATGACATCCGATTTGTTTTTTTTTCTATACTCTTTTTTTTTTTTTGCGAAACACAGTACAACGTAAGCGCTCATATACACGCGCACACACTCACCCCTATGAACGCACGCACGCACACCCTACCCCTATGAGCACCTCCGAGAGACTGAGCCGGCGGGTCGAGTCTTGAGATTGACGAAGTCACCACGGGCGCCTCGCTGTCGACGGGAACGTCGCCTCCCACTGAAGAATATTCCGCCTTAAATGAGAAACACCAGCGTCAAACCTGGGGTTTGAACTCTGGTGGGCTGGGGATACAACCATCCACCTAACCATCTTGCCACAGGCAAGTTCTCTTTTTTTTCTATACTCTATACTACTAGTACACATGTACGTGCAATGCACGTCTCGCAATGGGACAAAAAAATCTTTGTATATACCTTGTTACCTGATATTGCATCACCAATGCCGGCCGCTCGAAGCTAATAACATGCGTGAGTGTTCGCACCATTTATATTTTGGTGCATAAAAGTCAAGCAGAATGGTTAGTAAAATTGCACGAAAGTCAATATGAATTCTAAATGCGAGGTAGGCATAAATCTTTGAGTTAAATACAGTAACAGTCTTGTACTTGTCCAGCTGGTCCGATTTAGTCTTTATACTCGGAATTTGCAGAATTTTACCCGTGTACTTGTTAATTGGACTCGATTTAGTCCTGAACCATGTGTAGCATCGAATTAGCGTCGACGTGGACGACACGTGTACGCCGGTCCGACTCGTCGTAGAGTAGCTGGCTTGGAAACTTTCATAATTTCATTTAGCCCCTCTCGCGATGAGTCCGTTATCAGTTAACCCCCGACTCCAAAATCCACAAATACCCTTACCCAGAGGCTCAGCGCGGAGAGTACCGCGGCGGCATCAGCAGAGCCACCGGAGTTCCCCTCCGTCGACTACGCGCTCCTTTCCGCGTCGCGTAACCGCCTCGTCCGCCGGTTTCATCGTGGCCACGTGTCCGCCGGTGAAGATGGACGGGTCGGAGAGGATGTCGGCGAAGTTAGACGGGTCGGAGAGCCACGGCCATACGTCGGCGCGCTCGACGACGACGAAGACGTTGAGCTCTCTTAGGAAGTTTGATCGTGAGGGGGAAGCAGACGCGGGAGGGTGTTCCATCATGCCACAATTAACAAGCAGAAGCAGGACGTTGGCTTCTTGGAGCTCTTCTATCGTACGAGGAGGTTCGTGCAAAATGGGGGTAGCGGAAAATAACGTTATAGATGCGGGAGGGTGTTCGTGCAAAATTGCAGCCAACGTGTCATCCGTGTCAGCTCAAGTTGGACCACAAACATGAAATTGGACTAAATCGAGACCAGTTAACAAGGACGCGGGTAAAATTCTACAAATTCTGAGTAAGAGGACTAAATCGACTCAGTTGGACAAGTATAAGGGCTTTGACTGTATTTAACTCTAAATCTTTCCGTCTATCTTTCAAATCACCTAAACCAACCCATTGAGCGAGTACAATGATTGTGTGCGAAAGAAGCAACAGCAATGACTCATCTCCTTCATGACCAAAACACATGAACAGTTTACGCATTCCCTGCCGAAAACAAATGCACCTCATCCCCTCCACTATTGTCCCATTCCTAACGGCCTAACCATTGCTCCTCTGATGTCCATCTCCACCATACTCTTCTCATTGTTGCGAGGTGAGTTGGAGACCCATAGAAGCATCAGCAAGATTACAAGCGGCAATAGTAGCAGCAGGTAGAAGTTGAATATTTGCATGCATATTAGGTCTCCGGCCTCCATCGTGGGGCTCTTGTCGTCGTTGTCACCGGTGAACACTCGCTGAGCTGCTTGGTGTGCCGCTGAGCCCGCCCGTGTGAGCCTGAGACGGGAGAGTCCCGCGGTGAAGTCGTTCCGCAAATTGAGCTAACCTCCAGCTATTACGATCGATCCAATCTCGACTAAGCTAGGTATAGACGTATAGTCACAATTGATAGATCAATGCAGCTATGTTCAGCTGGTTGCTAGCTAGCATGTACGATCGATCCGATCGATTGCATTGGATTTAGCTAGCTAGTTCGTTGATCGGAGAACGCGCAACCTGACGAATCTAGCCCAGCACCACGCCGGCCGGCAGGGGCCCCTGCCTGCGCCGGCTGCGCGGCTTCCGCGTCGGCGCCCCTGCCTGCGCCCGGCTGCGCGACTTCCGCCTACCGCATGCGTCCGCTGGACTTCCCGGCCGGCGCGGTAGAACCGATCAGCTTGTTTTTATGGTGGCATGGCAATCCTTCGTAATTAACCGCAAAACGAAAAGGTGGTGGCAATTTGGTCGTATTATGTGATTGGTGGAGGGCAAAACGGTCCAAACTGGACAATGTTGAGTTGTCAAACATTGGACGATCTGGGCCGTTTGATTGGATATTGAACGGTACAGATTTAAAGTATCTTAACAACACAAGTTTGCTCTTTTAATAGTAGTGTTGATACATTAAATCTTAGCTTTTCAATATTTGACCAACGGTCCAGATCGCTTCAATGTTTGACAACTCAACACATCTTTTCGTTTTGCGGTTAATTACAAAGAATTGCCACCGCTAAAGAAAACACTTTGTTTTTTTAATTCTCTCCTGTGATACGATACCAATCAAACTGGCGACCAACACACGAGATAAAAGGAGCCACGGCGGCGCGGCGCAAGGAAGACGGCAGATCAAATCGGGACGACGCTGCTGTCCATCGGTGTGTCTTCCACAACACCACGGCAAGCAACGCAAGAAAGATGGCATATCAAATCGGTGTGACACCTCTCACCCCTGCCCGTTCCACGCCCACTGGTCGCCGCCGTCGCCGCACTGCACATCACGCCGTCAAGCCCAGTCGCACGACGTCTGGATCGGGCGAGGATGAACTCGACCACGACGGCCGTTGCGGACGCGCCCTCATATGACGATGTTCCGCTGCGAGGCGCCAGGAGAGCGGGGTGCAACACACCGGCGAGGTGGCCGCTCGCCGGCGAGAGCGGGTTATCAACCGGCTGTAGATACTTATCACCGCCGATTCATCTGAACTGAACCAGACTACTAATGGGCACCCTCGCCGCTGGCAAGGATAACTCTCCATGACGCACGGAAGCTGGAACCAACGGGGCGAGGACGAAGCGCTGGCCCTGAAGATTTGATTCAGGAGTTGTGTGCATACGGGCCTGCGGTTCTACCTCTGTTCCGAGGGTATGCAGGGGACTGAGGGTATGTCCAATGCTTTTTTTTCTCTTCCATTCAGAACTATAAGTATGAAACAGAAAGAGGCTTTCTGGTTGTCTGAGTGGTGCCTGGCCGGTGTTTGTAGGAATGCATTTGCGTCAGGCCGTCAGCGTGTGCAAGTGTCTTACTTTGAAGATGCATAAACTTTGCTCTACAGAGTATCCTTCTTCCTAGCAATCAGCAACGACAAAGAGAAGGAAGGCTGCAGGATTGGCAGGTTAGAGTTCATGCATACGTTACCATAGAAGCATGGCTTTTTATAACTGATAACTCATCGGGCACAAACATGTAGTACATGTGTTTTTGTGTCATCTTGCGTGGTAGGAAGCCATATACATATTTTAACACACAGGAGATACAAATTTACAGTCCTTTCTTTGTCTAAAACACTTGTGCAAATGGTAGCATTATTTTTTTTTACCGAACTAACACGTATTTGTGGTTATAGTTTTGTAGTATAGTTGTGCATGTGTCTAATCATGTGATGTGATTGCATCAGGTAAGAGGTTCCAAACTCAACAAAGAGCATATGCCCAGTTTTGATTCTTTTTATATAACATTTTCATGTGGGAAAAATACCATATTCCAACAATCCAGCATGAAGAGATCTTTTATTTCGAATTTTTGTGAGCCCTTTGAGAAGCTACTCAATGTCAGGGGGACTGTGATTTTTAGAAGACAGCGACGATTTCGCATTAGGCATGGTGTGTGATTGCTCTACATATGATTTTTTTAGTTGTTTAGTGTCGAAAATGGTCATTACAGCTTTTTGAGTGCTTCAGAATTTTATTTATTGCTAGGTTCAAGTTGCTGTAATGAAAATATGGTTTCTACTATGGTTCTATGCAAAGATCTAAGATGTGTGGACTGTTGCATTGTGATGTCTCAACAATGACGTCAAGAACTAAAAGCGGGGAAACAGCCAGTTCATCAGATCGGCAGGACCATATGAGAGCATCCTAACTTGCTAGGAACCAAATTATTACTTGCTTCTATTGGGATTGAACTGTGTGCTTGCACCATTTTTCTTGTTCTCTCACCTGACCAGCAGCTTGACCAGGACCTGATCGAGAAAGTCAGCCACCAATATGTCATTTAACTGTTGAGGTATTTGTATTTTTGGCCGCCAGTATTGTTCGATTGATCAGCTGGAAATTGGGATCCATGATCGTGACATCAAACTGGAGCTATAGAACTGGATAAATTGAACAGTGCATCAAAGTGCTTCTCATAGCAAACCAAGGAATCAATCTACTCACACTACACGGCTGCATGTAGGCAGATGTAATTTTTTTATTTATATTATTGGTACCAAAATTTTGATATCGGTCGATTCGAAATGTTTTTGGTTGATTATGTAAACGTGCGTTGCACGTGCAAGCGTACTAGTACTATTAAAAGAGCAAACATGATCGGATACATTAAATCTTACGCGTACGATCTCTAACCAACGAATCAGATCGTCCTCCAAATGTTGAGCACCTCAACACAAGTCTAGCGAACCGGTACGAGTCTATTTCTCGTCTCCGCGCAGAACGAACCAAAATAAAGTATGTGGAGACTCGCCGGAGCTCTGCCGCCAAGCGTCCGGCCTTGACGTCCCCATCCCACTCCGCCTCAGCCTCACCCCCGAATCGCCCTAAGGTGAGTCCCGTCTCCCGGTGCGAACCCGATTTAGCCGATCTGAGCCGCCGCCTACTGCCACGCTCCCCCACACTGCGTGGGCTCAAGATGCGCCGCCTCCCGGTCCTGTCTCCGGCATGGCGCAGCCGGCCGGCCAGAGACGATAGATGGTAACAAGGCTGGGACGAGTGGAGGCTGAGGCATGAGGAGGCTGCGGCGCTACGGGAGGCTTTGGCGGCGGCGCATCATCGAGGTGAGGTGGAAGAGGTCTCCCGCCTTGCGCCCTGTCCACTGCCGCCCTGCCGCCTGCCCGACGCAACCACGGCAAGCAGGCCGCCATCCCCTTTCCATCCCGAACGTGAGTTTACAGCGTTTACCTGGGTTGGATAGGTTTCTTCCCCAAATCCCCAATGCCATTGCGGTGCGTGCACCTTCTGTTGCTGATTTCGGTAGTTTGGCGCTTGCAGGAAAGAAGGGAGATCGATGGCGAGGAACTCGTTCAAGCTGGAGAACCCGCTCGATCCATTCAATTTTCCCGTGCCCTACTTCCTGTTTGTGTTGTGTATGCTGTGTTCTGTGGGTTTGGGCGATTGACAACGAATTCTAGGAACAGTCGCGATTTTTTTCTAGGAATTTAGGAGCGGAGCAGTTGCCTGCGTAATACTAGCTTGTATGTTGATTTCCTTAGGTAAACCACGTGCACATTCAGCGTCTAAATAGTCAACCAAAGCTCGAGGGGATTTAGGTTAGGAGGTCTTTTAGAGATTACTAGTGGAATTTTGCGCGTCGTCACGACGCGGCTTTGTTAGTTTTTAAATTTTTATTGGCGAGTTGTGGCTGTAATATTTCGTAAACAATGCTTTATTAAAGTATTGCAGATGTCAAAAGCGTATTAAAGGAATGATTTAAAATTGAGAAGATTAAGTAATAAAATCGCTTAGATGGGGAAAAATCTTCTTATTTTCTCTGCATATTCATACTAAAATGTGCATTATTGTAAATAAACAGCATTTGTTGAATTAATTTAATTCCATAAATTGAAATGGTGAAGTATCTTTGTAATTTGTCGTAAATATCGAAATATTTAATTTAACTCCATAGTTTGAGGAAATGCATTGTAAGGAATTTTGTTAAATTCAATCCATAATTTGAGGAAATGGATTTTTATTTTTATGCAAACATTTAGTGGACGAAGCATGTTTTAATTTTACGTGCATAGGTAGAGAGATTTCAGCTAAATTACTAATTGTATATTATTAAACAATTTGGGAAGGTATAATAAGTTTTCATTTTGACTTGAAAATTTAATTGAATTGCATAATCAAATGGAATACATTATGTGGACATATAGTAAAGTCTGTCCATAATTTGGAGGGAATTAATTTGGATTTTCCTCAAATATTTGCTGAATTGAAATCTTGAAATACGTTTTCATTATGCTATAAGTAGTGCAAATAATGGTTGGTACCTTTTTCTTTTCTTTTTGACTGCATAGTATAATCAGAGGAAATGTATTTTGCGAGCATTTATTAAATTTTAATTCATAATTAGATGAAGTGCACCTAGAATGTATACAAATATTAGGCAATTTGAATTGTTTAAGTTTGTTTGTATTTTGGCATTAGGAAGTATCAATTTTTTTTGTCGAACATGTTGATATATTTTGGGGTACCTCAAATATTTTAGCTATTTTAAATGTTGGAATGTGCTTCTTTTTTCCAGATAATATTTAAGTTAAGTATGTAGGTAGTGGTACTGTATATTTTTTGGATTCGTGCTAACAAATGGGGTAAGTTTGTTTATATTTCATCCAAATATTGACTATTTTGAATTGTGTAAATATGTTATGTGTTTTGTCATACATAATTAGTGTTGCTTTTTTCGGAGCATTTGTTATATAGTTTAGGGAATATCCAAATATTTAGCAAATTGAACTATTTGAATATGTGTCTATGTTGCCATGAATTCTTAACTGTAATTAGAGAAAATGTATTCGAGTTATGTCTAAATGTTGACCTTTTTTTTAAATGCTACGGTAGCTTCGAATACTTGGCAAATTTGAATGTTTTATTATGTTTGTATGTTGGTGTAAATTATTAATTTAGTTTTGTAATCAAAAGATGCGCATTGTATGAGCATATAGTAAAGTGAATATATAATTTGAGGAATTGCATCTCAATTTCATATTTAGAGAAAGTTAATTTAGTTTTATGCCAATATTTTGCTTAATTGAGATGGTCAATTAGAGTCCATAATCAGAGGAAATACGTAGTGTGAGCATTTGTTAAATTGGACCTTACACAATTATGGGGAGTGCATTTGCTTTTTCTTCAAATATTCACCAACTAAAAATGTTCCAACATTTTTTTCCCTCTAAATAGTTGGCCTTTTTCTGTGTGAGCATGCTGATATATTTTAGAATATCTACAATTTTTTAAGCAAATTGAAATGTTTAAAAATTGTTAGTTTTAAATTCTACTTTACAATGGGTGGAAATGTACATGTATTCATTTGGATTCGGTACATGAGCATTTGTTAAAGTCAATCCTTAATTAGAGGAAATTCATTTGGATTTCATACTAACATTCTTCAAATTAGAGTAGTGAAATGCCATATAAATATTTATGTGAACTCCATAATTAGGGAATAAGCAATATGTGAGATAATATGTGGGATGTATATATTTTAGAGTATCTCTATTTTTTTATTTTTTTGGCAAACTGAATTTTTTCAAATGTGTTGCATGTATTTTTTCTAAGGACTTTAATATATTCTTTCGCAGTTGCAAACATTTAGCAAATTTATGGCATAAGTAGTGAACATTTTTTATGTGCATGTTGATATATTTGTCACGTTTGTAATGTATTGAATTTTTTTAAGAAGTTTACATTAAGTAGATGATGTCACGTTTGTAAATACCGTGGCGTCAAAATATTAATTTTGAAAATGTCTGCAGTCAAAAGTTGTTTAAATTTAAATGTATTGAAGTTTTTTAAAAAGTTTACATTAAGTAAATGAATTTTTTAAATTGTTAATAGTGAGAAGCCATTCGTATGTGATTTCTTTTTTACGTTTTTTAAATACTAAGGTTTGGAAGGCATGTAAAAATTTGAAATCTTTGGATTACGAATTTGATCAAATGTCATGAATTGGCGACGATTTTTATGTGTTAATGAAATTGGTTAAATAGAGTGGGCTTATGCTTGAAGATTGTTCAGATTTGGGAAAATTGTTCAAATTGAGAATTTATCTATATTTGAATTCTTTTAGCGTTTACGAAAATGAACAAATTTGGAAGGCACCTAAGATCTTGGAATATTCAAATTTGAATTTTGATCGCACGTCTCATTGGTTAAATAGGGTGGACCTATGTTTGAAGATTGTTCAGATTTCGGAAAACTGTTCAAACTTGGAATTTATCCATATTTGAATTCTTTTAGCATTTAGGTAATGAACAATTTGGAAGGCATTTAAATTTTTTAAATATTCAAATTTGAGTTTCAATCGAATGTCTTAATTAGTCATCATTTTTTTATGTGGCAGCTTTGATATATTTATTATGTTTTTCTGGCGGACATATTTAAAATCGTTGGTTTTACATCATTTAGAAATTTATTTAGGAAATGAACAATTTGGAAGGCACTTAAAATTTTCAAATTTTCAAATTTGAATTTCAATCGCATGTCTTAATTAGTCATTATTTTTTTATGTGACCGCTTTCATATATTTATTATGTTTGTATGGTGGACATATTTTAAATTGTTGGTTTTACATCATTTAGAAAATTTTCAGAATTGTTTAAATAAGTTGGGCTGTTTTTTCAAAAAAGAAAGGAAAAAGAAAAAATCTGACATGTGGGGCCCACTGTGACGTCGCGCTAACGTCACAGTGGCCAGAACTGGCCGCGGCGGCGCTGAGCTCGCCGCCGGCGCGCCACAGCGAGCCACGACCCGCGCGTGGGCACGCTGGACGCGCCTCGTCGCGCTCTACCCGCAGGCGGCGGCGCCGCCCATTTTGGGTCGCCGGAGCGGCGCCGGCGACGCGCGGAGCGTGTTAATTTCCAACAATACAATCGGGGCCTGGGGGTTGATTGAGGTGGGTAATAGGGAAATATTGTCACTGTTGGAGGGGTCAATCATAAGGAGATAATATTTACAGCTGAGTTTCTTCATAGATTAGTTTTGTGTAACATTACCTGATTATTATATCCAGTTCTTGTTGATGACAAAGGTTAGTCTATCAATCCAGCTTGTCTTGCTGAATCTGCGGTGAAAGGGTCCTGTAGTCAGCCTTTTATTATGCCACGCCGAGTTATTTCTCTTTCAATAAACTTATAGTTGGTTATTGAACTATTAGCTGCCGACATGTAGGTTCTGGTTTTACTGTAGAACATGCAGTTTCACTTAAACAGTTTTACGATTTCTGTTACATGTGATGATCTGGCTGGTTACACTTGATCTGCAACTTCTTCTAAAGATGATTTTTCTTCGTTGTCAGTTTAGAATAGTTGAACTAATACTGTTTGTCCTATGGATGCTTTACAGAGAGGAGGCAGGCTGAGGCTAACCGCATAAGAGAAAAGTACAATGACAGAATTCCTGAAAGCTTATCCGTATGATAATTTTTCAGCATGGACTGTATACTTCTGTTTTCCTTACGATTTATTTGTTCTAATCTGTAAACAATCTATTCAATCTAGGTGATCGTTGGGAAGGCTGGAATGAGTGATATTCCCGACATACATGCGTTGGTGGGCTTGGGGCAGAGGACCCAGCCACCCAGGGCGTCGAGCCGAGGAAGGAGATGAGGACGGACTACCATGGCAGTTCCGCGAGCGCCCACCCATGAATTACTGATCGTTTAAAATAATGCTAGAATTTGTACTACGTACTGATTTTGGAAGATAACAAAAACGAAGAGTAAGGAAAATATTCCATACTGATTCTGAATCTCCCCACAAAAGCTGGTTATGAATTTATGATTTCACAACACCTCCTCCCTCTACAGCTTCAGGTGCGTGCTCTAACCATTCCTACTCTCCCAAGAAAAAGAAAAACTTAAATTTATTATTTCATTTGTTTATTCTATTGCAATAGAGACTTCACTTGGTGAAAAGAATGCATGCAGACTTTGGGAGATTTGTCATGCACCCGGTACTTCTTGGCATGCTCCATTATCTCAATATATACAGAGATATAAATGTGAGATCCAATTGCTTGTCATTTAGAAATCTTTATATGGCCAAGGGAATGCCCGTCTTTCTAAGGGCGATGTGAAGATGCAGCTTGTAATCTGGAAGCTGTTATCTCCGTGCAAGTTTGTATCTCATTGCCAATTTATATTGTTTTCTTTGTTGACATCATATAACTCTTTCCCTAGGCACCCTACTGATTGGATCTACAATACTTATGTAAAATTACTGTCATTTTGAATCACTTCCAAGCCGCATCGGCTTTCTGAATCTCAGCCTGAAATCATTGCCCGGCACAGTAATGTGACCACCTAAGTTCAGCAATTGGATTATTGCTCATATTATGCGGAAAATAGGGTACATTACTTTGTCACAGGAGTACAAAATGAGCGCTCACAAATATTACATGATCTATAGTTTGTCTCCTCAAAATATTGTTAACATCATATGGCATTTTTTCTTTCTTAACATGTGCCTTGTAGAGACGTGGTTGCACGTGCAAATTTATTTCTATACTACTATTAAAAGAGCAAACTTGTTCGGGATACATTAAATTTATGCCGTCCAATATCTGATCAACGACCTAGATCGCTCCAATGTTGACAACTCAACACACATTTTCACTTTTGTGTTAATTACAGATATTGCCACCAGAAAAAGAAACCGTTCGTTACAATTATTTCTCTCCTCTGTTAATGTTAACGCTAAAGGAAAAAGAGAGGAACGAGTGCTGCTGCACATGAACACCAAATCGAGGCCACCGGTCCCCGCCTGCCCGCGCGGCGTCAGCGTGCACCGCAGCATGGCCGTTGCGCTGCCGGGCTGCCGATCCTAGAGGAGAAGGTCCATGGTGAGGCTTGGGCTGAGGCGTTGAAGCAGGCAGCCCGAGGAGCTGGGACCGTGCTGGGCTCTTCTTTGCAAGGTCGTGGTCTGCTGCTGTTCCCGTCATGAATTGAGCCATCTCCATGACCAAATTCCATGAGCGGCTATGGGTTCTAGAGAGATGCTATGCTTGGTGAGTCACAAGAGAAAGATCAGAGCTTTTTAATGAACGACCGGACTCACCGAACCCACAGGGACTCATTAACGACCGGACCATGTAGAGCTTTTTATATTTTTAATTCACGACCGGACCCACAGGACGAACTACTCCTCGCTGAGGTTGTCCCAATCGACGCACGTCCTCGGTGTCGAGGCAGATGACGGTGGAGGACATGGCAGCACGGGAGGGGGAGGGACTACCCGACGAGGAGGAGACCGCCACTACGTCGAGGTCATCATGGCCGCCATGTAGCCGGTGTTGTCGCGCTCGATCTCGGCGACCGAGTCCGCGATCACCGCCATGTAGCCCGGAGTGTCATCGTCATGCTCGTCCCGCAATGGCGACTGGATGAGGTAACCCCTCCGGCACAACCTCTTATGGCTCCTCCTTCACGTGCGGTTGCGGCTCCGGGCAGCATTAGCGAAGGTAAAGGCGGCCACGTGGTGGGGAACGTCGTGCCCCGAAGTCACGGATTACCAGGCCGCCGCGTGGTGGCGCGGAGCGAGGCTGCCCGATGACGATGCCGCAGCCTCCACCTCCCCGACGCGGCGGTGAGCGTCGCTCCTCCTTCACCGACCGCTGCATTTGCTCCGTCTTCATCGGTTTCGGCTGCACCGCCAGCGCCTTCTTTTTTGGCGGCGCGAGTCCGGGCCCCACTCTAGGCGGCGAGGAAGTAGCTTGCGGCGACGGCGGCGGCGAAAGAGAGGTGTGCGGTGGCGGCGCCGAGGAAGGAGAAGTTGAGTAGTTTGTGCAGATGGAGGGATGAAAATTTAGAGGTTTTTTTCGGCCGGCGCGCCAATGTGAAGAGAGGGGAAGAATTGGCACCCGGCCCATGTCCATGACAGGGCGTTCCCACATGTCGGATGGCTTGTCCGGCCACTGTCCGGCACCCTGAGCAGACCCCCCAAGTTTGGAGACCTCTCGGGGGTGTCAAACATAATTTGAGTCGGGCCGTTCACTTGAGGGTGTTGGTGTGGCGTTTTTCGTGTCCGACCCTCAAATGGGTCTTTTGGGGGTGCTTTAGGGGGTGCCGGTGGATATGCTCTATGACCACTTGGCAAAATATATACGGAAAATTAGATACACGCATTGTGACTGCCATTAGGCTTGTCCAAACATGTACGTGTTTGCCGTATTAAATTTATTTAATTTGACCGATTATTATGCCCTTTTCTGTATTATATCAACCGGATTGTTTACCTGCAGTGAATAAAAGGTAAATTATATCAACACGATGGTTGGTTACCAGTAAAACATATCCAAAGGCGTGCGTTGCACGTGCCAATTTACTAGTCTATACTACTATTAAAAGAGCAAACTTGTGTTGATACATTAAATCTGAGCCCTTCAATATTTGTCCAACGGTCCAGATTGCTCCAATGTTTGACAACTCAACACACCTTTTCGTTCCCACGAAAATTACACGGATTGCCACCGTGGGTAATATCCCTCGCTCCCGCCGTCTCTAATGGTGACCTCCACACCGTGCCGTCGACAATGGCGAAAGTACGATCGCCTCCAGACCATACATGCGATGTAGGCAAGATCTGCTCCTCTCCTACCCGCATAGGACTTTATCTTTCCCAAAACAAAAACACCAAATCGGTGTAAGGAAAAAGGATTTCCGTCGCAATCGGCTCCAACTCCGGCCAGATCGCACGGGCTGATGGTCGTAACCACCTCACCAGGTCGTTGATACGTATAATATCAAAATACCAAATACGCTCACTGTGCGATCCACGGAAAGAAAAAAGGGTTGTTTTGGTGAACATCAAAGAAAAAACTAGCTCTTCTTCGGTAAAAAATTCTTCTAAAAATGCCGAACCTAATCGTTGCATAAAAGTTCGTACCGTGAACCAGATGGCCGCGGCGAGGGAATCTGGGACGGAGGACTCGTAATATCTCTATAGATCTGGCAAAAGCGAAAGACCCCTAACGTCAGGGCTGACCACTGAGCTCACTCAGGCCTCGCTGGGCGGGCCAGAGTGGGTGCGAGCTGGAGCGTTCCCTAGAGTTTGGTTCAAAGGCTAAGGACTCCCCGCCGCCTTCATAAGGGCACTAAGGCGGAGCACGGAAAATCAAATTGGGCACCCATGTTTTACCAGTCTCGGATCTCAGGCCGTTTTGCCAACCGCCGACATGAACGAAATCGAATTTCATTGCGGGAAATTAGGATTTCATGAGGGAGGAAAAGGCGAGACTATGGTGACCCGTAGATCTTCTATTTCGCCGGAATCCGTTGATTGTCATTTACAATGTTCGTTGTAAGATCACTGAAGGTCCTAAATTGGGAGAGTTTGCTTGCTATCGAACAAATAGTGGAATCTAAAAAAACAATGAAATCCATTCACACAAGCTGGACCATTGCCTTCGGCAACGCCCTAATTCCTCCATCCCATCCGTGTACAGTAGTGAAACACAAGGACCGATCCTGAAAGACCACTCCTCCCTACCTACGGAGTTTGACAAAGTCATCAATTGGGTCAAAGCAGAAAGAAATGTTGCGTGATCAAGTAAAACAAAATGGAAAAAAGGAAGGTGATCTATGGCCCGATAGAAAAGGAAAACAGGAACCAGATTATATTAGATCTTCGCCCTAGTGAATCTCATAAGGTTGGGTCGGCGCCCGCCTCCCCCCAAACTTGACTTGCAAGTTTCCCCGCAAAAAGCTCTCCACGCCTACTCTTATTTAGAAAAAGCACTATTCTTCTTTAGTTAGGTAGTTCTCCCCCGCTATGAGACCGTAAGACCCCGATGGAATCGAAGGCCCGCTTACTAATAGGCAAGAGGGGACCCTTTCTCGCCCAGCCCTACCTACATCAGTGAAGCTGGAACCGAGGAAGCCAATGTTCAACACATGAGACAACGGTATAGGCGCTTATGACCTCCCCCTCTATGACTTGCGGTAATGATTCCTCTGGAATTACGACCTATACCACAACGGTGCCGTCCATGGATCAAATTTCTAATTTATTGGTTGTCAACGCCTAAAACCTGCATGTAGCTTCCGGCATTCTTCCCAAGCAGAAGCGAAACCTGTATCTTAGGACCCGACCCTTTTAGGATGATAGGAAACAAGCAATACTTTCCCATCTTGGGGCGTTTACCTAGCCAACACTTAGATCCGGCTCTACCCAAACTTTTTTGGTTCACCCCAACATTACCCACTTGTCCGACTGTTGCTAAGCAGTTTTGGGATACTAAACGGACCTCCCCAGATGGTAATCTTAAAGTGGCCGATTTACCCTCTTTTGCAATCAGTTTCGCTACTGCACCTGCTGCTCTAGCTAATTGCCCACGCGATCTTCCACAATCGTACCCCCCACCTCTGAAGCTTGCCCCCGACGAACCTGTCTGCACCTACGGGCCCGCGCTTACATCATTGGCATCGCATGATTAAACATCAGCACGCGCACTTCCCTCCGTTTTCAATGCCGACAGGGGGCTGCTAGGGGGTGTAAAGTTTCGTTTCGGTCGTGTCAGACGATGGATCCCACGCAAGAGGTGGGTAAAGGTGGTAAAAAGAAAGCTTATTCCTTTCGAGAAATGGTGACAGTACCAAATGCTGAATTAGCGGCTGTACCAAATGGTCAATGCCTCTGGGGTTTCCCTTCTCTTCAGCTCTCTCCGGTTTCACCGATGTGTTGTGGCACAACCATCCATCTCAATCCAAAATCTCCGATCGTCTGTGATCCAAACCCTCCACCGGAGAGAGTTTGTCAGAAATGACTTGTACCTTCAGGGATATCTTGGCTGCCGTGAATGATACTGAGCTACCGGATCTCGGGACCATGGTGAATTATCTACCTACCAATGGGGTCTGCTTTGTAAAACAAGTAAAGTGCACGAAGACGTGTCAAAGGGAAGGAATAGAACTTGTTTGGCTGTTCGACCCACGTCGGTACTTCTCATTATACTGCATAGATTAGTCCTTCTATCTTAATTAGGTTCTACTTTGTAGTATTCTCATTTTTATTTAAGAGTCTCTTATTATAATATTATTAAATAAAGGATAGAGCAATTCCTTTCCTTTTTCTAGAGATTCTCGAGAAAGCGAGACAAAGTGAAGAAGCTCTTCGAGCTTTCTCCGCCAGCGGCTTATGTAGTGGTCGGCATTCCTACGTGCTCCGACTGATCCCCACTGGAGATTATATGAGGGGTCTTGGAAACAGTCGTGACGCTTTGGTGACGAAGGTCACCGGGGTGACTATGGAAGGATTCCGTGGTAGTCTCTGACTCCCTCCAAGGAGCAGAAAGTCTCTAGTTTTCTCGCACGAGTAGATCATCTTGTTTCCCTAGCCAGAAAAGTATGATTCAACTGAATATCCAGGGCTATGGTCTCTAATGGATGGTAGCGGCCAATCCTCCTAACCGCGCGCGGGCCGGGCTTAGAGCGTGTGAAACTCATCACTACCTCGTAAGGGCGTTGAGACCATAGCATGTTACACAAAAGCGCCGCTTTCTCAGGAGTGTTGTCACACAGCTGCCCGACAACTGCGGTATCCAATGATACTGATCTCAGACTTGGGGGGGGGGGGGGCTGCTTGCCCCTTCGCGTCGACAAGGAAACTGTGGACGACAATGGGTTTTGAATTCTAATAGAACGAGGAGGCTATCGAACAAATAGAGGAAAGGGCAGAAAGGGGCAAAAGTAAATTCCTCTTTATCAGCAGATCCCTCGGCATCGCTGTATCCAACTAAATGAAAACTACCACCTTGGTAGCATAAGGCGAGATTCATCGTACCACGTAGGTAACGAAGGAGACTCTTTACTGCCATCCAATGAGAAATTCCGGTTAGTGTATCACGACCGGGGACACCTGGCACTGACTCATTCCTAAAAGGGAATCAAAATGCTTAATGTGGTTGGGGAGGAAAGCTGCTTATAAGTCCTCCTCTTCTCTCGCCAATAGAGTTACAATCCAGTGTTCTTGAAACAACATACTAGGCAGTTGAGAAAGAATCAAAAAGATTGGTCACCTTAGGGCGGCTTTTGAATCCTAAAATTCGATTAGAAGGATAGAAAGGCCAAGAGGGTGGGAAAAGAAAAATCAAATCTTTTTATGCTTCTAGGGCTGAAGCCTCAAACAACTCTCTACTGGTTCTATTCTTACGGACTGGCCTGATTGGTCGACGACCACCGAAAGTTCCTTTAATACGCTCCTCCTGTTGTCAATAGAGGTAGTCCAACCTTCCTTGTTTGGATAACCATCCCTAGTTCTTGCTCCGACCTATCTTAGTCTATTTTCTAAGGCAGACAGACTTACATGAGTTTACCTCTGCCTTTCCATAGAAAGAAATTCTTACTTCAATGAGTGAGTAGCGCTTAGTTGAACTGGATTTTGAACACATACTTGTTTACCTCCTTCTTGACCTACCAATTGTAGAAGTAGGATTTTTGGCAAGCAATAAGCACTTAAATAATACAATTCGAGTGTACCAGATTCTTTATCATTTCGAGGAAAAGGTTCGGGAGGAAAGGGAAACAACAGAGGGATCCGAATCGAACCTAAATGGGAATGACATGAAAAATCTTTTTCAAAACCTATCATTAAGTGTCGTGGGTTTGTCACGTCAGGTGTCATAGATGACTTCGTAGGTGTGGGATTATGCGAGTCAAGCATCTCCGAGCTTGGGATCGCAGGAACAAAGATCAACACAGATTTACCCAGGTTCGGCCCCCTCAATGTGAGGTAAAAGACCTACTTCCTGCCTACCCTAGATTGGTATTGATATGATAATCGAGGTGTTACAATGGAGGCGATCCGATCTGGTACTCGCCGTATGAGCTAGGGTTTGGGGCTTGATAGCTTGACCCGCTCTAAGTCCTGCGAGTCCTCTTTATATACACAGAGGCTCGCTAGGTTACAAAAGGAAACTTCCCCATAAGGAATACATCCACAGAGGCCTACTCGGAGACTACTTGGTCTTCACGTCCTCCGGGATTGTCTTCTAGATCTTTCCCTTATGGCGGTTCAATATTGGGCTTGCTCCCAAGTGGGCCTTTCCGTGCGAGTAAGTTAAGTCGCACTGGGCCGCGGGTTAATCCAGAAAGTATTCCCCCGACATTAGCCCCCAAGATTGGTTAGGACTTTACGGTGAGAATCTTCTGACCTCTTGAAATGGTCTCTGAGCCGCACTGTAAACGTTCTGACCAATCTCCTGACTTATGCGATTCAGAGCTGTGACTCATCTCTCCTTCTGGAAATATTCTGTTTCCTTTAATTGCGGACCGTTACTCGTTTTGCGGGCGCAAATTGTGCCGTTGGTTGCGAGCACAGATAATGCCGTTAGTTGCGGGCCCCTTCAGTTATAAGCTGCGGCCACCTAGGTCATTATCCATTTGCCCTTGCAATCTTCTCATCCCTAGCCGCGCCGTCTTCTTCCTCGACCCGAGCCTAGTTCCCCAATCCAATCTCCCCCTCGCAATGGCGCCCAAGGCGAAGCCATCTGACGAAGGCGCAGATCTCCTGCAACTGGGAAGGATCCTGGGTAACGGAGGAAACTCTTGCAGATCTGGCCGAGGCTGGCTTCTTGCCGCCGAAGGAGGACGGCGTCTGGCGGGCGCCAGGCGATGAAATCGAGCCGCGCCCCAAGCCCAACGAGCTGGTGATGTTCGTGGAGCACGTGGAGCGTGGATTCACGCCGCCAGGTTCTCCCTTCTTCCGCAATTTGCTGCAACGCCTAGGCCTCCGTCTTCACGACATCGGGCCCAACTCAATGCTCCAGGTGAGCAATTTTCATGTGCTGTGCGAGGATATCTTGGCATAGCCCCCAACATCGATCTATGGCTGGCCTCTTTCACCTGCAACAGCCAACTTGTCTCCAAGGGTGGCGCCTACGTTCAGGTCGGCGCCATCTCTCTTCAACGCCATAGGAACTCTTGCCTTCCCAAGCTAGCCCTGGCGAATCGACCCAGGGCTTGGCAAAAATCTTTCTTCTATTGCCAAGATACTTCACCGGAGGGCGAAACTCGCCTTCCCTCCTGGTCTAACACCCTCTTCGTGCCTACCGAGGCACTGAAATCAAAACCCCGCGACTCGTCCATGTCCTTCATCAATGAGTCGCTGATCAAATCCGCGCCTTAATAGGTCATGGTCTTACTGGCCTTGATCTTCTCTCTTGCTGGACCAAATGGCGCATTCAGCCCGTGAGTCCACGACAGCGATCCTTCCTTGAGTGCACAGGCACCTCTGCTGACGTTGATCGTATCAAGGCTTCGGACTGGAGGCCTGAGGATTGGGTGGAATTTGTCACCCGCGTGACTGAGGAGAAGGACATCTCCTTCGATAAGGTGGGGCTTGCCCCTTTCAGTGTTAACAACAAGCCTTTTGAGGTAACTCCTCTTCTCTGTCTTTTCGCCTTCGTAGTTGAGTCGCATTCCTTTTCTTAATACTGCAACTTATATCTCCTGATCCAGGCTGATGAGAACTACTGGTCGCTGCCTGCGACCGTCGCCGGCACTGCTGCTCCCAAGCGTGCCGCACGAAAGAAGTTGCTGCCCACTCTAGAGGGCAGCGAGACTGCTGATATCCCTTCTGTTGCTTCTGCGGCCTCAGATGGTGAAGAGACTGAACTGGACGAGGATGACAGTCCAGTGCCAGCCGCGAGTTCTGTTGCCGCGGCTGGACCAACTCCCCGTAGAGCCTCCAAGAGGCTATCTCGTGAGGAACCAGAGGTTGATGCTCTGGAAAACCCTGAGGCCACGAAGCGTCGCAAACCTGCTACGGGCGCGACCTCCTCCGTTGCCAGGCGTGCTTTCAAAGCCACCGCCTCTGCTGAAGAAGACATGGGTCCCCACTCTGGTAATTTCTGTTGTCTTGTCATCTTGAATGCTTATTCTTTTTCCTCTACTGACACGCAAAACTTCTGCTCGTAGATTCTGGGACCCAAGGCCTGTCCTCACCGTCAAGCGGTGAACTTATGGCCTTTGTGAAGATGGCTCCAGAGTTAGTAACTTTTCCCTGTGCTTTAATACTTTTATTCTGGCTTATGTGCTTCTTCTTCACACAATGCCCTTGCTTTTTGCAGAAGTGCGGCTAAACCCGCGACTGAGCCTGGAACCGCGGTTGAGCCGCATTTATCACCTGCGGCTCATACCGCCATGGTAGAGGGCGTGGCCACCACTGATGACCTGGCCACGGTCCCTGTTCTTGACACAGCCACCCAAGAGGTGGCTCTGGAGGATAGAACGGATCCCCTTATGATCCAGGACGTGGAGAAGGTCAACCCCTCCTCCATAGATGTAATGGCCAAGGATGCTGATACGCCAGTGATTGAGTCGCCAGCGGCGGACACTGCGGTCGCCAATTCTGCATGCTGAGGTTGCTTCTTCCTCCTCCACAAGCCGCGCTGAGAAACTGTCAGAGGCTATCATTGCCTCAAATGACAAGCAAGCCATGGAGCTCCGCAAGGCACTGTCTGACCTGTCTGCGGCTTATAAGGTAAACTTCTATCTCCAGTTATCTGTCTCTAGCCCCCAAGGATCAAGTTTCTTCTTTGACTGTAAAGGGAGACTTGATGCTTCTCTTTTAGCTGTTGATATATACTTACTAACTGATGTACCCTTCGTAGGAGGAACTAAGCTCCATAACAGCTGCCAAACTTGCCTTGGAAAAGCAGCTGGGGGATACTCCCTCTGAACTGGAGAGGCTGCGCGAGCTCCTTGGCCAGCGTGACGCTGAGCTGAAGAAGAGGGAAACCAGGATGGGCGAGCTATCTGATGAAAGCTTCAAGTTATCTGAGCAAGCCAAAGCCACCGAGCTGCGGCTTAAAACTGTTGAAGAGAAGTTCCAAGAGAGGGTCCAGCAGCTGGACCTCCAAGTCAGTGCTCAGAAAGACGCCATTGCTGATGCCAACGAGGACGCAAGGCTTAAGGCTGTTTCCATTGGCGAGCTTGAGAAAAAGTTGAAGAAAGTTTCTGATGCCCATAACCTTGTCCACGCCAAAGTGTGCATCATGACTCAAGAGTTAACTGGTATGTGTTGCGACTCATATCTGCATCTGTTTTCTCTACTATCTTTGCCTGTATGTTGTAGAGCTGACGGAGACATGCCTCGATGTAGGTGAAGATGCCAAGGAGCAGCGCGGCAGTACTCAAGAACAGCTGGAGTATATCCGCGATTTTTCGCGAAGAACTTGTGATGCCATGAAATCACTGTCTAAGTGCCTGCTGCCGACCAAGCCAGTCCCCGGTGATTCTGAAGGGCTGCTAAAAAGACTGCTTAGGGCGCCTCAGTTCTTTTTGGACTGGAAGGAGTCCTCAGCTCGCACCGGCGCGGCTCATGTTCTTGCTTTGGCCAAGACGTACTATCCTTCTTTTGATGCTGCCAAGGTTGCAAAAGGTAGGCCCTCGAAGAAGGTGGATGGCACCGAACTGACGGCCTCAGAATATGCGACGACTTGGAAGGATATGCGCGGCCACGCGACTGAACTGGTGGAGGGGATAGATCTTGCGACCTATATGGGCAAGTATAATGCAGATGGAAGCAGATGGGAGAAGTTACCCGCTCCGTCATCCAGTGCGGTGATTCCGCAGGAAAAGAACCCCTCTCCAGGCGTATCCAGCTCTGCAGCCCCCAAGCCCGCGACTGAAGAGCCCTCCAGCGAGCCTGCGATTGCTCCTTCTGGCAAGCTTGGTAAGCCGCCTGTTCCTCCTTCCCACCGGCCAAAAGCTGCGCACAAGTGAAGAAGAAAAACAATGGTTTGATGATCTTGGCCCTTAGCGGCCTGTAATAATTGTTAGAATTTATGTGTCATAAGACAATATTTGGTTTGCTTAAGTACTCTGCAGTACATGTTTCGACCAATAGGCTGGTCCTTATGATTTGTCTCGGTTTTTCCTCACTTAGGCCCTTGCGCGGCTCAGTATTTCCCAGGTAAAAAGTGCGTGTTCAGGGTCGAGAGCGGCCATGATAGGCAATCAAACTCGATTGACGCCGCACCCCCAGTACTTTGGCCGCATAGTGCAAGTCGCATCCAAGAGAGGTTGAGTATAATCACGATAAATGCCACTTGTTTGGCGATCCCAAGGAATAGGCCGCGCTAAAAAGCTGCCGCACCCCCAAGGGACCAATGATTAAAAAATAAAAGACTCACAGCTCAATTGGTAGTTTGAGATGCTTTATTTCAGAATCATTATATGATACATAGGGTCGGTCGCGCCTAGGTGGCGACCAGAAGTGATGCTTGGGTCGGTTGCGCCTAGGTGGCAACCAGAGATGTTACATGGGTCGGTCGCGCCTGAGTGGCGACCAGAATTGGGTCGGTTGCGCCTAGGTGGCAACCAGAGATGTTACATGGGTCGGTCGCGCCTGAGTGGCGACCAGAATTGGGTCGATCGCGCCTAGGTGGCGATCAGAAGTGTTACATTGGGTCGGTCGCGCCTGAGTGGCGACCAGAATTGGGTCGATCGCGCCTAGGTGGCGATCAGAATTGAATTTTTAGCCCTGAGTGGCCAGCTTGATGATGTAAACTCTTAATAATTTTTGCGGCTGCTGATGGCAACTCGCGATGCCTGGGATGTGTCCTTATTGGCAATGGCTTGTAGCCTTTGACTTCCTTGCCTCCCTTGCGGCCGTAATCTGAAGTCGCAAGTCAGGCAGGTGCCTCTTGCCTTCACGATGTCATCAAAATTCTCCTGCGACTCGCGCATGGGCGCGCTCTCTGCGATGCAAGCTGCTCTGGCATGGCCTTGTCGCCTTCTTCGCATTCTTGAGCTATTCTTTTGTCGCCATTGATGGTGATGACTCCCCTAGGGCCTGGTATTTTAAGCTTTAGGTACACATAGCACGGCCTAGCCATAAACTTTGCGAATGCTTCTCTGCCAAACAGCGCATGATATGGGCTCTGGAAATCTACAACCTCGAACCAAATGTACTCGCTCCTGAAGTTGCTTTGTGTCCCAAAGGCGACCTCCAAGTTAACTCGCCCCAATGGCTGAGCTGATATGCCTGGCACGACACCATGAAACGTTGTTCTTGATGGGTGTAGCTGCTTTTCTTGAGGTTCATTCTTTTGAAGGTTTCATAGTATAATATATTGATGCTGCTGCCTCCATCCATCAGTACTTTGCTCAACTTGTACCCTGCGACTTGAGGGGCAACCACCAGCGCGAGTTTTCCCTCTTCATTTATTTCTCCTGGGTGATCCTCGCGGCTCCAAACTACTGGCTGCTCGGACCACTTTAGCCACTGTGGGACGGCTGGTACTATGGCGTTAACAGCCTGATTGCGTCGTCGCAGCTTTTGTTCCCTCCTTGAAGTATTCACCACAATGGTATGATACTGACCCAACTGTTTTGGGAACTGTGGCTGATCTGGCTGCGGATTTGGGACGGCGTTGTTGCTGTTGTTGCCTCCGCCGGTTACCTTCCTCGTTGTTTTGATGATTGAAGTTTGTGTTGAGTGGTTGTCCATCCTTCCACTTTTTGTAATGATAACACTGTGCCTTCGTGTGGTTGGGTGGTTTCCCATCTTTTCCTATATGGATGTCGCAGGGGCGGTTGAAAACCTCTTCCAAATTAACTGGGTGAAAATTCCTTCCTCTGCTGCTGCTTTGTTTGTAACGAGTGTTCGTATTTGCGACTAACCCTGAGTTTCCTTCCTCGTTTTTGCGCTTGTTATAACTCGCATTGGCATTGCTAGCTTGCTGTTGTTGAGGCTTGCTACTGGCCTTCTTTCCCTTGCCAGTGTTTTCCTCTTCCTCCCCATCAGATGCGTCCCTGGTTTTATCCGAGCTAGCATACTTGTTGGCCGCCGCCATTACCTCGCTTAGGCTCTTGACTTTATCCTTCATGCGACCTAGTTTGTGGACTAGCGGCTCAAATTTGCAATTTTTCTCCATGACAAGGACTGCTGAACTGGGTGGTATGTTATCTGAGGAATGTATGATCTCTGCGACCCTTCTCATCCAGTGGCGACTCGACTCGCCTTCCTTCTGTACACAACGCTCAAGGTCCTCTATGCTGCAGAGTCGCTTGCATGTTCCTTGGAAATTCTTGATAAAAGCTTCCTTCATCTCATCCCAAGAGTTTATTGAATTTGGTGGCAAATTTTGCAGCCATATGTGAGCTGCGCCTTCTAACATCATGTTTAGGTAACGTGCGCAGATCTCTTCGGATGCATTTAGGATGCTCATGCCCATCTCGTAATTGTTGAGCCAAGTAACAGGGTCCATGCTGCGTTGTAGTTGGCGACCTTGCGAGGCCCTTTGAAATCTGCAGGAAACGGTTCAGACCTGATTCTTTCGCTGAAACAGACTGGGCCTTTGAGTCGCGACGATAGGTTGGACGAAGCTGGCCTTCCTATTGGATTAGCCGCCGGCGCGGCTGCACAATCTCTATGGGTTGAACTTGCTGAGGTTGATTTTGAGCCGCAGGTTGATCTTCCCTTTGTCGCCTAGCCGAACTCGAAGTCGCAACGTGTGGCGACTCCGCGTGGATGCTTCTCTCCGCCGTTGCTCTGCTATTGTAAGGGGTGGAGTGCAGCCGTCCTGCGTGTTCGGACATATTGCCTGCTGTATTACTGCTGTGCTCAGCATCTCAATGGCGCGCCGTGCCTCTCTGTCCATTGGCGTGTTTCCTGCTGGCGCTAATCTGGCCAAGATGTTTGTGGCCGCAAAGAGATTCTCCACTGGGCTAACATAATGCCCTTGCGGCGTGTGGAACCTTTGAGGCTGCTGTGGCGACTGCTGAACAAAGGTTGGCTGCGTCAATGGCGGGGGCATCATGGCCCTGTTGTTAGCCTGTACTATGGCCCTTGATCCAGGTATCTCTGCTACTCTTGGTGCTGCGAAAGATGGAACCGCTGGTACGATTGATGGTACAGCGATTGCTTGAACCGCGGGCGCAGCTAACGGGGCCACGGACCGCATAACCATGGCAGATGGTGCCATGCGTGTGGGTACCGCGACTGAAGGTTGTGCGACCCCTGACCATGCGACCGGGTGCGCGTGTTGTGGCGACTGATGGGATCGTGTTGGCGGCGACTGACGGGACCGCAATTGCTGGTTCAGCGGTAGGTGATTGGAACAGCTCCATAGGGTTTACTGTTCCTGGCTGCAGGCGACTCGCGTGGCGTCTGTGTGGCAAGGTGGCCTGTATTCCTTGCAGAGTATTGGTTTCCTCGATGAGTCGCAGTTGCTCCTGTTGGAGGCGCTGTTCCTCACGCGCCAGCCTGGCTCTCTCATCTGCGATTCTCTGGACTTCATCATATAGCCCGATCCTGGTAGCCTCCAATTCTGTCACCCTAGCAGCCGCGTTAACCGCAGATATTGGCGTAAACAACACGCTTCCCTGTGGCGGCGTGACCGCTGCGTTGGGGGTTACCCTTGACCCTGATTCCGCAGGCGCGACTCCAGGTGGAGTCTCTCTGTTTGCGACTCCTGAGGCCGCGACTCCTGGCGTCATCGCGGCGGATGCCGCGACTCCTGATGCGTCTAGCGCGGCTTGTTCTGCTGCTTCCGGCGGTGTGGGGGCTAAGCTGCCTGGTGGCATGCCCAGCCCTTCGTCCGCTTCTGTGGTCCTGTAGACCCCTTCAACGTGCCGATCTTCTACAGAGGGCGAGCCACTATCCACAGGGCCTCCGCATAGCCTTTCCTCAAGGACATACTCAATGGATTGGCCTTCTTCGTCTTCAAGAGGCAGCGACTCGTAGTTGATAGATTCTTCTTCTTGGTCCACTGTTACCGCGACTCTTCTTCTGAGTCGCCATGTTGCGATGGATCCTCTGACTCGCCGCCAATGAAGCCGACGAAGACGTTGATGGATCCAAAGGGGATGACGTGGCCGGTCTCCAAGTAATCTGCTTCCGGCCCCCAGCTTGAATCGTCGATGAGGGGTGTGCCATTGACCGTGATGATACGGCCAACAACAAGATCTTCAGCTCCCTTCATGGATCCTGCGCGGAACGTGACGCTCTTGACCGCAGGCCCCACGGTGGGCGCCAACTGTCGTGGGTTTGTCACGTCAGGTGTCATAGATGACTTCGTAGGTGTGGGATTATGCGAGTCAAGCATCTCCGAGCTTGGGATCGCAGGAACAAAGATCAACACAGATTTACCCAGGTTCGGCCCCCTCAATGTGAGGTAAAAGACCTACTTCCTGCCTACCCTAGATTGGTATTGATATGATAATCGAGGTGTTACAATGGAGGCGATCCGATCTGGTACTCGCCGTATGAGCTAGGGTTTGGGCTTGATAGCTTGACCGCTCTAAGTCCTGCGAGTCCTCTTTATATACACAGAGGCTCGCTAGGTTACAAAAGGAAACTTCCCCATAAGGAATACATCCACAGAGGCCTACTCGGAGACTACTTGGTCTTCACGTCCTCCGGGATTGTCTTCTAGATCTTTCCCCTTATGGCGGTTCAATATTGGGCTTACTCCCAAGTGGGCCTTCATCCGCGCGAGTAAGTTAAGTCGCACTGGGCCGCGGGTTAATCCAGAAAGTATTCCCCCGACATTAAGGGCGTGACGACGATATACGAGAGGAATAAAAAAAACTCGTGATTGGTGTGGAGGGGAAGATCTGAACGCGGGAGATTCTTTCACCCTGTTTTTAGTAGTGCGAGGAGGATAGAGCTCCCAGCAACGAGTGATTGTTCGTACGAGCGAAGGAGCGGTCAACCAGGTAAGCCTGTGCCCAGGAAAGAAAGGACTAGGGAGGGATTGAGAGAAGCTTTCACTGTGGAAAATGCAAAAAAAGCATATCGTTCTTAGAAATTGTGACATGCATTAAGCGAAATCAGTTGTTATGTTTTTGATCTTCTTTGCGCGAGAAGACCCTTGACTGAGGAGACGTGTTTTAGGGGAGAAGCCTATCTGAGTGAGAGTGCCTCAACCAAGCTACTTCGTTCCTTGGAACTGCTGCTGTTAGTTCTTTTAATTGAATAGTTTGATTTGTTCTCTGAGTGATTGCCCTTAGGGACCTAGCTTCCCTTCCTTTCCTTGCCTGGAAGCAATCTCTACGATCGCCGCATATGTGTCTGATGCCCTCCTCATGTTTCTATCCGACTAGCAACGGCGAGCGCTGTATCGGCTCGAAGGCGTGATGCTGTCATGATCTGCTAAATCTATACCCGTATTTACTGCACGAGAAAATCAAGTTCAAATTTGTTTCGGCTACTGATTTGGGGGTCTTTGTAGACTTTGTTGGAACTGATGCGTGAAGAAATCAGATCAACTATTTGAGGTTAGAGCTATGCTTCTAACGAATTTAAATTTTGCTGTCTACCATCTCTCTCATCTCGCAACGAGACGCATCACCAATGGCCAGCGAATCATATGGGACCGGGAAGGATTTTGGTGACGGCCGCACTGGCAAGCAGGTCGGAGCCGTTCTGGCGACGGCCACTCGGGCAAGCAGGGTACAGATGGCCGGATACAACAACTGCTCCCTGCTGAGCCTCCTCGGATCCTTTCCTCGCACCGGCGCGGAAGATCATGAAGCTCGTTCAACTCGATTCGCTCGATTTTACAGGCGTGGCTGGAGTTGCGGGAGACGAGTACGACTAGGTGCGCTCCTCTTCGATTATTCCTGCAAGGAGGAGGAGGATGATGTGGCTGAGCTTGTGGCATGCTCGATTTTTCTCGGCGTGGCCGTAGTCGACGGCGCGACGGAGCGGCAGGACGGTGTTCATACGTGAGTCCTCTTTGAAATATTCGACATTTTTTCTCTCTCGTAGCTACGGAAGACAAGTCATGTACGAGGGAGTATTTTTATTGGATGTGAGTTCTTTCTATTTTCCATGAAAATCGTCTCATTTGTACATGAGATTCATCTCAGTTTGAAGTTCCAGTTTGCAATTTCAAAGTTATGGATATTTTCATATTAAGTGAAGATGATAATATAGATCCAGGTGCTTGGCTTACTTGCGCGTTCTCAAGTACGACAAGAGCATTTTTCCATATTATGTTTTTCTTTGTGGATCTTGATCTTTTATTCATGTTCTTTTATATTTTATTTGTATTTTGAATTTTTAAATCAACTATGGAGTATGGTTTAGCCCAACAATCAGACATTAGCTTTGTGCACAATTGAGGTGTACTGCCATGACTTTCCTTGCAGATAATGACTTATGTACCACATTTATAGGTATGTGTGTTACTTGTATCGAAAGAAGTAAACTAGATAGGTACGGCTTTTCCTACTTGTAAATTGTCCAATTTTCTTTTGCCAGACATAAATTTTTCCATTTAATCGTGAAGACTTCTTACTTGTAAATTATCTCAATTAATTTAATTGTGAAGACGCGCGTTGCACGTACATGCCAACTAGTTTAATTAAAAGAGCAAACATGTTCGGGATACATTAAATTTGTGACGTTCAATATCTGATCAACGATCTGGATCGATTCAATGTTTGACAACTCAACACAACTCAACATACCTTTTCGTTTTCGTGAAAATTACAGCAATTGCCACCGCAAAGTAAAATAAACCGCTGGTTACAGAAAAAAGAACAAAAGAGAAAATAAACCGGCGGCCACGAGTGAATCCGGCCACCGCCACGCGCCCCTCCTTAAGTCGAAGATCTCGCAACGCAGGCGGTCACGCAGCGTTGGGACCGGGAGCCAAAGGATCTTGAAGTCCGCGGCGCCGCCGGCTGGGCGCGCCACCATCGCGGTGGCCGCCATGAAGAAGCGGAGCCTGGGGTCGGGCAGCGCCAGCCACTGCCTCGTGGCGGGCTTGCACGTGTACGCCTTGCCGTCCTTGGGCGCGGCGTCGTCAGCGTCGGTGTCAGCACGCGAGGCCGCGATGCACGGAGACGGCCTCAACGCGGTCGTGTGCGCAGGGCATGACGAGACGGGCGGAGAGGAGGGGCGCGTCATGATGGAGACGAATGTGGCAGAGTAGCGGTTGCGGGCTAGGCCCTGGACGAAGTAGCCCGAGACGACGGCGGCGGCAGTGCAGCGGCTCGAACGCCTGCTCGTACGTGAGCCGGCGCCACTGGGCGGACACCTGCCGGCACGCGGCGAGGTCGTCGAGGGAGACACGGGTGAGCATCTCGAACATCTGGTCCTCGGGCAGGCCGCCATCACCATTGTCGTCGTCGACTCCACCGCCGCCATGGCAATGCTCCGCCGCGTCTCTCTAGGCCGCCGTCCTCGCCCGGCTCCACCTGACCTCGAGGGAAAAGTTTGCATTGGTCTGTATTTCTTCAGGTACGTAGTTGACTGAAATCCTACTGTTGTGGTCAAATTGATTAGCAGCGACTGAATCATACCCCTAATGCTTCAAAAATTGTTGTTGGCTCTTTGTTACGTATATGCAAAATAATACAAAATATTTTCACCTTATTGCAAATGGTAAACATAGGAAGAAGAAAATCTTTCAATTAGAACAAGATGAAGGGATGATTATTGGGCAGGAAAAATTAAAAAATTACATTTCAGAATATTACAAGAAATTGTTCGGTCCCTCTCTGCCAAATGATGTTAATATGGACGAAAATATTACCCATGATATACCGCAATTATCACCAGAAGAAAATAATATTCTTACAGCTGATTTCTTAGTGAAAGAAATGTATGATGCTATTTTTCAAATGGAGCTGAACAAGGCGCCCGGACCTGACGGTTTCCCGGCCGAGTTCTATAAAACCTTTTGGGAGGTTATTAGAGATGACCTAATGGCTTTATTTGTTAAGTTAAAACAAAGGAATTTGTCTTTGTTCAAACTAAACTTTGGAGTTATTACTCTGCTCCCCAAGAAAGATAATGCGGTTCAGATTCGGCAATATATACCAATATGTCTTCTCAATGTCAGCTTTAAAATATTCACAAAAGTAGGTACTAATCGTATTACTGAAATTGCACAAAAAATCATTCGACCGACGCAGTCGGCCTTTATGCCTGGACGCCACATTTTAGAGGGTGTGGTGGTCTTGCATGAAACCATTCATGAACTTCAAAGGAAGAAGATGGAGTTATTTTTAAAATTGACTTTGAGAAAACATATGATAAAGTTAAATGGCCCTTTCTTCAACAAGCTTTGCGTATGAAAGGATTTGCACAGGAATGGTGTTGGATGTATGCCCAAAAGGCAATGTATTTATACATCTTATTCAATAATTATGATTTATATTCTCTATGCTATAACTGCAGTGGTTTCTGAATACGTGATTCAGAGGAAAGCTCACTCGCACGTGTAGGGAATATGAACACGTAAAATACACCCTAGTTGTTTTACGGACTAATTTGTTGATTGCTTGATGACACTGTTTTCCTAGTCATGGACATTGTTTATGTCAGCATCAAAGAGTGGCATATTATTGGATAATAATATGGCTGGGTAGACCCAAGTTTTGGTATGCTAAGAGATTCCGTTAAATTGTCTTTTTGTCCTTAGCTTTATCACAGTAAGGTTATTATATAACTTGTCCTGTAACCATGAAGTTATTAGGATTATGCATACTGGAAGAGTCACTTTGGTACTGTCAACACTATGGCCGTAACTGGGTAGTAAAACGGCAGTCACTGGGTGATTCCAAGGTGTGTGTACATCCTAATGTTCTGAGATGGGAAATTACTCCTCGGTGATTAGAGAGATACGCCCTGGGCCCTCTCGGTATTAAAAGTTATCCAATATGTTCTGCAGACAATGCATTGTGAAGTTACACCGTGTGGGATATCATAATACGGAAACGAGTAAAGGGAACTTGCCGGTTAACGAGATAGACAAAGATGTAATGAATCAATGATTGATTCATGGTGACATCCACGGATCTATATCTCGAGCGAAGTTTTGGTATCGCGAGTAATGGGAATGATATATTAAATAACCAACAGGTTCAACAGAGTGTCTTTGAATAACGGTAGCAGTTATTCAGATCGTCCTGGGATCTGACCCTGGCCGGTGATTGGATGGGAACATCCAATTATAGCTACACGTTATCGAACCTGTAGGGTGGACACGCTTAAATTAGGATTGGTTAGTTGTGTATTTTGGTTGGTCTGGAACATGGAGAGAGTATCACCGGAATAGTATCTGCGTGATGGATATGAATATATCAGAGAGATAACATTGTGATAGAAGTTGCTATCACGGTCGGATTTATTCCGAGGGTTTATATATGAAGGAAATATTTTTCCGGAGTATTTTGTCAGCGGACACTGGGTGTCCCGGATCATATAAAAGTGTTTTGTATGATAGGTAATTAATTCAGTGAATTATTCTGTAAAAGGAAATATTCAAATAAGAATTAATTAGACAAAATATTATTTAATTAAATATTCATTTATTTAGTTGATAAATAATTATTGGAAAAATATATAAATAAAATTGGAGCCCACCATGGGGGGCTACCAAGATGGGCCCTAGGGCCCACCAAGGTAGCCGCACCATCAAGTGGTGGTGGTGGGCCAGGGCGCCGAAAGGGGGAGGCTCCCCCAGCCGAAACCCTAATGGGCCATGCGGCCCATGTGGGGGGAGGCGGCGGCGGTGGTGGCCAAGGGCGGCCGGCCTAGGTGGGCCCCACCCGCCTAGGTCGGTGCGGCCTAGGGCGGGCCCCACCCGGCGACGGTAGAGGCGGTGGGGAAGGGGAGTTGGGGTCCACCTCCAACTCCTCCTGACTTGGACAAGGAGAAAGCTTTCCCCTTCCCCAAGTCCCTCCACCCCTTGGGCCTCCTATATAAACCCCACCCCCTCCTATTTGGAGGAGACACAAGAAACACAAGTTCTCTCAAGTCTAGATCTCTTCTAGTTGGATTAGAGGAACCTCTAATTAGAGGCAACCTATCCGATTAGATTAGATCTAATCTCTCTCTCTCTCCTTATCATGTGTTGAGATCTCCACCTTCATATACACCAGTAGTGCTTCAAGCTTGGATGGCGAAGCCCTGCTGAACCTTTCCCGGCGTACGCGTGCAAGCTCTCGGAGGGGTGATCCGTCGATCACGACGGTTGACCCTCACTCTGCTCGATCAAGGTGACAAGGCGAGGAGGAGAAGGCGTCGGAATCTCTCTACCAGGCTTGGTTGAGGGAGACGGCGACAGGCTACATCAACTACGTTATCAACACTTCTTCCGCAACTTCGGTGTTGGTAACGTATTCAATCTAGATCTTTGGATCTTCGTATTCGCATGTATCTTCATAGTAGATCTTGGCAGTTGTTGCGTAGCTTTACGGAAAATTTTAATTTACCGTACACGCAACCTAATAAATGGTGCAACTGGATCACGCAATTTGTTCAGGGAGGAAGTGTCGGGATACGGGTAAATGATGACGTCGGTCATTATTTCCAAACAAAAAAAGGCCTCCGACAAGGAGATCCTTTGTCACCAATGTTGTTTAATATAGTTGCGGATATGTTAGCCATTCTTATCGCACGGGCGAAGGAAGATGGCCAAATAGGTGGTATGATCCCTCATTTAGTAGAAGGGGGCCTATCTATCTTGCAGTATGCAGATGATACTATATTATTCGTGGAACATGACTTGGAAAAGGCAGTGAATATGAAACTTATAGTATGCATATTCGAATAATTATCGGGGCTTAAAATCAATTTTCACAAGAGTGAATTTTTTTGTTTTGGAAAGGCAAAAGAGGTAGAAGATCAATACAAACAAATCTTTGGATGCGAGTCTGGTTCTCTACCTTTTAAATATCTCGGTGTTCCGATTCACTATAGGAAGCTTCGAAACTCCGAGTGGTACCCAGTGGAAAGTCGTTTCGAAGGCAAGTTGGGGTGTTGAAGGGTAAGATGCTATCCTACGGGGATCGCCTTGTCCTTGTCAATTCGGTTCTAACAAGCCTACCATGTTCATGTTGTCTTTTTTGAAGATACCAAAAGGGGTACGTAAAAGATTGGATTTTTATAGATCCCAATTTTTTTGGCAGAGTGACGAAAATAAATGAAAATATAGATTGACAAGATGGAACATCATATGTAGACCGAAGGATCAGGGTGGTTTAGGGGTTGAAGTGCTCGAACTAAAGAATAAATGTTTACTTAGTAAGTGGTTGTTTAAACTTTTAAATGAAGAGGGGGTTTGGCAGGAATTGCTGCAAACACAAGTATCTTCGTAGTAAAACTTTAGCTCAGGTTGAAGCACAACCAACTGACTCACCATTCTGGAAAGGTCTTATGAGAGTTAAAGAGAATTTCTTTAGTAGAGGATCCTTTCGGATTGGTAACGGGGAAACCACAAGGTTTTGGGAGGACACTTGGCTAGGTAATACTCCGTTAAAAAAATCAATATCCATTGCTTTATAACATTGTGCAGCAGCAAAATGTATCGGTTCATGATGTGTTTCACAACGGTCCACCTTTAAACATAGGCTTTCGAAGGGCTTTAGTTGGGAACAAGTGGGACATGTGGTCTCATTTATGTGTTAGACTAATGGATATTACTCTCACTGATGTTCCAGATAGTTTTACTTGGAGATTGACACAAAACGGGATCTTTACAGCTAAATCTATGTATGAAGACTTAATGAATGACCATACTACATTCTTACAAACATACTTATGGAAATTGAAAATTCCGCTGAAAATCAAGGTCTTTATGTGGTTCCTTCATAAAAAACTATTGCTTACTAAGGATAACTTGGCAAAATAAACTGGAAAGGAGACTCCCATTGTTCCTTTTGTGGGAATAGTGAAACTGTTGAACATTTATTTATTTCCTGCCCTTTTGCAAAACTGGTTTGGCGTGTTGTTTTTTGTACCTACAATATTCCTTCTCCCACCAATGTCACTAATATGTTTGGGAATTGGTTGAATGGGATGGATAAAAAGACCAAAGCTAGGATTCGTATTGGCGTTTCAGCTATTTGTTGGTCTATTTGGAATTGTAGGAACAATCTTGTTTTTAACAGGAAAGAAAATTTTCATGTCTTACAGGTTATCCATACGGCGGTGCACTGGATCCAGCTATGGGCTTTCTTGCTACCTTCGGACCAGCGAGACCTTATGGTGGCTGGATGCACACGACTCCTGTTGGTGGCACATGATTTTTTTTTCCGGCATACGTGGCAGCATATTAGTCGACTTTCGTAGTATACTACAGGCTTTGCTTTTGTCCGGTTGAGACTTGTCTCAATCTCTTTGTGATCATTTGAGATGTAAAACTATACTTGACATAAACTTGATAATAAATGGCTGTGTGCATCACTCGATGCAGAGGCCGGGACATCCCCATTTCTAAAAAAAAAAAAAGTGGATGCAAGCCGGTGGTGAAGTGCAAGGCCTACAGCAGTATCAAGGATTTTTAGAATCATACAGTCAGGTTGCAGCCAGCGTGGAGCTCCTGAATTGCACAGGTTTGTTAATTTCGTGTATGGCAAAAGAGCTTCTGGTTGAAAATGTTTAAATGTAGAATTGAACGTGTACTCGATGGTTTTCTGCACTCTAACTATGGACCACAGAAGTCTGTCATCTTATTTACTCAAGTGCAATAACATAGTGAGTATGTGACAAGTGCAATTCCTGTCAAATTCTAGCCGAGGTAAATCCTTCTATCTGAGTTGATCTTTTGAAATAATGTCTTGCGTGAACCCTTTACAAGCATCACTTGTTTTAACACAAGCTGAATTTTTGTTTTAAACCTATTTCCACTCTTCCTTTTAGAAGGAGCTCTTTGAGATGACGTTCTCTATTTCTGTTATAGGGAGCATCAGGGAGGCAATCCAGGAACATGATAGGCAAGGAAATCCAGGAATTCTTTTGCAGAGTGAAAATTGATAAACTGAAAAACAATGTTTCCTTGGGAGTTTTGATCATATGTTGGGACAATTATAGTTTATTGTGAGCTTTCGGTTCACTGGTTATAAGTATCTTCCATTCTAGGCACTATGGACTTTTATTTTGCATCATAGCAGCAAAGTTCAGGCACCCATGTCTGGTTTTGCTTCCTGCTCTCAACTGTTGGATCACCTCAGATGTGTTACACTGTAGACTATGTTTCTCAAGCATTCGCTTTATAGTTCTTATACATTTTTCTTTTGCGGTCTACTAAGAAAATTCGGATTAGTTTGAGCACTCCTAGCCCAGGATTTGTAACCTTTTGGCTCTATTTCTAGCCTTTAGCCTTCAGTCTCTTTTATTTCCACATGGTGTACATCTGTACGAAGTTCTCTTAATGAATGAAAAGCAGCGCTTGCTGCGGTTCGTCAAAAAAAAATTCAAAGTGAGAGTATTGTGATGTAGTCTATACTGGTATTAAAAAGGTACATATTATATGGTTATGTATTATAGCAATACAATTATTGTTATTCTAATCTTCAATTCTCTTTTTTGTTGTTATTCAGACTGTTCCTAAAATTTCAGGAAAATTTCACATCTCTTTCCGGTTATTTTAATTTTGTAAAACTTTTTCTAATTTGATTTCGATTTTCCATCCAGAAAAAACACCTCAAAGTTCTGTGATATTCCGTGGAGGTGAATTGGGAATAATCTGGTCGATGCACTGATGGAGTCCTACCAAAATGTTTTTTCTCATGTAATGCCAGAGAATTTGTTACATACAGCTAGGGGAATGGGCAGCCTTTTGTTGTTTTTTTGCCAAAAAATTGTATCTTCTACATGATTATTGTAATTATATTATTTAGTTAGAATTTTGATAAGCTAATTATCATAGTTTAATGCCTAACTATATTTGTATATTTATCAATACGTGCATTCCACGTGCAACATTACTAGTTTCTTTTAAAACACGAAGAACAGCGCCATAGGGCAATGCATCCAATCCTACTTATATATAATGGACGCGACTATGTGTAAGGCGACTTTTATTTGGCATAACCGTAAAGCGTTAGGACAATTTTTATTAATCACCGAACCCACGCATGCATGCGGCAGCACCTCTTGCATGTACAAAAATCCAAAAAAGCTGATGTCATCCCGCATTAAATGCGAAACTTGAAAATTCAAATAGTTTTGCAGCCCAAACCGTTTATCCAATTTAGAATCCATTTTCACCGCTAGACTAGTCGCGACGAGATTTTTGAAATTAGATCCCATGTCGATATGTTCTGACAACTTTTTTTTTTGACCCAAAAGTTACCGACCCCATAACATATAAGTTACCCAGGCTTGAATACGTAAGTTACCCACCATATTAACGATTAGTTTTCGGGTTAAAATAGAACCATTTTTTGTTGTTCTTTTAGATTTTTATGAGTATTGAATTACCACAGCTAGATTTCATAAGTGAATATCATATTGAGATGGTAAATTTATCGTGCATAAGTATTAGGATGATAACTGTCGATTTCATAATGATAACTACACCATAAAAAAGATGGACATTGTGTTTGTAACTATTATTTAGAGGACATGGTAACTACATCGATTTCGTGGTGGATAACTATATCATGAACACATGGATAACTTCATAAGTACTGAGTGGGTAACTCCATCAGTATTGGGTGGATAATTATTAGGAAGAGAGTATGGTAACTACATTGATTTCGTGCTGGATAACTTTATCACTACTAGATGGGTAACAACATCAATTTCGTGGTGGATAACTATATCATGAACACAAGGTTAACTCCATCATAACTGGGTGGGTAACTCTATCAGTATTGGGTGGGTAACTATTACCGAGATAGTATGGTAACTACATTTGTTTCGTGTTGGATAACTACATCATGAAAACACATGGGTAACTTTATCAGTATTGGGTGGGTAACTCCATCAGTATTGGGTGGTAACTATTACCGAGAGATCAGTATGTTAAACATGGGTAACTTTATTGGTGCTGGGTGGGTAACTTTATCATTATTGGGTTGGTAACTATTACCGAGATAGTAGGTAACTACAACGATTTCGTGGTGGATAACTATGTCATGAAGATATATGCAAGAGTTGCGTTCTTATATGCAAGGGAAAGACTTTGAAAGAACAAATAAGGGTGGGTAAATCCTTCAGCCTCGGGGTGGGTAGTTGCATCAGTCTAGGGTGGGTAACTATATCAGTCTAGGGTGGGTAACTTCATTATTACTTGCTGGGTAACTCTATCAGTTTAGGGTGGGTGACTACTCCAGTCTATGGTGGGTAACTATATCACTACTGGGTGGATAACTCTTTTAGTATAGGGTGGGTAACTTTATCACTACTGGGTGGGTAACTCTATCACTACTGGGTGGATAACTTCATCAGTCTAGGGTGGGTAACTCTTTCAGTCTGGGGTGGGTACCTCCATCACTACTGAGTGGGTAACTCCATCAGTCTAGGGTGGGTCACTCCATCAGTTTATGGTGGTTAACTCCATCACTACTATGTGAGTAACTAATCTATAGATATGGCACCATATCCGTGGGTAACTCCATTAGTCTCGACTTATGACAAATCCATGGTCCCAGAACTCCGGTGAGGTTTCACGATGGTCTGGGCCAGCCGACGATAGTCTGGGTGGCGTCGGGAGGGTCGCCGAGCTCCGACAAGGGTCGACGGGGATCAGAGATGACTGGCGAGGGTCCTAGCAGCCCTGACGAGGGTGAAGCCGCGCTCCTCACGGCGTCAAGGGGCAAGGCGAGGTGGTCATCGGCTATCACAACATGGCTTGACCGGACAATTAGGACGGCGTCTCGACACGGCGACACAGATAGGGTCGACGAGACGACGGTGTAGTCGACTACGCCGACGAGCGAGACACCGGCACACGGCCGCCCGACACTAAGCAAGCACGACAAGCATCCATGGTTCCCAACTCATCCACGCATGTACAAATAAATCAACAATTTAGTAGACCAAATCCGTCGAAGAGTAACACGTTCAAAGGCTAATCAGCTAGCCTCAAATAGTCCATCAGGGGTAGCCGCACTTGTATGCACTAGGCTGCAAGGAGTGGGACACGGAATCAATTGCTTGCTTCCATTAGGCTTGACCTTCTCAAGTTTACTAATCTCGTGTGGAGCAATACGTTAAACACCTAACATAATCTAATCGACATGGCCATCAGACAATCGGACAACTACATCCCGAGTGCGGGAGATGGTGTTCGACACGTCCATCAGACAATTGGACAACCCCGACTAAAACATACCAATAGTCACCAAATTCATATGGGCTACTCAGGAATAGCGAATGATCATCTTAATATCGATCGATTTGGAGTTTCCATCACCAAGCTACGATCTACCTAGAGTGCTAGACCAGATTCGTACGCCCATGCATGCACGCATGCGTATTACCGCACCTGTAGCTGTATGCCTGCATCAATCAATCAACAAAAACCCAAGAGATCATATACTCCAAGCGGAAAATCCCTAGAAAAACTGCCAATGTCACGGTAAAACTCTACTACACTACAAGCATTGCAGTTCATTCGTTGACAAAAAGGGTCACGGGGTACACGCGCTGTCGAAGAGCTGTCGGTCGCTCTCTCTTTCCCCTTCTACAGTAGATCGGGAGAGGTGATTTTTGAGCAACCTCCGTCCGACCACCTCGCTCGCCGGCGATCCGCGGGATTCCTCCCCTCCGTCGGCCGCTCCGGCGGCGGGAGGGTGGGGGATCCCCGGATCCCGGTCTGTACATAGTGTAGGTCGTGATAGGGACCCGCCGGCGGCGTCGTGGAGGTGGCGATGATGTCGGTGGCTAGGTGGGGGTCGGCGCGCTTCCCCTTCTGCGGCGGCGTTCCTCGGAGCTTCGTCGCGGCGCGGGCGACTTTTGGTGGCTGCGGATCTTTGGATTCTGCAGCTTTTTGTGGTCCTTTGTCCTCTTTGCAGGCCGGCGAGGATGAAGACAACATCGTGGGAGTTTGCAGACGGGAGGTTCTTCTCCGCCGGCGAGCTGGGTTGGTTCTGTGGAAGAAGGGTGGCGCCTTCGTTCTCGTCTCCGGCGGGAGACGGCGAGGGCGAGCTTGCGGTGGCCCGGAGCCGAGGTTCGTTTATCGTCCAGATTCCGGCGTCTGCGTCGGATGGATTTTGCGGCATCTCAACATGGTTGTTCGGGCTGCTGGCTTCGGTGCGCGGCGTGCTTGCCTTCTTCCTCCCCGGCGGCGTGTTGCTGGTGTTTGGATCAGGTTTGCGGTGTGGTGGTTCCTGGCTTCGCTGGGGTGTGAGTTCTTCCCTGTCTCTGTTCGTGTGTGCGTGTGTGTTGTATCTCTGAGGATCACGAACTCCCTTCAAAAAAAAAAAAAAAGGTCACGGGGTGTTTAGACGAGTCAGTGTCGTCACTGTCATTGTCACTGTGTTACATGGTTCAATCTTCAGAAACACACATCCACGAATAAGCAAGCAGCAAAGCTGCTGAATGGATGAACAATGCCCATGCCCAACTAGGCCTGGTCGATGTACTCCCGATCAGACTAATGGATTGGTAACTTGTAGGTGTGCAGCTGCTTGCATGCGTGCGCGATCTAACAGGGACTAGTTGGATGGCTCGCTCAGCTGAGCAGTAGCGTCCAAATCGGAGGAGATGACGTCCGCGAGGATGAGCGGAGCAGAGGACCCCGGCGAGAGGGCGCCCGAGCCAGACCCGCGGCGAGACGAGGCGTTGTTGAACTTTGCTCGAGAGTCGGAAGCGAGCAGAGCAGCAAAGCTGGGCATCGGAGCTAAGGGAGCAGGACACGCCGGTGAGGAGCAGGTCGGCCGGCGAATCGAACGAGAAGAGGGAGAGAGAAAGAAGGGCGGCGGCGCTCAGATGCGAGGGGCGCGCGACCACTCTTGGCGCTCATCAGTCCGCCAGCGACGACGTAGACGGCCGCTGCGAGGAGATGGGGTTTTGGATCGGGAGAGAGATAGGAGCTTCCGATGTCGCCGCATGGAGACAAGGATTGGATCGGGAAAGAGGAACGAGAGAATAGACCGCTCACGGAAGGCCCGGGCGGCTACGTGCGTGGAACGGGACTGCCGACTCGGTCGGGCCGAAATCTATCCGTCCGTGCGCGAATCGACGGATCATGAAGGAGCGTCGCGTTTTGCCAAAAATCAGGCGCCTGCTGATTAGATTTTCCGATATATAATACATACTCCTATATATGCTTATAAAGATTTGAATTGGTGATCGTTTAGTTCACTCCTTTTGCAATCTTCCTTGTTTTTCGAGGAAATTGTGGCTTCCACCACGTTCTACTCCATGTGTTGCACAAACCACCATTTCACTGGTTTTTTGTTGTTGTTTTCACCAGATGGTGCTTTAATCTGTTGCAATTTACACCACTTGGTTATCTAATCAACTATTTAGCCCAGTTGAAAGCAAAATCCTCACCCGCTCACCCCGGCGCATGCCAATGCTCCAATTAATGTGCAAAAAAATATTTTTTTATTAAACAAGTTAATATTCATCCAAAAAATTGGATGATATAATGTAATAGACTCCATTCTATATACATCAATTTTTTCACTTTAAAACGTTTTTCGTGCTTATATTTTAAAAACAAATTTCCATGACACACTAAACAGATCATAGGGAAAGAACTATACGTCCAACAAATTATGATTTTTGTAGATGCTTTATAGGGTGTTTTTGAAGAAAAAATTCCATACATAAGTTTTATGTAAAAAATTCACATAACAATGAGTTCATAAATTATATATCCAAGAGTATTTGTTCAAACTTTTGGATGGACCATTAATGTTCAAAATAGGTTTATTATACTCCCTCCATTCCGGTTTATAGGATGCATTTGGCAAATCTCTGGGATCTAGGTGAACGGGGATTGGCCATGCAAAATCTATCTCTCCAATATTTCACCCAATTAGCACTCTCATATTTAATGCCAACATTAATTAGAGAAAGGACAAACCCAATCGGTTTTCATATTGTTCTTGGGAAAGGCCAAAACTCAACATTAACTGCTCTTAATTAATGCTAATTGTTGCTTATTCTTTGTAAAACCTGGTTTTGAGAATACATCCTATAAACCGGTATGGAGGGAGTACGAGTATTATATAAGGAATCAACAACAAAGATCATCATTTTTGGACAGACAATTAGTTTCCTGTAATTTGGTTGGGGTGCCATGAATATTTTAATTTATAGACTATATTTATAAGACTATTTTTTTTAGTAACCATCAATGCTTCAGATAATTTTTTCCAATCATCCTAGTGTGCATACTCAAAAAACTCATATTTTTTTATGAATAATCATTTTAATGATTTTTCGAAGGTTCTACAATTTTTTACGTCAATTGAAACATTGACATGTGGGGCTACCTATAAGTTTTTCTTTCAGCTGGGCTAAATAGTTGATGAGATAACCAAATTGCAACAGATTTAAACCCAATGTGGTAAAAACTGCTAAAGGTGGTGATTTGTGCAGCCCATCGTGGTGGAATCTGCTATTTCTCTTTTTTCCAGCACCCAAATTGACTAGCATGGCAGCAAGCGACCATCTCTCTGCTCTCCTAGTTGTGCCTCCCTGTCTCAATCCCTCCTCCTTGCGGACTCCCGTCGCATATCTCTCTCTGTTCAGAATTTAAATCCAACGGTGGCTGACCTCCATTTGAACCAAACTCATTTAATCTTGAGAGCGAACCATGATATCCTAGATTACCGAGGTTTGTATCGTCTATAAGCCTCTTCCAATTCGCTACACGTAACAGTAGTTGCGTCCTTTGTCCATATCCCATAATTTATAAGGCAAAGGATCAAAGTGAATTACAATTCACTACATCACTGAAGCAAAATATGTTTCACCTTGTTTCTTGTGGCTCCTTATAATTTCCCTAAACAAAGAGAGGAATACTACCTCAGATTGATGGCTGGAAACGATGTATCCATGCTGTACAAGGCTACGCAATGTGTATTCTTAATACGGAGTACATCGTATATTTATATTTCCAACAAAGACACGTGTCCTTGTTCTCCTCCTCATAAGCTTCCATACTCATTATATGGCAAGAGAACCGATCCGGAAGCAGAAAGCGTAGCCAAAATTGACTCTTCCCATGCTAAACTGGACAGTCAGAACGAAGCAGCAGAAAGATGACCAAAATTGTTTCGCGCAACTTCTTCCCGGTAACAACTCTAATAGAGTGCTTAGCATGTAATCTAGCTGATGCGCTAACAGTGAGACGCGCATTATGCCAAACAGGAAGGGCATCATTAACCACGTCCTGGCAAAGCGTCTACAGGTTCCAGGCCTTCAGCAGATGCCATACAACAGAACCCTCAAGTGTAGCGTTTCTTGAACAGCTGATGCCTCTTAGCTGGGTCCTTCTTCTTCCCTTTTCCCTTCCCAGTGCTGGAAGAAAACGACAAGACCTCGCATGTAAGCATTCAGCAAACAAACCACAAAGAAATCACAGCATAGAGGCGAAAATGAAAAGGAAGTGGAGCGAGGCAGCACTTGTACTCCATGTAGACCATTCCACCCGCTCCGGAAAAGGAACTCATTAATCCAGAAGAGCGCCGCGCTTTCAGGAGAGCCTTGCCATCAGAATCCTCTTCCAAGTGCTCAATACCAATCATGTCATCCCCTGCGTTCAACACCTGTTTCAAGTAGCGCAGACATAAATTGCAGTCAGAAACAAGGAACAAGAAGCCCACAGATAACGGGTTTAGAAAACACTCACTTTGCCTAACAGGTCAAGCTGTTCATCAAGCGTGTGGAAGCTTAGGTTAGGTCCTTCTTCAGGTGGCGGCAAGCTAGTGATCACCTGGAAGATATAATTTTTCATCACTAAACACGAAGTGCAAAAAAAATCGCAACATCTACAAATAAATGCCTGAGAACAAACCTTGAAGCTGTATCCCTGGTCGATAAGGAACTGTTGCCTTTTTGTTGAGTAGTACATTTCCTGCATCAGAGCAAAAAAATGTCATGCTAAAGTTAATCTACATTCTCCCTGCTGGTGGATCTCCAAACAGGAGGATTATGCCAAATCAAAAGTTCAAAACAGATACAGTAAAAATTAGTGAGACCCACCTGTGTGTCAGTTGATACAAGAGAGTAGAAAAAAGCATTGTATTCTTCTTTTCCACCTGCCATCCTATCCTGATGCTTACCCTGCAGTCAGTGGCAATGCCACAGAAAGCACTTGTTTCAAATATGTGGTTTAAGATCCAAAATATATATCACAAACTATTTGTAGATCACTTCGATCTGATGGGTCACATCATATGTGATTCAATGACACAACTAGCATCCAGACTATTGAAATTTTGAAACCCCTTACATGACCACCTCTAAAGCAAGTTTAGTTCCATTAACAAAATTCTAGAAATAAATTGCAACATACAAACTGTCACGGATTCAAATAAAGCATCGAATGAAGTTTAAAGACAGTGAAATAAATGGTAAGTTACAGATAAAATCGTTTCCTGTGCAATAATCGATTTGGTTCGAGATTTTCATTCCTTACATCAACTCAATTTCAGCATTTGATATACGTATTTGAGATGAGTTATCAAGAGAAGCAATACAGCAATTGCAACCAGTTTGTCTATGCACCAACCACAAGCTTCAATCCACATTACCTTTGCCCTAAGAATACGTCCCAACCGTTGAGCTTCTTGACGCCGGGAACCAGCGTGAGATGATATTTGTATGATAACATTTGCTTCTGGGATATCAATTGAGTTATCACCCACCTAAAATAACAGCACAGATGCCGTTAAGGTTGCCAATGTTGGTGGCTTTGAAACAAATAAGTAGGAGAATTAACAATAAGCACACCTTAGAGAGGAAAACAGTGTTGACTTCTGGGCTATTCTTGAATTGATACAGGATTCGTGTCCTCTCAGCATGGCTGAAAGATGCAAAGCTATATAAGTACAGAACTAATGGCCCATAAGTAAAGTCGTACAAGCTGAGAGGTTACCTTGTGGCACCATAAATCATTGGTTTACGGAGCTTCATTGCATATGCAGTTAGTGCAAATAAATTATCAGCAAACACAATAATCTTATCCCCGCGTTGTTGCTCATGGAATCGAATTAGAAACTCGCAAGCCCTGAACTTGTTTGGATTCATCACATAGAGTACCTGGTAGATAATTGAGTCAATATAATGCAGTCGCGAATATGAATAAAGGAAGTTCGGAATATCCATAAGTTCATGTGACATAAGCCACGAAGAACCATATTTTCTCTGAATCATTCCAATTTTAGGAAAAAGAGTACTTTCTTGTCAGAATTTAAGATGACAAAACAGAACAAAGAGTCAAGTTGATAAATGGAATTTATCATTGCAAAAATAAAAAAATAAGGTAGAAGCGAAAGCAATAATGGAACTTTAAACATGTGTGTTTATCTTTCAAAATCAAGGTTCAGATGTTGAACAAGAACTCTGCAATGACAGATGAGAAACCTCAACGAAGATTCACCTGTTTCTTTTTTGAATTTTCCTTTTTCAAATACTCGGCAAAGAACTCTTTGGTCATGGGACACCATACTTCTGCACATTGCACATTTGCAATAAATCCACCTTTTACTAAATCCAACCAGTTTGCTTCATACAGCTTTGGTCCAATTAGAAAATTTAGATCCGTAATACGTTCATCCTCTCTCACAAGTGTAGCTGCAATTATAATGATTTAGATTATTTAGAATAATATGAAAGTGAATAGTGAAATCATATAGGAATATATGATGAAAACAGACCAGTAAGACCAAGCTTGCAGTGAGACTTGGTAATGCTGATGACCTTTCTGAACATATGTGCAGGGACAACATGAACCTGCGAAAGCAAATAAGGAAAATGGGCACTGTTATGATTTGTAGTGCAAATGACACATCCAAGCCTAAATTATCAGACTGGCGATCCCACCTCATCCATAAGGAGCAAACCCCACTCCCTGCTCCGGATTTCTTGAATAATCTTTTCTGAGTCTTCAGACCGTTTGCCCCCAAATGCCACCATGTTATATGTGTTACGACAACACTAGCCATCCCTCGAAATTTCTCCTTGTTATCTGACGTAAAACGGCTGATATGTTCATCTCTTATAGTTGACCAGAGCTTGAACTGGAATGCCCATTGATCAACAGAGACAGCATTTGTGGCCAAGCATAGACAGCTCTTTTTAATACGGCATGCTGCAGATACACCAACCAACGACTTTCCAGCACCACAGGGTAACACGATAATGCCTGACCTTGCTCTGCCTGTAAAATCAGGGCAAAATTATTCCACGAAGGAGATTAAGCACTTACTCTGCAGATATACTGAATTCCAAAAGTGCAAACTGAATATTAACAATTAAGAAATGAACCCAAGGAATAAACTTTCTAGCTAACAACCAGAGCAAGGAGACTGTCCCTAACATTCCTACTTTTGTTTCTTATTTCTTAGTAACACAGGTGTCCCAAACATTCCTAGTTTCCTTTCTTAGAAAACACAGGTTTCCAATTAGTTCCTATGCGTAAAATGCATCTTCTCAGAAAACAGAAGACAGACTTTTTTATCAAAATCAGATAGAGTCGACGAGGGCAGGCCCATGAACAGGTCTACTGCAGCTATATTAATAGATCATGGGACACATTGGGCAACTTATATATCTGTTTACAATCTGGTGGCAAGTTAGCATAAGTGCCACCTGATAAGCAACAATATGCTTGCTTTGAAGACCTAGTTACTTAAAAGAAACCCTGTCCAACCTCCTAAATATCAGCTAAGAACTTTGCATGACGGAGAGGAAGACCACTTATTCCTTATTGATTGATCTCATCAGTCAAAATAGCATAGCTGCCTATAGGACTGACTCGACTTTTGCCATGAGACCCAAAACTCTTTCTAACAATCAAATATACCACACCAGCTACTAGAGATAAGATCCTAATTCTAGCAATCAAATATACCACACCAGCTACTAGAGATAAGATCCTAATTCTAGCTCAAATTCTCAAGATCACAGGTAGCTAAGCAAACTATTAACGAGTATCGTATGCATCTGTTATGGTGCCACGCGATGACACTCTGTAGCCCTTTACCAAGTTTAAAATACAGTTTTTCACACGTATATTGCATCCTGAACTTACCATTCCCAAACATCTTACTGAGACTCTTTTCTTGATATGGCCTTGGCCGTGCTTGAGGTTTTAACTCCATATCTAAATCTGGATTTACCTATAATTAAATAAAAAATGTCAATCTCAATACTAAATCGTGTAGTAAACGGTTCATCATCTGTCATGCTAGAAAGCAGCTGCGGAACTATAAACAAAACTGTAGGTTGCCTATTCCTGTGACAAGTAAAATATGCTGAGAGTACCATGGGTCTCAAATCTCGATAGGAAATAGCATGCAATAATGTCTATACATAGTTTGTTGTGCTAGAGATAACACTCAGGCAGAGAGCCAGATAAAGTGATTTTCTTCTCAATGAATTAAAACAAACAATATTTATGTATTATGAGAGTTCTCACTTAATGTATCCCAATATAATCATTATAAATGAAATAAGGAATAACGTTAATTTCCCATGGTATCTGCCTTCTCTGTTGTGTTTGGACTTCAGAATGCTTATGCAAGAACTTCCCTGTATCAATTAATAGTTTTAACATGCAATAGTTGGCACTTGCTGCACGACCAGGTATTGGACTAAGAGCTTAACAGAATGTTGATTAAATATTTGTACCGTAATATACTTAATACTTTTGATTTATATACACGTATATCTGGATCAAGTTATACCAATACCGTAAAGTCATACTAAAATGTTGTGCACTACTTAAGCTCTGCTATTACATTCATATTGGTTATTAAGTCTTATAAAGTCATATTTGATGTATCATAAAACTAGCTAACTAGTTCAGTTGGCATGTCCAAGTTATTGTATATGCATAACAGAGGTAGTTGCTACTAGCTCAGCAAACTACCAGATAAAAAGTTGCTTCTGAAAATTGACACGGCACAAGGCCCAGACTAGTTCAACATGACCATCTCGCATCAAAACTGGCCTGCTTAATCTGGTTTTATCTTGTTCAACACGGGCTAAATGCATGGAAAGGTACTTACTGTGTCATTTCTAAAATCATACTCCTCAAGCATGGGAAAGTTCAGTGCATTTGGTAAGCACCGTTGCTTTACATTCTCAACCTGTATAAGATGAAACAAGTATTAAACACCAGTCTCTGTAACTGAGGCTCTATCAAAGCTTTTGCTTGAAGCGACACGATACATGGTCAGATCTAATTTCGAAAGAATGTGTTTCTTTGTCTTCAGTTGCAGCAGCCAATTCCATTCCATCTAATAAATCCGCGTGTCCACTATCTATTTCACCAGCTGTTTTGCCAACAGTGAATGAAGATGCTCCTAGGCAGTCCTGAAGGGACATTGAAATAGATTCATATAATGAGATGCATCAAACAACTATCAAACAACCATCATGTATTACATTTGCTCAAAAAAAAAAACCATCATGTATTACATGATAGTTCATACAGACAACATAGAAGCAGAAGATGGTTAAGTCATGAACATTTGGTGCAGACAACATTGTAGAAGAAGATAGTGGGTAGTAAGTTATGAAATTTTCATATATGAGAGACAGTTCAAAATGGCCAGTAAGAAGACCTGTACCAGCAGTGCAAATTCATAAGGAGGTAATATTTATGCCACTCAAATGAAGTTCAACATTTATAGAGAAGGAGATAATAGAACATTGATGGTATGGATAAGCACTTTCGTATGATGCAAAGTTCTGTTCTATCTGACACTAGTTGTGTTCCACGAAAATTATATTCAAGTGAACAGATCAAATACTAACATCGGGATCTTGTCGTGCTTTCGAAATTACATCATCATTCAGAAGGGTCTTCAAAACCTGGACACATGTGTCACAACTCAATTAACAAACGAGTAACAGAGTAATCAGAAATCTTTAGTTAAGGAAGCATTATACAACCTCGGGGAATGGGGACTCCACAAAATATCGATTCTTCTTCAGAACAAGCTTTACTTTGCCATAATTGGCAGTTGACCCGTGGATGAAATCAATTATTTCCCGAGGTAATTTAGTCTTGGAGAGCTTACTCAAGACACTAATGATAGTAGTCGTCTCGAGTCCAACCGAGACCGCGGCATACAACGAGTGAGGAGTTAGATTGTACTCATGCATAGATTCTGGCCTGCACAACCAAAGTGATATTTAAGTTTTCGATTAAAAAAGATACTTGGTTTGTACATTAACCTGGATATAGTAAGGATGTTTAGGGGAATAAAAGTTGATCTATTTAACTACACCTTCCATTATGGGAGTACCTTCATCATTTAGGACAGGTTCAATTGCATATTAACTTAAATCCACTGCTGTTATGTGCACTAAACAACACCGAGGAAGTAAAGAGTTCCTTATCACAAGAAGAAAAAAGAGTTTATCATCTCTATGAGTGCTCTATAACCCACCATGGCACCATACAAATGTCCGGACACCAAATCCCAGATTTTTTTCTCCAAGGCAACTAGGGCAAGTATATAAATCTTCTCTTTTGACTCATACTCGGTATGTTAACATGGTGCACCAGGTCAAGTTTTTCTACTTCCTAGTGTGGGGCATTAAAACCGATCAAACGATTTAACTGCAAGAAATTCATGGTTACACTGAGTACCATTTGGTTTCCCAAATAAAAAAACAACAGCATCCAAACCTAACCTATTAGAATCAGATCAAATGAATGACGCGTTGCCTCATCAGACCTTTTACACTGCATATAGTCTTGCTAAATCCCGAAATTCAACTTCTGGTCCAATGTATGGCGAAATAAGACTAACTCAGCCTACCAGAAATGACCTTCCTACCACCACTCCATGCTAACTTTCCAGAAAAAAAACTACTCCCTCCATCCCACAATGTAAGATGTTGTGGCAAGCTGTTTTAGCTTACCAATCCGTCTTCTATTGTGGGACTGAGGGAGTAGTAGCATAAATTGGGCTAATGTCGACTCGTTTGATACAATACAACCGTGTCTAGTCCAAAGAAAATATGCGGTTAGTTGAGACTCGGAGGCGGGGGTGACAGAAGTCGACCTGCAAACAGGTTCGGCGATCGCGATGAGGAAATCGTACGCCTGCTTGTAAAGAGGCGAGAAGGTCTCGAGGAAGATGCGGCCGTCCGCGCACGCCCACAGCGGCCGGTTGACGTGGTCCGGCTTCAGCTCCAGCTTGGTGAAGTCCCTCTTCTTCACCTCCTCGTTATTATCCCCTGCAACGAATCGAAGTTCCCCAAAGAGAAACCCCAATCAATCAAGAGGCCGAAACCACACACCGATTCGCGAGAGGTCGGCGGATTTAGGGGGGATCGTGCGCGGGGTGGTACCGTCGCGGGCGTCGTCGTCGAAGTCATCGGCGTAGTTCATCTCGGCGGTCTCGTCGACCAGGGCCGCCTTCGACGGCGCCGAGGACTTGTGCCGCTTCGGCGCGCGGGCGCGGTCGCCTGCAGAGGAGAGAGGGGAGGGGTATCACGGAGTGTGTGACACGGAGCGTACTGGTCAGGTTTAGGGTTTCCGCCTCACCGTCGCCGCCGGCCATGGCTGGGAGCGAGGAGGCGGTGGAGGTCGGTGCACGGACGAATCGAGTCGAGGAAGAGACGGCGAGAGTCGGATAGTCGGATCCAATGTGCGGAAGACGGACGAATCGAGTCGAGGAAGAGACGGCGAGAGTCGGATAGTCGGATCCAATGTGCGGAAACACCTATGGATGGATGGGCTGTGGGGCTTCAACAGATATAGGAGAAGTTGCGGGCCTGACCCAACCTTTTATCGAACCTCGTCGATGTTCTGGAAAAAGGAAAGTGCATCGTCCGGAAGACCGGAACCGACTTCGAGTACGAAGAAGCTGCCGTCTTCCCGTGTCAGCCTGTCAGGTATGCCTGGGCATCTCTAGCCCGGCCCGACCAGCCCGGCCCGGCCCGGCCCGAAAATACAGGGCCTGGGCCCGACGGGCCTAACCCATGGGCCGGGCCTGGGCCTCAGATTTCGGCCCGATGCACATGATGGGCCGGGCCTGGGCTTTGAATATTTCTGTTTTCAGTAAGAAGCCCGGCCCGAGGCCCGAAGCCCGACGGGATTTAGACTGTTTTCAGTAGTGATGGGCCGGGCCTGGGCCTGAAATCTAGGCCCGACGGTTGAGTCGGGCCGGGCCTGGGCCTGGGTTTTTTCCCGCGGGCTTTTTTAGGCCCGGCCCGAAGCCCGGCCCGGCCCGGCCCGGCCCATGGCCAGATATACTGTCAGGTCAAGGTAGCGCCCTTTTTTTTCTATATTGTCTATACTTCTATTGAAAGAGCAAATATGTTCGGATACATTAAATCACAACCGTTTAATAATATTAGAACACCGAGTTGAAAACTTGGGTACAGACAGGCTGGTGAGATCGAGAATTGGCTAACAGCAAGAAATCCCATCTCCAGGTACAGATAATGGATTCAGGGGAATGGCTCAATGCTGAAGAGACTGAACTTAGGGCATGTACAATGGTAGAGAAGGCGAGTCCTCTCTTAGCACTCCACGCCATTTAGAGAAGGCAATTGTCGGGATGTAATCCCCGGTACCCCAAAGTGGTTGGTTTAACCGAGATACTAACAGAGATAAAAGCCGTGAACGAGAACGAAACAGGTAAGGAAACAATAGAAAAAGGCAACCTGGGCCGAGTCACAGCCGAACCTCGGTTCGTCTGGGATGTATTAGTTCGGAAGGACCGGGTTCGCTGGAGCAGACCGAAGTACAAACATCGGATAAGCCGAAGTAATGCTTACCTCGGATTGATCCTCTGCCTGGCCGTGCTGCCTCGTTTCACATCGACGGGCCCAGCAGCAGTACCGCGCTTCGATTGGTCGAGCTGACCACGCCATCTCCTTGCCTCCTATTGGGCCTAGCTACCTCCCGCGGCATCTCCCAAGCCGAGACCACCAGCCTCGGGCAGGCCAGACTACCCCAGCGGGCCGAGCTAATTCACCTCGGGCCAAGGCCTCCATCTACTCTGGCGGGCCAGGAAGCCTACCGTGGGCAGGCCGAGGTCCAGTTAGTTCGGCAGGCCGAGGTTCTTTTTATCTCGGGCTGGGCCGAGGTTTGGTAGTTTCCAGACCATCCGAGTTGCTCCATCGATCGCCGTAGGCAGGCAGGATTGCTCCAGTCCATTGCTTCTCCTTCGACCGAGGCCTACGGCGCCAGTCGCACTCCGAGTCGAGGCAGGAGGCCTCGGCACGCAGCTCCACCCAGCTTTATGTGGATCAGCCCGACGTCCGCGGCTCTCTTACTCGGCAGGAGGCCGAGCCAAGAGCTCAGCCGGGTCATCACAAATATCTCCTCGTCCAGCACGAGATGCTCTGCCAAGTGATCCCGTGAATCCCGGAGAGATCCCGGAGACAACGGCTAGAAGACAAATGAAGGACAGCATCTACCGGAGATACCGGAGACAAGTGCTAGAAGACAAAGGAGTCAACTCATCAACAGTGTTTGTACAGTGCATTGTGTCTCCTTACCCGCTCCGTGTCCCCTGGGTTCCCCTTTATAAGGAGCACCAGGGGGAGAGCTCAGGGGGGGAGAGACAGAGGACGCGCGGTGCGCGATAGACGCGCGGGTGCGCGAGGCCCCTTGGGCATTTCCTCCCTTTACTTCTTCTTCTTCCTCTAGACAGAGAAGACCTCATGGAGGCAAATCTTGCTCAGCTCGAGGAGCAATTGTAGTCCACCGCATATGAGATGATAATACACAAAACTATGATAGATGCTGCAGTAGGGGTTTTACCTCCTCACGAGGGCCCCGAAGCAGGGTAGATCTTCGTGTTTGCAGTGTTCTTCGTGTTCTTCGTGTGCGGTTTCACCGCGCAAACCCTCTCCCGAATCCGTGAGCGTCCAATCGGCCCCAGACTAAGCCACCCCCGTGGCATCTGCGTGATTCCCACCACGACAGTTGGCGCCCACCGTGGGGCTGGAGTGGCGCTCGCTGGACCAATTCGGATGGGATCTTCATCGTCAACGCTGGGACTCGGCGTCAGCAGATCCAAGATCTGCCCTTGCTCCGCTTGCGCGCCGGCAGCGCCGCGCCTCGCCGGCTTGCTAGCCGCGTTCCGGCCGCGTCTCCGCCGTCCAGATCTGCGCCGGCTGGCCGTGGTGCGGTCTTCCTCGCACATCTGCGTCCATGCCCAGCATCTTCCCCGCGCTGTTCGCCCTTTCGCTGGTCGTCCTCACCGCGGATTCGTCAAGCTGCTGTGGCCGTCCTCTGTAACTCGGCATCAGCAAAAGCTAAAGCAAGCAGGCAAGCAGCTGGATCCTAGGAAGCAAGCAGGCAAGCAGCAGGATCGTACGCTCGTACGAGCATGTGCGCCTGGCCAGTTGCCAGATGCGTGGGTGTGTGCCTGGCCGGTTGTCTCAGATGCGCAGCTGGTCGTCAGGTAGCTCTGTCCGCGCACATGGCCTACTGCCAGGTCGGCAGCATTACTGCAAGTTAATCCGGACAAGCGACGTCCGCGCTCGCGGTTGAGTTCGAGTCGGCGTCTGTTTTTAGGTACTGCGCTACATCAACCGGAGTATGGATGTCTACCTGCGCCGAGACATCCAGGTGAGTATTTACTGCATATTTTTGTTGCATGCTGGACAGCCAGTCCCTTCTTGCCATGATTAGTTGTTTTCCCCGGGGGCAAAATGTTTTGACCCGGGGACTGGATAGCCAGTCCGGTTTTGCTTTGTCTCAAAAGTTACTCGGGGACTGCTCCTTCCTTAGTTTGCTTAGTTGTTTGCCCCGGGAGCAAAGTGTTTTGACCCGGGGACTGGCCTGCCAGTCAAGTTTAATGTCTGCTAGATAAGAAAAGTAACTCGGGGACTCGGTTGTAACCGAGTCTGCGGTCTTGTGCATAGTGTGGCTACTAGATTTACTCTCCGACATATGCTACAGTTTATTGCCTCTGTTAGTACAAATGTTGTGCCCTTTAAATATTCACGATATGTATGCTGAACTAACATTGAAAGGTAGTATCGGTTTAGCTGAGAATGTTCGTTACCGAGATACCCTGGTAAATCCGAGGTATCCTGGAATCCGAGGTATCCTGGAATCCGAGGTATCCTAGAATCCGAGGTATGCTGGAATCCGAGGTATCCTGGAATCCGAGGTATCCTGGAATCCGAGGTATGCTAGAATCCGAGGTATCCTGGAATCCAAGGTATGCTGGAATCCGAGGTATGCTGGAACCCGAGGTATGCTGGAACCCGAGGTATAATGGAATTCCGAGGTATAATGGAAATCCGAGGTATTCTGGAAATCCGAGGTATTTTGGAATCCGAAGTATAATGGAATTCCGGGGTATCCTGGAAATCCGAGGTATAATGGAAATCCGAGGTATAATTGTTATATTGGTTATCTCAAATTACCCAAGTTACCAAGGCATTGTCGGTATTCTCTAGATCGCCGTTTATTTCGGTTTGCCACAGTATCACGGCATCATTCCACATCACAGATCGCCGTTTATTTCGGTTTGCCACAGTATCACGGCATCATTCCACATCACAGATCGCCGTTTATTTCGGTTTGTCACAGTATCACGGCATCATTCCGTATCCCAAGTCGTTGTTTATTCGGTTCGCCAACGTATCATGGCATCGTCCGGAATCCTCGATCATCATTTATGTTGGTTTGCCGAGGGCAACCTTTGAGATATATATGTGCAGGTTATATGTCAGTCCAGCAGTGGCTGGAGACATCTATGTCGGTAAACGCCCAGAGCGGCTAAAACCGGCATTCGAGGTATGCGTATGTCAAACCAGCAGTGGCTGGAGACATTTATGTCAGTAAAAGCCCAGAGTGGCTAAAAACCGACACGTATGATATGCCCAGAGTGGCCGAGGTACCGAGACATGTGTGATATGCCCAGAGTGGCCGAGGTACCGAGACATGTTTGATATGCCCAGAGTGGCCGAGGTACCGAGACATGTATGATATGCCCAGAGAGGCCGAGATACCGAGACATATGAGATACTAACATGCAGGTTTATGTCGGTCCAGCTTGTGATGGCGACATCCGAGTTCGGTAAAGGCCTGGAGGGCTAAGAACCGACATATGATGGTGACCATGCAGGCAGTGTGCCAAATTGCCCAATGTGGGCAGAGACATCTATGTGTGGCCATGCCCATGCATGCAACACATTTCCAGCGCAAACTGTCCATCTCGTTGTTGATTCGGGTGAGCTCGGTCAACCGGATGTCGCATTTGGCCTGGAGGGCATGGCTGGACGACCAAATTATGATGATGAACATGCAGGCAAGGTGTTGTATAAATGGAGGTTTTGATGGTGGCATTTGTTTTTGTAAGACTGCGCGCGACTCTACGAGTCCCCCGCAGCCTCGGGGACTAATGTCGGGGATGTAATCCCCGGTACCCCAAAGTGGTTGGTTTAACCGAGGTACTAACAGAGATAAAAGCCGTGAACGAGAACGAAACAGGTAAGGAAACAATAAAAAAGGCAACCTGGGCCGAGTCACAGCCGAACCTCGGTTCGTCTGGGATGTATTAGTTCGGAAGGACCGGGTTCGCTGGAGCAGACCGAAGTACAAACATCGGATAAGCCGAAGTAATGCTTACCTCGGATTGATCCTCTGCCTGGCCGTGCTGCCTCGTTTCACATTGATGGGCCCAGCAGCAGTACCGCACTTCGATTGGCCGAGCTGACCACGCCATCTCCTTGCCTCCTATTGGGCCTAGCTACCTCCCGCGGCATCTCCCAAGCCGAGACCACCAGCCTCGGGCAGGCCAGACCACCCCAGCGGGCCGAGCTAATTCACCTCGGGCCAAGGCCTCCATCTACTCTGGCGGGCCAGGAAGCCTACCGTGGGCAGGCCGAGGTCCAGTTAGTTCGGCAGGCCGAGGTTCTTTTTATCTCGGGCTGGGCCGAGGTTTGGTAGTTTCCAGACCATCCGAGTTGCTCCATCGATCGCCGTAGGCAGGCAGGATTGCTCCAGTCCATTGCTTCTCCTTCGACCGAGGCCTACGGCGCCAGGCGCACTCCGAGTCGAGGCAGGAGGCCTCGGCACGCAGCTCCACCCAGCTTTATGTGGATCAGCCCGACGTCCGCGGCTCTCTTACTCGGCAGGAGGCCGAGCCAAGAGCTCAGCCGGGTCATCACAAATATCTCCTCGTCCAGCACGAGATGCTCTGCCAAGTGATCCCGTGAATCCCGGAGAGATCCCGGAGACAACGGCTAGAAGACAAATGAAGGACAGCATCTACCGGAGATACCGGAGACAAGTGCTAGAAGACAAAGGAGTCAACTCATCAACAGTGTTTGTACAGTGCATTGTGTCTCCTTACCCGCTCCGTGTCCCCTGGGTTCCCCTTTATAAGGAGCACCAGGGGAGAGCTCAGGGGGGAGAGACAGAGGACGCGCGGTGCGCGATAGACGCGCGAGTGCGCGAGGCCCCTTGGGCATTTCCTCCCTTTACTTCTTCTTCTTCCTCTAGACAGAGAAGACCTCATGGAGGCAAATCTTGCTCAACTCGAGGAGCAATTGTAGGCCACCGCATATGAGATGATAATACACAAAACTAGGATAGATGCTGCAGTAGGGGTTTTACCTCCTCACGAGGGCCCCGAAGCAGGGTAGATCTTCGTGTTTGCAGTGTTCTTCGTGTTCTTCGTGTGCGGTTTCACCGCGCAAACCCTCTCCGAATCCGCGAGCGTCCAATCGGCCCCAGACTAAGCCACCCCCGTGGCATCTGCGTGATTCCCACCACGACAGCAATAAATATTAGTCATACAATGCATTATCTCTTATTGTTATCTCTAGCAATTAATGAAAATTGATTAAAAATAGCTTAATAAGGGAAGTCATGTTGTACATTGGAGAAAATAGCCTTCTCTTAATTTTAAGAGATCATCCCTTAGCTAAGGGAAGACAACCTTCTCTCTCTTCTTTCTCTCTCCTCCAACTAAGCAAAAATTCTACGTGGCATCTCTAAGAGAAGGCTGACATCATCCCATTGTACATGCCCTTAGGAATAATGTGAAACAAGAGGTAATACATTCCCATATAAAGGTCAATCCTTGTAATGCATTTACATATATGACTGTCTTAGATTGTCACCTCATTTATGTGTAGATTCTGTAAGCCATTCAGGTGGCGAGAGGATCCTGAAACAAGGGCTCGCGGAGCTGTTCACTGGTGTTTATGATCAAATGTGCCTTCCAATCTTCACGAGCAGCAGTGTCGCTGTTGTATACCATATATCAAGTAGCATCCTTCAGGCTACCCAACTGATGTAGTGGCAGAGGAATTGGTGTCAAATAAACTTGTAGGTAGGAAAGAGGAACTAACTTCTGGTAAGCTACTCTATTTCAATCCTAACCTTATAGTTTTCCTAACCTGGAGGTGTCCTATGCGTAGTGCTCTCCGTCGGTGCTCCGGGAGAAATCCCCGATCCTTCCCGGATCAGGCGATGGCGTCGCTTCGGCGTCGCTCTTCCTCCTTGGAGGCATCGCCTTGGAGCCTGACATGCTTCGGGCGGCTTTCACCTCTTGCCTTCCCGCCGGACCTTCGCCTCGTATCCTTGCGGGATTGGGCAGTGGCCTCGGTGGCTCCGACGGAGCTTCCTGGATATTCTGGGGTGGCCTCGGCATGCGTCGCTCTTCGACCACGGGGGTCGGCACACCGGTGTCGTCGCCCCAGTCTCGGCTATCCGACGCCCTTCGACTGTGCTTGGTCTCGGCGGCGCAGCGTCTGATGGCCCTTCACGTAGTTACCTGCATGAAAAGTAAATGGGTTAGGTTGAGACTCCAAGTGCAGAGTGTGTAGTAAGTGGAAGACGTGTTTTCCCCACGAGGGTGACTCGAGGGTTTAATATCGAACTCTCGGGGAATCAGTAGTGAAGATTTATCTTCCTATCCTTCTTTTGGTTACCTACAAAACAAAGTAAATGTTTTGGTCCTCAACCTCACCTAGTGGTTGTCAAGCACAAGGTGTAGAATGATATCAAGATAATATGCAATGCAAACAAGAAATAAATATGCAATGGTGGTAAATAAATATGCAAGGATGGTGGTAGCAATGATAAATGATATTTTTGGGTTTTTTGATGAATGCAAGATGTAAAAGTGTTTTTGTATTTTCGGATTTTTAAATGGCAGAAAATGAAAAGTGGTTGGAAAGGTGTTTCTTATGATTAAAAATGGACCGGGGTTCATGGTTTCACAAATGCACTCTCTCTTTAATAAAGTGGTAGACAATGGAACACTAGAGTTGACATATGAGATTGCAACACAACAGTTTAATGACAAGTTATAATTATATGGGCATCACGTCCTAACATAGAGACCTTTTGGTTATTAGTCTCTCTTATACTCCACCAAGATGCGAACTAAATCATAACACCTCAGTAATTAAGATAACTCAGAGTATAGCAATAAGTATCATGACATGAAGTTAAAATAAGAACATGCTAGATCTAGTCATGGAGTAGTGGCAATGGTCACACCCACATCTCCGGTAGCATGGTATTTCTTTTTATCCCTAGTGAGGCAACAAAGTAAGGTAAAACACCCAAGTGGATCGCAGAACTTTCTCTCACGTTCACTGCACTAGCCACCCCCCGTTACTCCAACTAATGCACACGTTCCCCCTCACACGCTCTCATAAACATGCTTGATCATAACAAGTAAATAAGAACGGGGTACATAATATGCATCTACTTTCATAACTGAAACAAAACCATTGCAATCTCAAACATATATTAACTCATAAAAAGATCCACCACAAAGGTATTACATAGATGACCGTAATCATGTTCAGCAGCTCATACGGTACTAATTAGTGAAGCTCAAGAGAGAGATACATAAGTTACTTCCACAAACCCATAGTCCAGAGGTGGACTACTCCCTCTTCATCATGGAGACGGTGGAGAAGTCGTTGGAGAAGATGGAGACCACGCCGGCAGCGCCCCGCCGGAGTTTTCCCCCTCCAATCTGCAGCTCCAGGTCTCTGTTTCGGTGTTTTCTGCGGCGCTCCCCAGAGAACGTCGGGGGACTATTTTTATAGGCGTTTTAGGTCAAAACGGAGTCGGTGGAGGAAAGATCGACGGCAACGGAGCTCGAGGCCAAAGGGGGGTCCCACGCGGCCAGGTACTGGGCCGCGTGGGCCCACTCATCTGGCCCTCGGGCCTCCTCTTGTTTGCTTCCTTCGCTCCCAGTCTTGTTCCTTCCAAAAATGATGCTCGTAAATTTCCAGGTCATTTGGACGTCGTTTGGGTCCCTGAAACATTAAAATATAGAAATAGGGTTTTCTGCCTGCGCAGGGTTAATTCCATAAAAAATAGGAAACATATCAAATATTCCCAAAATCATTATAAAACAGTGATATAACCCTTATATGATGCAAATATGACTGGAATATAAGTAAAATAATGCAAAGTTCATGTATGCATTTTACATGCATCAACATCCCCAAGCTTAACCTATACTCGTCCTCGAGTATGAAGGTGATAAAACTAACATGGACTTTGCAATTTAATACTATCAATGGATATCAAAGATGATTACTATTGCTACATAGAGTCAAATGATTCATTCTTAAAAGGAGTAGCAATATGCAAGATAGTTTATGAAGTGATATCAAGTATTCAATGCAAGGATGTTCAATGATAATTCACAAAGTGTAACATAGAGAAGAAGTACTATGGACCACATGTATGCATAATAATAAGTAAGAACATCCTACAATGGTCATAGAGTATTGATGAAAATCTGAATATAAAAGGTGGACACTTTGGAAAGATATATATGAGTAGAGGTAAAGCATGAATAAATTTCATCTAACTTCTGAACTTCTCTACTTAAGTCAATGATTGTAATATGGTAATCCTTGGTGTCAAGCTCTCATTCCCCTATCATAGCATCTTGAATGATTAAGTTTAAAGTGAAAGCAATACGAGTAGTGTGCTTGACAAAGTACAGGTTGAAAGTCTCATGCCCCTTGAATACAAGTACCTACTCCATGTGTTACTCAACTTGGAAAACAAAGCAAGTTCAAGTTAAATATCATTGTAAGTAATAATAGTATCATTAAGAGCGTCAACTGGGGTACCTCTTGTCCCAGGATATGGAACAAGCCCATATCAAAATGACAAGACAAACAAACAAATGAACAATCTCAACACCCTTTTTATTTACCATTGGATAGCTTTTTATTGTAAGGTGTATCACAGAAGGTTCACCATAGCATGTAAGTAAATTTCCACCATGAATGATGCATGGCTTAGATTAGCGGCCCAGGCGTCTCTCTAACCATTTATACAAACTCATTTAAACTCACTTCATTTCCCATTTATTTCACCCATGGTAAGCATCCATAAACAAAAGTACATGATATCAACTAAATGAGATGATGTGCAATGTTGAAAGCTTGCCATGTGACAGCACATATGAGCTAACTCTCAACCAAAGACATTTGTCAAGCCACAACTCATAATTTTAATCACAATGGGTCATATTTTATTTATGCAATGAAAGTAAAGTGTGCATCAAGTTCGAGAGCTATATAACCAACTTTTCCCACAACAATTAACAACATAAGCATTTTCATTCAGAGGTATAGATAACACAAATATCATGATAAACATACTCGGAATAGCATAAAGCTAATAGGTAGATATGGTGGACTCACTGGAAAAACTTTGGTTGAAGGTGTTGGAAACAAGTTTTTGCTTGTTGGAATTTTTGGGCTAGCAAGAGGGAGAAAGTTGACCATCTAAATGCATGCATGAGTGTCCATAGAACTAACTAATCCATGTTAAACAAGGTAAATAACATTTAGCATCAAAACATGAATAAAAGATAGCTCTTGATAAAATACTTGCAAATTATTACTCATTAACAAGCTCATGAATCATGCAATTATATGTATCTTTTAAAATTAACTAACATCCCTTTTCCCAATCTTATAATAGCATCCAACATAATTCAACCCAAATTTCCAGTAGCTCTCTCATATATAAATGATAGTGTGGTGGTCTCACAAAATAAAAATCTAACCTAAACAAACAAAAAGACGCTCCAAGTTTATGCGATAAAGTGTTTCGATCGAAAAACAGAAGTTAGACGTGTGCAAACCGAGAGTGTGTAGGTCCAGTGGGGTTGTCTTCACATCCCCAAGCTTATGGTCTTCACCATCCTTGGATAGCTCTTGGTGCATCTCCTCTAATCCCTGTGAAAAAACTTCAAAACACCGTTTCTCCCATTTCTTTTTCTGTGGGGCACATTAGTAGTGATAAACAAATAGATTTCTTGCTGCATATAATCCTTAGACAAAAATTCATATGAATGTCCAGAAATGTATAATGTTGTATGCCTACTCATAAACTCAATTGGATCAAAAAGATTCATGTTAAAAGTTCTAAGCATGCATCAAACAAAATGGGACAGAATCTGTCCAGAAAAACAGCAGCAGCTAAACGTATTTTTCTACCCTACTTAACTTTGTCGAAAATTCCAAAAAATTCATGCATACAGAGGATGAAAAGTTGCACTACAGTTTAAATATGAGCTCATTCGGAGTTACAGAATAAGAATTAAAAATCATACCGTGCACAGATTCGTGCAGGAATAAAATCTCCGAACGCTATAAGCAACTTCTTCATACCAAAATGAGTAAAACTTGGCACTTTATTAAAAATTCCAGAAACTAAACTAAACACTAAGTCTCTTGTTACAGCAAGAGGACACAAAGAAAATCACAAATAAAAACAACCGGGTTGCCTCCCGTAAAGCGCTTTCTTTATAGCCATATAGCTAGGCTTCTTACTTGATGTTTATTGTGGACGAAGCTCATGAGGGAGCTTGAATGATGTGTGTCCCTCTTCCTTGGGAAGTGTTCCATACTTCTTGTGTGGAAACTGAAACTTCACATTCCCTTCTTTTGAATCAATGATAGCACCTGTAGTACGAAGAAAAGGTCTTCCAAGAATAATTGGACTAGAGGTTTTATTCCCCATATCCATGATTAGAAAATCAACAGGCACAAATGTCATATGTAACTCTACCAAACATCACTTACTTTTCCTAAAGCATGTTTAATGGAATCATCAGCAAGTGCAAGTTCAATAGAGCATTTTTCAAGATTTTTCAATTCAAGTACTTCATATAGTTCTTTAGATAAAACAGAGACACTAGATCCTAGATCAAGTATAGCATGGTGTGTCTCTTTTCCAATGGTTACTAGGACTTTGGGAATCCATACATCCCCAAGCTTAGGTGGTATCATAGCCTCTTGGTTGTACCTAGCAATCTTTTCTTTTAAGACATGATTAGCAATATAAGAACCAAAACCAGCTTGGTTAACATTAAGAAGGATCACTTGCAAATTTTGTAAGATAGATATTAATTCATGCAAGCTACAATTCTCTAAGTCAAGCAATGGTTCCTTTACTTCACTAAGCATTTTAACTTCCTCAATCCAAACAAAATTATCATTTCTCTTTAAAGCAGCATTCAAGGCTATTTGGAGATCATCCTCTTTTCAACATAATTCTTAATATCCTTGTCTAAAGGTCCCAACATAGAAGATATTCTTTCATTTAATTCCCTAGTCAACTTCTTTTTAGACTTGGCATAATTCAATATAGTTTCCATTTTCAAAGAAATTCCCGAAATAGTGTTGTTTGTCTTCTTCATACTAGATTTTGTATGAAGGATAAATGAATGCATCTCATTTTTAGTAGGATAATCTTCCATATAAGTTTGTAGACATAATATTGACCTATCCATAGAAACTTTTAGTTGTTTGATCATAATTTCATCTTTTGATTCTATAGAATTCCCAAATAGATTTTCCATTAAATTATTAGCATGTGAGGGATTTCCAGAGGCAAATTTTCCACTAGTCAATGAGTCTAGAAAACATTTTGACCACCCATCTAGACCATTATAAAAGTTTCTTATCAAAGTAGCAGGGGTATATTTGTTGGCACCATTTTTACTAATGCCCTTAATTCTAAACCAAGCATCCATTAACGACTCCCATAGTATTGACCAAAGTTGTTCATTTCAACACTAGAAGCCATTTTAATAAAGTTTTTATGTGTTTTTTAATTTTTTATGCAAAACTGAAAATAAATATGCAAACCGAAATAACAAATGCAAGACAATGACAAAACAAGATAAATTGCTTTGAAGGTAAAGATGGATAAGATGATGCTCACGTAGGTGCAACCTCCCCAAGCTTAGGTGTTAGCACAAGTTGGTGATGAAGTTGACTTGGTGAGATATCCTTGGATAAACCTTTCAGCAATGATTCCCCGGCAACGGCGCCAGAAAACAGTCTTGATGGCCCTTCACGTAGTTACCTGCGTGAAAAGTAAATGGGTTAGGTTGAGACTCCAAGTGCAGAGTGTGTAGTAAGTGGAAGACGTGTTTTCCCCACGAGGGTGACTCGAGGTTTAATATCGAACTCTCGGGGAATCAGTAGTGAAGATTTATCTTTCCTATCTTCTTTTGGTTACCTACAAAACAAAGTAAATGTTTTGGTCCTCAACCTCACCTAGTGGTTGTCAAGCACAAGGTGTTAGAATGATATCAAGATAATATGCAATGCAAACAAGAAATAAATATGCAATGGTGGTAAATAAATATGCAAGGATGATGGTAGCAATGATAAATGATATTTTTGGGTTTTTTATAATGAATGCAAGATGTAAAAGTGTTTTTGTATTTTCGGATTTTAAATGACAGAAAATGGAAAAGTGGTAAAAGTGGTTGGAAAGGTGTTTCTTATGATTAAAAATGGACCGGGGTTCATGGTTTCACAAATGCACTCTCTCTTTAATATAGTGGTAGACAATGGAACACTAGAGTTGACATATGAGATTGCAACACAACAGTTTAATGACAAGTTATAATTATATGGGCATCACGTCCTAACATAGAGACCTTTTGGTTATTAGTCTCTCTTATACTCCACCAAGATGCGAACTAAATCATAACACCTCAGTAATTAAGATAACTCAGAGTATAGCAATAAGTATCATGACATGAAGTTAAAATAAGAACATGCTAGATCTAGTCATGGAGTAGTGGCGATGGTCACACCCACATCTCCGGTAGCATGGAATTTCTTTTTATCCCTAGTGAGGCAACAAAGTAAGGTAAAACACCCAAGTGGATCGCAGAACTTTCTCTCACGTTCACTGCACTAGCCACCCCCCCCCCCCCCCGTTACTCCAACTAATGCACACGTTCCCCCTCACACGCTCTCATAAACATGCTTGATCATAACAAGTTAATAAGAACGGGGTACATAATATGCATCTACTTTCATAACTGAAACAAAACCATTGCAATCTCAAACATATATTAACTCATAAAAAGATCCACCACAAAGGTATTACATAGATGACCGTAATCATGTTCAGCAGCTCATACGGTACTAATTGGAGACGGTGGAGAAGTCGTTGGAGAAGATGGAGACCACGCCGGCAGCGCCCCGCCGGAGTTTTCCCCCTCCAATCTGCAGCTCCAGGTCTCTGTTTCGGTGTTTCTGTGTTTTTGCAGCGCTCCCCCCAGAGAACGTCGGGGATAATTTTTATAGGCGTTTTTAGGTTAAAACGGAGTCGGTGGAGGAAAGATCGACGACAACGGAGCCTCGAGGGCCAAAGTGGGGGGTCCCACGCGGCCAGGTACTTGGGCCGCGTGGGCCCACTCATCTGGGCCCTCGGGCCTCCTCTTGTTTGCTTCTTTTGCTCCCAGGTCTTGTTCCTTCCAAAAAATGATGCTCGTAAATTTCCAGGTCATTTGGACGTCGTTTGGGTCCCTGAAACATTAGAATATAGAAATAGGGTTTTCTGCCTGCGCAGGTTAATTCCATAAAAAATAGGAAACATATCAAATATTCCCAAAATCATTATAAAACAGTGATATAACCCTTATATGATGCAAATATGACTGGAATATAAGTAAAAATAATGCAAAGTTCATGTATGCATTTTACATGCATCAGCGTCCTTCGGCTACACCGACGGCACACTGGTGTCGTCGCACATACTCGGCTATCCGACGCCCTTCGTCTGTGCCAGTGACGTCCCTCGGTGTGCTCCTGCTGTGGTGCCCACGTCTCTGCTACCTACTCCCCGGACTTCCTGGGGTGGCCTCGGCATGCGTTGCCCTTCGAACACGGGGTCGGCACACCGGTGTCGTCGCCCCAGTCTCGGCTATCCGACGCCCTTCGACTGTGTTTGGTCTCGGCGGCGCAGCGTCCTTCGGCTACGCCGACGGCACACCGATGTCGTCGCACAGACTCGGCTATCCGACGCCCTTCAGCTGTGCCAGTGATGTCCTTTTCGGCTACTTGCTTTCGGTGCTGAGGCTCTCACCGGAGATCCTCCTCTAGCGTATGGCTCGAGTTCTTGAAGTATCGGCCTCTCAGGGGTTTCGGTGGGCTTCATTGCTAACCTCCCCCTCCCTTAGTGTTTTCTCTCTTATTTCTAGTTGTATTTTTTATGTATTTTATTTGTCTTCTCTTCTCTTGTATCCCCCTGTAAAATTTCTATCGGTTGTAAGAACATGGCCCGCCAGGCTACTTTCGATGAATAAAACTAACCGGTGGGGAGTAATCCCCCCCGTCTTCCTCGAAAAAAAAATGTTTTGCCATTGCTTCCATTATGGCATGCTCACCAACTGTTTAAGAATGATAACCTAGGTCTGCTATGTGTTTGCATTTTGTTTTTCTGTAGATGCAAGTGATGAATTTGGGCATCTTCACCAACTGTTTTTCTATCACATGAAAATTTGTCATTGAAGTAAAACTAGATTGTTTTTGCTTTAGAGCGATGATGCTGATGGGCTCGGCGTGGAGCTACAGGTTGCAATGCGGGTTGGGGCAAATGGGAGAGCGAGTAGATGACGAAGAAACCACCTTGTGGGGTGCCCTGACTCTTGTCCTGATAAGATTGGGGTCGACGGCGAGCCAGTGGCGGTAGAGCTCAGGAAGATTGGAAGGAGGATGAAGAGAAGAGGAATAGGGAGATGAAAGAGAGGGCGAAAGCCATTGAGTCTTGTGCAGGTGTGGTGAGTTGAGTCAGACTACGCTCAACCGAAGAGTCCTTTGCTTGCTTTCTTAAAAGCAAAAAAATATGACCTACTATGTGTTAAATACTTAATAATATGAATCTTAAATTTGTGATTAACCTTTTTAATCTATATATAATAAACTGTAATTATGTATCTTCTTGATTAAATAGGAGTATCTCAGTGTATGAGACTTAAACACATCAAGCCATGGCCGGTTTATATGACAAATTTTTTTTGAGTCATCTAGAGTTTCAATAGTAATATTGCGCAATAATTTCAAACTATTTAAATAAATTTAAGTTAGTGTTGGAGACGTGCGTTGCACGTCACTATTAAAAGAGCAAACTTGTGTTGATACATTAAATCTGAGTCATTCAATATTTGGCCAACAGTTCAGATCGCTCCAATGTTTGACAACTCAACACACCTTTTCAGTTTCCTGCTAATTACCAACATTGCCACTGCTAAAAAAGTTTCGGTCCGTTCCGCGAGCACCAGCGACGCCACCATCACCTCGACTGCCGCCGTATGTATCGACGCTACTTGGAGCCAGACGTCGGCTGCTATGGCAGAAGGAGGTGGAGGAGAATTCGATTCGTTGCCTTGCACGGCGTGGAAGCGGTATCTCCTCTAGCGGTGTACTGAGCACCTTCGTTTTCATCTTCGATGTGTGGTTCATCGACGGCCTCTGCCAGATTATTGTGGCAAAGATCGAGGCTCGCCGGAACCATGGACAGGTAGACCAGGCCGGAGGCGACCAGGCAGCAGCCGCAGGCGCGGCGGTCTGAGGTGCTAGCTCGCGAGCCATCGATCGACTCTACTGACCACCTACGCATGCAGAGAGATCGAGTCCACTATGACTGCTTGACCTGCATTTACTAATCTATACGTGTGATACTATTTATTGAATCTGTGTTAACTTTCTGAACATGTCATCACAGAAACTTTTTAATAGTTATGCAGCCATGAATCGAATTACAGTGCTCTCTGGTTATCTTTACAACAGATTGATAACCTTCATTCCTTGGTCAATGCCCTCTAGCTTGGAACCAAACTATGTGCAGTTTAATCAATACTTTGGTATAAACTACTTTTGCCTACTTTTGCCTTTTTTTAAATTCATGTCAATCACTTAAACTGAATCGAGTGGAGGCTTGCAATTTTAGGTTTAAATTTTTTTCATGCTAAATTTTGAACGGTATTATAATTTGAATCGTCCTCCATATAAGTTACGTTCGGCATGCAACTAGGATTTACAAAATCCTTCGCTAATATATTCATATATTAGCTGGACGAGATCGCTACTGTTTGCAAACTTAGGTTAAAATTATTGGTCCAAACATTAGTGTGTAAGTCGTCTCTCGGTTTTGAAACTTTTTCCCGTGACTTGAAACATCTACATAATTTGTATCATCCAGAAATTTGAATGATTATAAGAGTCTGTCTCACATATAAGCTACATTCAGCATGCAACTAGGATTTACAAAGTCCTTCTCTAATACTCCCTCCTACCCACGGGAAGGTCTCTGAAGCTCCTCCTTCCTTGCCAGCGGGTGTAGTTTGGGCGAGCATGATGCTTACATAAGTGCATGGTTCTATTTTCAATATATATTCTAGGAATGCAAAAGTGTAGAAGAAGTAATCCACATAGACCCTAAATTGCCCCGTTTAATTTGTGAAAACGTGTGTTGCACGTACATGCCAACTATTTCCTTAAACAAGCCAAGGTCGGACCTTTTTTTGAAATTAAACTAGAGCTTTATTCAAACATAGCACACCCTGGATCATTAGCCAACAGGCTACTGACCAAGAATGGGGGTACAGAGTCAAGCCAACAGTCGGTCACCATCAGAGTGCAAGCACGCTTAGCACACAAATGGGCCGGAAGGTTAGCTGGCCTACTAACATGAATAACATTAAAAGAAATAAAAGAAAGAGCCAGCTCTCTAATGTCTAACAAGATAGGGGTCACAATTGAACGACCATTGTGACTAGAGTTCCAGAGGTTCACAACCTCCAGGCAGTATGTCTCCATGATCACCTGCGAGTAGCCTCGAAGTTAGCAAAGATGACACCATCTTGCAGTGATTCAGCTTCCGCAATCAAAGGGTCAGTCACTCCCGCGTGAGGCTTGCACCAAGCTCCAAAAAAGGCAGTGGCTGATCTCGCAACACCCCTGGCTCCAGCAGTTTGAGCATCAGCATTGATCGCTCCATCTGTGGAGATTTTGATAAAACCGGCCTTCGGTGGCGCCATCCATAACCTGGTAGTGTACTAGAACATGAGTTGGGGATGTCCAGAACAGCTAGGTCCTCTCGAATCATTTTCACTGATCTAATCGGATTCCAAGTTTCTTTGTCATGTGTCCATTTGTTCCGCGATTGCCAGACAGCCCACATCACTGATATAAATTTTGCTCTCTCCGAATCCGTAAAACGATCATCGCACAAGATATCCCGAGACCAATTATCCGGATGTAGACTTGGTAGACGGAAATCAAACCGCAACTGTGCCTCCTCCCAGAAGCTTCTTGCATGTGAGTAATGCACTAAAGCGTGCATCAAATCCTCCTCATGTGATAAGCATAAACTACATATGCTCGTTGTTTTGATATGCCTTCGTCTCAAGGTAGCTTCGTCTGGCAATATACCACGTACAACTCTCCACCAGAAGACCTTGACCTTAGGCATAACTTTGAGCTTCCATAGAGTATTCCACATCAGACCTACCGCATTAATTTAGAGTTTCAAAAAGACATAGAGTATATCTACGAAAACATAAGATGGTGTTGTGCAAAAGGGTTATTAATCATCGGCGCGAAAGATTGGAGCAGCCGTCCTTCGGCCAGAAAAGTCGGTGGTTGGCCGCAAAGAACCGGCATGGATGTGCTACATTCTCACCTCCCCATCACCTTGGATGTCACTTGTGATAGAAGAGAGGTGTGCCTCCAAATGCAGCTCAATCTCACCAACATCCACGCTTATTGAATAATACCTCGGTCATCCAAGTCCGAAAAGAGCATTTACTACTCTAAATGGTTATAGCTAGTGTAGATAACAACATAATTATAAGACAAACTGTGTGGTTGAATGTTTTAGGCTTATCCGAAGAATTGAACAAGACAGTTATTGCTGCCCCTTCCCCCACCTCCCCCCGCGCGCGCTGACGAGGTGTACCCTCATCAAATCCCATGGTTAAGGACCTAGGGTTGATATTATGGGGAGAGAACATGTAGTACTGGTAGTTTCGTCGGCTGACAAGCAGAGGCAAAGATTTACCCAGGTTCAGGCCCCTCGGGTGGAGGTAAAGACCCTACTTCTTGCTTGTCTGGTATTGATTGTGGATTATGCGATTACAGGGGAGCTCTGGCGAGGTATCGATCTCGCTAGAGCTTATGGTGGTTCGAGTATGGCTTCTCCCTAGATCGGCATCCCTCCCAGCCTTTAAATAGGCTGGGTCTCGGGAGTTTGTAACCGACCTAGTTTACACGTAAGGAAAGTCTAAACCGACTATGCCTATGTTTAATCTTGGAGGGTACTCCATCTTCTTGGGCCTCTTGTCTTGGGCTTCGAGTAGGCTCTTCGCTATTGGGGCTTAGTCGTCACGTGCACCAGGTACCCTCACGGTAGGGTACCCGAGATGTATACCCTTGTCAGTAGCCCCCGAGTACTTGTCTGACTCGAAGAATCGGGCATGGACTCGTTCGTAAGTGCACGTCATATGCTTTGTATTCTGTACATTATAATTAGAATTCCTGTATGAATAGCACATGTTGGCTATGTCGAGTATTTCATCGACTGTGGTTTTTGCTTATGATGATCAAGAGATAATAGCTTAGCAGGCCCAGTACACTCGACGGATCGGGACTGGTTAACTACACATTCGGGTAAAACCTTACTAGCTTTCAATCAAACTCGAGTCACCGGACTCGAATCTGGAACAAACTGGTCAGATTCGACTAGGCCGCTCGAGGTCTTACTGAGTCGATCTGCAGTATAACTTTGAATTGTACCCAACGCGTCCGTCGGGATTTTTCATCATGTCTGCTGACACGGAAAGTATAAGGATTGACGTTGCTGGAACGGTCCTTAGCCCAGCTCGAAAGTTCGGCGGGTCTTACCTTTGCACTATGCGTGCATCATCCGAGGTATCTGCGACGGACGCAACTTGGGAATGTTTCGAGTATGATTTCGTATATGAATGGAGTCGATATGTTTGTCGACTGACCTTTTGACGTTTATTCTATCGGGTGCGCGACAGCGCTCCCGATGGGAGTAGCCCGAGATTGTGCTTTATTACTTGTAATGGAGGATAATCTCAAAAATCATCATCTTGAGCATCTTTAGTCGAAGAAATTTTTGATACGCTCCCGATGGGAGTAATATGGAATCAGCCGAAGGAGCGGTCGAATGACCAATTTTGCCTTGTCATTGCTTTTTCGCACCCGAACCAATCAAGGCAATCGAGTGACCAATACGCGTTGAACGGACTCGATTGTATTTTGATCAAAGTTCTTGTGACGACGTCATGGATGACGTTTTGTGGCGACTGCGCCGTCTGACACGCGTGGCGTGCGTTATGCTGCGATGGATGGGACGTGACACATAGGTGGGCCTTTTTGTGCAGAGCTGACCGAACAACGGTGCAGTTTGGACTTGATTTGACCACTCGGGCCCACTTTTTCCGGAGTGGTGATTATGGCTCCTCTTTTTGCGTGCGTAGTGGGCGGAGTGGCCGGCGACGGTTGCCCACCGCGTTTGCCACGTGTACTTTGAGATTGCGAGCAAAGCGCACAGTTGGGATCTGAATGGCTGTGATTGCCTTTGATTTGAGGTAAATAGGGGAAACGGCGATGGCATTGTTTTTTACTAGCCATTTGCTCTGCGCGCCGCCCCTGTTCCATCTTCTTCCTCGCGCTCCTGCTCCATTGTTTCTTGCGCCCAAGCTCTTGCTGCTCTCCCTAGCCACCACCGCCATGGCGCCAAAGAGGAAAGCCTCTGCCACCGACGTGCCGCGACTGACGCGGCCGCTCTGAAGGGGAAGAAAGCTGCGGCTGGCGCATCTGCCTCCGCCGTCGACCTCAAGAAGAGCGACGGCGATTGGATGACACTAGTACAGAACGACACATCGGCAACAGACCAAAACCCTCATCGGAAACGGAGAAACGGTCCGTTTCCCCGCTTCCGATGCTGATGTGAACGAGCTCATTGGAAACGGAGGTCAAAACACCGTTTCTGATGAGGATCCAAATTGCATACGGACCTTTATGGATGTCCGTTTCCAATAATAACAAGCAATGGAAACAGATAAAACAAGACAACCGTTTCTGATGTGAAAAAATCATATTAAAAAAAACAGCTTCTCGCCAGCTTCTTGCTGGCTTCTGACAGCAATATTATTTCTTTATTGCCAAACTTACAACAGTATACAACTTAACATATTTCCTCTCCACAAAGCTATGTACTAACATTTACACAGCTAAAAAATGCTACGCATACAGGTGTGTTTTACATCTGCTCCAACTAACTACAAATAAGAAGCATAAGCTCCAACCAACTACAAAGAATGCACCTGGGGCTTTCCATGACTTCATGATACCCATTTTCTGTAGGAACAAGCACCGAGCTTCTTCATAAGACCAGTGTTGAGGAACAGATATCTACAACAAACAATGGAACAGATTAAAATCTAGCTGATATTGCAATATGATTGCACCTGCCATCATGAAGTAGAGAAAAAAACGAATGTCATACAAACAGAGAAGTATAGTGCTAGAAACGGATGGCTGTATGCAAAGCCGGCCAATGCAGATTGCAGCATCAGATAGTACTAGATTCAGAAATAACACAAATGAGGAACCACTAATCGAAGCAGTATGCAAAGCCAGCCGATGCTGATTGATCCCTGCACGTACCATTGTGCAGCGTGCGGTACTCTCCGAATGCTCTAGGTGCATTACTCCATGGAGCGGACCATGATAATTACCACACAGACCTGGCTGCCAAAAATGATGAAGCTTGATGTTACTAAATCTATGAAGTCCATGACAAATAAGTGCAGCAGCTTAATCATGCGTTGCATAATCAGAGGAAAGCAACGAGCTCCACATGTGTAATGTTCAGTAAGATTACAACCACACATGTGTAATGTTCAGTAGAAGACAAGGAAGGGTGCAGATTTACTGGGCAGAAGTTAAAACAAGTCAACGTTGTAGATTGGATGTTTGATTACTACATGTCCTGACAACTTCCTTACGACAGCAAGGGTTCGGATGACAATGGAAAAGAGCTAATTTGAACGAGAAAGTTGAGGCAAGTACACTTAGTGACAGTTATGCATGGAAAGGAGCTACATACTAGTTTGCAGTCAGTTGGACATTGTTCACTTAGCAGTATTAACTAGGCTATTGGAAGGTCTTTAAAGATGCAAACAGTACATCCATCAACAACCGCTAGTGTCTACAGCTTTGATAGCTTCTATACAGAATATAGAACATTATTAGATGAAGCCGTACAAACTCCACATCACTTCGTCCGTCAAAAACACCATGTATATATATAGAATTAGAACTCAGCTATGAACATCAACATGTTGGTACTCCTCTAGATAATCAGAATAAGTTAAAGAGCTGCAGCAAATAACAAAACATGGAAAATATCTATGGAAAATATAGACGAGGAGATCCATGCATTGTAAGAAGTATCTATTCACATACGTGAGCTATAAAAATTAGCGCATCTTCTAACCTGAACTAAAGTCACATAACAAAAGATCCATCGATGGGCTGCAAGGAAAAAACAAAAGATCTAGTCAATTGTTAAATTGGATGAGCTGACCCAAGATCCATCCATCGATGGCCTCTAAGCAAGTTGGTACACTAGAGGAGCTGACCCTAGATCCATCGATGGCCTGCAAGAGAAAAAAAGATCTAGTCAATTGATAAACTGGCCCAAGATCTATCCATCGAAGATCGACCACAGTTTATATCTGTCCAGGTCGGTGGAGCAGTGCGGGATCAGAAAATTAGTCAAATCTAGAAGAAACATCAAAATCTTGTTGGGCGAGATGCACACCACAAGCAGGCTGATCGATTCTACAACACACGCACAGAGATCGATTGTGTACTACTACAAACTCATACACTACTTTTTCTCTGAGATCTGCGATTTGTCCTAATCCTAACAGGCTAGTGAGCCGGTGGTGAAGGACCTCACCTTCAGATGTGCGATTGAGCAGGAAGCAGAAGCGGTGGTCCATCTCGCCGGTGAGCGCGGAGAAGGCGGCCACGCTGTCGTCTCATCTGACGGAGTGCTCGTGCACAGCGGCGAGGTGGGAGTGTCGAGGTAGGCCATGGAGAGGCGGCGGACGGCGGTGGAGGCCGGCAGCTAGCAGGCTGTCCTTGGATCTCCCCTGCCCCTCAACTGATCCACGCGCTGGTCCTCCTCCTCGCTAACATCGTTAGGGATTTTGTCCTTGGAGGTGGGCGAGAGCGAGAGGAACGGTGGAGAGAAGGAGAGGGCGTTGTGGCCTGTGGGGGGAGAGGATAAGGCAGATCGGGCGGCGCGAGGCTAGGGTTTGGCGAGTATTTATCCGAACACGGAAAAAGGCCTACTGGGCCGAGCTAAATTGCATACGGACCTAAACTTTTCACCGTTGCTGATATATCGGAAATAGTTAATTTATTTTGTCCGTTGCCGATGTGTCGCGAATCCATTGCGGGATAGGCATGGATTTTTTTAACCGTTGCCATCGTGAGCGCTGACTGTTGTTTTTTTGCTGCCGTTTCCATTGAGGGGTATCCTATGTGTCGTTCTGTACTAGTGTGAAGTCCACGATCAAGGCAGCGCATTTCGAGAAGTTCCGTGAGGACGGACTGCTGCCGCCGGCGGACCAACTTACCGTCCGCGCGCCATCAAAAGAGGTACTCCCCGAACCTCGCGCGAACGAGCGCGTATGCTTTGCGGAGTTCTTGCCTAGGGGTCTATCTTTTCCCCTCCACGATTTCGTTCGTGGTTTGTTGTACGCCTATGGGGTGCAGATCCATGATCTCACCCCAAATGGTATTATGCACATTGCCTGCTTCATGGTATTGTGCGTGTGTTTCCTGGGAGTTGCTCCCAGCTGGGCTCTTTGGAAATCCATCTTCATGGTCAGGCCAAACAACCGAGGCGGCCGAACCTACCCAGTTGGAGGCCTTCAAATCCAAGTACGCAGCGACACCCGATACTTTGCCCTGAAGCCAGTCGACTCGGCGCAAGGGTGGAGGAAAAGGTGGTTCTATGTGCTAGTCGACCAGGAAGGGGCCCCAGCATTTTCGACTGCTGGTATAGCCGCTAGGACGAAGGCCTGGGACCATGAGCTTTCGACTGAAGAAGTGGCGGAAGCGGCGCCTCTGCTGGAGACGATTGGAGGACTGCTTAACAGCGTCACTGGTGTGCATCTAATTGCCACCTTTGTGAAGATGCGGGTGTGGCCGCTCCGCGCTATGTGGCAGTATGAAGGCCCTCTCGACTCCAATCGAATGAGCAAGGAGGAGCTGTCTAGGAGCGAGCTGGTGGCACATGTGCGGTCCATCACCAGCACAAATCCAGCGAGCCATGCAACGTCGACTGCCCCGTCGCTCCTTATACGGCTGAAAAGCCTTTGCCAGAGGTTAGTGAATCTATCAAGTTTATGATCTCTTGTTTTTGTTATTCTGCTATGCATCTTTGTAACTTCGACTGCTGTATTTTGTGTGCAGGGCCACTCGACCACCTCAACCCTTCCTCCTCTTCCTGAAGATGGCCCAACTCATAAAACAGAGGTGACGGTAGAAGCGAAGGCAGGAAATGAATCGCCTCTTCCTTCGGTTACTACATCTCCCACATAAGAGGTTGAAGAGGAAGGGGTTGAAGAAGCACATGACAAGGAGCGTGCCATGACTGATGATGTGAGCGAGATCCCCACTCGCAAGCGCCGTCGGGAAGCTCAAGTTGTGTCCTCCTCCATGAGTTCGCCCGCAAAGGGATCAGATGTGAGAGATGACGGAGACTCAGGCTCGTCTCCTACGACCACAGCTGCTTCTTTGGACGTGAGCCCGTTGAGCTCGGCTCCTCCTCCTCCTCAGTCGGGTGGAGAGCTACTTTTTGGAGGCCCAAACTTTGAAGAGCTCGACACTGATGATGAAGAAGAGCACAGGTTTGCTCCTTTTTGTACTAAAAATGTTTTTGTGAGTTGAGTACTGTTTCTTATGTTGTATGTCTTTCGGTCACTCGCAGTGCTGAGACTGTGCGACCTCCAACTCCTCCAACCGAGAGAGTTTCGACTCCAGATCAGCCAGAAGCTTCCCCTGTTGCGGCTGAGGTTGTGAGAACAGTAGCCACGGCAACTGTCGGGGAATACTTTCTGGATTAACCCGCGGCCCAGTGCGACTTAACTTACTCGCACGGACAAAGGCCCACTTGGGAGCAAGCCCAATATTGAACCGCCATAAGGGGAAAGATCTAGAAGACATATCCCGGAGGACGTGAAGACCAAGTAGTCTCCGAGTAGGCCTCTGTGGATGTATTCCTTATGGGGAAGTTTCCTTTTGTAACCTAGCGAGCCTCTGTGTATATAAAGAGGACTCGCAGGACTTAGAGCGGGTCAAGCTATCAAGCCCAAACCCTAGCTCATACGGCGAGTACCAGATCGGATCGCCTCCATTGTAACACCTCGATTATCATATCAATACCAATCTAGGGTAGGCAGGAAGTAGGTCTTTTACCTCACATTGAGGGGGCCGAACCTGGGTAAATCTGTGTTGATCTTTGTTCCTGCGATCCCAAGCTCGGAGATGCTTGACTCGCATAATCCCACACCTACGAAGTCATCTATGACACCTGACGTGACAAACCCACGACAGTTGGCGCCCACCGTGGGGCCTGCGGTCAAGAGCGTCACGTTCCGCGCAGGATCCATGAAGGGAGCTGAAGATCTTGTTGTTGGCCGTATCATCACGGTCAATGGCACACCCCTCATCGACGATTCAAGCTGGGGGCCGGAAGCAGATTATTTGGAGACCGGCCACGTCATCCCGTTCGGATCCATCAACGTCTTCGTCGGCTTCATCGGTGGCAGGTCCGTTAGATCGGTCCAGAAGGCGATTCAGTAGAAGAAGTCGCCGATGACGGGGAAGAATCCGTGGAAAGCATGGACTCGCAAGAGTTTGGGTCCATCATACCTGCCTTTGAAGAAAGTTGCTGGGGTTACCCACCAGAAATCACATCATCACCAGATCAAGAGATGGCACAAGTCGCGGTTTACATGGCCGGAGGAGCAGGCGCATCAGGAACTGCTGGAGAAACCGAGGCATCGGCACCCCCAAGCAACCCACTTCTTGTCCCTGTGTCAGCCACGAACGCCGCCCTCCGTGCAACAGAAATTGAGGCCGCCAGGGCCGAGCTCCTGTATGAGGTTCGAAGGATGGAAGAAGAGCGCCGCAGGCTCGATCAGATAAACCAAGGAATCCAACAGGAGCGGCAGAGAGTAGCCGCGCTGGCTGCGACTCAACAACAGGTTGACCCGCAAACACAGCTGCGCGCGACTCAACCAACAGTGGAAATCCCGCTCACTCCAGCCGCGGGACGGGAATCCAGACGACTGCGGAAGGAAGGGTACCAACAAATCAAGAGACCCAGCAACAACCAAGGAGGTTTCACACCCCACAGGGCCATTACCAGAACCCTGTCGATAATATGTATGCTGCGGCTAATATCTTGACTCAGATGGTACCAACAGGCGATGACCCGGTCAATGCTGAGGCGCGGCGCGCGATTCAGATGCTAAGTACGGCAGTCCTGCAACAAGCCAATAGGGCGGAAGCCGAAGCACAGCTGCCCCTCGTACCAGCCAATCACAGGATTACAGCAGAAAGAAGCGTCCAAGCAGGCCACCAGAGGACGTGTCAGGAGTCGCACAGAGGCAGCAGGAGCAAGTCGCAGAAGCGCAGGCGAATGCGCCATTGATGCAAAAGCGGCCCGCAGATAACCCCGCAGGCGCGCCCACAGCCCTGTCCTCGCGACTCAAGGGACCGGCGTGTTTCACTGAAGGATCAGATCGGAACCTTTTCCTGAAGATTTCAAAGGGCCACGCAAGGTGGCAAACTATAACGCCAGCATGGATCCAACCACTTGGCTCAACAATTACGAGATGGGCATGAGCATCCTAAACGCATCTGAAGAGATCTGCGCACGCTACCTAAACATGATGCTAGAAGGTGCAGCGCACATATGGCTGCAAAATTTGCCTCCCAACTCTATAAATACTTGGGAGGAACTGAAGGATGCCTTCGTTAAGAACTTCCAAGGAACTTGCAAGCGACTCTGCAATATAGAAGATTTAGAGCGTTGTGTCCAGAAGGAAGGCGAGTCAAGTCGCCATTGGATGAAAAGGGTGGCAGAAATAATACACTCCTCAGATAATATACCACCAAGCTCAGCCGTCCTGGTGATGGAGAAAAACTGCAAGTTTGAGCCGCTGATTCATAAGCTGGGTCGCATGAAGGATAAAGTCAAGAGCCTCAGCGAGGTGATGGCTGCGGCTAACAAATATGCCAGCTCAGATAAAACCAGAGACGCGTCAGACGGAGAAGAAGAGGAGGTTGCTGCAAAAGGAAAGAAAAACTCCAACAAGCCCCAGCAGCAGCAAACGAGCCACAACAACGAGTCAAAACAAACGCAAAAGCGAAGATGGTCACTCAGGGCTCGTCGCCAATGCGCGTGGAGGATTCAGAGGCCAGCGTGGAAGGGGTCGAGGATACGGCTCCCGTCCAATCAATATGCAAGAAGTTTTCAACCGGCCATGCGACCTTCATGCGACAGGTGATGGACGGCCAGCGGACCATACCAAGGCGCAATGCCATTATTACAAAAAGTGGAAAGAAGAGAGCCAACACAACGGGGGGAATTCCCATGAAGGAAACCCTAGTGCGGCTCATAACACAAATATTGGGCAGCACGGCGCGAGTAACCCCAGGCAGACGGGGCAGTATCACACAATAGTTATCGATACCTCCAAAAGAGAAGAGAAATTGAGCCGGAGAAGTCAGCAGGTGAACGCCGTGATACCAGCAACACCCTTGGTTAAGGTGGTCAGAATACGCGGTAACCTGGAGTCGCGACGACCACCCGCCACAGTACGGGAACCTGGCAAGTTGGCACTGGTTGTGGCACCATACGTTGCAGGATACAAGCTGACCAAAGTGCTTATGGATGGAGGAAGCAGCATTAATATCTTGTACTACGATACTTTCCAGCGTCTAGGACTCAAGGATTCCAGCCTGCAGCCCACGTCAACAGTATTTCACGGCATTGTCCCAGGAAGGTCCGCACGGCCAGTGGGGAAAATAACCCTAGGGGTAACTTTTGGAACAGAAGAGAACTTTAGAAGTGAATTCCTAAGCTTCGAAGTGGTAAAATTCCAAAGCCCATATCACGCCTTGTTTGGAAGAACGGCCTTTGCTAAGTTTATGGCCAGGCCATGCTACGTGTACCTACAGTTGAAGATACCAGGACCAAAAGGGGTCATCACAGTGTACGGAGATAGAGAAAAAGCAATAGAATGTGAGAAAGGAGATGCGGCTTCGCAGAATCCGCCTGTGCCGCGGAAGAGCTAAAAGGTTATAAGTCGCAGGTGGACCCAAACGATATGAGTGTGGTTACCACGCCATCTGCCGAGCCACCAATGAAATTCAAAGCGGCCCAGGACACTAAGCAGATAAATCTTGTTCCTGGCGACTCATCCAAGCAAACTAGCATTGGAGCACACATGGAAGAAGAGCAGGAGAAGGCCCTCGTCGCTTTTCTCCAGGAAAATAAAGACATCTTCGCATGGAAGCCGTCAGATATGCCAGGGGTACCAAGAGAATTAGCAGAACATAGCCTCAAAGTGAACCCTGCGGCTAAACCAGTGAAGCAGCCACTACGGCGTTTTCATGATGACAGGAGAAAGGCAATAGGAGAGGAAATAGCTCGCTTGCTGGCTGCAGGATTCATCACAGAGGTATACCATCCGGAATGGGTGGCAAATCCAGTATTGGTTATGAAAAAGAACGGTACGTGGCGAATGTGCGTTGATTACACCAGTCTTAACAAAGCTTGTCCAAAGGATCCATTTGCTTTGCCGAATCGACCAAGTAATTGATTCAACTGCTGGGTGCGAGCTGTTATGCTTTTTGGACGCCTATTCAGGCTACCATCAAATCAAGATGAAGAGGGAGGACCAAGAAAAGACGTCCTTCATCACACCCTTCGGAGCTTTTTGTTATGTCAGCATGCCCTTTGGGTTGAAGAACGCAGGTGCGACTTACCAAAGATGCATTCAGAATTGCCTACATGAGCAAATAGGTCGCAACGTTCATGCCTACGTGGATGATATTGTGATTAAATCGCAAGTTAGCCAGGATCTTATTGGTGATCTGGCAGAGACATTCACAAATCTCAGAAAATACAACATGAAGCTCAACCCCACAAAGTGCGTTTTCGGAGTACCAGCAGGAAAGCTATTGGGATTCATAGTATCAGAAAGAGGCATTGAGGCCAATCCTGACAAGATAAAGGCCGTGATGGATCTCCAAAAGCCAGAAAAGATAAAAGATGTACAGCGGCTTACTGGTTGCGTAGCAGCTTTGAGTCGCTTTATATCAAGATTGGGAGAGAAAGCACTACCTTTGTACAGACTGTTGAAAAAATCAGACACCTTCGTTTGGGACGCAGAGGCCGACGAAGCTCTGACAGCCTTGAAACATCAATTGACAAATGCTCCAGTTCTGGCGGCTCCAAAAGATAAAGAGCCAATGCTACTATACATAGCGGCAAATTCCCGCGCTGTGAGTGCTGTCATGGTTGTGGAGAGACAAGAAACGGAAAGGAATACCCTGTCCAGAGACCAGTATACTACGTGAGCGAAGTCCTCACAGCTTCCAAACAGCGTTACCCACAGTGGCAGAAGTTGGTGTTTGGAGTGTTCATGGCGAGTCGCAAGCTGAAGCACTACTTCCAAGAGCATCCAATAACTGTGGTGAGTTCAGCACCATTGGCAGATATCATTCGTAATCGAGAAGCTACTGGAAGAGTCGCTAAGTGGGCGATCGAGTTGGGACCACATCACATCAGTTACGAGCCGCGCACATCAATTAAGTCGCAAGCCCTTGCAGATTTTATTAACGATTGGACAGAAATCCAAGTTGCTCCTAGCATGGCAGAAACCAAATACTGGACCATGCATTTTGATGGGTCAAGACAGTTGCAAGGCTCGGGGGCTGGAGTTGTTCTGACATCTCCCAAGGGAGACAAGCTGCGGTATGTGTTACAGATACACTTCAACTGCACAAATAACGTGGCGGAGTACGAGGCACTGCTTCATGGTCTACGTATAGCAAAGGAGATGAACATCAGTCGCATACGCTGTTTTGGCGATTCAGACTTGGTGGCACAGCAGGTCTCCGGAACGTGGGACAGCAAGGATGCGAACATGGCTGCATATAGAGAGAGGTGGACAGAATTGCTGGACATTTCACTGGATACCAAGTTGAACATATTGATCGGAGACAAAATGAAGCTGCGATGCCCTGTCTCGGCTTGGATCCAACAGACAGTCAGTCCCACCCAATGTTTTCCTGGATGAACTGCACAATCCATCAGTCAAACCTCCAGCAGAGATTGACATTGCAGAGCCAGAGGATGATTCAACTTTAGTCGCAGCCCTGCATGAACAGCCAGGATGGACAGAGCCATACATGGCATATTTAAGTCGCGGAGTGCTGCCGGACGATGAAATTGAGGCGCGCAAAATCATACGACGATCAAAGGCCTATACAATCATCAACAACGAATTATACAAGCGCAGCGTATCAGGAGCATTCCAAAGATGTGTCTCACCAGAAGAGGGACGAAAAATCTTGCACGAAATTCATTCAGGCGATTGTGGCCATCATGCTTCGTCAAGATCTTTGGTGGCAAAGGCGTTCCGACATGGATTCTTCTGGTTAACAGCATTAGCAGACGCAGAGCAAATTGTCAGAGTGTGCGATGGATGTCAAAGATACGCTAGGCAAGATCATATGCCAGCCCAAGCACTTCGCACAATACCCATCACATGGCCTTTTGCCGTATGGGGTTTTGACATGGTAGGGCCTTTCAGACGGTCTTCAAACGGAAAAACTCACCTCTTAGTCATGGTGGACAAATTCACAAAGTGGATAGAAGCAGAACCTGTGGGAGATTGCGAGGCTGAAACAGCAGTCAAGTTCTTGAAGAAGGTCATATTCCGCTTCGGTTACCCCCATAGTATCATTACAGACAATGGGAGCAACACCTCTGAAGGGGCTACACAGATATTTTGCGCAGACAATGGGATAAGATTGGACCTCACGTCAGTAGCACACCCGCAGAGCAATGGACAAGCTGAGCGAGCTAACCAGGAAATTCTCCATGGAATTAAGCCGCGCCTTATTGAAAAGGTCGAAGCATCTCCAGGATGTTGGGTGGAAGAACTGCCAGCAGTACTGTGGAGCTTGAGAACAACCCCTAACAGATCCACAGGATTTACACCATATTTCATGGTCTATGGAGCAGAAGCAGTCATGCCCAGCGATATCATACATGATTCACCAAGAGTTGCGGCTTACATCGAGACAGATAATGAGATAGCTCGGCAAGACTCGGTGGACACATTAGAAGAGGTTAGAGACTTGGCAGCATCAAGGTCAGCAGTATATCAACAAGACTTGCGACGCTATCATGCCAGACGCATCAAAACCCGCACCTTTCAAGAAGGCGACCTAGTACTGCGACTTAAACAAGATCACAAGGGAATGCATAAGCTGTCCTCTCCATGGGAAGGACCCTACATCATCAGCAAGAAGCTAAACAATGGGTCGTACTACCTGCTGGATGTAAGGGAAGAAAGCAGCGAACGCCATGATTTCGAGGATCGTCTCGAGGCACCTCGCCCTTGGAACGTCGCACACCTGCGACCGTACTATACATAAGAAAAGGCTAATCAGAGCCAAGCATCATCCTTTCCAGCTTTATAGCTGAGTATCATCACAGCCACTCAGGGCTAGAACTTCAACTTTGGTCGCCACCTAGGCGCGACCTATGCAACATCTGATCGCCACCCAGGCGCGATCGACCCTTGTATCAGAAACCGGCTGCCACCTAGGCGCGGCCGTAAACTTTGTATCATCTCTGGTCGCCACCTAGGCGCGACCGACCCCATGTATCACCATGGATCGCCACCTACGCGCGATCCAACCCTATGTATAACACTCGGTTGCCACCTAGGCGCGACCTTATGTGTCATCATAATCAAAGCTTATCATAGCTTAGCCTATCATGGCAATATCATTATGTTTCTTGGGGTCTTTGTTACCCTGAAACAGCCGATTTATTGGCAATTATCAAATTTACCTTAAGTTGGATTGCTACTCGCATTATGTGGCCAAAGTACTGGGGTGTGGCGTCAATCGAGCTTGATTGCCTATCATGGCCGCTCTCGACCCTGAACACACATGTTCCTAGGAAATACTGAGTCGCGCGAGTGCCCACTTAAGGATTCAGATGGCCTAACTAGAGGTCGATGTACTGCTTATAGTACGGCAACACCAATTACAATTACTTGTAACTTAACAATTGTTTTATTCATGATATCAAGTTACAGGTGATGACCTTCAGAGTTCTCTGAGAAGAATTGAGATGATTACCACATAACATCCTCTCAATCCTTGGGGGCTACATCATATTATCATCAAAAATTTGAAGATAGATCGTCATCAAGTTCTGAAGCTATCAGGATACTCTAACAAAGAAGCTCACGAAGTCAGATGATCTTCCAGGTGCGAGTCAAGGCCAAACTTGCACAATTATAAGTCGCGAAACAAGGAAAAGCGCGGCCTAAGCATTCAAGATCAAGAAATACTATGAAGTTCAGGCCACGCTTGGGGGCTAATGTCGGGGGAATACTTTCTGGATTAACCCGCGGCCCAGTGCGACTTAACTTACTCGCACGGACAAAGGCCCACTTGGGAGCAAGCCCAATATTGAACCGCCATAAGGGAAAGATCTAGAAGACATATCCCGGAGGACGTGAAGACCAAGTAGTCTCCGAGTAGGCCTCTGTGGATGTATTCCTTATGGGGAAGTTTCCTTTTGTAACCTAGCGAGCCTCTGTGTATATAAAGAGGACTCGCAGGACTTAGAGCGGGTCAAGCTATCAAGCCCAAACCCTAGCTCATACGGCGAGTACCAGATCGGATCGCCTCCATTGTAACACCTCGATTATCATATCAATACCAATCTAGGGTAGGCAGGAAGTAGGTCTTTTACCTCACATTGAGGGGGCCGAACCTGGGTAAATCTGTGTTGATCTTTGTTCCTGCGATCCCAAGCTCGGAGATGCTTGACTCGCATAATCCCACACCTACGAAGTCATCTATGACACCTGACGTGACAAACCCACGACAGCAACTACCCTTGAGGCCTCCAAGATCGCGAGTGCGTCAACTCCGCAAATTGGGGCTTCTGCTGCCAAGCCTGCGCCTTGGGTTGAACACGTAAGTGTCGTTTGTCGAGTCCTCACTCTGGGACTATTTGTGTATAGCTTATGCTTGTTCCATGTGCATGCAGCCCTTCTACCTCAACCTGGTGGAATCAGGCAAGGCGTTTGTCCAGGTTGAACAGGAGAGGGACAATCTGCGCGCTATCATGGAGCAACTCAGCCGTAAGTGTGTTTGACTTCTGTATGTCTTTGCTTTGTCGATTGTGAATGACATTTGTCCATCTATCTCAGGTGACAAGGCAACCGCTGAGTCCTGAGTTAAAGAGCTAGAAGAGGCACTCGCCAAACAGCGCGCTGAGTCGAAGAAGGCCTTGGATGATGCCAAGGAATCCGCTGCTTTGCACGAGAAAAATTATGCTGAGAGCTTGGCGAGCCTCACCCGAGACGTAGGCGGTGAGTTGAATCTTTCACTTTTTGTCTACTTCATTTTGCCACTGAATGTTATGTAAAATTTTCTGTTCTTTCTTTTTTTTTGAAGGAGCTGTTGGCGCAACGGCACCTGTAGACCAGTCGAGTGGCGATTTGTCCCTTGACCGCGCGATCAGCGACCTGGATGTCGTCTCCACCCAAGCCAAGGATGCACTCGCCAAGTCTACGAGCACGCTCGGCGCCGTGTACAAGGACGTGTTCCCGTCTAGCCAACCTCCTTCGAGTGTGGATGGCTTCGCCGACATCCTGGGCCCGGGAACTTCGACTATGACGAACTTTGCTCGCGCTTTGACGGTACGCGGCTCAGAGACCACCCTCAAACTCCTTTTAGGTCATGGGATAGAGGGTGACTTCAAAGCCGCTCTGTCTGACTTTCCTCGCAAGCCGGGCGGGAAGCTGGTGTCCCTAAAGCATGTGAACGAGCCAGCCGCGAAGTTAGGTGAAATATTTATGGCTACCATGGAGCGCCGGGCAGCAGAGGTCGCCGCCCGTGCGAGTAAGGCTAGGTCGGAGTCGATGTCTGAGAAGTAGGGCAGCCGCGCCTTTTTATGTCTTGTAATTAAACTTATGATCATGCGAGTATGCATGTGCTTTTGCTACCTTTGTATGAATTTATTTTCCTCGTTATGATTCTGCTTGTAAGGCTGTGTGTTGTTACTCGCCTAAGCTTTGTGATGAGTTTCTTATGAAACTTTTATGATGTTTGGAACAGAAACAGCCAGCCGCCCCTGTATCCAGCTCGTCGCGGCATCGTGCCCCTACTCGATCTCGAGCTCAGGTGGCAAACGATGCCGCAGTAATACGTTATATGAAGGATCGACTCGCGAAACTGGAGCAAGAGCTGGAGAATACCCGCAGCGAGCTGGAAAGGATGAGGGCGAGGCCTGCTTTACCCACCCAACGGGAGGAGTATGTGCTTGGCGAGATGGAGATCGTGAACAGACAGCTCAAGTGTAAGCATGACTGCCTTGATCTTGTGAGTTCACAACCTGTTCCTTTTTGTTCACCAACTTGTGTTGTTGCAGGTTTTGTTCAAGATTTCCAGGCGGAGCAGGCTCGCGTAGATGTGCAATTGAACATGGCGACTGACGAACCTACGACTGGCCGTCAGCACTTTCGCTTGGATAAGCACCGAGCATGGATACTCGCGACCCTGCAGGATCGAGTGTGGCGGAGCACTATGCTGCTTGAGTTATGCAGGTCGGCCTTCAGTCGAATCAACCCGACGCTTTTCCCGAATGGGCCGCAACCTCAAGGAATCCATGCTTTGCTCGGGCTTTTCCGGAGTGCAGGTCCCATTCGAGATTTAATCGCCCAGAAGCTTGTGGATGGGGCCAACGCAACGATGGCATACATCCGAAGTCAGCGCCGAATTTGCAGCTACGTACTCCCGTGCCTGGATCGTCCTTGTCCCGATCGCATCTGGACGATACAGTCGAACATGCGAGGAAGTTGGTTGAGTGTTATAACACTCAACTTATGGGCCCCGTTCTCCCAGTCAAGGACGAACCAGAAGATTAGGGTATTTATGTATAGGGAACAGCCCCGAGTGTAAATTTTGCCACTCGGTACATATTTGTTCACTTGTATGTATGCAGCCCCCGAGTGTATCGTGAGGTTTATGAAAAACACTTTACATAGATCATGAATTATACAGCCCCCGAGTGCTCGAGTGAGGCTGTGAATTTTGACGGTATTTGAAGCTTCAACTCATGTTTTTGAGCAACCTTGTGGTTTATGTATGATTTTGTGCGACCCAGCCCCCGAGTATTCGAGTGCGCCTGGGTATTATGTTTGAAGGAGCGAGAGCTTATGTTTTGAAGTAGCGCAGCCCCCGAGTATCCGGGTGAGGCTAAGGTTGTGCGAGTAGTAAACAGGGAGAAATATGAGGAATTTATTGACTATATTCCATTTATGAATGTTAGGCTGCAGGCCGCCTCATTAAAAACCTTCCAGCCCCCTTAGGTACCCTGGTAAGGAAAAGAGCGCGTCTGAAACCTGCAGCCATCCGACATATGTGCCTATTACATTATGCGACCGAGCAATCTAAGCATAGAAACGGCGCAGCTGCGCAACGTTCCAAGGATTGTGGGAGAGTTCGCCGGTCTTCGCGTGCTTCGGTCTGTATGCTCCACCACCAATGACCTCGGTGATGATGAAGGGTCCTTCCCATGGAGAAGCAAGTTTATGCACCTTCTTTTGCTTCAGTCGAAGTACCAAGTCGCCCACCTCGAAGGACCTGGTACGCAGTCGACGGCTGTGATAGTTGCGTAGATCTTGCTGGTAGACAGCTGTGCGTGCTAGCGCTGTTTTGCGTGCATCTTCGAGCAAGTCGACTGCATCTTCGAGTGCTTCATCTTCATCGTCTTCATTGTATGCTTCGACCCTTGGTGCGTTGAACCTTACGTCTGATGGCAGGATTGCCTCTGCGCCGTAGACCATGAAGAATGGAGTGAATTGCGTTGAGGCGTTGGGTGTTGTGCGTAGGCTCCATAGCACAGACGGGAGCTTTTCTACCCGAGCACCCGCGGCCCTTTTGAGTGGCACCAGGAGGTGTTTCTTGATTCCGCTTGTCACAAGTCCATTGGCCTTTTCTACTTGGCCATTAGATTGCGGGTGTGCCACAGATGCATAATTGAGCGTGATATCTTGCTCTTTGCAGAAGGATTTGAATTCCTCAGCCGTGAAGTTTGTACCGTTGTCAGTGATGATGCTACTTGGCACACCAAAACGGTATATGATGGATTTTATGAAATTGACTGCTGTAGTGGCAGTCGAACTTGTGATAGGTACTGCTTCAATCCACTTGGTGAACTTGTCGACCGCCACCAGAAGGTGAGAATGCCCTCCATGGGAGGATTTTTTGAGTGGCCCAACCATGTCGAGCCCCCACTGGGCGAAGGGCCAGGCCAATGGTATTGTCTTCAACGCCGATGCGGGTGCGTGCGGCTTTGTGGCGAATTTTTGACAGCCGATGCACCTTTTGACTATGTCCTCCACGTCTTTGAGTGCTGTGGGCTAGTAGAAGCCTGCGCGAAAGGCTTTGGCTACGAGTGATCGACTGCTGGCGTGATGCCCGCAAGTACCTGCATGAATATCACGAAGGATGGCTTGGCCATCTTCAAATGCTATGCAACGTTGGAACATACCTGATATGCTGCGTTTGTAAAATTCACCGTTGATAACAGTGTATGCTTTAGATCGTCGAGTGACGCGTCTTGACTCTGTGATGTCTTCGGGTACCTCGCCGCGGAGTATGTATTCGAGGAAAGGTTGAGTCCAAGTTGGCTCGATGAGGAGTACCTCGACTGGTGGGTCCTTTGTGCTAGGTGCTTTGCTCTTGGCTGGTGCGGCAGATGTAGGAGTTGCTCGCTTCTTTTTGATGGATCTTTGCTCGATGCGCTCGAAGAAGACACCAGGTGGCACTGGTGCTTTGGTCGCACCAATGTTGGCTAACTTATCCGCTTCTTCATTGCTCTCACGCCCTATGTGCCGCAACTCGCAGCCTTCGAAGCTGCCCTCCATGAGGTTGTACAGGTCGCGGTAGGCGATCATGTTATCTGCGATTGCGTCGCAGGCCTTCATTGTTTGCTGCACCACCAGATTTGAGTCACCGTAGATCATTAGTCGAGTGCACCCGAGGGCTTTGGCCATCCTCATGCCATGGATAAGAGCCTCATATTCTGCTTCGTTATTGGATGGGAACTCGAACCCCATTTGTAGTATGTAGCGGAGCTTGTCGCCTTTTGGTGATATGAGGACAACACCTGCGCCTGCGCCTTCGTTTTTCTTTGAGCCGTCAAAGTACATAGTTCATGAGTTGGACACATCTGGTGCTCCTGGGAGCTGAGCTTCAATCCACTCGGTGTGGAAGTCACGTAAAACTTGTGCTTTGATGGCCTTCGGGTAATCATACTTGATGTCTCTTGGTGCTAGCTCGATGAGCCATTTTGCTACTCGCCCAGTTGCGTTGGGGTTTGTGAGGATGTCCCCGATCCCTGAGGTGCTGATTACAGTGATCGGGTGCTTGGAGAAGTAATGCGTCAGCTTCCTTGAGGACATGAACACGGCGTAAGCCAGCTTCTGATAGTGCGGGTACCGCTGCTTTGATGTGGAGAGCACTTCACTCAAGTAATAGACTGGACGTTGTATGCTTTGGGCGTGTCCCTCTTCCCTTCGTTCGACTACCAGCACGGTGCTTACCACACTGTTAGTTGCAGAGACATATAGGTACAATGGCTCGCGTTCCCTTGGTGCGACGAGGATTGGAGGGCTTGTGAGGACTCGCTTGAGGTCCGTGAAGGCTGCTTCTGCTTCTTGCGTCCACTCGAACTTGTCTGCTTTCTTCATCAATCGATAGAACGGGAGTGCTTTTTCGCCCAGTTGCTGATGAATCGACTGAGTGCTGCTACTCTACCACCAACTTTTGCACGTCATGGAGCTTTGAAGGCCTTTGCATCGTCAGGATGGCCTGTATTTTCTCCGGGTCTGCCTCGATTCCTCGAGCTGAGACTAGATACCCGAGGAGTTGCCCGGCTGGCACGCCGAACGTGCACTTCTTCGGGTTGAGCTTGATGTGGAAGCGTTTGAGGTTTGCGAATGTCTCTCGCAAGTCATCGAGTAGTGTGTTTTCCTCTCTTGTGGTGATGACGATGTCATCTACATAGACCTGGACGTTTCGCCCAATTTGCTTCTTGAGGCAATCTTGCATCATGCGCTGGTAGGTTGCGCCTGCGTTCTTGAGCCCGAAAGGCATTGTGGTGTAGCAGTAGACCTCGAGTGGGGTTATGAACGCCGTTTTCTCTTCATCTTCTTCCTTTATCCTTATCTGGTGGTAACCCGAGTATGCATCTAGGAAGGACAAGCGAGCGCACCCGGCGGTGGAATCGACGATCTGGTCGATTCGAGGTAGTGGAAAGTGATCTGTTGGACAGCACTTATTGAGTGCTGTAAAATCAACGCACATCCGAAAGATATCTGTGTGCTTTTTCTCTACGAGTACGGGGTTGGCCACCCATTGTGATTTTTTGATCTTTCTGATGAATCCTGCTGCGAGTAGCCTGTCGACTTCGGCTTCGACTGCAGTTCTTTTTGGGCCGGATATGCGGCGCATTGTTTGCTTGACTGGTTTAGCATCTGGAAATAACTGGAGAGAGTGCTCGGCGAATTCCCTGGGAATACCTGGCATGTCGGCTGGACACCATGCAAATATATCCCAGTTCTCACGGAGGAATTCGACGAGCGTGCTTTCCTATGCGATAGGCAGACTCGACGAGACATTGATTGTCTTGGTCGGGTCAGTCGGGTGCACCTGATGCGATCTTGTGTCATTGGTGGCTTTGAATGCTCTGTCGACTGCCACCTTTTTGTGTTCTGGCATAAGTGTTCGATCGTTGGAGACCGCTAGATCAGCGAGTGTTGCTTCCATGCCAAACATCCATATCTGGCCATGGGCCGGGCCGGGCCGGGCTTCGGGCCGGGCCTAAAAAAGCCCGCGGGAAAAAACCCAGGCCCAGGCCCGGCCCGACTCAACCGTCGGGCCTAGATTTCAGGCCCAGGCCCGGCCCATCACTACTGAAAACAGTCTAAATCCCGTCGGGCTTCGGGCCTCGGGCCGGGCTTCTTACTGAAAACAGAAATATTCAAAGCCCAGGCCCGGCCCATCATGTGCATCGGGCCGAAATCTGAGGCCCAGGCCCGGCCCATGGGTTAGGCCCGTCGGGCCAGGCCCTGTATTTTCGGGCCGGGCCGGGCCGGGCTGGTCGGCCGGGCTAGAGATGGCCAGGCATGCAAACATCTCATAGATTTTGCTGAATTCTCGGTCGCAAGAGTCAGACTTTTGGAAGTTCCCCTTGACTGTGATTACTCTTTTTGGTCCAGGCATCTTCAGCTAGAGGTATGCGTAATGTGGCACCGCCATGAATCGAGCGAACGTCGGGCGTCCAAGTATAGCATGGTATTGTGACTTCCAGTCGACAACTTCGAACTCAATCGATTCTGTCCTGAAGTGGTTCTTGTCCCCAAACGTTACGTTGAGTTGTATGGTGCCTTCTGGGCTTATTGCTTTGCCTGGGACGATACCGTGAAAGGTATTGAGGACCTTGGCAGGTTTTCGACTGACCTGTTCATTTTGCGGAGCGTATCTGCGAAGATGATGTTTATGCCGCTGCCACAGTCCATGAATATCTTGGACATGGCGTAGCCTCCAATTTGCGCGTCGAGTACCAGAGCAGAGTGCCCTGGACGAACAACCGACGGAGGGTGGTCCTCTCTGCTGAAGCTTATTGTGGTTTCAGAACCCTTCAAGAATTCAGTTACAGCGGGAGGTGACATGACAGCCATGTTTACTTGTCGAGTGCGAAGTTTTTGCTCTCTGTTGGAAGGGCGACCTTTCTGTATCATGTACATCTGCCCTTGGGGCGGAGGGTACTGTGGTTCGTCCACCCGAGGTATGTGCTGTATGGCACCTGCGAGATTTCCACCTGCGGCAGGCTGTGGTGGTGGAGGTGGTGCCATCAGAACAGGCACATTGTTTGGCTGAGGCGCGGGTGCAGGTGCTTGTGTGGCTGCTGCCTTTCTGAGATTTACGTAACCAGTCGCCATTTGGTCGAACTCCCTGCAGTTTCTCATCGAGTGATTGGAGCGCAGTTTTCCGTCGTCCCCCTTGTACAGGTGGAGCCTGCAATCAGCGTCCATCTTTTCTTCGAATGATCGCTCAGATTGTGCCCGTGACTTGCGCCAGTCCTTCCTCTTGTAGCTATCACTGCGTTGGCCACGGTCTCGACTGTCCCGACGATCCTCTCGACTGTCCCGGCGATCATCTCGACTGTCTCTCCGATCTTCCGACCGTCGGTCGCTTCTGTCCTGGTCATTGCGGGGTGTGGAGAACCCAGCCGCCATGAATTCGGGTCAGTCATCGTCGTAGTGACGTTTTGAACGTTTGCGCCTTCGGTCGTCTCTGTACGAGTCCCTGCGGCCTCGACTGCCGCTTTCATGATTGTCACGGGGTGAGGACCCGCGTGTGGTGCGCGGCATGTCTTCTCCGTCTGCCCACTCAGTCGCGGTCATCAAGAGTCTAGCCACAGAGGTTGGCTTTTTGCGACCGAGTGCTTCTTTGAGGTCCCGCCTGGCGAGTCCCATTATGAAAGCGTCCATGGCCATGTCTTCTGAAATTACTCCGACTGAGTTGTGTATCTCAGTCCATCGCCTGACGTATGACCTCAGCGTTTCGGCTGAACGTTGCACGCAGACCCGCAGCTCCTCGAACGTTTTTGGGCGCTCACACAGAGGCTCGAAGGTTTTGATGAAGTCATCGCGGAAGTGATCCCACGAGTCGTACTTTGATGGAGGTAGGGCCTTGAGCCAGTCGCGGGCTGTGCCTTCGAGCATCAGTCGTATGTATTGCATGGCCGTGGTGCTTGTACCTCGCTGGCACGCGACAGCCAACCTGTAGTCTTCCAGCCACCCGGAATGTTCCTGTCGACCCGTGTACTTGGGCTGTTCAGATGTTAGCTTGAACCCCTTGGGCATCCGTGTCTCGCGGACGCGTCGAGTGAAGCACAGAACTCCATGTGGCTCGGGATCTCGATCAGAGTATGAGTCGCTACTGTAAGATCTGCGTGATCTGCTCCTGGACCTGCGCCTTCGCGAGCCGTTTCTTTCCTTCGAGTGGTGGCGGTGACCACTGTGATTATGCTCTTCCCGACGCGCGTCGACTAGGGCACGGTCTCGACTCCCACCTAGAGTTCTTGGAATTTGGCGTATGGCCTTTGCCGCTAAGGCGAGTGATTTGATCTGCTGGCGATGCAGTTTTGCATTGGGGTCATCAGCTGGAGGTTTGATTGCCTCTAGGTACGCTGCAGCGGTGAAGAGGGCACCCACAGCTGTTTTGGGTACTGGTACTCCTTCTTCGTCGTATGTCATGAAAGAGTTGCCTAAGTTGCGGTGAGCGCCGCCCTTTCATCTGGCGAGAGGTGTGACAACCTTGATCTGGGTCCTGTGTCTGCTCGCCCGGTGGAGCTCAGGGAGAGATGTCTTCTTCGCGCACTCGACAAGCTAGCTTGCTTTTTGCGTTCTTCGAGTGTTGCTCTGACCTGCCGCAGTCGAAGTGATTCCTGCCAGTTGAAGTACTGGAAGGTTAACATCTCCTCTTGTGTTGCATCTGCTGGCATCATTGTGCACTCCTTGATGACTTTATCTGCTTTTGCTGCCATCTCAGCAGTGATTGTGAGAGTTGTGACCCCGTCTGGCATAGTAACTGTGCACGGGAATTCTGTAGGTCTGCGGCTGGCCGCAGCATCTGATGATTCTGCGGCGATGGCGACGTAAACCTGCTGGGGTATCACCCGAGGGTATGTATGTGTGTCTTCGAATCCTGTCATGGACTCGACATCGTCATCAAGGCTCATGTCGGAGTCGATATGCCCATCGAGTGGTCCGTCTTGACGGATCTCGCTGTTGATGCCTTCCTCGCCTATGCTCATCTCGGCGTCGACGAAGTTGTTATGAATCTCAGAGCCGAGGTTGTTGTTGTTGGTGCAGATCTCGACGTGGTTGTCGATATGAGTTTCGAGTTCGTCGAAGTCGCTGAAGGAGATCCCGCAGTCGAAACTATCCTCGAGTGAGAGATCGAGCTCGGGATCGTTTGTGCGGTATGCTGATTCGGCCTCCTCACCCTGAAGCTCTTCAATGAGCTCGTGCATCTCTCGTGTGGACATGGTTGTTGCAGACGAGCAAGCTTGGAGGATCGACGATGGTATGGACGCGGTTGAGGGATCCGCAGTTGAAGGAACCGCAACCGATGAAGCCTGCACACCAAGCTTGTTGACGAAAAAATTGAACGAACCAACGGTTAAACCCAAACCTGACTCGAGATCGGAGAAGGCCTCCTGGAATCCTGGCGAGTGTGGCTCGAAATCCATCAGAGGATCCGATGCGCTTTTTGCGGGTGAAGCTGGCATGTTGCCGTTTGTCGAGTGAGCCGGCGAGTTGCCGTGTGCCGCCTGAGTCGGCGAGTTCTGGTTTGTCGATGCAGCCGGCGAGTTGCCGTTTGTAGATCCGATCGGCGAGTCGCCGTTTTCCGATGGAACCGAAGAAACCGTGAGTCCAGCACCATTCTTTCCCACAGACGGCGCCAATTGACGAGGTGTACCCTCATCAAATCCCATGGTTAAGGACCTAGGGTTGAGATTATGGGGAGATAACGTGTAGTACTGGTAGTTTCGTCGGCTGACAAGTAGAGGCAAAGATTTACCCAGGTTCAGGCCCCTCGGGTGGAGGTAAAGACCCTACTTCCTGCTTGTCTGGTATTGATTGTGGATTATGCGATTACAGGGGAGCTCTGGCGAGATATCGATCTCGCTAGAGCTTATGGTGGTTCTAGTATGGCTTCTCCCTAGATCGGCACCCTCCCAGCTTTAAATAGGCTGAGTCTCGGAGTTTGTAACCGACCTAGTTTACACGTAGGGGAAGTCTAAACCGACTATGCCTATGTTTAATCTTGGAGGGTACTCCATCTTCTTGGGCCTCTTGTCTTGGGCTTCGAGTAGGCTCTTCGCTATTGGGCCTTAGTCGTCACGTGCACCAGGTACCCTCACGGTAGGGTACCCGAGATGTATACCTTGTCACGTGCCAAGTGAAAAGGGTGAAGATGGCTTTCCAAAGTTTTTTTTTTCTTGAATTGTAGAAAACCGTGGCTACATAAAGGCTCCTTATTTTCCCAAGAGTCGGCACCTTCTATTGTCTCTCTCCTCCATTAAAGCCAAATTTTAATGCCCTAAATCTCTCACTCTAACCACCCAAACTTGATTCCCTTTTAGGGTTTGAGTGAGAAGACGTAGATCTACCATTACACTAAAAAAATATTGATCCTAACCTACCAATTTTCTATGGATATCGTTACTCTTAAGTTTCTTGAAACTCTACGTGGAAGCGGTCATTTTTAAGCTAGAATTTTTTTGGGAGCTTCCAATTAAGTTGTGGAGAGAATCCCAACCTTGTTTGTAAAAGTTTTGGTTGTCAGGTTTAAGGGCAACACTTGGTGAAACGTGGCACTCCATCTTGTAGAGGCACGAGGAGAATAATATGAGCATTGGTGGCTATTTGGGATCATTGTGACTCTAGGAGACTAGCTTCTCTTGAAAAGTGAATTTTGGGATAAAATCTCCATGCTTATTCGAAAATTCCTTCACTTATTTGTATATATCTTGATTTGCGTGTTTACCTTACATGCTAGTTTGTATCATTGTTGTCATATAGGTTGCTCATTTATTTGCATGATTTAGCTTACTCGTCTCGCTAACTAGTTTTGATCGTGCCTTATTTAGTCTTTAGTCCATATCTCAACGAGGTTAATTTTGTTTGCGCATTCAAAATTTAATTAGGAATTTTCCCATGCCCACTTGTGCCCGTGTAGGCATGAAGTGGAACATAGCCAAAATTCATAATTTTTTCAAATCTATTGGTTCGAGCTCCCATTCGTATGAACATGTGGGCAACACAAACACAAACTACATTCATATTGGAGGAACACGTGCATATTGTGGGATGCATGTTGTATCAGGTCGGCTCGAAATGTAGGAAGTGGAAATGACTCCATTGCCGCATGCTCCAGTCATGTTCATAATGAAGTCCCACGAGATGATGATTCAAAATTAGATGGGTTAGCAATGTGAAATGAATTTTGGGAAAACCTTTGAAAACATTGTGAAACCTCAACCACAAAGCCATGGAGTGTGTATAGGAAACGAGGAGGACGAGAGATCGTTGTCTTATTGTGAGGTGCATATAGCGATAACATAAGAAGAAGGTTGTCTACTCAGAGAAGATAGGTGGGAGAAATCTACATGCACAACACAGAATATATTCACATAATAGAATTATACTCGATTATTTTCTGGTATTGTTCCGTAGCAATCGTACGTGTATTGAGATACTTTGTGCAAAGTCTGAATAGAGGTTGTGGCTTGTTCAAAAAAAATAGAGGTTGTGGATGCTCAACTCACAATAGCGCACACACACGTGTCATGGGTCTCGGTCGAGCGGGTGGACCACATTGAAATTTGACGTGCGAACGGCCTCCCGTCGGCAGGGGTCCCCACCGTGCGTCCGTGCAAGAGGCCGAGAGCCCCATTTGCAGAGAGACAGCGACTCTCGCATCCCTGGAAGGCTGGAGCCAAGCATAGTCCCCGGTGGTTAAGCTAACCGGTGCGCCATTATGCTCACTGACCGTAGGGCCCCATTACCTGCGGCCCCAACTGCCAGACGATATTATACCCGAAATATTTGCCAGTAATTGGCGCGTCTCTGTCCGAACTTTTCCCCACCCTTCTCCCACGAGTTCTTTCCATCACCCCCTCTCTTGACTCTCTCTCTCTCTCTCTCTATCAGACTCACACACACTGGTTTCTCCACTCCCCCCCAGCCTTCTTGACCCAAAAATCCACCCCTTCTTACTTCCGGAGGTATCGGAGATGGCATTCAAGCAGGTTTTCTGCGCCCTGCGAGAGGTCTTCCCACAGGTATGGATTCGATTGGCTGGCTCCTCCAGATTTATTCGCAGCTCCTTTTTGTTTGTAATAATACTGCTAGGCCAGTTTCTTCCAGGTAATTAATATGCCGCAAAATAGTAGTAATTCCTCTAGGTTGCATGCGAAGAATTTATTTATAGAAATTTCTTTGCCCCCATTTGCATTTTAAAACTTCCTGCTCGCTCTGGTAGCTCCTGGAGTAGAAGGTACCACCAAGGTTGACACCGAATTGTTAAAGGCTTTTATGAAATTTGCAGGATATATATCTATTAGCAGGCCCATTTCCGTTTTTCTTAAGGAGATGTAAATATCCGGTTTAAGCCAAATAAAGGATAATACTACTCCCTCCGATCCATATTAGTGGGCATAGCTTTGTCTAAATTCATATGTATCTAGTTAAGTATTTAGACTAGATACATGTGTATCTAGACAAAGTTGTGCCCACTAATATGGATCGGAGGTAGTACTATTAATATGTTTGTAATAATACTGCTAGGCCAGTTTATTCGCAGGTAATTAATATGCCGCAAAATAGTGGTAATACTAATTCCTCTAGGTTGCATGCGAAGAATTTATTTATAGAAATTTCTTTGCCCCCCTTTGCATTTTAAAACTTCCTGCTCGCTCTAGTAGCTCCTTGAGTAGCTATTAGTAGGCCCATTTCCGTTTTTCTTAAGGAGATGTAAATATCCGGTTTAAGCCAAATAAAGGATAATACTATTATGAGAGTATTCTATTCAGAGAAGGAGCATTAGTAGATGCTGCAAACAATATACATATATACAGAAGGAATCAAGGAACATCAGAAATAGGTCTGCTCATGCATAATATGCAGAAGGAGCCAACGACCAAGTAAAATGCTCACATCCATTGTGTCAGCCCAGCTCTGTTAGTGTTTCCCTTGCCAAATAAGTTCTACTTCATCTTTGAAGACTTAATTAACTCAGTACATGAACCACCTCAAATATCTTACTGTATTTATGCAAGCAACTCTAGCATACTTAGAACCACACATTGAGATCACGAAAACATTACATGTTTAATATTATTTGTTGCTTTTGCATTTGTGTTACAGGTTGATCTTCGAATATTGAAGGCTGTAGCGAGTCAATATTCCTCTGATGTCGATGCAGCTGTTGGATTTGTTTTTTCTGATGTCCTTCCAGCTGTAAGCGAACCTACTGAAGCACATTTTACACTCCAAGATATTGATTATGCCGAACACGATCATACTGATAGTAAGTGATTTTGTGCACTGTCTTCCACCTAATGCATTTTTTATACATTGCTATCCAATAAGTGGAAAATACTCGTAACAATAAAATAGCTGCATCTGCTAGTTGTTTATTCAGTGGGGGGCCTTCAGTCTCATGCTTATTTGTTTGAAAATGTTAGCCAAGGAGCCTAACTTACACTCTGGAAGGATCTCATTGGTGAATCTAGGAGCTAAAGAGGATGCTAGTGTCCTATTTTCTACGTTAGCTGAGAACAGTGGCACTGTTGACGAATGTAATCCATTTTCAGAGTATGCTGGACCATTGTACAGTAATAACAAGATAGAAAAATGTTCCCATATTGAGGATAAGGTCGTTATAAATGAAACAAGAATTCCTACAACAACAATGAACACCCTTCTTCAGGAGCATTATGATCAGGTTAAATCATCACCGGCATCTGCAACAGAGCCACATATGATAGAGTATGAGCAGTCTGCTTCAGAAGGGTGTAATGACTATTCTGCAGCTGAAGAGGATAAAGTGACTCCAGAGACTGAAAATATAGGCAACCCCAAGCCTTATAACGATAATTATGAGCTGTCAGATTTGTTTGCCTCTTCTGGGAGCATGTTGCCATTATTTACGGAGGGCTCTTCAAATTGTGCAGTGAAACATGAAGGGAAAATGCCTCTGGAACTTTCTAATGCACATGATATCGCCAATTCAGAAGATAACTGTGACTTGGAAACCATATTTGTGAATTTTCAGTCAAAGGAAGACAGACATACATCAAAGAACTTGCCGGATGCTGCAACTGTCCATACACTGTCCAAACCAAAGGACAATTATGACTTGCAAGTTTTGTTTGAAAATATCGATAATGCTGGAAATGATTTGGGCGTGCTCTGTACTGCAGAAAATTCCGCTGAACTCCACAAGTTGGCAAACGATGGTAGCTTCCACAATTTATTTGACGAACTATGCACAGTTGACAAGACAACACAAGTACCTTCGAATTTTCCTGGGAAGGATGAAAATGAGCAGTCTTTGTACAAACTAGATGATCAACATAAGTTGCTTGACTTATTTGCCTCATCCAATATCATCGATAACTCAGTGCATGAAATGGGTGGTTTCAACACTCTTCATAATGAAGAGCTAACTTTAATAGATTTCAATAATTGTGGAACTTTTACTACTACATGCAATTTCGACGATGATAAACACTTTGTATGCCCGATTGTTGATCTTGATGCATCTCGGCCTAATGAAGAATGGAAGATGCCTGGTGCAAATAAAAGTGAGGGATTTCTCGATATCTCTACTCATTCATATCATTTCAACGATATAAACAAGAATGTTTCTGATATCACTAAAAGCAAGGTAATTGTTGTATGACAAGAATATCTCCTTAGTAAGTTAAATGAAACGTCTACTTGCTTATAAACCATTTTATAAGATCATAATCAGTAGTTTCATATCTTACATGCTTATTATTCTAAAATACGGTACAAAACCAAGTCGATGGAATTGCTCTGGTTCAGTCATATTCTTAGTTATCATATTTAATCCTTATTATTAATTTTGGAAACACTTTCAGTTATCTGGTTATATTTACTTAAACTGTTAAATTTTCATGCATGCAGCCAGAAATTTCTCTCTCCTTTTCTCACTTGAAAGCATTGAGAATTTAATATGATACATTGAAGCAAATTGAGAAACATGTAGGGCCTGCTAGGTTTTGTGCAAAAAAAAAATCCCTAGCCAATATTTGTCAAATTTTCCGAGACCAAAATTTTCAAGAATAATACTCCGTAATTGGTAAGCCAACATTTGACAGATTTTGGGACCAATGTTTCCAATAACATCTAATTTTTTCTGTAACATATAATAACAAACAATCATTTGATCATGATCTTTGTAGAAAATTCACATAAAGCTCATTGCAGGAATTATTGACTTCTTTGTATGAATCAACAATCATGAAGATGAAAGAGGTGGAGCTTCAGGAGGAAAATTCTTTACTAGCAAAACAAAATGCATACAAGGCGCATCAAAAATTTCTTGCCATGGTAGATCACTTTAATCAGTTAATTGAGAATTCCAAAGAGTCAAATGATAAGGTAGTCATGTTCTTAATTCTCTGGTATGTTCATATGTATTGAAAATGAGGCTTACATATCCATTCCTAAATAGGAAGCTCAAGTAGTGTGCAAAGAAAAATGTTCATTGGTGGCTCTAACTCAAGACCTTCAGTCTCGACTTACCAAATTGTCTGCTCAAAGAGATGAAGCTCTTACAGCTGTTCAGGAGGTAACAGCTGAAGTTAATAACATTGTACAAGGATGCTGTTATTTTGCGATGTAGAAAGTGATAATAGTGTTGTTTTTTCATATCCAACCGCGCAGATTAAATGTGAACTAGATGCACGTCTAGCAACTTCGATGGAAGAAGAAACTACAGCAATGGAGCACATTATTCAAGAAGAGAAATTAGCTCTTTTGGTGCGTAAAGAGAAGGAAGCTACAATGGGGAGCATAATGGAGGAGTCAAGAAAGCTCCAAAAGGAAGCCGAAGAAAACATTTTGGTAATAGCAGCAGATTCAAGACAAATTTAGCCTGTAGATGTTACTGTTTCTTCCACACACTATTGTTTCACACACACATACGATCATTGCTCTTCTTGCATACTTTGTATTAATGGCTTCATTTTTCTCGTTGCAGTTGAGAGGATTATTGTTGGACCAGGGTCGCCTCATTGATATCATGCAGTATGTTAACACTCTCCCAGAAATATATATGGTCCTGCTGCTCATTCATACACATTTGCTGATGTGTATAATTTACAAAACCTTGCGAGCGCCACATTTTTACTTTTAAGGTCTAGCAGTATCAAATCTAATACGGACAAAATGCAGTACAACTTTAGAATATGAATGCCCTCCTTTTACTTTTGTAGAGGAGAAATGTCAAGTATCCATGCAAATGTTGTAGCATTGAAAGAGAGAACCCGTGGAAGCAGGCTCAAATCAGCCTTGGTGATAACTAGCTGCCCAGCTAGTTCTTACCATAAGGATGATTGCAAGAGTGCATCTGGTGACACAGACCGGCCTGTGGGGAACGACGAGAACATAAATGATCTGCCTCAGGACGAGATAACAAGGAGCCTTGCTAAGGACCATATCACAGCTTTGGACGACGACGACGAATGGGAGGTGCTGGAAACAGATTATGCCTAGAGTGGGTTCAATTTAATGTTCAATCACATTTTACTCAATAAGATGGCAGCGTCTTGGCTTACCAAAAATTATGTGCCAAGCAACAGAATGTGCAACCCCAAGAGTGCATAGGGCAGATTCATGCACCCAACTGCCACTGTTGGAAGATTGAACCTCCAAACTATGCAGGTGTTTGGTTCTCGTGCCATGTAGATATACAAATACGCAAATATACATATATCAGTGTTTACTTTTGTAACTAAACTTAATTGTAATCTAATCATGTAATTAATACAAAATTATGTGCTTATATTTGTACAGAACCGAGTGTATATATCATACATATTGGCAAAGAATGTTATTCCAAAGTATACATGTACCTTTAATTTTCATAGAACTGCTTGTTTATTGAATTATTTCTGATTATTTTTTTCCATCCTTGGTGTTAGCTGTTTTAAAGTAGAAAGTATCTAGTGGAAACCAACTTTCAGTGAAAATCGGCGAACTACGAAAAAAACATGTTTAAAATTTCTAAAAAATTCTCAACAAAAATGCAATATATTGTGAAGGCATGTAAATTTGCAAGTTGAAACTTGAAATTGTTTAGGAGTTCTATCGGCATGTAAATTTGCAAGTTGAAACAACATGCCTATAGAACTCTACCTTCTCAACAAAATGCATTTTTATTAATTTTTGTTAGAACTTTTAAACATGATTTTTTCATGGTTTTCACCGGTTTCCACTACTGAAGTTGGTTTCAACCGGATATTTTCCCGGTTTTAAGTTGAGGTCAGATTTCTAATGCCAGAACTTGTACCAAGTTAACTCATACATGGGACATGGATCGTACATTGAAGACAAACATGAATCTTTCAAATTTTGGAAACCTAAAGTTCTCAAAGTTCAATTCTTAACAAACATCATCGAAGATTCCAATTATTTTGCTGCACTCAAGTCTGAAATCTGAATCCCTAAATCTGGTACGCGTGTAACCAAGCTCACATGGACCATACGCCGGAAGCGGCCTAAAATCCACTTATCTCACCGGTTACCGGCTGCTTCACCGTGCGCTGCCGCTGCGCACAAACCGATGGAAACCTGGGTCCGCGCCGTCGTGGAGGCCATCCACTCGTCTCGCGCCCAAGCCGTCATCTACCTCGCCGGCGGGGCCTCTCAGGTGCCGGCCACCACCCCACCCCCTTCTCCCTCTCCTTCCCCAATCCCCAGTGACATCTCTACTGTAATTTTGATACCTCGACTGCCGCAGGCGCTCGGCTGGCTCCTCTCCGTGCCCGGCGCGTCCGGCAGCGTCCTCGAGGTCGTCGTGCCCTACTCCAGGGCCTCTATGGTCCAGCTACTCGGCAAGGTAAAGCGCACCGGCATCCGAATCGACGAATCCATCTGCTCGGGCACTCGCAGATTCGTTCTTGTCTGGATTTTGAAGCTCACGCGCTAGATACTCATCGGACTGACCGTGCTTTGATGTTCAGTTGCCATTGCAATTTACGAGCAAGCAGGCTGCAGAGGACATGGCGCTGGCCGCGTTCAACCGTGCCCTCAAGCTTTCTGGACCAGGTCTGTTGGTGCTGGAATTCTGCACATGAGCATACAGTGTGCACTAAATCTTCTCATTCATATCTAAAAATTTAAGTAATTGGGTGACAATGCTGACAGGTTTAGAAGTAATGGGCGTTGGCTTTACTGGGTCACTCGCTAGCTCACGCCCAAAACAGGGTGACCACAGGTACATATCTGTCACTCCCCTTACACCTTAACTAACTAAAAAATAGTTCGAGGAAATGGGAACTACCAAAGTTTTTTAGTTACTCCTTGAGTGATCTTACTCATGGTAGTGTTTACAGTACCTGACCCAAAACTTATCTGTTATTGGAATTAATTAAGTGATAGCAAGTCTAAAACATTAGTCTTATCAAATTGGGGCAGTGATTATAATAGCTAGCATATCGACATAGCATGTGATATTATCATACTTAGGCTAACCTCTAATTAAGATGAGTGAACCACTTGCTTCCATAAGATTTAACGTGCCTATGAAATTTAGAGCTTTGCTGCTCTAGCTTCCAAGGCATAGGAGCCTGTACACATGTTGTAGTCGTATTACTCAAATTTCCAGCTTTTGGGGTGATACTGGACCCGTTCCCTTCTTCATGATAATAACATCTATATGTTTGTTAAGCCTATTCTTTACTGCGCTTTATATAATATTTGAAACTCATTCAAATAGGTTCTATGTGTCAACGCGAACACAAAATTGCCTCAGGACATCACATGTAACATTGTCTAAGGTACCACCAATACTCTTTATTCTTAATAAAACATTTCTCTGGGAATCAATGTTATCAGTATGCTGTGGTTCTGGGCATTTTCCGCATCCTGGCGCATTTTACTATGCAGTGCATTAACTTTTAGAGCCTTTCTATTTAGGGTTTACGGAGCAGAGAGGAAGAGGACAAGGTTTCAAGCTATTTTGTGCTCAAGGTTTGTTATATATAGTTCTCACTGGTACATCAGTTGAGTTAGGCATCATAATTAGAGATTATGAACAACCAGTCCTGAGCGGGTGATCATTATGTCAGGACTAGCAGTACATTTTGTTAAATGACAATCCCAGTTAGCTCTTCCTTACAGGAATTTACTGTGATGCAGGCAATCGCAGACGCATGTAGAGTTTCTGCAACCATTCAGACAGATGTTCAAGAAACTGAAATCCCAAAAGAAAGTGTGGAACAGTTTGATGAAGACCAAGAGCTCCAGCAAGTTATTGATGGTCAAGTCTGCATGAAAGTATACCACTTTGCTGGTATATTCCGGCGCTTGAAGTCGCTATGTTTTTCATGCTAGAATTCTTTCATTTTCATTCTTAAATCATGATGTTATCTGATAATTGTAGATCCAGTGGGAAAGAATTTCGACAGGAAACTAATTCTACCTGGTTCATTCAACCCCTTGCATGATGGCCACCTTAGGTTGTTAGAAGTTGCATCAAGGTGAGATATGATCAAATCAAATTATTTGTACAGCTAGATTTTGTCATCTTAAATTCAAGCAAGGTGAGAATATATTAAAATGTCTACGAATTAATGTAAGTAAAAATGTACTTTGTTAAACTGGAAATTTCTACGTTATCATTTCTATAGTTGTCTGTGTAGCAAATGTGTACATGATTCTATTAAACCCCCTTTTTTGTTGAGGCCCCAAAAGAGTAATTGACCTTTTTCATTCACGAATCCGCTTATTACAGTATGTGTGATGATGGACTTCCGTGCTTTGAGATATCAGCAATCAATGCGGACAAACCCCCACTGTCTATTGCAGAAATTAAGCGCCGTGTTGAACAATTCAGAAAAGCGGGTACGAGTATGACCCACTGCTATAGTTCTAACTACTAAGATCATACCTAGTTTTCTTTCGAGTTATTTACCGTGTGACATGCCCTCCATTTTGCTATGTACCTAGAGCTATTATTGGATTACTATGCCCAGGTATGCCGGTCTTTTAAATTTGCTTTAGTTTGAGGTTACAAAGAACCATGGATTTTTGTCCCGCCATCATGCAATCATCATGGCTAATATATCGTTTAATACAAATTTTCTGTGATACGGATGTGCCCAGACTGTAGTTGTATACCTGTGTTGACTATGAAATAATTGTTGTCAGCTTGAACATAACACCATTTTAGATTTACTGAAAGTCATGTTCTGTTTCTCGCCAATCACCATGTACTACTAATGTTTCTTTGTCTTAGTGTAGCAAATTAAAACTGTATTTATCTGTAGGGGGGAACTCATCCAATTGATCAGTGACTATGCTGTTCTTTCTGTTGCAGGGAAGAATGTGATCGTATCTAACCAACCGTACTTTTACAAGAAAGCAGAACTTTTCCCAGGCAGTGCTTTTATAATTGGTGCAGACACTGCAGCGAGGCTTGTTAATGTAAGTTTGCTGGAGCTCAACGTTTGTTTAGCGAGTGTCTTAGGTTTGATGGGAAGTGTTTTATTTTTCATTAGATAATAATTGATAATGGAACGCTTTGTAGCATTATTTATGTTATAAGCATAAAACAATTTGTTATTTAGGACACATTTGGCTAAGTCATTATAATTCTCACTTTCTCAGGTCTTTTTCACTGAACTGGAATTATTTTAAAATGAATGTTCGACAATTGAGTATTTTATTTTCCAAAACTGAATGAAGTTTACTCATGTCAGCCTAAGTATTATGGAGGTGACTACAACAGAATGCTGGAGATTCTTCTTGAATGTAAAAACACTGGCACAACATTTCTTGTTGGTGGTCGAGAGATCGAAGGTGTTTTCAAGGTATGAATGTACCCATATGTTTTGTTTGACATGCATTGAAATTATTTGTCTGATCAAGTACTTCACTATTTGTTTTTAAGGTCCTTGAAGATTTAGTCATTCCAAGAGAGTTGAAGGACATGTTTATCTCTATACCAGAGGAGAAGTTCCGCATGGACATTTCATCTACTGAATTGAGAAAAAGCCAAGGGCTGTGATGTGTCATAACGTGGTCCTATTCTACAACAGATACAAGATGTTTGTTTCTTGGGAAAATCTTTGCAAATAGCCATGACAGTGTTTGATGTCATGGTTTTTGTTACGCAGATACTTTTTATGTGTATATTAGTAAAACTAATATACACACCACTAGTGTTACAGATCAGAAGGCAATGAATGCCCTGTTTTTTCTTGGAGAATCGTGTAACTATTACTTTTTAACTCATCGTGTAATTTTGCGTCTGCCTTTTTGGGTATGCCGTTATAATGTTACTGAACACTTTAAGACGTCATACATGTACAGACTCATCTGTTCACAGTTGGATAAAAAAACATTGAATTCTTGACAGTGACATACTTTGTTTAAGATTATACAGTAGCATAAGAGCTCTTCTCACATTGATTGCTTTAGCTGATGAAAATAAGCTTGTACACATTAACAGGTACCGCACATCTGGATGCTAGCAGTCAACTGAAGTTTCATCTGCTTCGCTTATCTGTACTGGGTTCATGCAATCATTTTTCTTATTTGAGCAGGTTCATATTTCTTGAAATCTACTCCGGTAAGGTAGTAACTGGGGAGGGATTGTTAATATGTGCTGACAGCTTCGTGCAGTATATTTTATCTGTATTTTGACTTGACAGGCCCTCTTGGTATTTTATTGAGAAAATTCGAATCGATCTTCTCATAGAACTTCTTGATGTCTTCGCCACCCCTTGCAACAAGATGATCCACTTCTGTCTCGTATTGTTGGTACAACACTGGCAACGTGTGGGCGCACAAGAACCCTGTGGAAGTAAGAAAGATATACTTGTTACATTATATGGAGATTGCAGTTTTATATTGTTTTATGAGACTAGATTGATTAATGTGTTCTCGCAGTATCCTTTCTGAAGTTCATAGTTAGTTAACTTCTACCTTGTTGTATTTTGTTTTGCTGAAAATTACTATTTTCCATTCTACTTACCAAGATAGAGTAGGCTTGTGAAGCTGCAAGAACCTCCAATCACTGACAATACCAGCAGGGATCCTACTACCTTAACAATAAAAACAATTTGAATGTTAGTACGAGTTTAAGTTGAACAGCGATAGCAAAATAATTGTACCAATCATTGACTAAACATCGTATCGAGTAGTGTGTCATGTCTGGTTGATTATTAAGATCTCTTAAGGAGCTCCATATTAATCTCTACTATATAATATAGCCAGAGGTGATGGTACGTTTTTTCAGTTTCCGATTCTACCCCTGCACTTTGGAAGATATTACGCCATCTGCCACCGCAAAAAAACATACCGGTTCGCTGTTCCAGTGCGAAAGAAAAGAAAAATCCTCAATTGTGGCCATCTTCCGCACACACAACGGCGTCCACCGGAGGCGGTCCTTTCTGGCGGCGCTCTTTAGCGACGGGCGGCGCCGCGGGCGTCGGGAGGAGGACGAGGCGGGGAGCAGCAGCAACGAGGAGGAGGACCCTCCTCGGCGGTCCGTCTCCACCTCGTGGCTCTCGGCCATAGTGCGGCGCAAGCGGAGGCCGCTGGACGTGTCGTTGTCCGTGTCGCTGCCGCGGCCGCTGGACGAGGAGCCCGAGTCCCCGGTGGGCAGCACCAGCAGCAGCTGGTGGTTCCCCTCGCTGTCCCCGGCCAGGCACAACCGTCACCACCGGCGCAGTAGGCCCGGCGGATCGGGCGCCAGCGGCGACGGGATCTCGGGCTTCGGTGTGTGCCTCAGCCCGCTCGTCCGGCCGAGCTCCGGCGGCCGCCGGCGGTGCCAGCCGCAGGACCCGTCGTCCCAGGGCGAGAGCCACCGGCGGCACATGTCGGCAGGCGGTGTGGCGTCATTCGGGCGTAACACCTCCCGGAAGCTCGCTGACATGGGCAGGTTCCAATGACGCTGGCCGGCCAACACTTCTTTTCCCATAAGAATCGTCGTCTCACCACGCTCCCCTGTTTCCCCTTCGCCTCCCCCGGGGCGGCGGGCAGAGCTCGAACCGGTGACGTTGGCTGGAGAAGGAGTTAGCAGCGGCGGCAGGGAAGCGCGTGCGGGCGCGTGTGGAGGCGGTGTTGCGTGCGTGTGAGATGAGCGAGGGGAGAGGATAAGGCAACGCCAGTATCGCGTTCAGCGAGCTGTACGGACTGGCCCGTGTAAGGTTGACCGCCTGGACCAGCCCATTAGTTCCTCGTACAACAAATCATCCTTCGCACCGCATCGTGCCATCGTGCGCATCGCTCTACAGGAAGTCGTAGCTCGTAGAGTCGTAGTCATACATCAAATCCTTTTACAGCAAGTCATCGTTCGTATAGCAACTAACACACTTTTTCGTTTTTTTTTTGGCTTTAACGTTTTTCTTTTTTCTCTATTTCTTTTCTTTTCTTCTCTATTTTTTATATTTTATCAATTCTGTTACTTTTAATTGCCCTTTTCACTTTCCTCATTTTTGGTAATACAACTCCAACAAGGGTACCCATAGTACTTAAACTTGTTAGCTATGATCAAAAAAATCCTTAAACCAGAAAATGCATCAATATGGTCCTTAATCTTGACATATATGTCTACATACGGTCCTGACTACGATCGGCCATCGTATTATGCTGACGTAGCACCGGTTCAGACCCACAACATCATTCCCCACATCTCAAATCCCAAAATCGATTGCTTGGCAGTGGCGCGTTGATCGCCGTCGTGTGGGTGTGTGGCTCATAGCCAACAAGTTTGGGGACTCTGAGTGCATTTCACTCCAACAACAATATACTTTTGTGGAACCTCTGAATATTTTTTGGGTCACTGGAATTTTTGATTCACGGTTATTTTTTATCATCGATGTTTTTGGTTCACTGTTATTTTATGTTGACCCGCATTTTTTATTCACGGTTATTTTCTATCATCGATGTTTTTGGTTCACTGTTATTTTTGGTTGACCCGCATTTTTAATTCACTATTATTAATGGTTTATCGTTATTTTGGGGGTCACTATTATTTTCGGTTCTCAAATGTTTTCTTTTTTCCTTTATTTATATTTTTAAATTAAGAATTTAAAATACTTCAAAAGTAGCATTTTTTTTTAAATGTCCGGGTTTAAAAAAATTTCATACATGAAAACGGTTAATGTTTTGACCAATGTTCAAATTTAAAATGTTTCAGATATAAAAATTGTTCATTTTTTCAACAAAAAAGGCTCAGATTTTGATATCTCATTTCTTAAATTCGTTCAGGTTCGAAAATATTTTTTAAAATTTCGAAAAGTTACAGACTTGAAAATATTTAGATTTTAACAACTTTGGATATAAATTTATCTAAACCGGCGATATAATACAAATCTATATGTTTGAATATGTTAGAAAAAATAGTAAGGTCAATATTTTTAAGTTGATTCTGATATTTATAACCACATTTTGATTATTGTGAACCCGTAGCAATGAATTTAGGATAGCTATTTCCACAATGTGTTCATACAAGTTTTTCGATATCCCGTAGCAACGCACGGGTATTGTGCTAGTCCATATAGGCGGTAGAAACGTAGAACTGTAACTGTCACACAATTTTTCTTTTCTTATCAAAGATAGCAAAGCAGCGGGTTCTGTACCATTAGGAATTTCTTCAGGTCCTTTCCACATGCGATATCATATAGAAGAGATACAGCATTTGCCAATTTGTAACGAATGGTCAAGGCCATTTCTCTGAAGGCATGTTCATAAATTACAACTTGTGGAATCTTTGGTGGGTCTCTGCAATTTGAAATTGGTCAAATTGAGTTCCACTCCCGTGAAGTCATGATTTCAAATTGCCTTTTAAAGCTAAACACCCCAATATCCCCAGCACAGGGGAAAAAAGAAGCCATACCTGTCGAAGAGTGGTGCAGCATTTGATGCAATGAAGATCACAAGCATAGCAAAGATGGCAATCTGGCAAAGGAGCGGAACTATATTGTATTCTACCACGTCGAACAGGAACCATATCAACGTGGCCCCAGCAAGAACTCCAGCAGATAAGTTTCTGTTCTTCCAAAGCAGAACGTCCGCAGCTGCAAAGCCCCAACAATGGAATCCGTAACTACATCGGCTTAGAGAGAAACTGCGGTACTGCAAGTAATGTAGGGTAATTGCCTAGAAACGAAGCAAGAACATCATACCTTTCCCTCCACCCAGAAGCCGATGGATCGACTTGTGCCTGTGGTATGGCCTTGCCACGTGTGGTCCATGGTCAGGATTGCTGGGGAAATGAGGAGGCATGGCTTCACACGGCGTTTGGGATGTTGACCCTTGTTATGTCTGATTTGTGAAGTTACAGACGTATTACCTTTATAGGCACCTAAAATGCTAACATGGTCTATAGGGGAGCCTATGTTGACAAGGAAAGGATAGCTTGTCACAGAGGATGTTGAGCCATCGAGGGGAATAAACGAATGCAAGGCATGAGTTGCTTCAGCCAGATGTTTTCTTGGTTACAGCCTAGAAGCAAGTTTAGTTGTTAACCATTAGTTTATGCCAGAAGCTTGCCCCGATACAATATCAGTGGGATGCTTGGCCGTGATCTGGCAACGCATCCAAGCCCTACAGAACCTCATGTGAGCCACAGAACCTCAACGTTTAGTAGTTGCTATAATCTCCAAATTCTTCTTCACCGCGTCCTTCCCAAAATCGATCGCATCAACTTGCGCCTTCTCACCACAGAAGGCATCAACCCCAGTCTCCTCCGTTATTGTTTCATTGCTGGCTGTGGCAGCAACGGTGCCAAACGCCTCCGGCAATGAGCCTGTGTGCTGTTGTGGACTTGTGGTCGATCTTCAGCTGCAGGACATGAAAAAGAAGGTTGGCAGAAGAGTCTCGCTAGACAGCCAGGCTGCCGGAGTTGTCTTCGCCGTGAGTCCGGATCGGCCAGAAAGATAAGACACACAAGGAGATGGATTAAGGATTGTTTAGGGAAGAAGAAGCCAACTCTAACTACGGGCTTTGAGACTAGTGTGGATGTGCAGTCTAAATCACTCTACACGAACTCCGGAGCAGCACTGGAGTTCCGGGAACTTGTGCGAACGACCGTGCACTACCGTTCACGCAACCGTGCAATTCTAAATTCTGGCTGCTCCCGGCACGGTCCCAGAGCTCACTACAAATACCAACTCTGCTTTCAGCTCCCAGAACCACAGCTTGCTCCACGACCAGTCTACCACCATCCGTGAGAAGCCATGAAGCCTTGCGCTGTGCTGTTTCTCGTGGTCATGCTCACCGCGTCCGTCGCGGTGTGCGCGGCGTCCAGAGCAGCGCGCATGGAGTGCGACCCGCTGGCGCTACGCCCGTGTGTCCCGGTGATCCTCTTGGACGCACCCCCGTCCGCAGCATGCTGCGCCAAGCTCCGGAAGCAGAGGCGGTGCCTCTGCAAGTACAGCAAGAACCCCTATCTGGGCCGATACATCAACTCCCAGAACAGCAAAAAGGTTGCGGCCGCATGCCACCTGCGAGTTCCTAAGTGCTAATGCGCAGTGGTGTGAGTGCCATATGCTAGACATTGCTACTAGCATGATCTGCCTTCTTTCTGGTCTTCTCCATTTCTGACTGCCGCGTGATGTGTCCTCAGAGAGCAGTTGTAATAAGAGCACGGCCTTGTTAGTACTAGGTACTAGCTGTTCGTGCTTTGTGTGTCAACGCCATCAGAGACATGCGTGTGTGCTTGGTGATAGTATTTTCTGTTTCCTCGTTGTCTTGCAGAGTTGCAGTGGGGCTATTTGGAAGTTGTTGTTCTTTGTCTTCATGCTTACTGCGTTCCTTTGATTATTTCAAGAGTTCTCAAGAAATGATGTCGAATTCACGTGAAGTACAGATCCGGGAGCAAAGAACACTTTCCGTCTAAACAGTGGCCTCTCTCATGTTACTTTCTTTCTGGGGACACTCATGGTAATTTGTGTTGTGTAGAAGTGTAAAGATGCAATGATCACCATGCAGAAGATGGAATGTGCGCATCATATCAGGTTCAGTTCCTTAAACAGGTTCTGATGCAACATCATATCATTCCCTAATTGCAACATTAAGTAACCATAAACTACATAGAGATGTGCTACCTGGAAAACCAACACTGAAAATCCAAAAGCAGGTGTAGTTCTTGTGGACAGCATATTCGCACCACTTCCCATTATATGAACAGCGATGTTTGCAACATGGGTTTTACGCTTCAGAGGTTCTTCTTGGCAAGTCCAGGTCCCCGCTGCTACTCTCCAACATCTCGACGACTCTGCTCATGGGCGGCCGATTCGCAGCCGCTGTCTGCGTGCACCACAGACCAACTATGATCATCTTCCTTACGAGCTCTCTCGTGTCACCACCGGCGTCAGAAATACTGTTGCAGAACTGGTTCAAGTGCTCATAGAGGCATAGAGCTAGCCACTGGGCGAAGTACTTGCTGGTAGTGTCAGCACCAACCTTGACGTGCCTTTTTGCCCTGACCATCTCAAGGACTATCACACCATAGCTGTAGACTTGCTAGTGACTGGTCCGAATTTCCTGGACACTACCTCAGGTGCATCATAGACAGCTCTCTCCCTCACCATCTGAGTAGATGTCTTGCTCTCTTTCAGCCAATATAGATTTGCCACACCGACATCAGAAATCTTTGGGCACAGCTCCTGATCCAGCAGAATGTTCTGGGGCTTGATACTGATATGCACACTGTTGGGAGTGATCTCTCCATGTAGATACTCGAGCCCTGGCGCGACGCCCGGCGCAATGTCAAACAGCTTCTCCCAGTACAGCCACAGCGAGTAGTTCTCCTCTACAGATGGTGACGATGCACTTATGAATAGTCGTTAGTGCTACAGACGTAATGCTAAGCAGTTTGATACTACATTTTTTCATCGTGCCTATAGTGGTCACACCATAAGCTGGTTGTCTGTTACAATATTCGGATAAAAAAGGTTTAATCTAGAGAGGTATTCGAAAGAGAAGCAAAGCAAACACAAACAACACGATAGAAGCACGGCTTAAAAACCATGTGTACGAAAATAAAAACGAAACCACGAGAGACGGGTGGGCACATCTATCTGACAAGTACGCAACGTGTCCGCACACGAAGAGATAATAGCGTAAACCTACCACATTTGTAACAAAATTTACCGATTGGTACCAGTCGGTGTCCCAATCTCATTTTGGTACCACATTTTTCTGAAGTTTTCTCAAAAAACCCAAATCACTCGTTAACTCGATTTAGACAGTCGTTCTGATAGGCGTGACCCACATGTAAACTGAAGTGGCAAGTCCATGACAGTCTCTGACCTGGGCCCCACACGTCAGCCCAATGTAAACTGAAGTGGCAAGTTTTCTCAAAAAACCCAAATCACACGAACCATCTAGACACCCATGCAACTGAAACGCGTCAACACACAGTGGACACGAAGGAGCATGCAAGTCAAGAAGTGGCAACAACGGAACACATCATCAGTGGACACCGCTAATAGCCGTCCATGCACAGTAGCAAAATGACGTCGGCAATAGATTGGCAGCAGACCCTGGGACGAAGACCCGGCCCATGCCCGTCCCGGCTATCCACGTGAACGCGCGAGTCCACGCGTCGTGGCAGGAAAAATTGCGGGGGTGGAGAAAATCTAAATCCAGGGCCATCGAATCCAACCCGACATGGGGAGTCTGCGGGGAGCGCACGAGGACACGCGTCGACGCAGCAAAAATCGCGCGGAGACTAAAGAATCGGAGAAAAATCGAAACCTACAACTTTAACTATATAGGGTTACGTTTAATTGAGTAGTGATAAACTTGGAGTTAACAAAGCATGTTTTGAACAATCACAATAAAAGAATTTAGACATATGTTCTCCCATATAACTACATATCATCCAATATATCGACCGATGTGCGACTTCTGATTTGCAGAATGCAAACCGATACAAAACCGAAATCCGATATTTTAAACCTTGCTTGGGTATAACAAATTTGTGCATTCTACATCTAAAAAAGTCGTGACTTGTGAGACATATGTTGTGTCAAATAGAAGTCCTCAAGTCCCCTCTTTTTCTTTTCACTCGTGTGTTGGGTCCTCTATGCTAATCGAAGACATGCACCGCCGTTAGTACGATATGCAGTATTGTCGTTGGCCGTCAGTCAGTCAGTCAGGGACTAAACACGAGCAGAAGTAGGCGAGAGCAGACGACGATCTTCTTTGTTGTTCACGGCTGCGGCGTTGGATCGATCGGCGATGGTCCTGTTTGAGGTGAACGTGTGAGCGAGTGTTTCAATACTGCTGCGTTTCTGTCCAGAATGTGATCAGTAAACACAAACCATTTTGGCCATCCCAGCAGAAGAACGCAAGGCATATAATCTTCTGTACTAGCCCCGTAATTAAAGCCATGATCTATTGACATATATACTGTACATCCATCGCTGTGGATGTTGCCTGCCTATCGCCGCGCACCACCGCCTCCAATTTTCCCCACCCAAAACCCTAGCCCTTCCAGGCTTCCAGCCATGACACCGGCGCTGCCGAACGATCTCCTCGAGGAGATCTTCCTCCGCCTCCCGCCAGACGAACCCGAGTGGCTCCTCCGCGCCTCCCTCGCCAGCAAGTTCTGGCTCCGCACCCTCTCCAGCCATAGCTTCCGCCGTCGCTGTGGCGAGCTTCATGGAGCTCCCCCACGTTGGGCTACCTCTACCACTTTTACTTCGCCACCGACCATGCCAAGGAAGATCGCGCACCGAACTTTCTCCCCGTCATGAAATTCCGCCCAAGTGTTCCTGACGGTGGCTGGAGGGACTGGCACTACGAGGCGCTGGACTGCCGCCATGGCCGCGCCCTCTTTGTGATGGCCGATGAGGTGTTACCCAGGGCGCTCATCGTTTGGGACCCCATGACGGGCTGCCAACGCGAGATGTATAAACCTGACAAGTACATGCTGTACCGCAACCTCGGCGCCGCTGTGCTCTGCGCTGCACACGGGCACGGCTGCAACCACCGCACCTGTCACGGCGGCCCTTTTCTGGTGGCCTTCATCGGCCTGGTCAAATCTCATGGTACTTGCTCTGCGCACGCGTGGGTGTTCTCGTAAGAGACAGGTGAGTGGAGCAAGCCGCTCTCTCGTCTTCATCTCGGGGCTCAAGCATACGTCGAGCCACTGCAACCTGTACTCATCAAAGATGCACTTTACTTCATGGTTGCGCTAACCGGTGCCAAGGACTCCGGAATTGTCAAGTATGACATGGGATCTAATAGCTTATCATTAATTGATGTGCCGGTGGCGGCGGGGCCTGTGCTTGTCGGTGATGCTATCCTCATGGCGATGGAAGATGGTAGTTTGGGGCTTGCACTCAAGAGGGCTGGATTAACCATCAATATGTGGTCACTGCAAATTCGTTCTAACAAAGTCGTGTCATGGACTCGGCATAGAATCGATCTCAAGAACCTTTTCCCCATTCCAAATCTCACGAACAAACTTATCCTGAATGGTTCTATGGAGGGCCGTGATATCATTTTCGTGACCGTGGACCTTGGCGTCTACGAGATCGATCTCAAGTCACCGCAGTGGGAGAAGCAATGGAAGAGAGAAGAATATTCCATCTACCACATTAATGGCAAGTCACTACCGTTAAAGAAGCATTTGAAAGGAGAAAAAGATTTGCTTTGTTTGATTCCATACACGAGTTTCTACAATCCACAAGGTATATATGTATGCAAAATAGTGAGGTGCCTATGGTGGTAGCTACGCACCCACATCCATCCGTTGATCCGCACTATAGAGCATTTTCACATCCCACCAAAACTTAACGCCGTTACTGTGTAGGAACCTTTTTTACCCCACCTGGCCACCTCCCACTCGCACGCCTCCCTCTCTCTCCTTTCCCAGTTCCCATGGATCCCCTCGATCTCCACCACTGCCTGATCCCAGCACCGCTCCGCCGCCGACAGACGTGCACCGCCCACCCTCCAGCGCCACCGGACCTCGGCGACGTCGCTCCTCCATCGCCCCCAGGCCATCCCTCCACCCTCCTCCCCTAGGTGCTGGAGCTTGCCACCATGGATCTGCACGTGGTGTTTTAGGAGGAGCGGCTTGATCCCCATCGGCGTCCGGCCTCCGATTGCGAGGGCCTCAAACGTCCAGGGACTCTCTCTCTCTCTCTCTCTCTCTCTCTCGATTTATTGTTCATTTTTGCACAGCATTTGTTTCTACTTCCCCGTGATTTCGGTACCGTGAGATCGTGGCACCATATGGTTTTGTACTGGGCACTATTTCGAATTTTTTTTGCCTGAGATGTGTAGTTTTACGACTAGATTTGATCAAACTGTTTATGCCTACGGGCTGCCCCAGTTCTGCACCATCTTATCTTGGTGCGTATTATCCCGAGTGTTCAACAATTCTTTGTTTTCTGCAGGAATACCCATCCAGAGTGTGTTCTCACTTCTGATTTCTATGTTTTGCAAGATATACTGGCGAATGAAGAGAGAGAGACTTATCGATGGGCAAGAAATGAAGAAACTAAAGAATGGAGAGAGAGGAAAGGCAGATGCACGACTGAGAGTGTCACCGGATCCAGCCTGAGATGGCTTTTTTTTTCCCATGTAGTTCTTGCCTCCGTGAGACATTCCTCTCCGCTTCTTTTTTTTTTTCTTTTTTTCTAATCTGCACTTTTGAATTTGTTTTCTGGATTGTTGCTGTGTGATTAGGCAATGAATTTCAGATTAAATTGGTTTGTTGTTTCCATCAGATGGATTAGTTGATTTATTTCTATTGATTCTGTAATTTTTGGAGCGGGCGTGATGGATTTGTGCCCAGAGGAAATATTAGGATTTGTAGATCCACGTGAGAATTTTTTGGTTAAAGCTAAGCGCATGTTTGTGGCGCTGAGGATGAAGCTCCCTTCTTTTTTAATGCACGGGCACTGGTCTGTTTTTTTACACGAACTTGCACGGCTACACTGGTGGAAAGCATGTATGCTTTTGCATAATATTCAAAATTTTCTTGTTACTAAATGAATCGGAAAGTTCTTCTAATTACATGAATCCGACGTTTTCTTGTTACCACATGAATCTGAAAAATGAAAATCTCAGTTAGTACATGAATCCGGATTTTTTTTGTTAGTACATGAATCCGAAAAAGGAAATTGATTAATGATTCCGAAAAATGTACACAACCTTGGAATAATTTTTTTGTTAGTACATGAATCGGAGTAATTTTTTTGAACCTGGTAACTGAAACTTTCATTAACCAGAGAGCACACAACCTTGACTTTTACGAGTTCTTTCTCCTAGCCAGCCGGGCACCGGTGCTTTTTTTGTTATGTTTTCGTTAAAAGGCAACGGTGGTGGAGCCGGACAGGGGTGTCTTCTTATGGTGGACAGTAAACGGACGTGAAGGTATGCAAACGGCAGCACGAATCACTAGACAATATCTAGTGGCTCTAAGTCCGTGCGTAGCTACCACCCATGGTAAAAAATCCGCGTCGATATATGTATATGTCATTTATTTTTATGTATGCACTCGAGTAAACTTTGTGTGCTATGTAACAGTCGACTGTTACACAAAGTATGTTTATGCGTACTTAATTGGTAACTTATGTAGTATCATGCCGTCTATTTTTGAAATCACACTAACAAATATATGTGTTGCAGAAAGGGTGAAACCATGGAATGCGGCGAACTGAAGAACGTGTGGTCGATTACGCTTGGGTCTTCTAATGAATTAAGTTACCATTTTGTACCTAGTTGGTCCTTCTTTTCTCATGTTGATGTTGGCTTTTGCCAGTAGTGTACTCCCTTCGTCCCATAATATAAGATGTTATTACAATCAATTAGTAGTATATTGGTTTAATAAGACATAGGGAAGTATTATCTTGTAATGGACCTCTAGTTAATTTCAGCATTGTCTATATACTTTGCTGTTAGCTTTTATTTCTGTGTTTACGGATGGTGAATCTACATCAAATATGTGCCCCTTGTTTACTTTACATCAAGACTTACCGTTGGTTTTCATTTTTCCTTATCTATAAGGTGGTAGAGTCCTGAGCTAGCTGTATGCCGCTCGAAACCTGCAAGACAGTGTTGGAATATTTTTTAAAAAAGTTTTTTATAGATACTTCACTAATATTGCGCGAAGAAAATTATTTTTAAAAATATTGCGCTGACGGTTTAGGCAAACTGAAATGCAACTTTTGTTTTGGGTCAAACAGAAATCAGCCTTTCGTCATAGACCATGCCGAAAGGTTATCTCTATGCAGCCGGCGTGACCAAAAACTTCCTTTCATTTTGGTTCTAACGGAAGCAATCGATCGATCTATATGCGTAAGTCCGCCGAAAAAAAAAATTACAACAGGTAAGTTGTGAGAAACTACGAGATCGATCTACTCGTGAAAGAAAATTTCAAACGGTCGACGACCGGGTGCGACGAATTTCACAAAATCCGTCTACAAATGGTGCGAACTTGGATCCAAAATTAAGAAGTTACAGTCAACAAAACCCGAAATCGATCACGTGAACTGAACCTACTCGTCGATGTGCATATATTTCCTTTATATTTTATCTTTAATACTTCCAGAAACGACGCGTCCGTCCAGTTGCACGGCTCGGCCGGGAGGGCATTTCGGATGTACTTTTTGCTTGTAGCTCTGAACGAAAGGCGCTTTCAATAGTAGAATCAAAGTGAAAGGCGTATAAAAAAGCACGATTAGTAGGTTTCAGTTTCGCCTAGAACGAGAGGTTCCTGGCTATGTTCAACGATGTGGCCCATCCCTCTCCTTTTGGTTTGGCCCAAAACGGCGTGGCCCATCCCTCCTTTCGGTTTGGCCCAAAATGAAAGGTGCAGGTTTTGCCCAGAACGACGGCACAATATTTTGAAAATAATTTTTTCCCGCAATATAGTGAAATTTCTATAAAAAGTATATATGTTTTTAAAATATCGGATTCTGTCATGAACTTTTTTTTGCGAAAAAGGACCCTGCCATTTAAAGAAACACCGAACGGTACAAAATATTTCAACAAAAACGAAAATTACAACGAGATCCTTGAGATGCCCTTCGTCTTCAACCTCCAGACCGTGTCGACGGCGCGCCGCGCTGCCGCGTCTCCCAAAGCCGGCCTGACATTGTTGGTTGCGGACGGGAAGTCGCCAAACGGGTCAAGAAGACCGCATCCGTCCCAGAGCCGAAAAAGAAGGATGAACCGCCGATGAATCTCCATGAGGATCCGGATTCTGTCATGAACTTGCTCGCATGTGCCAGGCCTCATGGTTTCATGGCAAGTATTCCTGAGATTCGTCAAGGTATACTTGCACCTTGTACATGGTATTTTCGTTGTGTACTTGTTGTTTACAACAGTAAGAGTAGCACCTTTCGGTTTCCTCTAAATCAAGCACAAAAGCAGAGTATAAGTCTTTAGCGAATGCCAGAGCTAAGATTATGTGGGTACAAACCCTTCTTGGTGAATTAAATGTTCAACATCATACAGCAGATCAGCAGCACAATTATGGTGTAACAATATGGGTGCAAGTTACCTTTCTGTTAATCCCATATTTCATGCTAGAACTAAGCACATCGAAATTGATTATCACTTTATTCGAGAACGAGTAGCTCACAAATTATTGGACATCAAGTTTATTCCAACAGATGATCAGGTTGTAGATGGATCTACTAAACCACTCACGGTTCTCCAACTTTAAGCATTTAGAAACAATCTAAACTTAGATAAGTTACGATTGAGGGGTGTGTTAGCGTGTTAGTTAAGTATCGTGTTATGCAAGTTGTATCGTCCCAACTAATCGTATAAGATTTGGTGGCTAAAGTTATCTTCTGTTGTAAGAACCCATGTAATCCTTTAAGATTTTTGGTTAAACCTCCTATATAACACGCAGGTTGTGCCCAAGTTAAGGTAAGACACCTTCCACCAAAATCACAAACCAACAAAATATACATAATGTGAGTGTATTCTTGAAGGCAAATTAACGCATACGAGTTTTAAGCATCTAATGTTTTTACAAACATGGAAGTATCTAATCCACTCTGTGAAGGGACATCCTCTTCTCTCGCGGATGACACCGGTCGTTGTACCCGGTGTACCGGCCGGAAAGCCGATGGTGTCTTCACCGTCCCTATAGGTCCCAGTCCAGCGCAGAAAAAAGGCAGATCGTGTCGGCGCTTCAACTCACGTTCTCCTCGCGTGTCACGCGGGGCGGTCGCATTAGGCGCTTACGGGCGCACAGCAATACGCGCGATCTTAGCGTTGGATACACTGTGTTCCGGCGTGGTGCGCCCGCCAGGCTTCGACTCAGGAAGCACCGCTACGGCCACGGCTTAGGGCGGCGGCCTGCTCACATCCAGAATCTGCAACATGACTTGATTAGTCGGCATTTGGCGACTCTTAATTAGGTATGCTCTGAACCTGAAACCCCAAATTTTAACCCAGAATCCAAGTATTCTTGTGTGGTGTACATTTGTGTAGTGGCAAATAAAAGATTAAACCTGAGCCAATAGTACTGACTTTAATTTCTAGACAAAAGGCATCCGCTTGGCTTTATAGATAAAGCCTCAACAGCCTGATACGCAAGTGCCCAATTTTGTAGGCGACTTGCACACAACTACAACATTTTCAGGAAGTCTTAAAATGTTCAGTTGCTTACAATGGTACCGGAGCAAGTGCTCAGCGAAATATAAATTATACATATTGGTTGATATTGATTAGCAACTCAAGAACACTTTTGGTGGCAATTCAAGGACACTTGTGCTCCCTTCTAGCATCTCGACGACTCTAGTCATTGTTGGACGATTAGCAGCACTTAATTGTATGCACCCAACCCAACCACTATCATCTTCCTTACAATCTCTGTGATCTCACCATTAATTTCAGAAGCGCTGACACAATATTCATCTACATGTTCATAAATCCATTGTGGGAAATATTGACTGCTAGATTCAGTATTTGCAGTGATATTCGTATCCTTTGCACCAGCCATCTCAAGAACCATCATTCCATAACTGTACACATCAGATTTGCTGCTCACTGCTCCAAATTGCTTCGAAAAAACCTCGGGGCAATATAGCCAATTGTTCCCCTTGCACCACCAATGGAAATAGCACTTTCTTGATTGAGGCATAGCTTGGCCAGTCCGAAATCAGAGATCTTTGGACAAAAGTTTTGGTCCAGTAGAATGTTGTGGGGTTTGATATCAAAATGCACAATGCGAGTATTGCATCCTCGGTGGAGATATTCAAGCCCTCGAGCAATGCCCACTGCTATATCAAACAATTTTTCCCAGCCTAATGTATTTCCACCTTCAGAGTTATCTTTGAAAGCATACCTTTCAAGTGAACCATTAGGCATATAGTCGTAAATTAGTGCCCTTTTGGATCCTTCCAAGCAAAATCCTATGAGAGTAACGACGTTGACATGAGAAGTTCTACTAATACTAGCCACCTCATTGATGAAATCCTCCCCATCAGTCTTGTAGTCCTTTAGCATCTTCACTGCTATCTGACGGCCATCAGAGAAACTGCCTCTGTAAACAGCACCAAATCCCCCTTGACCTAGCTTTTCAGCAAAAGATCTCGTCATTCTTTTCACTTGTGCATAAGTGTATCTTTTTGGATGCATGGTTCCATTCTTTTGTAGGAAGGACTCAATCCTTGTTGTTCCCTTTGACTTCCTTTTGCTTCCGTACTTCTTGCAGCCCAGCCAAAACGCAAACAAAAGACATACAAAAAGTATGCTTGAGCTGCCTGCTATTGTATCTGTGTAGACAATTTTGAGGGGAAGCAACTTATAAAATATTCTATAGAACTGGGCCCCTTGCACTTTGTCTGCTACTACATAACGATAAAGACATGAATGAACGAAAAAAATGTGAGCACACAATCTTAGTGTCACACAGCTTAGAGAAATGCATCTTGAGCTATTAAATATCCTTGTTCACGAACCTACTGTGGTGTATATTCTAAAAGGCTAAATATATATTTTTTGCATCATAAGCTCCAGATTTAATCTGCATGCATGTCAAGAACTCGTACCACTTTTCAGATATACTAAAAATGGTTACTAAACATACTATTGAAGCAGAGCTTATCAAAGATGGACACAAATGGGAAGATGCAAAAGAATTATCATGAGACTGAGAAATTTCTTACATGTTTTTAGTCTGCTATTCTTTTTGGATCCTGCAAAATTTTCAGCACAAGTGTTCATAAGTATGTGAAAGGTGCATTTGTTCATAATATATAGAGTTTGCACTGCACTGTTAAAACCGTTAGTTTATCCTATGCATTAAAACAGAAGGTAAATTTTATTCATCTACCGGTCTAGCACATTAGTAGTTGTGTTATAGAACAGCTAGTGTTCTTCTCCCAAGAATAAGAATGGCCCTTTTTTTCTATATAAGCTCTGGCAGATACAAAATTGATACATGAAAACTAACACCCATTCCTTATTTTCTCAAACAAAAGATTGTCACTTGAAGTTGATCTTACCTCCTAGAGGTAAAATCTTGACCTACAGCAAGGCCTCTTTGTCAGGTTTAGGGTTAATGACGATGGATTTTATATTTGGTATCAGAACAATGTACATTTTTCACGTGCCCTAAATATTTCAGGTCAGAATACTCGATATCAAATGTTAATTGGGCGATGGATTCCTCCCGCTCGGCTTACAAGGCCTTGTTCCTTGGTACACACCCCAAATTCGCGTCGGGAAGGATTTGTAAGCCTGCACGCTGAACCAAAGTGTAAAGACTCTTCTCTTGGATGGTCCCTTACAACCGCATCCTGACGGCTGATCGGCTAGCTTGTGTGGCTGGACCCACGACCCTTCACGCCAGATCTGTCTCAAGGTTTCCGCACAAGCACTCAGAGTGTAATGCTAAACCAGTAGTCGTAAGTGTGGAGATCTTGTCATGCTCTGTCATAAAACATCTCCTCACGTTTGTACATACCTTATTTATCATCTTATATGAAAATGCAGCAGTCCTGCCGGTTGCTAGAAAAGAGGTAAGCGAACATTTTCAATTGACAAACACACAACTTTGTTATTGTTCTGCAGGAGAAGATGGCGGTGATTTTGTTTTGGTTGAAGCCGGGTTCAAATTTAACAACTAAACCTGAACTACTATATATATTTTTTTGACGGCGGGCTCTTAGAGCCAGCCTGAACTTCATTACTCAAAAATGTTGCCTATGAAGCTTTGCAGCTTCTACAAGATAGGTTCAAATGAACCAGAGTTTACAGGGGGATACAGGAGAAGGGAAATAAAAGAAAAGAACACACCGACAACACACAAGAGAGGGGTCACTCCGAGAAAACACTCGGAAACAGTTGATTGACGAGAAGCTCATCACGACCCAAGCACTGCGATCACGAAGGAGGAACCACAGGACATGACAGCGAAGACCCCAACCACAACACTGCACCATCGACGTAATCGAACACCAACACGCATCCGAGGCCACACAGCGCGCCGACACCACCTGTGTCGGGGGCATGGCCGAAAGGTCGCGCGCGGCAAAGACGACGCCACGATGCCTGTGTGTCGCCAGCTGAAGTTGAAGGGCATCGGAGATACCCTCACCGCAACGTGGGGGTCGCCGCCGCACTCGCAAGGCATAGCACCACCGAGTGCAACCCCAACCCCATCTGGGTCCGATTACCCGAAGGGTGGGCTAGCCTAGAGCACGCACGAAGCCCACCCACGCCAGTCACGCCAAGTTCATTGATAATGATCCGACGCGAGGGTCTAGCAACCGGCAAGGAGTAGCTCCCACCACCTCTGCCACGGCTCGCCTCGCATCGGAGAGGAGACCGCACCCATGGCCGCCATCTGCAGAACCATGGGGCACATCAGTACGATACTGATGGCGAGACAGAGGGGCTCGACACCAAGCCACGACGGCCCCCCCACGTAGGGAGCACATAACCACCATGGCCGCCATCTGCGAAGCCACGGCACCAGCCATCCCCAATGGCGCCCCGCTGCAGGATGATGGCCAAGTGTAGAGGAAGACGACCCCTGCAACCACCGGAGAGCACCGCATCGGCCACAAGGACGGACCCGGAGAACGCCCGGGCCGGCAAAACCGAGCACCGTCGAAACCGACGGCCAGATCACCGGGGCGCGGCGGGAGCAGCAAGCCTCCCAGAGCTGACGACGAACGGCGCTGCGGCCCGCCAAGCCCATCTAGGCCCAGATGGGCCTGGGCAGCAGGACGCCGCCACAGCCGCGCCGGCGAGCAGCACGGCCGCGCCCAGCTCGCCGAGGGGCCGCCGAGGGCAGGCGCAGGTGTCCGAGGGGCGGGGGGAGCGCGGGGGGTGGTGTGGCGGCAGCGCACCCGCAAGCAGCAACCTCCTCGAGCTGCAGGAGTGCTCCGCGAGAGGCAGGTTCCCGCCGCCCCCTTCACCGGCGTCACGCGGGCTTTTCCCCGCGGCAGCCTCAGGGGACGGCGAGGTAGGGAGGCGGTGGGGGAGGTGGCGGCGGCGGGCGGCTAGGGTACCCCTCCCATCGCCCAGAGAGGAGGCGACGCGAGGGGGTACGGGGGGTTTTCGTCAAAGTTGAACTACTATATTCAAGTTACAGTCGTTGCCACGCCTGAAGAAACCTGACGAAATTGCCGATTCAGAGTTAAGCGGGATCTGATAGGCTTGGTTTACAGCGACCAGAAATGTTCAGGCCTTGCACTTGCGCCTCTAGTTGGTGAGAACGACATATCGAAATGGAAAGACTCAGGAGGAGAGCGTACTCCGGAGAAAATTGCAAATAACCACCACAATTGGTGGTCAAGCTTCAAAAAACGACCGGTTTCCACCAAATTCACAAATCACCACCACTTTTCGTTGACAGCATTGCAAAAACCACCAGTTTCCACGAAACTTCGTTTTAGCTGAGTTGACGCTGTTTCTGACCGGTATGACCCACTGTCAGGCATGACGTTTGCTCTCGTGCCCTCCAAGCTCGTAACTGTGCAGTTATCGCCGCTCTCGGTTTGCAGGATGGGCTTTCCGTCGTCGCAGAGGATCCCCATGCCAGGGTAGCCGCAGTACGAGTTGCTGGAGCCCTTGAGATCTTTTGTCTCTAGAGAGATAGAACGGGTAGCTAATTCTAACGTCTCCGCATCTGTGATTTTGAGACAGGCACATGGAGAGGTCGTAAGTATCACCGGATGAATCGCCATGGGAGGCGGCAACGGCAGCCAAGAGGAGAAGCATCAGCAGCTCCTGGTGGTGGCTTAGCAAAAGAGGCATGGCTGCTTGGCTAGCTACGTCGGCAGTAGTGTTCCATTCTGTGCTTTGATCTTTAAACCAGTGGTTTGCAGGACGCCCGTCTGTCTTAGTTCACATGTTGCGTGGGCCCTCTGTTTTGGACAGATGAACTTTGGAGAAGGAAGGGAGAAGGAAGGGCGACTGACCGGGCGTAAGATTCACGGTACATGATAGTTGGCGGGGTCTTACCACTCATCAGTACCTGGACGCCAGAGTAGTCAGTCGTCTGCTGTCTCTGTCATCGAGTTTTTCTCGTTGACTGTATAAATTAGATTGATTTACATGTCCAGAACGATACGAAATTCATTTTACATGAAGATTTTATATTTTGGAATTGTCAAATGTATATCTGTAAGCGGCAACTGAAACTTGGTTGGACGAGATAGTGGTAAGTTCGCAACTCATAAGTCGACTCCAAGTTTTCTAAAGCACAAGTTACAAGACTCGCGTATCGATAGTATAGGCCGTTCGTTTTCAGAGGGAAATAAAACTGAAGGATCAGAGTTCCGAAGAACTTACCTTTTTTTTTGCGAGGATACAGCTGGAGATTACAGCAAGTAGGCAGAAAAGACCTTCAGAAAGATAGAAATTACACACAAGTCCTTCTGCATCGATGTCGCCGGCGAAGAGGCCGTGTCGACGACGCGCCGCCGCCGCAACTTCCTTGAAACCTTGGATCGGAAGAAGCCCCCAAGCGGACAGGAAGTTGTCGAACCTCGAACCCCGAAGGGCCTCCATCCTGCTCCATCAGCGCCACCGCTTGCATCACCACCACCTGCATCAAGAAGGTCAACTGGATCCGCCGCAAGAAGATCCGGAGGGGGGGGGCCCGCACACGGCGACCCCAGAGGGCCGCGAGCGCGAGGAAGGGGGCGGCGCTCCGCCGCGAAGCTCCAAGAAGCTCCACCGCCGGAGGGGATGAGCACCACCTGCAAACACAACACCGGCGAAGCCTCCACCACCAAGACGAAGCCGGCTGGGTCCCTACTACTTCCTACACTATATACACGCCGGGATCCGGCGATTCCCCACCCTCCCGCCGCCGGAGCGGCCGCGGAGGGCGAGGAATCACGCGGATCGCCGGCGGCGAGGTGGGAGCAGAAGGGGAACGCAGAAATCGCCTCTCTCTACTGTGCGGGAGGAGGAGACCGGTCCAAGGTCGGTCTCCGAAGAACTTACCTGATGAGGAGTCTGCATAATTAGCTGTGGTGTCGCCGGTTCCATGGCAATCCTGATCACCCACCGTCCCACCAGAGCACAAGCAACCAAGGAACGTTTTGCTCTCGCTGTAGGAACACCTATCTCTGGCCGTCCGTTCCCACGATTGAACGACCGAGATTTAGCGTTTAATGCGTTGAATGTTCAACGCATTCAACGCCAAATCTCGGTTCAACGCCAAATCTCGGCCGTTCAATCGCACAAACGGACGGTCGAGATACGGGTTGTGCGCCATATGAGCTGTAGAAAATCCATTTTCGTCCGCCAGATTGCTCGCACATTTGGCATGGCTGCGCTGTGCTCTGGTTCCATTCCAACTCAAACCCCTGCTTTAGCACGGCACCGTATTGACTCGGCAACACGGCCGGATTTCCTCTCAACAAAGCATCTTCATGTACCCGCACCACGAATATCTGTCTGCAGTGGTCAGCCAATTGGTACTCCTGAGAAAGGTTGCGTTCCTCAGGGCCAGACATGAACAAGAAGGAAACACCATCTCCACTGAACCCTTTGCAGTTTATCTGATATTCTTCTAAATCAGGATGCGGCTGATCGTCTAGGGAGCAGTCGAAGAAGAAGGCGAGGCTGTCGAAGGAGTTGGTGTAAGTTCAGCCAGTCTCGGCCGAATGACACGTTGTGGCTGACTCTGGGGCAGCTGTTGCCGGGGAGCACGTCGGCGTCCCTGAGAATGATGGTGTGATCGTCGTAGGAGATGCTCAGGATGGTGTAGGTGTCTCCTTCGAGATGAAGGACCGGGGTCTTGCCTTGGCAGAAGATCTTCAGATCGGTGTAGCCGCATGAGTAGTAGGATTTGTAATCGGGGGTTGGTTGTGTTGCGTTTGACACATAGAATGGATATCGGATGTCAACATCGCCACAACTGAACGACTCCGAGCAAATGGAATCGTTGTAGCTGGCGGAAGGAGGGAGCCATGGGAGACATGGACGGCGAGGAAGAGGAGGACGAACACGCGTGGTAGCTGAGCCATGGCAACTGGCGAGACCGCGAGAGAAGGCACACGAATTTGGCTAATTTCCGCTCTAGTCCTACACGCCACTGGTTTCGGCGACCGCAGCTGTACATAAATAGTGTGGACTTTGACCGGGTTTAGCAGAAAGTTTTGTTTGCTTGTTGGCCCGGAGGTGGGGCAGACTCCCTGCATTACCCAATGAGAGCGATCAGCCTGCAAGACTGGTTTTGATGATCGTCCAGCGCGCACAGTGTGCCAAAAAGACAAAAAGTACACACAAAAAATCACGATCAGTAAAAACGTTTGGTAGAGACACGAATCCATCAGCAAATTAGCAAGGGCTACTTCCGAACGTTGTTCTGCTTGCCGGTAAAATAACGCCAATGTTCAGGTCAGTTTATCCTTTTTTATTTGGACAAATCATTTTTTTTGACGGTAAATAGCAGGAGCTCTACCTATGCATTATTATTAGAAGAAGAATTGATCCAGTTAATCAGGGAAACCGGCCCCAAAAACCATACAAAACGCGGTTAAAGAACCGCACATTTGCAAGATAGGCTTCGTGTTCTGAAATCCGAAGCAAGCAAAAGTAATTAAACGAGATGTAATGAGCAAGTAGAAAAGGCATACGTACCACACTGATCCGTGGTCGGGCCGCCGTGGCAGAAGCAGGTGAATCCCAGCGATCCATTCGTCTGGTTGTGCCGGTAGCCGCACCATCCGCCGGAACGCTCGCATCCGCCGCACTGATCGGAGTGCGGGCTGTAGTTCAGTTCAAACCCGCCCATCAGCACCTCGGCATATCTTCTCTCCAGAGGTATATCCTCCATGCCCTGCTTATGGATATCCAGCACGGGCGCCACCACCGCCGTCTCGCACCCGTACTCGTTCGCTTCGCCCGTGTAATTATCGTCAGTGACCGCGTACGAGCTCTTGCTATCGTCTGGACAGCCACTTAATTCCACGGCAGAGGGCCAGGAGACGTTCTTCGTGCAGTTGTAGAAGAAGGTGATGTTGGAGTCCGAGCTCGTGAGCTGCAGCGGGGAGCTGGTGTCGATCGTGAGGTTGAAGTGGACGAGCGGGCAACTGCTCGTGCTGAAGGCCTCGGCGTCGTCGACGAGGGAGACCGTGTTCGTGTCGTAGTGGATGGCCGAGACTCTGTACCGGTGGTGGGATTGGGCGAGTTGAAGCAGAGTGGTGTTGTCCTCGCAGGCAAGGCCGAGGCCGGGGTAGCCGCAGCTGGAGGCCGAAGAGGAGTTGAGCCAGAACGGGTAGGCGATGGTCAGGTCGCCGCAGGTGGCGTTGCTGCAGGTAGGAGGGTAGCCGTGGGCGGTGGCGAAGAGGAGCAGAACGGGGAGGAGGAACAGGGGAAGCATTGTGTGGATGACGAAGAGGAGACGGCGTAGAGTGCCGACTTTCTCGGTGGGATTGTTCGCGACGGTCCATAATCACTAGGGCTGAGGGCAACGGGTGCTTATGGAAATTTTGCACCACATGACCATTCCACTCCATTTCGTCCTTGCCTCTCCCCCGTGTTCGTTGCAAATTGACAATAACTGGTCTATGGAAGCATGTCTGACTCTGACTTCATTAGATAAAAAACAGTACATAAGGTCCACCTAGCTAAAACAAACACCAGCAAGAGAAATATTTTGCGAAACAAAATTTACATCAAGGTCTTCTGAAGTTGTCATCTTTAGCTCTACCTATATTTTAATGTTTGTCCAAACCACCAATAAAGAAACCGCAGAAGGCCGGGTGTGACATTTTGGAGGCCAAGCACCAGGGAACTCGTTTTTGAAAAGCCCAAAATCGGCATACTGAAGTTCCAAAAAAGTTGAAGAAAAATTCTAGATATACATATTGATATGATCTACAAATGTGCAAAAAACCAATTCGAGTTTCGTTTTATTTTAGTCTAGGCAAAAATGACAAATGAGCTTGTTTTATTTTCGGTTATTTGAAGTATTTTACTGTTTCTTTCGAATTTTGTATTTGGACAGGAGCATGTAAACTCGGGAGCCAAAACACCACTCCCAAATTATATAGGCTATTAACATGCAGAAATTCACTTTGGGATACTCCCTAGAACAAAAAAAATTGGAAGAAAAACGAAATATTCCGAAAACAATTCAGAGCATACATCCCATGTTCTATGTGCGCACGTAAAATTTCGCGAGAAACCATTTTTTTTACTTAAGTAAAAACAACAAAAATATGTCTTGTGAAAAATGTTATTTTAGCACCAAATTTGACTTTTTTACATAGGCAAAAAAAAACTGGTTTTTTCGTGAAACAACTTTATGAAAACATAGGATCCGAAGATGTATGCTGTAGAGACCTCACCTTTTACTAAAGGTTGAGATCCCCGTGTTTCGTCCTAGTCCCTGGATCGACTTGCTAGCACATACAGTTTAAGATGAAATATCATAACATTGCGTCAAATTCTATTACACGATGATCCAGAAAGTAAAAGGTTCGATACAAGGTGAATAGCCGAAGGCTAGCTCAAACCAAAGTAAACACACAGCGGAAAGCAAATGATACAGTGAGCCCCATCATCTTCATGCGCCACAGGCAAGTATGTTGGTTGTAGACTCGAGACCCTATTCGAAACCTCACTCGTCGTGTGACGAACCTGCAACGGTGAGTTACAGCCATAATCTCTGGTCAATACATTTGAATTGTATTGGCAAATGACACTTATGTGAATATAAATGGCACCTATCTTCTGCATGAATATTTGGCTGAGTGGAGTTATGGCTAATTTGCAGAAAGCAAGTTTTGTCCTATCCTTTTAAAAGACATTTTCATATAAAACAAGAGTACCACTGATAGACATCAGTGAACACCTTTGTAAATCTACAATTAATGAGTACCACCGATAGACATCAGTGAAATCCCAACCCTTGTTCACCCACCAAGTTTTAATTTATGAAATTGGGATGAGGAGATCTTCAACAGCTTCCTTGTCCAGTTGCTCAGAATTGTCCGTAACCGGTGACACGGCTAAGATCTTAGTTTTGTACTCTCGAGAGTTTATGCACCTTCACACCACGACTCAATCAACCCGAACATCCAAAACTACATCCAGAAGTAATTGCCCGCTCATCGGACCCACGCCAACCTACATCCCCTACATATACTGGTCACGACGAAATCGGGGTCTCGCAACCTACTCCATCAAGACAGAGCCCATTTGACATGTGGCTGCACTGGAAGCTACTAAACAAAGAGAGTCTACAATCCCTTTAAGCCTGGGTGACTTTCCACAGTTGTGCGCTTCCACCAAGGGTAATTACCATAGACATGGACCCCCTGAGTAGCCACCCACCTCAGTAACCAACCAGCACCCAGGTAGTTCATTGATTCATTTTAGTTGTTTTCACTATCCAACTAATCAAAACATTTTCATAGCTTGTCTAAGCATTCTACCAAGTTCAATGCGACTAAGTTCAAGGTGGGGGATGGCTACACACTACATAGGAGCATAGCATAATATAATACTCAATAACAAACCTATCATGCATACTACAGAAAACACTAAATGCAAAATAGTAAAAATAGTAGGACATTTATGAGTGTCACTTGCCTTGGCCACAAGCAGGGGAAGAGCAACAATCCCAAATGGCTAGGCACTCCGCACAATCTATAAATGACACAAATCAAACATACAAACAATTCCACACATATGCACAATACAAAAACAATGCTATGCATGTATGAATGCAAACAACATTGTTAAATTGTTAACCACTTTATTAGTTCTCTGGTTGCTAAAATGATGCCTGATGACATGAGCAAAGTATTAATGCAATATTATTATTGAAAACATTTTGAAACATTAGAGGGCTTATATGCAAAATTGATACTTTTGTAATTTATTGATCAATAAAATGGTAGTTGCTCTGGACAGAGGATGCAATTCTTGACATTTTAACAAAAGGATTCATTTTAAAAACATTTTTAAAACTCAAGTTTTGAATTAATGGCCGAAATGCCTCTCTGTATTTTGATCAATGTTAACAGATGCAACATGCAAAACTAATGATGCAACATTAAATTACATGTTAAGAGCTTTCAAATGATATAAAATTTGTTAAATTTGGATGTATGGTTTGCAAGTTATGAATTTTTGAAGTTTAATCAGATTTCTGTTTATTTAAACGAATCTAGGAAAATCGAATAATCATGGCCGTCCGATCTAACTTAAACGGACGCGCCAGATCCTCCGATACCGGTTCGCGATCTAAACAGAAAGGAGCCGTCAGATCTAGATCTAACGGTCCAGATCCTATTGACCTAAGATGGGCGGCGCCGGTGTGCCGGAGTAGCTCTGGTAACGGCGGCGCCATGGCCGGCGTACTCGAGCTCGACGAAAAAGAGGGGTCGGGCTACGACGTGGGTACCTAGAGACGGAGGAGGTCGAGGCGAGGTCGATGGTGGGGTCGCGGACGGAGGGGAAGTTCTGGTTCGCCGGAAATTCCTCGCCGGAGTTGGGGAGGCTGACGGTGGCATCGGGTTGATGATGATGTCGTAGTTAGGTAGCGAACTGGGGTATGGATCCATGTCCAAAAGATGCACACGGGTGATGGGGAGCCGCGGGCGCAAACGAGAGGGAGAGGGGTCGACGAGGCTCACCGGAGACGACGATGGATGGCGACGGTCGCGAGGCTCGGGTCGTGGATGAACTCGTCGATTCCACGATCCTACGGCCACCAAAAGATGTCAGCGAGGTACGCGAGATCGCGGCGGAGCAAGAGGAGAAAACGAGAGGGAGAGGGGTGGGCTGAAAGGACAAGAATGTCGCCTAGAGGGGGGGGGGGTGAATAGGCGATTAAAACTTTTCCGGTTTAGGCTTGATAATTGCGGAATCAAACTAGGTGTTTAAATTAACAAGCCAACAACCTAAATATACTGGGCTCACCTATGTGCACCAACAACTTATGCTAAGCAAGACAAGCAACAAGGTGATAGCAATATAGAATACTTCAAGCACGAAGGCTATCACAATGTAAAGTGCATAAGTAAAAGGCTCGGTATAGAAATAACCGAGGCACGCGGAGACGAAGATGTATTCCCGAGTTCCTCCTTTTTAGGGGAGTACGTCTCGTTGGAGAGGTGTGAGGCACCACAAAGGTCGATCTCAATGCCACAAAGGCTTCACCTTTTTCTCCGATGAACCACACCACAAAGGTTTGGTTCACCTTCCACTATCGGAAACCTTCAAGACGGGTTCCGGAGCCTTTACAACAACAATCCGAGGCACGACCCACAATTGGATTGGGGGCTCCCGAATGGCTACAATTGACCACAAAGGTCTCAACCACCACAAAGGCGTCTAGGGTCCAATGACCCAAGAGTAACAAGCTCACAAACTTTCAACTTCCACGAATCCTCGTGGAGAGCACAAACCGATGCACAAAGCAATGGCAGGAGCACAAGTGATCAAATCCTCCACTCTCAAATCCCACCAAAAGCAACTAATGCTTATGGGGGGAGAAGAGAGGAAGAACAAAGTAGGAGAAACACCAAGAACTCCAAGATCAAGATCTACTAGGTTCCCCTCACTTAGAGGGGGAATGGATTGGTTGAATTGTAGATCTAGATGTCCTCTCTCAAATCCCTCAAAGATATGTAAGAATAATGTGAGGAATTGAGAGGGGGCAAGCTTTTCAAAGGTCAACAATGGAGGAGAGAGAGGGGAAAAACGTGCTGCACCAAGGAAGAAGAAGGGGAGGGGTATTTATAGCCCCTCCCAAAAACTAGCCGTTGCAGACTTGGAGGCCGGATATTCCGGCTTAAGTCAGCACCGAAATATCCGGCCTACCGGAATATCCGCCCCCCTTTCAAAATAACCGGCCCAAATATCCGGCAAAGTCCAGAGGCTCGCACAAAGCGACACAAAATCGAGTTTTGCCAATTTTCCTGGGGGCCGGATTCCGGTCTGAATTTGACCCGGAATATCCGGTCTGCAGAAAACTGACAGAAACAACAATATGAAAACTGCAATATCTTTTTCATCCGGACTCCGATTTCGATGATCTTGGGCTCGTTGGAATCGCAACAAAGAGCTCTTCAAGATCATGCAGAGAAACATCATAGTATAACAAGGGAGGATTAAACCAAATGTAGAAAGTTAAACCTTCTCTATAAAAGAACAACCGGTAAATCCTCCAACATCAAAACTCAACAAGATATTCATCAAGACTCCGTTTTCTATGATCTTTGGCTTGTTTCAAAGATAATCACAAGCCATACAAGATCATGCATATACACATCATAGTCCATCATGTGAGGAGGAAACCATAAGGAGAGAGTTTGACCTCTCTAGAAAAGATAAGCCGGTAAAACCTCCAATATCAAAAACGCCACAAGATATGCATATGAAATCCGTTTTTGATGAACTAGAACTTGGTATGGAGATGAACACAAGCTCTAAATTCTCACATGGATAAAAGACAAATAAGAACCAAGAAAGATGATATGCCAAGTATGCAAAAGTTTGAGCTCTCCACAAAGATGCGATCAAGTTACTCACTTGAGAGCCCCTCTTGATAGAATGCCGTCTATCCTATAACCCAGTCTCCCACTAACACCACGAGACCGGTAAAATAGAAACCCTATCAAGATCATACCTTTGCCTTGAGCATTCCACTTGAGCTAGATGATGACGATCTTGACTCCCTCAAGTTGGAACATCTTTCTTGATTGTGCTTGCTAGCACATGCTTGATGAAAACTTCTCCAAATGCTCCCACATACTCCATTATGGGAGAGCCTCGCTAAGCTCCGTTTCACAAAGATGATGTCTTGAATCCTTCAAGACATACTTGCAATATGCTCAACTCTACACATGACCATTTTTCATATAAACCGTTGAATAGAGCATTGATCATCATGTAATCTTCTAGATTCCAACACATGAACTCCAATCTTTTCCTATGGACAAGATCTACAAGAATATCTCAATGCAAACATTAGTCCATAAGGATTGTCATTAATTACCAAAACCACGCATGGGGCAACACATGCACTTTTATGGGCGGAGCTCACCGGAATCGTCCACGGACAGCGGCGGCCCGAGGCGGAAATGGGGCTCCAAAACGAGCAGTCTGGCGGCGTATTTGGGCGCGCGAGCATGGGGAGAAGGAGAGGGGTGAGGAGGGATTCAAGAGCGCGGTCAGGGTGCCGTTGCGAGGCTCAGGCGAGTGGGGAGAGTGGCGAGTGCGCAACGTGGGCAGGTGGTTCCGGCGCGGGGCGAGCGGGTGGAGGTTGGGGAAGAGTTCGACAGGTGGGCCCCACCTGTCAGTGAGAGAGAGGGTGCGCGCGGGGGCTGGGCCGTTGCTACTGCTGGGTCGGTTCGGCCCAGTGGCAGTCCACTCTTTTTTTGTTCTTATTATTTCTGTTTCTATTTATTTGAACCCAAAAGAATTCAAACTAGATCCAAAACTTTTCAGAAAAAAAGGTAAAATATGTTTTGAATAGCTTATTCAGAATGTAATCTTTTGGCCATACTTAGGCCTCTAAAATAATTTAATAAAATCAAAATATTGTATAGGGCATACATAGGCCCTTTTTAATAATATTTCAATTTGGGTGTTTTATTTTGAGTTTATATTTTATAAATTTTTGTTTGAAAAGCAATGTTCACATGATGATGAATGCATGCATGGTTTTAAATTTTTCAAAATTCCAAATTTTCGGATTGTTACATATGCGCAAATAGTTTTTAGATTTTTTTTGACATTTCAAAATACATTTTAAATATGTTTTAAGTAGTGCGTTCATATGCACGCGGGAGCCAAACACAACTCCCAAACTTAGGGTAATCATTTTTCATAAAAATGACTTATGGTGAAGTAGAAAGCCAGTTAGATTTTCTTCGAAAAGAGAAATCACCGCGGCCTCTGCATCAAACCGATGCACACGGCCTAAGTTTATTGCAAAATGATTGGAATTTAAAAGTTACACATCACGTATCACATAAGGTGGCAATATTAATGAGCCAGCAAAAAATAGAAATGCTGCCAACAACATGATTGAAGATATGTCACACAACCGCCATCATGCGGTTGCATCCACACTCCATATGTCACTACTGCTCCACCGAAGGAGGAAAGAGCACATATGGATCCAATAGGAAGGTTTGTGTATGACCTGCCGATAATGGGAAACTCCATTGACTCTTAGCCAGGTTGTTCAAAGTAAGCAAGACCTTCTGGCCAAGGAACCACTTAACTATTTAAGCTTCCATAAGTATTTACGTAAAAATCTTGTATGAGCATTCATTTGATTCGTAGGAAGATTTTACTAGAATATAAATTTATGATAGTTAAATGCCACTTAAAGTATCTTGATCATTGGAGAGGGATTTCCCCATCAATATTTCAACCAAATTCAGCCACGATATCCACTTTTCACCAATGATTGTCCTTCTAAAAACATTGTTTAAAGGCGTATTAGCTAACACGTCTGTAGCAGTAACATTTTTATTGTGCACGATGTCATACATGGATGGATACTGCAAACATAAAGGAGTATTTCCCAACCAATTTGTATCCTCCCAAAACTGAATGGTCTGACTATTACTTAGAACGAAAGAACCCTCGTCAAAAAAACATTTTTTAATACTCATAAGCCCTTTCAAAGAAGAAGAAGAATGTGGGTTTAGTCTCAACTTGAGAAAGTGTTTCATCATGAATGTATTTATTACATAACAACTCGTGCCATACTCCATGTATATGGAGTAGTTTGAACAACCATTTGCTGAGAAAGCACTTATTTTTTAAGATGAAGGACCTAAATTCATCTTCCCTTTGGTCTTTTGGGAAAGAAATAACATTTCACTTTGTTAGTTTGTTAGCCGATACTTTTCTTGTCTGGCCATTTTGCTAAAAAATAAGAGGGGTCAATACAAGTCTAGTCTTTATGTTACCCCTTTTGGTATCTTGAAAAACGAAAGAAAAAACAACGGTAAACTAGTTAGAGGAATTAATCAACACTGGACTATCCCCATATGAGAGAAAACTAACAAAGTGGTTCAAAATGGTTCATTCAAAATGGTTCTACACCAGTTTCCATTACTTATTGAACAATGTCAGATAATGAATATGAATTTTAAGATATTTCAAAGGAAGTGGGCCAATGTCACACCCAGAATATGCCTATATTCATTCCAAATCTCTCGCTTTGAAAAAAAATATTGCTTTAAGAAAAAATGATTTTGAGGCCTGATAATTGTTCAAAGAAACATAACATTTATTTCATGTTCACTGCTTTCTCTAAATCTGTCGGAGACTGGTCCCTGGAACTAGGGATATGTCTCACAGAGGCCAGGAACGAGTGGGGGGCTGAACACGCTGTCAAACAACCCTCAGCTACCTCGGTGACGGTGCTCATCGAGCTCGGTGAGGGACATCACGACAGAGAGTAAACACGAGCCGCTACCCAGGTTCAGGCCACCGCGAGGTGTAAGACCCTACTCCTGCTTGGTTGTATTGCGCTGCTTATGGAGGTTACAGTACAATGAGCTCGCAGAGGCTCGTGCTTTGCTAGGGAGGAACTATGGTGGAGGATGCTCCGTCTTCTCCCTTGCGGTCTGTGGCTAAGCTGCAACTGGTCGAATCTGGATCCGGAATCCCCCTTCCTGGTCGTACACTGCCCCCTTTTATAGGTGCCTCGGACCTCTTCCCCCCAATTCATTAGGCGGGAAGGGCTACCACATGGTGACGAAGGAGGAGGACGGTGCACGGCCACGGGACTGTCCATGGACTCGGTCCATGGCAGGAAGCTACGTCCTCTTGGCAGGAAAAAGCCACCGTCCATCCAGGATGGTGGGCTGGCGCTAGAGAGGCCCGTGGGGTGCCCCACGGTGACGTCGGCATGGAGCGGAGCGGCCAACGGTCCCCTTATCACCGAAATGGCAATTCGTGTAGTCCGCTTTGCTTGGTGCAGCTTTGTTAACCACTTTTATCACCAAAGAGGCAACTGCGGCGTGGTCGTCACCGCGCGCAAGCACGCGCGTCACTCTGCGTCGGGCGCAGAGGCCATGTGCGCTCTGTCGCGGAGACAGAGCTTGCTTTCACCCGAAGGAACGTCGCGAGGGCAGGGTTGCCTCGCCGAGGTCTTTGAGTATTTGACGCCTCGCGAGGGAGGCGCAGACGTGCGTCAGGACTTAGCGACATCTTCGATGGGAGAGGCCCTCCCGAGGGAAAAGTCTCTCGCGAGCCTCACCAGGCTGAGACGCCTGGTCCTTAGCAGAATATTCGGCAGAGTGTTGAGGGCTGTGGCAGGCCGGCCCGTGGTACCGTGGTTTCCACTGGGCCGACAGTAGCCCCCGGGCCCGCGATGGGCACGCTGGAGTCTTGTGGACGTAGGCGAAGCGTCGTGGGCCCAAAAGAGCCTGCCTGGCCCAAGACACGTGGCGTGCTACGGCCGCCCATGATGCCACGATCTCCTCGGTAGTAACGGGTGTAGTGGCAGGGTCCACCACGCCTGTGAAATGGTTTGCTGAGGCGATAAAGCCTGAGAGCCCGGTGCAGAAACCCACTACTCTGCTCATCGCCTTTCGCCTCCTCCTTCCCAGAGCACGCGCCTTCTCCGAGCTTCTCCTTCTCCACATCCTAGCTGCGATGGCGCCCAAGAGGGCCGCAACATCTAGGAAGGGCAAGGCGATGGTGCAGGCGAGCGAGCCTGCCGCGATGAGGCAGGACGGCGCTGGTGGGGTACCGTGTCGGCACGGAGGCGCAGCTGGACAAGTTGCGCCATATGGCGGCCTCCGAGACCAATGAGTGGAGTGCCACAGTGCTCAAGCCGGCGTGCGCCCTCGGCGTCCTTGGCGCCGGCTTCTACCCCATCTTCCTTCACACCCTCTTCGCTGGGCTCGTGCCTCCCTTTTCCGACTTCTTCCTGGCGATTCTGGAGTTCTACCAGATCCAGATTCTCCACCTCCATCCCAACTCCATCCTCATCCTCTCCATCTTTGCCTACCTTTGCGAGGCATACTTCGGAGTTAAGCCCTCGGTGTCCCTCTTCCACAGCTTGTACGCGCTCCGGTTCACGGTGAACAACGAGCTGACGGGGTGCGTCTCCTTCCGCATCACTGACGGCATGAGCAGCGTCTACATTCCCATCGTGTGGGCCGGCGAGGCCGCTGTCTCCAATGTGTCGAAGAAGGTGGAGGACTTCTACAAGCGGTGGTTCTTCGTGGACACCGGGAGAGCGAGTCAGTTCTTCCAGGTTCCCGATGCACCCCCGACGAAGAGGAGATGCTGGACGAGCGATCCTCTCGAGGGCCCAACACTTGGCGGCGTGGTCCAGCGTTTGGCTGAGCTTCGCGAGGCTGGCCTCACTGGCCAGATGGTGGTCAAGGACTTCGTGAAGCACCGCATCGCTCCGCTCCAGGCGCACACGGAGCCGATGTGGATGTACTCAGGCCCGACGGACGAGATGCGCCTGAGTTCTGCCCTCTTCCAGAGGGCGGACATGGACGACATCATGGAGGTCCTCTTCACCTCTCCGTCCATCCCCAACCCGGCGTCTCACTTTGCGGAGCCGCTCCACAGGTTCGAGATCGAAGCTCGACTTAAATTCGTGGAGTCGATGCCCGAGTTCGACCTGTGGGGCTTGGTGCCTGAGGGGCAGGTCGGGCCCCGCAACAACCCGGAGTCGGCGTCGCAGGTGATGTCGGCCGATGATGAGGAGAGGACGACGGAGACGCCCGTGATGTCGGGCGCGAACGTTGATGGCGCCTCGGGGGCCCCAATCCCTCAGCGGGGAATACGAGCCCCTCGAGGGACGCACAGCCTAAAGCTGAGATCCACGAGATCTCCTCAGGCAGCGACGGCCTGTACCTCATCGTCCCTTCGCGACGCATAGAGGAGGAGGAGGAGAGCGACGACGAGGAGGCCCTGTTAGGCCGCCGCGAGCCCCGCACCAACGTGAGCCACGACAGGCCCGCCGGGGATCAGAAAGGGGCGGAGGCAAGCGCCCCGCAGCCGCGGCGGGCGGCGAAGAGGTGGGTAGACACCGCTGAGTAAGCCTCGCATTTCCTTTCTTTTCAGGATGTGTTCTCAAGTGCCCCTCTTGAGGAATTTCTGCTTACTTTCCTTGCCAGGCTCCCCGCAGGGACGAAGCGACGCAGACTCCGGAAGGTCGGAGAGAGCTCTGGTGCTGCGGCGGCGTCTGTTGCGCCCACTGCTGGGGGCCACCTCTTGAGGCTGCGCCTTCCCCTCCTCCTGCGGGAGAACGCCGCGAGGAGGGGGAAACTGAGGCGACGGTACCGTCGCCTGCGCGGCCCGACACTTCCCCTGCGTGGCAGGAGAAGGCAACGGAAGAGACGGCGGCGAAGGCCGCGGCGTCGGCGGAGAAACGCGTCGACGCTGAGACGGAGGGGGCCACCGCGCCGCCGCCTTCACCAAGCATGGGCCCTGAGGCGACAGTGGCGGACTCCGAGGCCGCGGCGGGAGCGGCCATGGCGGGACAGGCCGATCCTGCCCCTGGCGATCAACAGGACGTACTCCAAGGGCCGAAGGACGCCGTGGGCCGCGGCGAGGACACTACGGGCCCCCGAGAGGCCCCCGACGCGGAAGAGGGAGAAGGCTCTCACCAGAGCCCCCATGCGCGACCTGAGTCCGCCCCAAGCCCGAGGCACCGTGCTCTGGGGCCTTCGGCGAGCATCGAGGCCTCGGGCCCCTTGGCGACGCGTGGGCCCTGGTCTTGCGGGGCCGACGCCGGAGCGCAGCTCGCCGCGACTCTGTTTTTCGCTTGGAGAGGGAGGTGCTCGACAGGCTTGAGGCCCAGCACGCCGAGGAGGAACTCGCCGAAGCAGAGGAACGCGCCGAGCTTGCGCGGGCTTGGACTCACCTTCGCGAGACCGTAGAGCGCTGCCGTCAGGAAGACGCGGCGGCCCAGGTGCGGCGTGAGCAGGCGAAGCGCTTCGCTGAGGAGGTCCGTGCCAGCGTGGTCCGCGAGGCCGAAGAGACCCTCGGGCAGATCAAGGTTGAGCGCGAGGCTGTCGCGGCTGGACGCGAGGCTCTCGAGGCGGAGATCGCCGCCAAGCACCAGGAATTCGCGGCTCGCGAGAAGAAGATCATCGCAGACTCTGAGTCTGTGAGGGCAAGCCTGGAGAAGTTCCGCGAGGACCTGGGCACCCGCGATCAGCTGCTGGCGCAAGCGTGAAGAGCACGTTGATCAGGTCGAGAGGGACCAATCTGCGCAGCGGGAGAGCCTGGAGGCCCGTGAGAGCAAGGTGGCCCAGGACGAGGCCAGCTACAAGGATCGCCTCGAGAAGGCCAACGCCAAACTTCGCTCGAAGGCGGATAAGATGGCGGAGGAGTCCGAGGCCAAGATGAAGCTCCTCCACGACCGCTGCTCCCAGGAGTTTGCGTAGAAAGCCCAGCTCCAGGAGGAGCGCTTCAAGGGGAAGCGCGATGAGCTCAACGCCCGCATTGTGGAGCTCGAGAAGGAGAGGAAGCGGTTGGCTTCCCGTCTTCAGAATGCCAAGGACGCCCAGGCCCGTGCGGAGCAGGACGTCGCTGCTCTGGCGGAGGACCTAAACGAGGTCCAACAGCAGGTGGCGCCCGTTGTGCAGCTTGTCGAGGAGGCTCGGGACGGCGCGCAAGCTGCGCGGCTCTTGACACGCCAGCGAGAGCGTATGCTCCACTCCCTGGTGGTCCGCGCGCGGGCCGTTGCGGACCGTCTGGGGGCCGAGACCCCCGCGTTCTCTGTCGAGGGGAACGCCGATGCCGCCACATACCTCATCACGGCTCCTCACCAACTTTGAAGGGGCCATGCCGAGCCCCGACGACCTCGTCGACACGGAGAGCCACGAGCTCCTTGGCATCGCGGTTGGTTGCGTCTTCGCCAACCTCGCACGCCTGCATCCTGGCTTCGACTTCAAGACCGTGATGGAGCCCGTCGAGCAGAGGCATGCCGCGGAGCTAAACACCGCGGTGTGGGAGGACGTGGAAAGGTTCGTCCAGCGCTTCAAGAGGGTTGAGGTCGAGCAGGACCCGACCCCGGAAGACGATGGCGAGGAAGGCGCTGAGGAGGACGACGAGGCTGCCGACGGCGAGGACAACGAGCTGCTCCTGTGGCGTGGCGTGCCTCGGGAGGCCTTTTATCTCTTTTTCATGTCTTTTCGCTCTACATCGTAAGGACCCTGTTTCCAGCGCAATGGCACCGCCGCTCGGTATATCAGAGTCAGGGCTCGACAAGGCCGGAGGGTGCGTGAGGCTTGGAGAGGTAAGGGCTCTCGAGGCACGATGCTCGGGAGCCCCCCTTTGACGTGCAAGCAGCCCATGAGTCATAAGAGAGAAAAGGGAGCTCGAGAGGCGAAAAACCAGCGTGGGAAATTCAACAAGTTTGCGCTCTACGTCGTAAGGACCCTGCTTCCAGCGCAATGGCACCGCCGCTCGGTATGTCGGAGTCAGGGCTCGACAAGGCCGGAGGGTGCGTGAGGCTTGGAGAGGTAAGGGCTCTCGGGGCACGATGCCCGGGAGCCCCCCTTTGACGTGCAAGCAGCCCATGAGGCAAAAGACCAGCGAGGGGAAACTCAACAAATTCTAGACTTAGCTTTTGCGAGACGTTCGTCTTGTAGAGGGCATCGTGTTCCCTGATGAGGCGTTTTTGCTCTCGGGGTTGCCTGGGGCTGACCTTGGAGTCTCGCAGTCTTGTAGGAGGCATCGTGCTTCCTGCGTTGGACAAACATGCATACCCACAAGCAATACACGGTTGTGCAACTCATGCGCGCTCATAGGTTTCCTCATGTGTGTCTCGCGAGGAGAGTAAGCACCAAGTTCCTTGGTGAGGTGACGTGCATGGGAGCAGGCCCATGAGTTCAGAGCTCGGATCCTTTGGGTTTGGCGATGCTGCTGGGATGTTCCCGAGGCACAGGCACCGTGCTCAGCCCCCGCTCGCGAGATACGCATGGGGAGAAGTGTGAGCGTGAACGATTACAGAAATCATATGCTTACCGCGGCAATATTACATAACGGCGCTAAGGCCCATAGGTTCATGCTGCCATGAAATTGTTCATTACACTTGGCGTGGCCAAGATAAATTCCGCCATGTCTGAGCATGGGGTTCCACACGGAGTGGCTGGGGCTTCTCGCGGCCCGTGGCGACGTGTTGTAGAGAGAGCTCAGATGATGTAGCCCCTCGTGGAGGGAAAGGCTTTGTCAAGCTGGGGATGTGATGGCACGTGCCTCCCTCTTGAGACAAAAAATGCCTGCCACGACTGATCACTGGTAGAACTTGCGCAGATGCTCGATGTTCCACGGGTTTTTGACTGGAATGCCGTCTTCCGTCTCGAGCCGTGCTGCGCCGGGCCTGGAGACGTGCACGACCCTGAAGGGCCCATCCCACATGGGTGAGAGCTTGTGGAGGCCTTCCCTGGAGAGTATCCTCCTCAGGACGAGGTCGCCAGTCTCGAGGGTGCGTGGGCGTATGTGGCGGCTGTGGTAGCGGCGGAGGTCTTGCTGGTACCTTGCCGCCCGGAGGGCAGCATGGCAGCGGATTCCCTCGAGCAGCAGCAGGTCATTGTTGCGGATGTCATCCTGGTTGGCTTCGTTGAAGGCGAGGACTCGCGGGGATCCGTGCTTAAGCTCGTTGGGGAGGACTGCTTCAGCTCCGTAGACGAGGGAGAACGGCGTTTCACCAGTGGGCTTCGTGGCTGTTGTGCGGATGGACCAGAGCACGGATGGGAGCTCATCAATCCAGTTCTTGCCGCTGGCCTTGAGGCGATTGAAGCTTCTTGTCTTGAGGCCCTTGAGCACTTCAGCATTTGCTCGTTCAGCTTGCCCGTTGCTTCGTGGGTGAGCCACCGAGGCGTAGCAGATTTGGGTGCCGAGGCTGCCGCAGTAGGACTTGAAGACGCCGCTGGTGAACTGTGTGCCGTTGTCGGTGATGATGCGATTTGGTACGCCGAAGCGGCAGACCAGACTCCTGATGAATTTCACCTCCGACCTCGCCGGGATGGTGCACACTGCTTCAACCTCTGCCCATTTGGTGAACTTGTCGATGGCGATGTAGAGGTAGCGGTAGCCCCCGAGCGCTCGTGGGAAGGGTCCCAGGATGTCCAGCCCCCAGACCGCGAAGGGCCATGATAGCGGGATGGTTTGAAGTCCCTACGTAGGCTGGTGGATCTGCTTGGTGGAATTGGCATGCCTCGCAAGATTGGATGATGGCGGTGGCGTCCTGAAGCATCGTAGGCCAGTAGAAGCACTTCTGAAAACCTTCCCCACGAGGGTGCGCGAGGATGAGTGATGACCACATTCTCCACTATGTATGTCCCTGATCAGCTGCGACCTTCTTCGAGGGGACGCATCGCAACGCGATCCCATTGGGCGCTTACGGTACAGATCTCCCTCATGGAGTCAGTATGACTTGGCCTGCCAGCGATTCTTTCTGCTTCTGCATCTTCTTCAGGGAGGACTCCGTCCTGCAGGTACTCCTTGATCTCGACGATCCAATCTGCTGCTTGATGCACCAAGGTCATCAGCAGGCGATCTCCTGAGGGCGGACCGCAGTCTGGTGCTCCAATTGTTGGCGCTGGTGGGAGTTCCTCGTCAATGTCCATGCCAGCTGCTTCTTTCGGCTGTTTGACTGATGCCTTGGTAAGACTCTCCTCGAACACGCCTGCTCGCTGTGCTTCCCTTCTTGATGCACGCTTCGCGATGTCATCCGCCTCCTGATTCTCTCCTCGTGGGATATGCATGAGTTCCATTCCTCTGAAGTGCTTGTCGAGCCTGCGGACCTCCTCGAGGTAAGCGGCCATGTGGCCGTCTTTAGGCTTGTAGCTCTTGTTAGAGAAGTTGACAAGGAGCTGGGAGTCGCTCTTGATGAGTATGCGCTTGACGCCGAGAGCGATGGCAGCTCTGAGCCCAGCGAGGAGGCCTTCGTACTCAGGGATGTTGTTGGAGACCTTGTCGCTGTGCGTGAAGCATAACTGGACGGCGTAGAAGAGCTTGTTGCCTATTGGTGAAGTCAGGACAATGCTAGCCCCCGCGCTTTGGCGTGCGAATGCCCCATCGAAGTGCATGGTCCAGTAGTTGGGCGCTGTCCCTCCTGATGATGCGGCCTCTTCCTCTTGAGGCTCTTCCTGGCACGTGTCCGTCCACTCGGCCGTGAAGTCCGCCAGCACCCTGCCCTTGATGACCCTGGTGGTGTCGAACTGCAGCTCGATGCCCCATCCTGCGACGCGATCTGTGGCGTTTGGGTTGCGCAGGACTTGCTCTAGGGGGTACGATGTGCACCAGCTTGATGGGGTGGCCCTGGAAGTAGTGACGTAGCTTCCTGGAGGCGATGAGGAGCGCGAAGAGGAGTTTCTGCTGCATGGTGTACCGCTCGCGAGCATCCCGTAGCACTGTGCTGACGAAGTAGATGGGGTGCTCGACAAGCGTTGTCGGTGGTACTTCAGCGCTGGGCTCTTCGCGGTTCTCTTCAGGGGCCTTGTCGAGGTTTTCTTGCGGCAGGTCCTCGGCGAGGACGTTCGTTGGTCGCGCGGGCTCGGCTTGAGGCTCGGGGCTGGGGAGGCTGCTTCCTTGTCAGGGGGCTCTGGGCTTGGCGGGGCAGTGCTCTTCTTGGCGAGGACCGGCTCTTCCCTTTCTGCCACCAGGACCGCGCTTGCCGTCTGAGGAGTGGCTGCTAAGTACAGCTTCAGGGGCTCGCGAGGTCGTGGGGCGACCATGATTGGTGGGCTGGCCAGGTACTACTTCAGGTCTACGAATGCCTTGGCTGCTTCTGGCGCCACTTGAATGTTTCGGACCTCTTCATGATCTTGAAAAACGGCAGCGCCCTCTCGCCGAACTTGGATATGAACCGACTGAGGCTGGCCACGCATCCCGCCAGGCGTTGCATGTCCTTGAGGCGACGAGGTGGCTGCATTTCTTCTATGGCCCTGATCTTGTCGGGATTTGCCTCGATGTCACGATGAGACACTAGGAACCCGAGGAGTTTGCCTGATGGTACCCCGAAGACGCACTTGGCGGGGTTCAGCTTGATGTTCACCTTACGCAGGTTGGAAAAGGTCTCCTCGAGGTCCTTCAGGAGTGTGTGCTCTTCGCGAGTCTTGACCACGATGTCGCCGATGTAGGCTTCTGCGTTTCTCCCCATCTGAGCCCCCAAGGCGGTCCTCATGAGCCTCTGGAACGTGGCACCGGCATTCTTCAGGCCGAAGGGCATGCAGACGTAGCAGAACACACCACAAGGGGTGAGAAATGCTGTCTTCTCCTCGTCCTCCTGCGCCATCTTGATCTGGTGGTAGCATGAGAAGGCATCCAGAAAACAGAGGAGGTCGCAGCCGGCGGTTGAGTCCACGATCTGGTCTATCCTTGGCAGTGGGTATGGGTCCTTGGGACAGACCTTGTTGAGGTCGGTGTAGTCGATGCAGAGCCGGCCTCCACCGGTGTGCTTGGGGACGACCACCGTGTTGGAGAGCCAAGTGGGATGTGCAACTTCTTGAATTATGCGTGCTTCTCTTAACTTTTCTACTTCCTTGACGATGAATTCTTGCTTCTCTGGCGCTTGGCGCCGTGCTTTCTGTTTCACTGGGCGTGCGTTTGGACACACGGCTAAGTGGTGCTCGATCACCTCCCCGGTACTCTGGACATATCTGACGGTGTCCATGCGAATATGTCAGAGTTTGCCCTGAGGAAGGCGACGAGCGCGCTTTCCTATTTGATAGGCAAGCCAGCGCCTATGGTGACGCTAGCCCCGAGCCGCTGGCGTCCAGCGGCACCTTCTTCGTGGCTGTCATTTCCTGAGAGAACAGCTGCTTCTTCTTCGCCGGCCTCGCGGGGGGCTCCCCCGCGTCCTCGTCAGCAGGAAATGCCACCGCAATGGCCTTGTAAGCATGCTCGACAGAGCACACGGCGTCCTTGACTTGGCCGCGGATGGTGATAGTGCCGCTGCAGCCTGGAAACTTGACGATGTTGTAGGCGTGGTGAGTGACAGCCATGAACTTCGCGAGGATGGGGTAGCCGAGGATGGCGTGGTAGGGCAGGCCGATGTGCGCGACGTCGAAGTCGATGAGCTCAGTGCGGTAGTTTTCTTGCGTTCTGAAGGTGACCGGAAGCCTCACTTGCCCCAGCGGGGTGGTGATACCTTCTGTCACCCCCCGAGAAGGGCCTGGTGGGCATCAGCCGCTCATATGCACTAGTACAGAACGACACATAGGATACCCCTCTATGGAAACGGCAGAACAAAAACAACGGAGTTTCTACAGTATTCATCACAATGGTCACTGTTAAAAGAAATTGCATGTCCCGCGCGCGACACAAAGGCAACGAACCAAAATAATTAACCGTAGCCGATATATCTGTAACGGTTAAAAAGTGCAACCGTATGCAATTAAAGCTCCATGCAATAAATACTCCTGAGCGGCCCAACGCTAGATTTTTCTAAGTCCACGACAACTCCTCTGCCTTATCCTCTCCCACAGCCGCACACCCCCTCTACACCTACCTCCTCCTGGCCGGCGGTTGCGATGTAGCAAGCAGCGACCAGAGAAGTCCATCTACGCCGTCGACGACCATGGACGGGGCCTCCCGTGAGCAGGATGGCGCGGTGGCCAGATCCACACAGGAAGAAGGTGATATTTTTCCACGAGCAGGACGACGCGGTGGCCGTATGCGCGCGGGGCGAGCACGCTACTGCTGTTTGGCGGCCGATCTGGCGCGAGCATGGCCAGTGATCGACAACGCTCGCGGCAACTGCGGCCAGATCGCCCCCAGCACGACCGTCTTCAGCCAGGTCTCGTTGAGGTGCGCAGCTTCGATTTGGGTACCCGCCAGATCCCTCCACCTGCGGCTTCTCCAGCACAAGGTACGCAACTAATTAGAACTACAAGTTGATTTTGGTCCCCCGCCAGATCCTTCCACATACATGCTCTGATTTGGATTTCCCGTTAGATCCGTCCACCTGCTAGTACTTGACTTTCAGCTTAAGATCTTTCTAGGATGCAAGAGTGGCTGGCTGGCAGAGTATAGGCCATCGTCGTTGCTTGTGCTTTCTCCATGGTTCGATAAAGTTTGGCTAATTCCTAGCTCCTCTAGCTTCGTAAAGCTTCCTCAACTGCTGCTTCCACTTTGTTTCGTGAAGTTTAACTTTCTTTCGTTTATTGTTCTTTTATTGGTTGGTGCGGTTTGCGATGGAAAATCTCTAGTGCTTGCGCTGTTTATTCTCATGTGGTATTTGCTACTATGAGCCTAGGACATGAGTAGATGTCAAATAGCTCAGTATAACATTGATTTCGTTACTGAATCTCATCTGATTTGGTACAATGACTTAGGTGATTGGAGATGAAGTCGATGCTCAGAGGATGGTGTGACTGGACTTGGTCGAGGCGATTATCTGGGTGTATTTTCTGCTGTGAGGATGTTAGCGGCATCAATTGTTGGATTCTGTTTTGATGTGTATTTTGTGATGAACCGTGTGACTTTTCTAAGAGTATAGTATAATATGTATTCTGATGTGGTATAGTTGAATATATCATTGATTGCTTCTGTGCTTCCTGTATCGCTACAGTGCTTCCTGTATCTACAATGCGTCCTGTATCGCTACAGGACGTTCCCTATTTTTTTTAATATTATATGATCTTCAAAGGAAACAGACAAAATAACCGTTGCATATATCTCTCTTCACATCAGTCACAGAGTCAGGGCAACGGATGCTTTCTCCGATGCCATTGAGGGTTTGCGCCCGTTGCCATAGTGTCGTTCTGTACTAGTGATGGCACTTGAAGCTTCTCGAAGGTCTCGACGGAGATGACGTTCAGGTCTGCACCACCATCTATGAGCGTCTTGGTGACGGCGATGTTGTTGATGGTGGGAGTGCACACCAGAGGGATGGTGCCCACGGTCTTGGTGGACTTTGGGTGGTCGCTGGAGTCGAAGGCAATGGGGTATTGCGACCACTTGAGGGGCCGGGATGCCTCAATCCCAGGAAGCGCGGCGTTGACCTCGCGAGAGAGCTGCTTGAAGTGGCGGTTGGACCTGGAAGCCTGAGCCCCGCCGAGGATGCATGCTGCCCCACGAGGGACCTGGTAGCCCCCAAGGTCCTCATCAGGGAGATTGTTGTTTTGCCCGGCGGGGTTCTGCTGGAAGGCATTCGCTTGAGGGTTTCGTTGGTAGTTGTCGTAGTTGTTGTTCCAGCGTCCGGCCCCGCGGCCGCCGCGGCTACCGCTGCGGCCGCCGTGACCACGGCGCTTTTCTCGGCTGTCGCGGATCTTCTTGAGCTCCCAGCAGTCTTCAGTTGCGTGGTTGTGCTTGTTGTGGTAGACGCAGAATGGGCGATCATCTGTCTTGCCGGCGTCCGCCGCTGGAGTGGCAGCGCGCTTTTGCTTGGCGTCAGGCTCTGCCGCGAGGATAGTTGTGACCTTGCTCTTCTCGCTAGCCTTTTTCTTGGGCTTAGACCCCTCAGGAGGCTCTTACTCTGTCTCTTGCTTGACGAAGAGGCGACCTTCTTCAGCCTTGGCGCACTTGTCCGCCAAGTCGAAGAGCTTCACCACGGAGGTGAGGTTGTCGTGGATGCCGAGCTTCTCGCGCATCCTGACGTCCGTGACGCCCGCTCCGAAGGCAGAAATGACCTGCGTGTCGGAGATGTTCGGGATCTTGTTGCGGACTTGGCTGAAGCGCTGGATGTATCTGCGGAGGGTCTCGCCAGGCTTCTGGCACACAGCGCGGAGGTCATTGGAGGTGAGGGCGCGCTCGTACGTGCCCTTGAAGTTCGCCCCGAAGCACTTGCACAGATCCTCCCATGAGTCGATGGAGTTCTCGGGGAGGTTCAAGAGCCACGAAAGTGCAGCGTCCTTGAGGGCTATGGGGAACCAGTTGGCCATCACTTTGTCGTCACCGCCTGTGGCCTGGATGGTCACGGTGTAGAGTTGCAGAAACTCCAGGGGGTTGTTCTTGCCGTCGTAGCACGGAGGAAGGTCTGGCTTGAACTTGATTGGCCAGACGACGCGACGCAGGTTGCGGGTGAACGCGGTGCAGCCCGTGGCGTACGTCACGACGCCGTCGGCGAGCGTGTGGCGGTTCTGGCGCCCTGCAGCTGCGACGTCCTGGACGGCGCGGTTGTGGCGGTCCCGCTGGCGCTCGTTTTCCCCGCGCGCGTCCGCCGGCGCCCGCTGCACGATTTGGCAGTCATGCGCGAAGAGGCGTGCGACGCGGCTGCGCGGTTGTTCCCAACCGGTGCTCCAGCCGGAGGAGGTGGCGGAGGCGGAGGCGGAGGAGGAGGAGGAGCGCCGTGCGCTACGTTCCCTGCGTGCCCGGAGTGGTGCACCAGTGAGTGAGAGGGCGCTGGAGCGGGCACAACAGCGGCGTTGACGAGCTCGGTGACGCGGTCGAGCCAGCCGTCGTGGCCCGCCTGCGCGAGGCGGTAACGCAGTAGCTCCTGCGCCATGAGCAGCGCAGCGCTTGGGCTGGGCGCCGCCCGACCCTGCGTAGAGGTGGCCCGGCTTTTGGACGGGTGCAGGGAGGAAGCTTTCTCGTCGCCGTCGCCGTCCTGGTCTTCTGGGTGCTCGACGCAGGGCTCAGGGCCGGCGTTGCGCTCTGGAGCGTTTCTGGCGCGCGAGCGGCCACGCGGGTTGCGGTTGACGACGGGCTCGGTGTCGGCCCTGCCTGACGTCCGGTGCGCGAGACGTTCAGCACGTGTCTCGGCCATGGCGGAGTAGAGGTTGAAGACGTGCCTCAGCCCCCTACCTAGCGCGCCAAATGTCGGAGACTGGTCCCTGGAACTAGGGATATGTCTCACAGAGGCCAGGAACGAGTAGGGCGCTGAACACGCTATCAAACAACCCTCAGCTACCTCGGCGACGGTGCTCGTCGAGCTCGGTGAGGGACATCACGGCAGAGAGTAAACACCAGCCGCTACCCAGGTTCAGGCCACCGCGAGGTGTAAGACCCTACTCCTGCTTGGTTGTATTGTGCTGCTTATGGAGGTTACAGTACAATGAGCTTGCAGAGGCTCGAGCTTTGCTAGGGAGGAACCATGGTGGAGGATGCTCCGTCTTCTTCCTTGCGGTCTGTGGCTAAGCTACAACTGGTCGAATCTGGATCCGGAATCCCCCTTCCTGGTCGTACACTGCCCCCTTTTATAGGTGCCTCGGACCTCTTCCCCCAATTCATTAGGCGGGAAGGGCTACCACATGGCGACGAAGGAGGAGGACGGTGCACGGCCACGGGACTGTCCATGGACTCGGTCCATGGCAGGAAGCTACGTCCTCTTGGCAGGAAAAAGCCACCGTCCATCCAGGACGGTGGGCTGGCGCTGGAGAGGCCCGTGGGGTGCCCCACGGTGACGTCGGCTTGGAGCGGAACGGCCAACGGTCCCCTTATCACCGGAATGGCAATTCTTGTAGTCCGCTTTGCTTGGTGCAGCTTTGTTGACCACTTTTATCACCAAAGAGGCAACTGCGGCGTGGTCTTCACTGCGCGCAGGCGCGCGCGTCACTCTGCGTCGGACGCAGAGGCCATGTGCGCTCTGTCGCGGAGACAGAGCTTGCTTTCACCCGAAGGAACCTTGCGAGGGCAGGGTTGCCTCGCCGAGGTCTTTGAGTATTTGACGCCTCGCGGCGCAGACGTGCGCCAAGACTTAGCGACATCTTCGATGGGAGAGGCCTTCGCGAGGGAAAAGTCTCTCGTGAGGCTCACCAGGCTGAGACGCCTGGTCCTTAGCAGAATCTTCGGCAGAGTGTTGAGGGCTGTGACAGGCCGGCCCGTGGTACCCTGGTTTCCACTGGGCCGACAAAATCGTGCTTTGGGAAGAGGATAATGCCGTGGGCATACTTAAGAATGGAGGCTACTCCCTCGACAAAGTGTCGAACAAGCATGCATAATATTTTCTCCTAAAATCTTGTTCTAATTATGCAAATATTGTCATGTTTTTCCTTATTATTCACAAGTATGCATTTCCATCATGTGTGGGAGCACCATCTTATTTGTTTACTCCCTTTGTCCCGGTGCATGTGACGTACTCATTTTTTGTGTTTTAACTTTGACCACTAATTTAACCAATAATACATCTGCCATTTGTTATAAAACTTATATCATGAGAAACTTTATTTGAATATAAGTTCAATGGTATAACTTTCATGACGTACAATCTATTTGTTGATAAAATTGATGGTCAAACACAGACTGTGAAAAACATGTGTACCTCCTAGGGACAAAGTGAGTAGTTAATTTAGTTGTGCCAGATCTGTCTTGTTTTTCGTTGTAGTTAAACTAAATAAGCCCATGTCATCTTTCGCCCATCATGCAATGTCATATGAGAACGTCTAAATTTTGATCTACAGTTCATGGTTCAATCCCTGCTTACGTACCACCAACTTTAAATGCATATTTGAAATATATAGAAGTACCAAAAAAATGGTTGCACTATTGCAAGTTTGCAAAGCAGTAATCATACATGCTTATCAATGTTGACTTTCATATAAAGTAAAGTTTAAAAGCACTTAGGAGTCAATTTCATGTCACTTGTTCCTCCTTCTTTCATCTCTAATAATAGTTAGTGGGTTAGGGGACTTATACACCATACCTCAACCACTATCATTTCCTAACACTACAAGAAATATGCTGATACATGACCCTCTATTTTCGTCACTAAATTGTCACTATTTTTCATTTATGACGATTTTATGACCAAAAACAGATCGTCGTCAATCTACCGTCAGTAATCAAAAGTTACGACCTTTTTTCTGAAATCGTCATAATCATCTATGACGATTTCGGACCGTCATAAATTTATGACGATTCAATTTCGTCACTAGCAATCCAGCCACGCCACATCAGATCCTACGTGGCCAGTCCTACGTCGCAAAATTATGACGAAATCACATCGTCGTAAAAGAAAATCAGCCCGGTCCGTTTCGGTTATCTATCTGGGCCGAGCCCAGTAATTCCGCCTTTTCATTTCTGGTTCTTGCGTCTTATGGGTCAATTTTTTTGGGCCTTAGCCTGTTTGGCCTTTCTCATATCTAGACCATGGCCTGTTTTATTATGATCCATTTCACTTTTAATGATGTAAATTTTTTCAGATCAGTAGTTCTTTTAATATAATTGGGCCGTGGCCTTTTCAGAGCCCATAAAAAATTAATAGATAAAAACAAAAAGGCATCAATGGTCAGGCCATGGCCTTTTCCCGATCCAGAACTTCTGGGCCGTAGCGCTTTAGTTACAGAACACCAGCCCATTTTATTTAATGCCACTTTTTTTAGGTATGCATTTCAAAAAAATATCTCCAGAATTAGTCTGTTGCATCATATAAGTAACACACACAGATACAATGGCAATCACAGAATAACAAGCTCTACAAGTGCATTAACTAGATACAATCACAGATAACAAATTCCACGTCTCTTCAAACTTCTTCAGCCATGAGCTTCTTCGATAGCATTAATTTCTTAGGCCTAGACCTCATGTAAATGAGACGAACAGACATATGTTTAGACAATGTAGGCAATGACATGACCACACAAAAATATCTAAATATTAATTGAAGCTATGGTTCGAATCACTTATAGAGAAACCAGTAAGCAATCCTAATCACAAATGAGAGTATAGGAAAAATCAGTACACAGGAAACCGCTTCATACAACGCATTAAAAAACTAACAGCAACCAGCAAGCAATCATGTGGAGGATAACACAGCAGCCCAACAGAAGCTAGGGAACCACAAAAAAAAAAGCATGGGGCCCGCATGTCAGATTGGTCAAAGGCGTGTCACTCTCAGTGGGTCCCACCTGCCAGTGTGTTTAAATAACATCTACTAATAATGACACGTAACCAGAATGTGACATGTCAGCAGGACACATAGGCACAATAGATGATGTGGCAACAATAATTAACAATTGTGAACCACTACGACGATTCTAATTGGTCATAGCTGGCCATACTTCATGGCGAAGATTATGACGATTTCAGCTATGACCTTCTTGACTAAATCGTCGTAATTTTAGAGGGTTTTGCCCCCTCCAAACGGCGTGTGGCCATCTCGTCTAAAATCGTCATAATTTTATGACCAATTTGTCCACCGTCATTATGAAAAGGTCATATATCAGCACATTTCTTGTAGTGTAACAATCAGGGTTATTTCACCATTTTTCTCATAAGCATTGTCACAAGCATCTGAAGGACTGTCATTCCATAACTATAGACACCAATGTTTCTAAAATTAAAGCCTATTTTTCTGCTTGCACCACCAATGAAAATAATACTGTCTTTGTTAAACATAGATTTTACAGTCAAAATTAGAAATCATAGGGCACAAGTCTTGCTCCAGTAGAATGTTTTGGGGTTTAATATCGAAATACGTAAATGTCGGTGTTGTATTCACAGGGAAGTTATCCACACTGCCGATTGTTATATCAAATAATTTATCCCAATGACTATAAAATGTGGCCTTTGAATTGATGATATCATGTCTTTCAAGTGAATCATTAGGAATGTACTATTCATAGATGAGAGCCCTTTGGACCACCGCAGAAAAAACCATAAGAGAGACACCACATTAGCCCAATAGATATTGTTAACGATAGCTACCATTTTTTCTCTGCATTGCCCTTGGAGTCAGGAGTCACTTAGCATGTTGAGTTACAACTATTTGGCGGCCATTGGAGAGGTTTCCTCTATAAAAATCATCAAATCCACCTTGACCTAGCTTCGCAGTAATTTTTTTCTTATGCTTTTATCTTGTTGCGGTGAAGGGTTCCAATATTTTAAAAAAATGTTAGATTTTTGTATGCCATTAGATCTACCCTCTGTTCCCCTGCCTATTCTATGTTGCCCCTCACAATGCTTGGGTGTAGGGTTCCAATTTTGTAATAAATACGTCTCCCTTACGCATTTTGTTGCGGTGAAGGGTTCCAATATTTTAAAAGAATGTTAGATTTTTGTGTGCCATGAGATCTACCCTCTATTTCTTTGCCTATTATGTGGTGGCCTCACAATGAATAATGAAGTTGTGGAGACTTAATTATTTATGGACTACTTATGGATGTTACAAATGTTCCACCGGTATTTGGAAACATCCGCATGACTCCGGGCAGTGTCAGCAACCACGACCAGACATGTCAGTTTTCCAAGTCTAAAATATACTAGTCCCTAGCACACATGTGCAAGTCATGTTCCATGATATACATAAGATCGATCTGAATCTAATCATGTGGGTCAACATCTTGCTGAGGTGATCCTTCAAAACAAACCCAACTCATCTGCCATGTGTTGTCCCAATAAAAACACATAGGTTTATATAACTTTGGGTAGAATTGACTTCAATTAATTCATTTACTATATTCTAGCACAACCATCCTCCGCCCCTTGAGTAAAATTCCTCCATAAAGCACATCGAGTATCAATTCCTCAAGTGAAATTCCGCATCAATTATCCCCCATCACATTGAGTTAAATAAATATAATAATCATGTTGAATAAAAGTTAGAAGCCAGAAAAAATATCCAACGACTCAATCCTTGGCTTTGATATCCTTTTGGTATATTGTTTGTAGAAGGGCGCCCAAAATGTTGTCACACAATCTTTGGCTTTGTAAATCATTTGTACACTTGTATTCTTAGTTTCCAACTTTGATATTGTCTTTTATCCATATTTATTTTGTTTTTTCTGGATCAATTAGCATGAGCTCTACCTTTTCATTATTGGAAACAAACTTGTCAGCTTAATTAGGAAAAAACCAGACACAGTGGGCCTTGGGCTCCTACTAGTCGACTAAGCAACCAACACCAGGACAAATGTTCCGCCAAAACACCAAGAAAAAATGCGCTTAAGCTTACAAGGTAAATTGTTATATTACTGGGGAAGATTCTCTTCGTGTCATGGAAATCCCGCATCCTCTTTGGACGATTCATATACACCATGACCCGCCAAGAGGCTCAAGGAAATCTCAATGGGCTCCTGAAAGGAGCACGGAGGACGGCTGGCCCAAAGTGCAGGACAATATTTCTTATATCCCAACAAACATGAAATTACTAGTAGGCATATCAAAACTAAGCTCGAGGTCCTTGCTATTGTATCTGCAAATAGGAGGGGAAACATTAATAAGGATTGCAACCACATTTACTCTACCACATCACTCAAAATATAAATGGAAGACGCTTTGCCTATCCACTCATATGGGGGAAACTAAAAATACAAGTGTGTACAAATGATGTAGAGGCCAGGGGTTCTGCCTCCTTTTCGAGAGAAAAAAAAGTGTGCCGGCCTATCAGAAAGATCAAGACCAGCTACGTCTAAAAAAGTTTGAGCAATAGCTCGGTTGGTAAGATACTTGTTCTTGTTTAAGCTCCAAAATTAATTTGCTAGGAACTTGCACTGCCATTCAAATGGTCGTTGCTAATGTTTTAAGTGTATATATGGTGGTAGCAAATTTACAATCATTTTTTGAGGTATCAAACTTTGTAACAAGTCTTTTCATATTTATATCAAGTATCTTGTGCTCGTATTGTAGTGAGATACTAGATTGTTCGATAATAATATATACATATATATGAACAAAAAAACGAATAACAATGAAGTTGGGAATAAGGATGTCTCTTACACAATTTTTGTCTCTTCAAGCGTAAAGAGTGTGCATCCCCTGCAATATTTTACCGCAAATGTTCATAAGTAGATGAATTGTAAATTTAGTGAAATTAACGAGCTTACTTATGTATGATAGCTTATTTCTAGATATCTTTTTCCTACTTTTGTTCCACTTAAAATATGTCTCATTACACCTCTAGGATAACTTGCAATTGAAACAGTTGTTTTTGTCTGACCCTGTGCGGGTGGTTTGTAAAACTTTAAGCTGGTCTATCCAATAGTACCGCATTGTCTTGTGCTCGTTTGTGGCTTTACTAATTTAAAGTCGGGCGCTTAGTGCGTTATGTCTAAAAGTGCGACACGCTCATTCCTTCTAGGTTATCTTTGAAATAAGTGTCTTTTGGGTTATCATGTCGGAGCACATGAATCTTTTATGACTCGTGATGGATGAGTTGGTAATGTGTCCGATGAGATTAACATCAAGGTGAAGGAATTGGCATTGGTGTGTGGTACCTGATATGTATGACGGTCGATACTGAAGAGGAATCTCAGACTGAAAAGGGTGGTAGGGCTGAAGCTGAAGCCTCAAGGCGGGAAGGTTGTGATGTAAATTGATGTCTCTGTTATGTGATGTCCATTGCCTAGTATTCTAGTAAGATTAACTGAGTAAGCCGGGGTTTTTTCACGTGTGTTCCATGGTATGTTGTATGCAATAGGTTTGAACCCAAACACAGATTGAGCTGTAAATTGTTTACGTCTTAACTAGGAAGAAAGTTTGGGCTAGGTCACTCTTGCCATTGTTGTCTAACCAAGATCTCTTAATGTATATTCGTATAGCAACCTAGCTTATGCACCTGAATTTAAGTTCTCCTATTTGCTTATGCACCTGAATTTGTACCGAAGGATCAAATTAACAGGAGGCCGGCAATGGCATACGTACCGCAATGGCGCTCGTTAGCGCCATCGTCGCAGAAACAAGCGAACTCCGTCCCGCCGTGCTCCTCGATGCGTCCGTATCTGCACCGGCCACCGGACTGCTCGCATGCGCCGCACTGCTCCGATTTGGCGTCGTAACGCATCTCGAACCCGCGGCTTAGCGCCCCGCCGAGCGACGGGTTGTCCAGACGATGCCGATTCAGCAGCACCGGCGTCGTCACCGCCTCCTCGCACCCGTACCCGTGCGCTCTGCCCGTGACCCCGTCATCCGGGAGCACGTACCAAGTCGTGTTCTGCCCCGGGCAACCGTCGAGTTTCACGGCGGATGGCCGGGAAACGCTGGCCTTGCAGCTGTAGAGGACGGTGAGCTTGGAATTGGAGGCTGTGAGCTGCAGCCAGGAGTTGGGGTCGGGGGAGAGGCTGAAACTGAGCCGTGGGCAGGTCGTGTTCCACGCGTCGGCGTCGGCGAGGGAGACGGTGTGGTTTGTGTATTCGATGCGCAGGACCCTGTACCGGTGGAACTGGACGTCCATGATCGGAGTGTTCTCCTTGCAGATTATGCCGAGGCCCGGGTAGCCGCAGTTGGGGCCTGAGTTGGCGAGCCAGAACGGGTAGGTGATGCTCAGCCCGCCGCAGGTTGCGTTGCTGCAGGAAGCGGCGTAGGCTTCGGCCGTGGCGAAGAGGAGCAGAACGGCCGGGAGGAGCAGACGATGCATGGTATAGTGGAGGCAAGAGGAATGCCAGCTTATGCAGTGGTTGGTGAGACGATGCTCCAATATGGCACACGACTACACGAGCGAAGCGAGTAATAAGGCAGTCGTGCTGGGAGGAATCGAGATCGGTGGTTCCATCGGACGTGGAAATTAGTGCCATACGACCACGAGTCAACGAAGCAGCTAATCCATTCGACGACCTTTCTCATTTCGTTACCTTCCGTGATTCCAAATTGCGATTACCTGTCGCTCCGTCAGGAGTTCACAATCCAGCTTAGTACGGAGTATCTTAGAATTATGGAATGAGGAGATTTTAGTAACATGGTAGGAGTGGGTAAAACGTGAGTGTAAGTATCGTTGGTTTTCCTTTTTCTCTAGAGGTGAGTGTAGTGGGTTTTCCTTTTTTTTTTTTGTTGAAAAGCATAAAAACGTGAGAACTAATAGAAGCTTAGTTATTTTTTGCCGATTTCTTCTGGCTTATTTTTATTTCAACTAACAGAAGACTAGATGTTTAGCTTGTTGATCTTCTTCTGGCTTATTTTTATTTCAACACTTGGTGATCGGTGATTTGTAATATTTGCATACCTTTGGATACTTGGACAACTTTATTCAATGGAAAACCGGTCATGTGTATCATTTTGATGCAGAGGCTGGGGCAATGCTCCCGTTTCTAAAAGTTAATTTTTGCTGATTTCTTTAGGCGTGCATAGTATCGTTGGTTTTCCTTTTTTTCTTCTGAGAAACAGTAGTCTTTTTAAACCATGAGAAAGCATGTTGATTTTCTTGGAACGAGACGTCCGAAAGTGGAATGGGCGTGCTCATGGAACCATCTGCATCCAAATGAAATGGGCCGCCCCACCAGGAAGACCGCCTTCCCTCAAATAAATCAGGAACAATATAGTTTAATAGGTAATAACAAACAAACAAAAAATAGGCCGCATAATATATTTCCTAACATCACACATCACATTATGTTTATCATCAAGTATTTTACATTACGGGGGCCATGATGATACGACGAGGCATGCTCTGCTTGAGTGCCAAGGTTTTGGTTATCGGTTTCGTTTTTTTCTTGGAGGGGGCGGGATTTCCGGTAACCGTGGTTACCGCGGTATTCTGACCAGTAACCAAATCCCTGTTGAGTGTCCATTGGCAAAGATGTTTTGGCACTCCTTCAAGGAGCTATTTGGCCTTAAGGTCCCAAATCTCCGTCCTCTGCGGTAGTGCGGGCGGCACTACCGTGCCAGTGCCGCTCATTACATCCGAATGGCGAAATGGCGGTAGTGCGGGCGGCACTACCCCTGCCAGTGCCGCTCATTACATCTGAATGAGGATTTGGCGGCACTGAGGGCGGTACTGCCGCTGCGGCTTGCCAGCCCAGTAGCCAGCGGTACTACCGCCGATCTGGCGGCACTACCGCCGCTGGACAAACAACAACTCTTTCTTCTTCTTTTTGAATTGTGAACGACTTTCATACTTTAGGCAACAAGTTAGATGCACACGCCGTATTGTCAACAACACCAAAACATGATTAAGAGCAACAATGCTCTTTCACCGGATACATAAGTGCAAAGACTTAGGCCGTATAAATTTACCATTGATGCAAATATCAGATTCAACTAAGAGTGAATTCAAGTGCTCTTCTAATAGGTTTGCACGTGCTCTTGTAATTGGTCTGGTTCTGTATTCTTTGGACTTGTCTTGTGCAACACCATCATCAATGGACAAAAATAGTAAAGAGCTAGGGATGCCCTTTTTTTGAGGCGCAGCTAGGGATGCCCTCATCACACTAGTAGTAAAAAAAAGTTAGATACAACATTCAAATGATAGAGCTAAAAGAAAGTATCAAAATTTACCTACTTTAATGCAGAGCCATCAACTGCAAGTTATAAAGAAAACATGTTGACATGCAAAGCCATCCGCTGAACGCGGTCCGCACCTACAAATTTTGCACAAACACGTGTCCACCTGTAAAGTAATCCTGCCATGATTGTGGAAAAGTAAGTTGCAACGAAGATTAATGCTACTATGATCTGCAGGAACCAGATAAATAGTGGCCATCCAGAGGAGGACCCAGACCCCATGCTCCAGTCCAACAACATCTCGGTAAAAAGAGTTGCCTACGTACGTGTCAATTTACTATGCTTGTTTCGTCATTTCAGTAACTTTTCTTATTATTCTTTGATATATCAAGACGAGTGGCCAGCCGGAGGAGGACCCAGCCCCCATGCTCCAATCCAACAACATCTTGGTAAAACCCTAGTTTTTACTCTTTTTCTTGGACACTTAGTTTTTAATAAAGTTTTCGTACCATCTCCCATGCTAACATTCACTAGCTGGTTGCCCGTGTGTTACCACATAATACATATGAACTAAGCAAATCTTGTACTAATTCGAAACGACCTGAAACAGTGGATCAGTATATATGAGCTAAGCACGTCAACGCTGCTGCTTAGGTTACAGCTAACAAACAGATCTTTTTGGCAAAATAGATAGCATATTGTTCCTTTGCAAAGTTTGTTCGCATTCACTTATTCTATCCTTTCAATAATTTGTTCATATTATTAATTCTTTGATAGGTGAACATCTTAGATAGATCTGGTGGTCGTCATGAGGTTGTTGTTGAAGAACCCATGGACAATGTTCAGACTACAAAAAATGATCCAAAGGTTGCATTGTGGATGCCTCACTAATTTTTTGTGTGAAATGGGTGTCTCAAGTCATTTGGTCATCTACCTCTCGAGTAGAACTGCTTCATGTGGTTGCTATTAGGAATTTTCTTACAATCCAAATTAGTCATGGTCCTTCAGTATGTTTGATAGTTCTTTTGGTTAATTAGACATTGTAACATGTTTGACACTTTGACTAACTACAGGAAGCACAGTTTACAAAAGATCGCAGATCTCAGGATATCGGAAATAGAACTGGGAAGGTGCATTTCTAAAATCTAGATCGAATTCCTCTATTTTCATCTTATAGCATTCTTGTTGTAACTTAGTGTGTGTACCTCACCAAATACTTGCATAAATAATTTCCCGCTACTGTTTACTCAAAACTGTAGGAATCAACAAGGAAGGAATCACCAGAATAACAAACTTCACAGCAGGTATTTGCATCGTGAAATTTCAGGATACTTTTACATGTCGTCTTTTAGAAAATAACTATGCTTCTTCATGGAAATAAAGACGCGCTGTTCTGATCTTTAACTATTATTAAACTATTCATGTTTCTCTCATAGGTGAACGTTTTGAAAAGACTCAGCACGCTGAATCCAGTGAAACTATTCAAACTTCAAATAAAAATACAAAGGTAGTATTGTTGTTTGTTCTTCGGTATATGGATTCTCATTAAATACGTGTCTAACTGATTGTTGTGTTAGTGAATATGTAATCCATCATATATTATTTATTTTTCCTGACTTGGAAATTATTTGTCTCTCCCTCTCTCTCTCAATATGTATGCAAAAAAACATTACACCGTATGCTTTGGAATGTCTCCTACTGAACATGTTTGGTTGATAATACAGCGTGTACGTGCTGCTAAAGCCAAGGAGCATTGCCAGAATTCGTCTTCATCACGTGAACAAAGATCAGTGAAGGTTCTTTCTGATTCTTGTCACTGGTTATTTGTCTTCGTGTTGTTTTGCAGAACCTAATCTCCTTGTATTATTCCTACTGTGTTTGGTTTATTATAGGTATCCACAGCAAAGGAATTACTCAAACATAAGACTACACAAAAGGTATATGAATCCTACATTTTAGAGATAAGTCCCATACCCTCATATTAATTGTTCTGTTTATTTTATAGAAACCGAAAATTGTTGTCTTGGTCTCACTGACCCCAAGAAGTAAAGGCTTGGTGGTTGGTAAGGGAATAATTGAAAGCAGGGATAACAAATATGTGGTTGGAGGGGATATGCTTGGTGATGCATTTTGGGCAATCACCATTCTAGATGTTAGTAAACTTGGATGTGAAAAACTGCATCGACCATATGGGGATTTCCAAACTGTAGAAGATGCGATTGGTCATTGCATTGCTTGGCCCTCTACTCATGTAAGTTTGATATGCATTTTAATTAATATTTTCCGGTTCTGAAATGGATTGCTTATTAGCAGAGTAATTGATACACGTGGGTATCATTTTCACAAGGACAATTATTCTTTTTACAGGTTAAAAGAGTAAAAGATGGTTCAAACTGAGGCAGCATGCATTTCCGATATTGCAATCCATGTAATTCCAGAATGGTAATTTATTTTGAATCTATGGTAGGAGAAATACAACATTTCTATATCAACAGTTCTCTTTTAAGACTAAGGTGACATTTGTTCGGTGATTGTAGGGTTTCAATATTTGGCTCCATATGGTGGCTGATGACAAGAGCTCGGAAGGGAAATATTAAAGTTCTTGGTTTGGTGTGCTGGTGTGTAGTATTCTGAAGACTATCCAGAAAGTTGTTGTTCCTTTCATGTTTTGGAACGTGTTTGGTTTTCTAGTTTTTCTCTTCATGGGCGTCTAGCTTACACCGTTTGGTTTCAATGTTTTAAAGATCATTACTCATATATTTTTATTAGCAATTAATTCAAGCTCGGTATATGTACATTGACCTTTTCTATGAATGAATATTTAATTATCTTTTGTTCCCGTGTCATAAAAATATTTAATATGTGTATTATGCTTCTATTGAATCTCCATAGTATCTCTTTTCTAAAGAGCGAGTTTCTTTCCCTTTGGAAGGATACGATAGATTGTGTCTCGAGTCTCGGCACATGCCAATATGCCTCTATAGACTTTGTACGTATGTCCAAGATAGATGTATGTCATAAAAATCTGCCTCTACATTTTCAAAAAGGGACATTATGTATGTCTGTACACTTAGCCTTTTCTATTTCTAGAGACTGAATAAAATGACTCACTTAAACGTCTCTACATTTCTAGAGATGGAGAAACTTCCACAAGATAATGTTTCGAATATTGTTAGAGACGAGCTAAAAGCCTAAAATGCCACATGAAAGTGCCTCTATTCCTTTGCATACACATTCCAAGTGTATCTTTGAAGCATCTCTATGTCTATAGATACACAATAGCGTGTCTCTACAAAGTGACTATGTCATATATAGTCATTTTGTGTTATGACTCTATAGTCTAAGCGACACTGCCCGTAGTGACACTTTTGAGACACTTTGGTAAATGCCTCTACAACTATGTAAGACAATTTAAGTGTCTCTACATGATCAAATAGTGCCTCTACGGGCCAGTTTTGTTGTAGTGCCATAAGCTGGTTGACTGTTACAATATTCAAATAAAAACTAACAATATTTGGATAAAAAAGGTTGAACCTAGACATGTATTCGAAGAGAAGAAAAAGTAAACACAAACAACACGACCGTTGCACGACTTAAAAACCATGTGTAAGAAAATAAAAACGAAACCAGGACAGACAGGTGGGCACATCTACCTGACAAGTACGCAACACGTCCGCACACGAACCATCTAGACACCCATGCAACTGAAACTCGTCAAAACACATTGGACACAAAGGAGCATGCAAGTCAACAAGTGGCACATAATGGATAACATCATTAGCGGACACCGCTAATAGCCGTCCATGCACGTCAGCAAAATGAGGTCGGCAACGGATCAGCAGTAGACCCCGGGACGAAGACCCGACCTATGCCCGGCCCGGCGATCCGCGTGAACGCACGAGTCCACGCATCGCGGCAGAAAAATCGCATGGACGGAGAAAATCAAATCCAGTGCCAGCGAATCCAGCCCAACACGGCGAGTCGGGAGTGCGCGAGGACACACGCATCGGCGCACAAAAAATTGCGCATAGACTAAAAAATCGGAGAAAAATTGAAACCTACGACTCTTAACATATAGAGTTATTTTTAATCGAGTAGTCAATGAACTTGGAGTCATATATTTCTTATGATCAAGAATTGACATCATTTATTTTTCATGACTAACAAAGTATGTGTTGAACAACAAGAGACCTCACTTTCCCCTTTCCCCTCCCCTCCCCGTGTTACTGTTCGAGAGAGGCAAAAAGGGAGCTCCACTCTGTCCCTCGTCCCGCCGACGGCCGATCTGCCGGACCCCTCCCTCTCCGGCCGCCGCTGCGGTGGCGGGAGAGTGGGGGGACCCCGGATCCGTGCCTGAGGCGTGTACATGGTAGGGTAGCGGTCTCCGGCGGCGCTGGTGAGGTGGTGGCGGCGGCGTCTTCTTGGAATAATGGTGCTGGCGCTCGATCCACACCCCGACGAGGCCTTTGGCGGAGTCGGCGAGCTGCTGGGGTTGGGTGCTCTCGGATCTGTCGATCCGGTGAGAGTTGGTGTGCTCTGCGTGCTCGCTGTTGCGGAGGCGGCGTTCTGCGCTTTGAGCTTTTGTCCTCTGTTCTTCCCTTCATCTTGGCAGGGTGGGCTCTGGCCCTGCCGTGGAGGATCTGGAGGTGCGGCGGCCTGGTTCCGGCGGTGCTAGTCGGGTGCTGTGGTTGCTTGTACAGGAGCTTCATCGGTCGGAGTTGGTTCCAGTGCAGGGGAGATGGCGCGTTGGATCTGGAGGACGGAGCGTCTTGGCCGAGGTTCGTTCATCGTTTCAAGTTCCGGCGTCTGTCGGCGGGCGGCTCATGCGGATTCTACAAGCGTGGGGGCGTTCCTTCTTCCAGTGTGTCTTGCGGCGCTGCTTCTTCTCCTTCGCCGGTGTTGTCGGTGCTGGAGAGCGGCGGTGGCCGTCGTGGTGGTTCAGCGGTCTGCGCTGTTGTGCTGGTTTCCTTTCTCTGGCAGTTCTTGCCTGTGTATCGTATTTTGTTCGTATTCTTCCGATGAATATACGCAGGCTTGACACTCAAAAAAAAAAGGTATGTGTTGAACAATCACAATATAAGAATTTAGACATATGTTTTCCGATACAAGTACATATCATCCAATATATCGACCGATGTCTGACTTCTGATATGCAGAATGCAAACTGATACAGAACCGATATCCGATATTTTAAAGGAAAAGCCTTAGGATCATCCGGGGGATCGCGCCTCCCGCGTCGTCCTCTTTCTAAACGCGACACACGTCCTCAACGGGGCCACACACCGCCCGACCGCTGCCTTATCCTTTCATCCTCCTCACTCAATCGATCCCTGTTCTCCGCGCGCTTGCGCTGTCCGCCGTCGGCATCGCTGCTGGCCCCTTCTCCTAGCACCTCCCATCCACCACCCCCCACCCCCCGCCGCTCGTGGCGCAGCCCTAGCCGCCCCTACCCACCTGATTCTGGCCAAAACGCCGTTTCCCCACGCCCAAAAATACTGCCGGAACGGAGCGACGCGGCTCTGGTGCAAGCCAATGGCGACCGGCGACCCATTCTCCTGCTTGCAGCAGAGGTGCTTCTACGGATGCTCGGCGGCGGCGCTCCTAGAGTTCGCCGCGTCGTCGAGCCGTTGTTGCAGGCCTGGCCCGGGGATGCAGATGCTTACCCTCAGCGCCATGGCTAAGGGCATCTCCACTCGGCCCCCCAGGAGCCCAAATTTACGCCGTTTGGCCAAATAGCGCCTTTTTATCCCGGTCGTCCCCCAAGATCCCAAATAGCGTCGTTTGGACCATTTTTTGCACCGGCGCGCCCAGGCCGAACCCATGCCGTTGGGGGGCAGCTGGGGGCGGCGCCAAGGAGAAAACGCGCGAAACCAAGGCGGGCCCGTCCTGTCAGCGACCAGGCGAAAAAGTGCGCGAAAGAAATTGGAAAACCGCTGTCCATCTTCATCTCCTCGGCTCCCGCGCCGGTCAAAGGCCCGCCGCGCCCATCAGGCGACGGTCGACTCGTCCAATCGGTGGCCACGCAGCGCAGTAATGGCGCGCCACCGCCCCGCCCGCTCGCCTCCCTCGCCGCTATAAAAGGCCCTCTCGCCGTGGCACCGAATACAGACTCGCCCTCGCCCTCTCCCCACTCACCTTCTCCCTCGCCCAGAGTAGAGCAATGGCAGAGCGATACCTAGGTGACGGCGCGGCGGCCAACGGCTTCGGCCGACGTTTCCTCCACGACTGGGAGGCGCGCCTGCTGTATGAGACGGGCTATCCAGCCAGCTCGGCGACTATACGGTGTTCTACAGCCAGCTCGGCATGTAGAGCGCCCTCTTTTTATCCAAATATGTTTACTTTTTAAGTCTAAATATGTAATCGGCAAAAAATGTATGAATTTCACCTATATATGAATGAAATTCGTCGAAATTAGCAAATTTCGCCCAAATTTGAATTTTTTTAAATCCTGGGTTAGCCTCTTGGGTACGACGACTGGGAATCGGCCCCCCCCCCCCCCCCCCCACCGTGGCAAATAGCGCCGATGCCCCCCAGGCGGCCCAATATAGCGCCGAATTTCGGCCTGGGGGCATCACGACTGGAGATGCCCTAAGATCTCAAGGTCCTACCGCCATGGCCGAGGCCTCTAGCCTCCGTCCTCGTCGTCATCGAGTCCGTGCTCATCGTCGAACTCCTCCTCCGAGCCCGTCCTACCGCCATGGTAGGTGCCGGATCCGGGAAGCATCTCCTCGTTGCCCCGCTGTGTGCTGTCGGCGAGGGAAGAGAGCAACACGTTGTCGTTGTATTGCAGGGGAGGTGGCGGTGCGGTGGTGGTGCTGCGAAGCCATGTCGCCGGTGCTGCGACACCAGGCTAGCGTTGCTACGAGCGGCGGCCCTTGGTGGTACCGTCCGTCAGCATAGGTGCTACCGTCGTTGGAGATTCTAGCTGCCGCCACCGATGCTACCAGTCGGGGGCCGATGTTGCAAGCGCTGGGCAGCGCCGCTGTCAGCTGTGGTTGGGGTTGCTGTCAGCGGTGCTCAGCGTTCCTACCATTGGAGCGTCTCATTTGGGGATTTTGCTGCGGCCCGAGGGATTTGCCACATAGTCTTTTTTTTTGTGCTACATTAATATTCTAGAAATGCTAGGATAGCACAATCTTTTGCTACGATGACCTTCCCGGTCGACGCCGAGCCATAGTGTGCCTCGCGGGAGGAGGTTCAGACGTCGTCGACGCTGCCGTTCTCCGCCATGCTCAATGTGTTGGCCAACACTCCTGCCAACGGTGGTCAGCGTTGCTAGCAGCGGGGGGGGGGGGGGGGGGGGGGGCGTGTTTGGGGATTTTTTGTAGCAAAATTGTTTCTCCATTGACGCAAATCCACAGAATGATTGCAGCAATTTTTGTCCCATCAGATGATGTAATTTTTTTAATGCGATGCAAATTTTCGAAATATTTGTAGCAAAAAATTTCCTCTTCAAAAGTAAGTCCACATAATTTGTAGCACAAAATTCTAGGGTTTTCAATCCATGACGGCAATGCTACCGACGGCGCATGGCGTTGCTACCGACGAGCTGACGATGCTATCGGCGCGTGATGTTGCTATCGACGGCACGTGGCGATGCTACCGATGGCGCGTGTTGTTGCTACTGATGAGCCGACGATGCTACCGACGGTATCCGGCAATGCTACAAGCGGATGCTACCGACGAGCCGGCGATGCTACCGACGGCGCATGTCATTACTACCGACGTCTCGCGAAGTTGCTACCGACGGCGCATGGCATTGCTACCGACGAGCTGGCGATGCTACCGGGGGCGCGTGACGTTGCTACCGACGGCACGCATCGATGTTTACCGACGGCGCGTGTTTTCTCCGAAAAAGCATCTACGATGGTGCGAGCGGGCGATGCCTTGCCGGAGCTCTGGAGGAAAATGCTACCACGGACCATCCACGTTGCTGCAAGCGCCTACCACGGTGCTGCTACATCGGCGACGCCGCGTCAGGGTGTTCTCTAATCTTGCCAGCAAGGTCTCATCGAATTTGCTACAATATGAAAAAATTGCTACAAATAGAACTTTTTCCTCCATAGTACCATTTGCTAGGAGCAGCACAAAAAAATTGTTACGAATGAAACTTTTTGCTACGTAGAAGCATTTTGTGGGATTTGAGAGGAAAATGGAGTTTTGCGATAATAGTACAAAATTCTTATTACAAACGAACCGCATTTACGGGATTTCGATGAAAATTGGACATTTTGCTGCAATAGCACAAAATTCTTATTAAGGGCGAACCGTTTTTTGCTTCATAGAAGCAAAAGCGGGATTGGTGAAATTTGGGGGCAGGGAGGAGGCCACCTGTCAGCAGGAGGAAGCAAAACCGGGATTGTGGAATTTGGGGACAGGGAGGAGGCCACCTGTCAGCAGGAGAACCCGGGGGATTTTCCCCCAGATCCCCAGGGGACGCCTAGTGCTGTCATATTTTAAACCTTGCTTGGGTGTAACAAGATTGTGCATTCTATACATCTAAAAAAGTCGTGACTTGTGAAGCATATATGATGCGTCAAAAAGAAGTCCTCAAGTCCCCTCCTTTTCTCTTCACTCGTGTGTTGGGTCATCCTAATCGAAGACATGCACACCGTCAGTACGATATGCAGTATTGTCGTTGGCCGTCAGTCAGTCAGTCAGTCAGGGACTAAACACGAGCAGAAGTAGGCCAGAGCAGACGACGATCTGCTTTGTTTCTGTCCAGAATGTGATCAGTAAACACAAACCATTTTGGCCATCTCAGCAGAAGAACGCAAGGCATAGAATCTTCTGTACTAGCCCCGTAATTAAAGCCATGATCTATCGACATATATACAGTACTTCCATCGCCGCGCACCACGGCCTCCAATTTTCCCCACCCAAAACCCTAGCTCCTCCCTTCCAGGCATGGCAGGGTCGCTGCCCAACGATCTCCTCGAGGAGATCTTCCTCCGGCTCCCGCCAGACGAACCCGAGTGGCTCGTCCGCGCCTCCCTCGCCAGCAAGCTCTGGCTCCACGCCCTCTCCAGCCATAGCTTCCGCCGTCGCTGTGGCGAGCTCCATGGAGCTCCCCCACGCTGGGCTACCTCTACCACTTTTACTTCGCCGCCGACCATGCCAAGGAAGATTGCGCGCCGAACTTTCTCCCCGTCACGAAATTCTGCCCAAGCGTTCCTGACGGTGGCTGGAGGGACTGGCACTGGACTGCCGCCATGGCCGCGCCCTCTTTGTGACGGCCGATGAGGTGTTACCCGGGGCGCTCATCGTTTGGGACCCCATGACGGGCTACCAACGCGAGATGTATAAACCTGACAAGTACATGCTGTACCGCAACCTCGGCGCCGCTGTGCTCTGCGCTGCACACGGGCACGGCTGCAACCACCGCACCTGTCACGGCGGCCCTTTTCTGGTGGCCTTCATCGGCCTGGTCAAGTCTCATGGTACTTGCTCTGCGCACGCGTGGGTGTTCTCGTCAGAGACAGGTGAGTGGAGCAAGCCGCTCGCTCGTCTTCATCTCGGGGCTCAAGCATACGTCGAGCCACTGCAACCTGTACTCATCAAAGATGCAACCGGTGCTAAGGACTACGGAATTGTCAAGTATGACATGGGATCTATTAGCTTATCACTAATTGATGTGCCGGTGGTGGCGGGGCCTATGCTTGTCGGTGATGCTATCCTCATGGCGATGGAAGATGGTAGTTTGGGGCTTGCACTCAAGAGGGCTGGATTAACCATCAATATGTGGTCACTGCAAATTCGTTCTAACAAAGTCGTGTCATGGACTCGGCATATAATCGATCTCAAGAACCTTTTCCCCATTCCAAATCTCACGAAAAAACTTATCCTGAATGGTTCTATGGAGGGCCGTGATATCATTTTCGTGACCGTGGACCTTGGCGTCTACGAGATCGATCTCAAGTCACCGCAGTGGGAGAAGCAATGGAAGAGAGACGAATATTCCATCTACCACATTAATGGCAAGTCACTACCGTTAAAGAAGCATTGAAAGGAGAAAATATTTGCTTTGTTTGATTCCATACACGAGTTTCTACAATCCACAAGGTATATATGTATGTCATTCCTTTTTATGTATGCACTCGAGTAAACTTTGTGTGCTATGTAACAGTCGACTGTTACACAAAGTATGTTTATGCGTACTTAATTGGTAACTTATATAGTATCATGCCGTCTATTTTTGAAATCACACTAACAAATATATGTGTTGCAGAAAGGGTGAAACCATGGAATGCGGCGAACTGAAGAACGTGTGGTCGATTACGCTTGGGTCTTCTAATGAATTAAGTTACCATTTTGTAGCTAGTTGGTCCTTCTTTTCTCATGTTGATGTTGGCTTTTGCCAGTAGTGTACTCCCTTCGTCCCATAATATAAGATGTTATTACAATCAATTAGTAGTATATTGGTTTAATAAGACATAGGGAAGTATTATCTTGTAATGGACCTCTAGTTAATTTCAGCATTGTCTATATACTTTGCTGTTAGCTTTTATTTCTGTGTTTTCGGATGGTGAATCTACATCAAATATGTGCCCCTTGTTTACTTTACATCAAGACTTACCGTTGGTTTTCATTTTTCCTTATCTATAAGGTGGTAGAGTCCTGAGCTAGTGTATGCCGCTCGAAACCTGCAAGACAGTGTTGGAATATTTTTTAAAAATTTTTTATAGATACTTCACTAATATTGCGCGAAGAAAATTATTTTTAAAAATATTGCGCTGACGGTTTAGGCAAACTGAAATGTAACTTTTGTTTTGGGTCAAACAGAAATCAGCCTTTCGTCATAGACCATGCCGAAAGGTTATCTCTATGCAGCCGGCGTGACCAAAAACTTCCTTTCATTTGGTTCTAACGGAAGCAATCGATCGATCTATATGCGTAAGTCCGCCGAAACAAAAAAAATTACAACAGGTAAGTTGTGAGAAACTACGAGATCGATCTACTCGTGAAAGAAAATTTCAAACGGTCGACGACCGGGTGCGACGAATTTCACAAAATCCGTCTACAAATGGTGCGAACTTGGATCCAAAATTAAGAAGTTACAGTCAACAAAACCCGAAATCGATCACGTGAACTGAACCTACTCGTCGATGTGCATATATTTCCTTTATATTTTATCTTTAATACTTCCAGAAACGACGCGTCCGTCCAGTTGCACGGCTCGGCCGGGAGGGCATTTCGGATGTACTTTTTGCTTGTAGCTCTGAACGAAAGGCGCTTTCAATAGTAGAATCAAAGTGAAAGGCGTATAAAAAAGCACGATTAGTAGGTTTCAGTTTCGCCTAGAACGAGAGGTTCCTGGCTATGTTCAACGATGTGGCCCATCCCTCTCCTTTTGGTTTGGCCCAAAACGGCGTGGCCCATCCCTCCTTTCGGTTTGTCCCAAAATGAAAGGTGCAGGTTTTGCCCAGAACGACGGCACAATATTTTGAAAATAATTTTTTCCCGCAATATAGTGAAATTTCTATAAAAAGTATATATGTTTTTAAAATATCGGATTCTGCCATGAACTTTTTTTTGCGAAAAAGGACCCTGCCATTTAAAGAAACACCGAACGGTACAAAATATTTCAACAAAAACGAAAATTACAACGAGATCCTTGAGATGCCCTTCGTCTTCAACCTCCAGACCGTGTCGACGGCGCGCCGTCGCTGCCGCGTCTCCCAAAGCCGGCCTGACATTGTTGGTTGCGGACGGGAAGTCGCCAAACGGGTCAAGAAGACCGAATCCGTCCCGAAGCCGAAAAAGAAGGATGAACCGCTGATGAATCTCCATGAGGATCCAGATTCTGTCATGAACTTGCTCGCATGTGCCAGGCCTCATGGTTTCATGGCAAGTATTCCTGAGATTCGTCAAGGTATACTTGCACCTTGTACATGGTATTTTCGTTGTGTACTTGTTGTTTACAACAGTAAGAGTAGCACCTTTCGGTTTCCTCTAAATCAAGCACAAAAGCAGAGTATAAGTCTTTAGCGAATGCCAGAGCTAAGATTATGTGGGTACAAACCCTTCTTGGTGAATTAAATGTTCAACATCATACAACAGATCAGCAGCACAATTATGGTGTAACAATATGGGTGCAAGTTACCTTTCTGTTAATCCCATATTTCATGCTAGAACTAAGCACATCGAAATTGATTATCACTTTATTCGAGAACGAGTAGCTCACAAATTATTGGACATCAAGTTTATTCCAACAGATGATCAGGTTGTAGATGGATCTACTAAACCACTCACGGTTCTCCAACTTTAAGCATTTAGAAACAATCTAAACTTAGATAAGTTACGATTGAGGGTGTGTGTTAGCGTGTTAGTTAAGTATCGTGTTATGCAAGTTGTATCGTCCCAACTAATCGTATAAGATTTGGTGGCTAAAGTTATCTTCTGTTGTAAGAACCCATGTAATCCTTTAAGATTTTTGGTTAAACCTCCATATAACACGCAGGTTGTGCCCAAGTTAAGGTAAGACACCTTCCACCAAAATCACAAACCCAAAAAATATACATAATGTGAGTGTATTCTTGAAGGCAAATTAACGCATATACGAGTTTTAAGCATCTAATGTTTTTACAAACATGGAAGTATCTAATCCACTATGTGAAGGGACATCCTCTTCTCTCGCGGATGACACCGGTCGTTGTACCCGGCTGTACCGGCCGGAAAGCCGATGGTGTCTTCACCGTCCCTATAGGTCCCAGTCCAACGCAGAAAAAAGGCAGATCCGTGTCGGCGCTTCAACTCACGTTCTCCTCGCGTGTCACGCGGGGCGGTCGCATTAGGCGCTTACGGGCGCACAGCAATACGCGCGATCTTAGCGTTGGATACACTGCGTTCCGGCGTGGTGCGCCCGCCAGGCTTCGACTCAGGAAGCACCGCTACGGCCACGGCTTAGGGCGGCGCCTGCTCACATCCAGAATCTGCAACATGACTTGATTAGTCGGCATTTGGCGACTCTTAATTAGGTATGCTCTGAACCTGAAACCCCAAATTTTAACCCAGAATCCAAGTATTCTTGTGTGGTGTACATTTGTGTAGTGGCAAATAAAAGATTAAACCTGAGCCAATAGTACTGACTTTAATTTCTAGACAAAAGGCATCCGCTTGGCTTTATAGATAAAGCCTCAACAGCCTGATACGCAAGTGCCCAATTTTGTAGGCGACTTGCACACAACTACAACATTTTCAGGAAGTCTTAAAATGTTCAGTTGCTTACAATGGTACCGGAGCAAGTGCTCAGCGAAATATAAATTATAAACATATTGGTTGATATTGATTAGCAACTCAAGAACACTTTTGGTGGCAATTCAAGGACACTTGTGCTCCCTTCTAGCATCTCGACGACTCTAGTCATTGTTGGACGATTAGCAGCACTTAATTGTATGCACCGCAACCCAACCACTATCATCTTCCTTACAATCTCTGTGATCTCACCATTAATTTCAGAAGCGCTGACACAATATTCATCTACATGTTCATAAATCCATTGTGGGAAATATTGACTGCTAGATTCAGTATTTGCAGTGATATTCGTATCCTTTGCACCAGCCATCTCAAGAACCATCATTCCATAACTGTACACATCAGATTTGCTGCTCACTGCTCCAAATTGCTTCGAAAAAACCTCGGGGGCAATATAGCCAATTGTTCCCCTTGCACCACCAATGGAAATAGCACTTTCTTGATTGAGGCATAGCTTGGCCAGTCCGAAATCAGAGATCTTTGGACAAAAGTTTTGGTCCAGTAGAATGTTGTGGGGTTTGATATCAAAATGCACAATGCGAGTATTGCATCCTCGGTGGAGATATTCAAGCCCTCGAGCAATGCCCACTGCTATATCAAACAATTTTTCCCAGCCTAATGTATTTCCACCTTCAGAGTTATCTTTGAAAGCATACCTTTCAAGTGAACCATTAGGCATATAGTCGTAAATTAGTGCCCTTTTGGATCCTTCCAAGCAAAATCCTATGAGAGTAACGACATTGACATGAGAAGTTCTACTAATACTAGCCACCTCATTGATGAAATCCTCCCCATCAGTCTTGTAGTCCTTTAGCATCTTCACTGCTATCTGACGGCCATCAGAGAAACTGCCTCTGTAAACAGCACCAAATCCCCCTTGACCTAGCTTTTCAGCAAAAGATCTCGTCATTCTTTTCACTTGTGCATAAGTGTATCTTTTTGGATGCATGGTTCCATTCTTTTGTAGGAAGGACTCAATCCTTGTTGTTCCCTTTGACTTCCTTTTGCTTCCGTACTTCTTGCAGCCCAGCCAAAACGCAAACAAAAGACATACAAAAAGTATGCTTGAGCTGCCTGCTATTGTATCTGTGTAGACAATTTTGAGGGGAAGCAACTTATAAAATATTCTATAGAACTGGGCCCCTTGCACTTTGTCTGCTACTACATAACGATAAAGACATGAATGAACGAAAAAAATGTGAGCACACAATCTTAGTGTCCACAGCTTAGAGAAATGCTTCTTGAGCTATAAATATCCTTGTTCACGAACCTACTGTGGTGTATATTCTAAAAGGCTAAATATATATTTTTTGCATCATAAGCTCCGGATTTAATCTGCATGCATGTCAAGAACTCGTACCACTTTTCAGATATACTAAAAATGGTTACTAAACATACTATTGAAGCAGAGCTCATCAAAGATGGACACAAATGGGAAGATGCAAAAGAATTATCATGAGACTGAGAAATTTCTTACATGTTTTTAGTCTGCTATTCTTTTTGGATCCTGCAAAATTTTCAGCATAAGTGTTCATAAGTATGTGAAAGGTGCATTTGTTCATAATATATAGAGTTTGCACTGCACTGTTAAAACCGTTAGTTTATCCTATGCATTAAAACAGAAGGTAAATTTGTATTCATCTACCGGTCTAGCACATTAGTAGTTGTGGTTATAGAACAGCTAGTGTTCTTCTCCCAAGAATAAGAATGGCCATTTTTTCTATATATAAGCTCTGGCAGATACAAAATTGATACATGAAAACTAAGACCCATTCTGGATTTTATTTGGTATCAGAACAATGTACCTTTTCACGTGCCCTAAATATTTCAGGTCAGAATACTCGATATCAAATGTTAATTGGGCGATGGATTCCTCCCGCTCGGCTTACAAGGCCTTGTTCCTTGGTACACACCCCAAATTCGCGTCGGGAAGGATTTGTAAGCCTGCACGCTGAACCAAAGTGTAAAGACTCTTCTCTTGGATGGTCCCTTACAACCGCATCCTGACGGCTGATCGGCTAGCTTGTGTGGCTGGACCCACGACCCTTCACGCCAGATCTGTCTCAAGGTTTCCGCACAAGCACTCAGAGTGTAATGCTAAACCAGGAGTCGTAAGTGTGGGGATCTTGTCATGCTCTGTCATAAAACATCTCCTCACGTTTGTACATACCTTATTTATCATCTTATATGAAAATGCAGCAGTCCTGCCGGTTGCTAGAAAAGAGGTAAGCGAACATTTTCAATTGACAAACACACAACTTTGTTATTGCTCTGCAGGAGAAGATGGCGGTGATTTTGTTTTGGTTGAAGCCGGGTTCAAATTTAACAACTAAACCTGAACTACTATATTCAAGTTACAGTCGTTGCCACGCCTGAAGAAACCTGACGAAATTGCAGATTCAGAGTTACGCGGGATCTGATAGGCTTCGTTTACAGCGACCAGAAATGTTCAGGCTTTGCACTTTGCGCCTCTAGTTGGAGAGAACGACATAACGAAATGCAAAGACTAAGGAGGAGCGGGTACTCCGAGGCATGGAAAGGAAAGGAAGGGTGTGGGATGCGAACTGCCGAACATTGGAAGGCCAAAACACCCCAAGTGATTTCAGGAAATGAAAGAGACGAAGGTCCGGCAAAAGTGTTTCAGTTTAAGTTTGTCTAGAGTACTAGATGGGCACTTTTGCATTGGGTTTAGTTAGTTCGTCAAGATCGGTTGATGGGTCTCACGATAATTGTACTACTAGATAACTTTGCCGTCATTAATTGTTAAACAAAAAACTTTGGCGTCTCTGTTTCTTCCGAGAAATGGACCGAGACAGCATGCCAATACGTATCAACTGAAACTGACAGAGAAAAAACGAACCCCTTTGCTATTTGGAATATAGAGTGTTAGATTGAAAAGTGCTTACCAGTTGAACTGTATGTACCGCAGATCGTATCGTTGATTTGCTCGTTGGTGCACGCGCAACCCAGGAATCCTCCGGTTTGGCTGAAGGTGCACCGTCCAGTGGATTCCTCGCACTGCCTACACGGGACGGGTCTGTTGTTGTCCCACGTCACCTGGAAGCCCTGACGAAGAACCTTGCCGTACCCATCGTTTCTCCATGTGGCATCATTTGGGTCGACCGGGCCATGTTTGGGCACAGGAACTTTTATGACGGGCTCGCACTCCTGCCACCAATTCCCAGGGGGCACGCTATTATCCAGAAATACGAATGATTCTCCAGGATAAGGGCTGACAAATCCTGGGCATATGATCGGGTCGATGGTAGGTGAGCCAAGCCCGAAGTTGCAGCCGAGGAAGAAGAGGAGGTAATCGACCGTGCTATCTGAAAGTCCAGCCATGCGCCCGGCCCGAAGGTCACGTTGTGATCGACTCTTGGGCAGCTGCCGCCGACGACGTCCTCATCGGCTAGAGACACGTTTGCGCTCATGCCCTCCATGTCCATGCTCATAACCGTGCAGTTATCGCCGCTCTCGGTTTGCAGGATGGGCTGGCCGTCGTCACAGATGATCCCCAGGCCAGGGTAGCCGCAGTAGGAGTTGTTGTAGCCCTTGAGATCTTTTGTCTCTCCCGAGAGATAGAACGGGTAGCTAATACTAATTTTTCCGCAGGTGTAAGATTGAGAGAGGCACATGGATGTGTCGTAAGTATCACCGGATGAATCACCATGGGAGGCGGCAACGGCAGCCAAGAGGAGAAGCATCAGCAGCTCTTTGTGGTGGTGGCTTAGCAAGAGAGGCATGGCTGCTTGGCTAGCTACGTCGGCAGTAGTGTTCCATTCTGTGCTTTGATCTTTAAACCAGTGGTTTGCAGGACGCCCGTCTGTCTTAGTTCACATGTTGCGTGGGCCCTCTGTTTTGGATAGATGAACTTTCGGAGAAGGAAGGGCGACTGACCGGGCGTAGATTCACGGTACATGATAGTTGGCGGGGTCTTACCACTCATCAGTACCTGGACGCCAGAGTAGTCAGTCGTCTGCTGTCTCTGTCACCGAGTTTTTCTCCTTGACTGTATAAATTAGATTGATTTACATGTGCAGAACGATACGAAATTCATTTTACATGAAGATTTTATATTTTGGAATTGTCAAATGTATATCTGTAAGCGGCAACTGAAACTTGGTTGGACGAGATAGTGGTAAGTTCGCAACTCATAAGTCGACTCCAAGTTTTCTAAAGCACCAAGTTACAAGACTCGCGTATCGATAGTATAGGCCGTTCGTTTTCAGAGGGAAATAAAACTGAAGGTTCAGAGTTCTGAAGAACTTACCTGATGAGGAGTCTGCATGATTAGCAGTGGTGTCGCCGCTGCCGGGGCAATCGTGATCACCAACCTTTCCACCTTTGCACAAGCAACCGAGGAACGTTCTGCTCTCGCTGTAGGAACACCGTCCGCCAGATTTCTCGCACTGGTGGCATGCCGGCGATGTGCTCTTGTTCCATTCCAACTCGAACCCCTGCTTAAGCACGGCACCGTATTGGCTCGGCAACACGGCCGGATTTCCACTGATCAGCAGAGCATCTTCATGTACCGGCACCACGAATATCTGTCTGCAGTGGTCAGCCAATTGGTACTCCTGAGAAAGGTTGCGTTCCTCAGGGCCAGACATGAACAAGAAGGAAACACCATCTCCACTGAACCCTTTGCAGTTTATCTGATATTCCTCTAAATCAGGATGCGGCTGATTGTCTAGGGAGCAGTCGAAGAAGAAGGCGAGGCTGTCGAAGGAGTTGGTGTAGTTCGGCCAGTCTCGGCCGAATGACACGTTGTGGCTGACTCTGGGGCAGCTGTTGCCGGGAGCACGTCGGCGTCCCTGAGAATGATGGTGTGATCGTCGTAGGAGATGCTCAGGATGGTGTAGGTGTCTCCTTCGAGATGAAGGACCGGGGTCTTGCCTTGGCCGAAGATCTTCAGATCGGTGTAGCCGCATGAGTAGTAGGATTTGTAATCGGGGGTTGGTTGTGTTGCGTTTGACAGATAGAATGGATATCGGATGTCAACATCGCCACAACTGAACGACTCCGAGCAAATGGAATCGTTGTAGCTGGGCGGAAGGAGGCAGCCATGGGAGACATGGACGGCGAGGAAGAGGAGGACGAACACGCGTGGTAGCTGAGCCATGGCAACTGGCGAGACCGCGAGAGAAGGCACACGAATTTGGCTAATTTCCGCTCTAGTCCTACACGCCACTGGTTTCGGCGACCGCAGCTGAACATAAATAGTGTGGACTTTGACCGGGTTTAGCAGAAAGTTTTGTTTGCTTGTTGGCCCGGAGGTGGGGCAGACTCCTGCATTACCCAATGAGAGCGATCAGCCTGCAAGACTGGTTTTGATGATCGTCCAGCGCGCACAGTGTGCCAAAAAGACAAAAAGTACACACAAAAATCACGATCAGTAAAAACGTTTGGTAGAGACACGAATCCATCAGCAAACTAGCAAGTGCTACTTCCGAACGTTGTTCTGCTTGCCGGTAAAATAACGCCAATGTTCAGGTCAGTTTATCTTTTTTTTTATTTGGACAAATCATTTCTAGCATTTGCAACATAGGCTTCGTGTTCTGAAATCCGAAGCAAGCAAAAGTAATTGAACGAGATGTAATGAGCAAGTAGAAAAGGCATACGTACCACACTGATCCGTGGTCGGGCCGCCGTCGCAGAAGCAGGTGAACCCCGTCCATCCATTCGTCTGGTTGTTCCGGTAGCCGCACCATCCGCCGGAACGCTCGCATGTGCCGCACTGCTCGGAGTGCGGGCTGTAGTTCAGTTCGAACCCTCCCAGCAGCACCTCGGCATATCTTCTCTCCGGAGGCTTTTCCCCCATGCCCTTCTTATGGACATCCAGCACCGGCGCGACCACCGCAGTCTCGCATCCGTACTCGGACGCTTCGCCCGTGTAATCGTCGCCGGTGAAAACGTACGAGCTCTTGCCATAGTCTTGACAGCCAGTTAGTTCCACGGCAGAGGGCCAGGAGGCGTTCTTGGTGCAGTTGTATAAGAAGGTGATGTTGGAGTCGGAGCTTGTGAACTGCAGCACGGAGCTGGTGTCGATGGTGAGGTTGAAGTGGAGGAGCGGGCAGCTGGTGGTGTTGAAGGCTTCAGCGTCGTCGACGAGGGAGACCGTGTTCGTGTCGTAGTGGATGGCCGAGACTCTGTACCGGTGGTGGGAGTGGGCGAGGAGGAGCAGAGTGGTGTTGTTCTCGCAGGCAAGACCGAGGCCGGGGTAGCCGCAGCTGGAGGCCGAGGAAGAGGAGTTGAGCCAGAACGGGTAGGCTATGATCAGGTCGCCGCAGGTGGCGTTGCTGCAGGTGGAAGGGTAGCCGTGGGCGGTGGCGAAGAGGAGCAGGACGGGGAGGAGGAACAGGGGAGGCATCGTGGTGTGGACGAGGAAGTTGAGGGAGAGACTGGGGGAGGAGTGCCGGTTAAGTCGGCCAGATCGTGGTGGCGCGTGAGAGTCAAGTGAGGGTGCTGGGCTGAGCGCGACAGTGATGTGGAAATTTCGCGCCTCGACGGTGCACCCGGCAGCTCGTGGTTGCACGACGCTTGGGACTTGCATCATTGCATCCCCGGCTGCTATTCATTGCGGACGACGACGGAGCGCCGGTGATGGGGATTTTTCACGGTAGGAATGCAGTTTACAGGACGATATAGGCGCGCTGTTACTTGTTAGTTATCACTGCTCCGACTCTGTGCCACTAATTCTGAATGTTTCTTCATCTAGCAAAATTCTTACTGTTTCTTTGTGGGCAGTGCTCATTTTGACTTGAAATTAAGGTGAATATCACTTGTACCAACACAATTTTTTTACGTTTGAGGCATTGGGCCTGTCAACCATAATGGGCCGGCCTCTTAGCCCTGATGGGCCAGCCTGCTTAATCATAATGGGCTAGCCTGTTAATATTAAATGGGTTGGCCTGTTAATCGGGATGGGTCGGCCTGTCTAATCTCCATAACTGCCACGTCACCATGGGAGGCGGCCACCGCAGCCAAGAGGAGAAGCAGCAGCAGCTCTTTGTGGTGGTGGCTTAGCAAAAGAGGCATGGCTGCTTGGCTAGCTAATTTAGGAGAAGTTTCTTTCTTCCATACCTCTGCTCGCCTCCGTTTATATGTCGCGACGGCCTTGCGAGTTTCCTCGTAGCCTGATAGGCTGCTGAGAGGGACGTGCAAGGAAGGAGAGGCTCCTCTTGCTTAACCTTTGACCAGTCCATTGTCGCGCATAACGCTGAGTGTGCCGCGCAAGTCGTCTGTTAGCACTTCCAGTCGCTGTTCCGTGAAGACTTGCCTGGTTTTCTACTGGCCAAGGCGCGTGGAAGAAAGGCTTCTAGTTGCCGATTTTATTTTCTTCCACCGGAATTTTTTATCTGGGAATTGCTAAGCTTTGTCATTTAATACTCGGTCACTTGGTGTTACTGACTTAGTGGTGTCCAAACTGGGTCCCAGCAGGAAAATAAGCACTCGGTCAACTAAGGAACCTACTGGCATAGCAGACATCAGTTATATGCTGTTTGATATTGAAAAGCTGCAGAAAAGCTAATCGATCGCACGCAGCGAGCCGCCTGATGATTGATGATGACGAACCTCACTCGCGAGAAGATGTGATTCGATGCAGAAAAGGAGCAACAAGCGTGGAAATGGTCAAGAAACAGCCTTGTCGACTGACGAAATCAGGAACGAATAGTTCTGCTTCTGTCTACTCTAACCCACCGAGCAAGCGCCGCTGATTCTCGGATTAAACCAGGCTGACGTTTGCAATGGGCAAGCAGCAACGGAAACGATCACGCACACCGGGTGAGGGGCAGGAGGTAAGGAGTTGCAAATCACGGCATGCCAAATCATTACTCTACTGATCATCAGTGTACGTGGACATGGGTTCACACAAATTGGGTTTATCGTCCGGCGAAATGGCTAGTGGCAAGCGAAAGATACTATCGCCCGTTTGTTTTCAGACGGGAATAAAATTGAAGGATCAGAGATTCAGAGTTCTCAAGAACTTACTTGATGTGGACTCTACATAAGCTGTGGTGTCGCCGCTGCCGTAGCAATCCTGAACGCGCACCTTCCCACCTTTGCACAAGCAACCAAAGAATGTTCTGTTGTCGCTATAGGCGCACCGTCCGCCAGATTGCTCGCACTGGTAGCATGGCTCCGCTATGCCCTGCAGGTTCCATTCCAACTCGAACCCCCGGTTCAGCACGGCACCATATTGGCTCGGCAACACCGACACGGGCGGATTACTTCCCAGCAGAGCATCTTCGTGTACCGGCACCACGAAATTGTGTCTGCAGTGGTAAGCCAATTGGTACTCTTGAGAAGCGTTGCGTTCCTCCTCAGAGCCAGCGATGAACACGAAGGAAACACCATCTCCACTGCCTGCGGGCGGATTGGAGCTGCAGGTTATCTGGTATTCTTCTAAATCAGGAGGCGACTGATCGCCTATGAAGCAGTCGAAGAAGAATGCGAGGTTGTCGGAGGAGTCGGTGTAGTTCAGCCACGCTTGGCCGAGTGACACGTTGTGGCTAACTCTGGGGCAGCCGTTGCCGCGGAGCACGGCCTCCTCGAGAATGATGGTGTGATTGTCGTAGGAGATGTTCAGGATGGTGTAGCTATATCCTCCGAGATGAAGAATCGGGGTCTTGGTTTTGCCCTCGCCTTGGCAGAAGATCTTCAGATCGGTGTAGCCGCATGAGTAGTAGGATTTGTAATCGGGGGTGAACTGAGTTGCGTCCGACAGAGAGAAAGGATACGTGATGTTAACGCCGCCACAACTGAACGACTCCGAGCAAATGGAATCGTGGTAGCTGGGCGGAAGAAGGGAGCCATGGGAGACATGGACGGAGAGGAAGAGGAGGACGAGCAAGCATAGTAGTGTTCCATGGGAGGCGGCAACGGCAGCCAAGAGGAGAAGCATCAGCAGCTCTTTGTGGTGGTGGCTTAGCAAGAGAGGCATGGCTGCTTGGCTAGCTACGTCGGCAGTAGTGTTCCATTCTGTGCTTTGATCTTTAAACCAGTGGTTTGCAGGACGCCCGTCTGTCTTAGTTCACATGTTGCGTGGGCCCTCTGTTTTGGATAGATGAACTTTCGGAGAAGGAAGGGCGACTGACCGGGCGTAGATTCACGGTACATGATAGTTGGCGGGGTCTTACCACTCATCAGTACCTGGACGCCAGAGTAGTCAGTCGTCTGCTGTCTCTGCCACCGAGTTTTTCTCCTTGACTGTATAAATTAGATTGATTTACAAGTGCAGAACGATACGAAATTCATTTTACATGAAGATTTTATATTTTGGAATTGTCAAATGTATATCTGTAAGCGGCAACTGAAACTTGGTTGGACGAGATAGTGGTAAGTTCGCAACTCATAAGTCGACTCCAAGTTTTCTAAAGCACCAAGTTACAGGACTCGCGTATCGATAGTATAGGCCGTTCGTTTTCAGAGGGAAATAAAACTGAAGGATCAGAGTTCTGAAGAACTTACCTGATGAGGAGTCTGCATAAGCAGTGGTGTCGCCGGTTCCATGGCAATCCTGATCACCCACCTTCCCACCTTTGCACAAGCAACCGAGGAACGTTTTGCTCTCGCTGTAGGCGCACCGTCCGCCAGATTGCTCACACTGGTGGCATGGCTGCGCTGTGCCCTGCAGGTTCCATTCCAACTCGAACCCCCGCTTAAGCACGGCACCGTATTGGTTCGGCAACACGGCTGGATTACTTCTCAGCTGAGCATCTTCAAGTACCGGCACCAAGAATATCTGTCTGCAGTGGTCAGCCAAATGGTACTCTTCAGAAACGTTGCGTTCCTCCTCAGAGCCAGAGATGAACACGAAGGAAACACTGTCTGCAGGCGGATTGCAGGTTATCTGACATTTTTCTGTTGGAAAATCAGAAGGCAGGTCATCGCCTGGCGTGGAGTAACAGTCCAAGAAGAAGGCGAGGCTGTCGAAGGAGTCGGTGTAGTGAAGCCACTCTTGGCTGAATGAGATGTTGTGGCTAACTCTGGGGCAGCTGTCGCGGAGCACGTCGGCGTCCCGGAGAATGATGGTGTGATTGTCGTAGGAGATGTTCAGGATGGTGTAGGTGTCTCCTCCGAGAAGAAGGATCGGGGTCTCGGCTTTCCCCTCGCCTTGGCAGAAGATCTTCAAGTCGGGGTAGCCGCAGTGGTAGTTGGATGTGTAATCGGGGGTTGATAGAGTTGCGTCTGACAGATAGAAAGGATACGTGATGTTAACGCCGCCACACATGGACGACTCCGAGCACATGGAGTCGTCATAGCTGGGAAGAAGAAGGGAGCCATGGGAGACATGGACGGCGAGGAAGAGGAGGAAGAGCAAGCATAGTAGGTGAGCCATGGCGGGAGGAGGAAGACGAATTTGGCTGTTTCTTTCACTAGTCTCACACGCCACTGGTTTCGCCGAGCGCCGCCGTATTTAAGTCGAGGGCAGGACTGGGTCTGGTGGAAAACATTGGTTGGTTGGTGTGTGTGCCGGACGTGGGAAACACGGCCTACACGAGGTGAGCTGATCGGAAGACCGAGGCAAGTTGGTCTTGCGGCTTGGCAGCTTGTGCTAGGCCAATGTATATATCATGGGCTGCCTGCTACGTCATGGCAAGGTTTTTTTAGTTGACTTGACTTCCATTCTGATCATCAGTGTGTACGTGGACATGAGTTCACAAAAATTGAGTTTATCGTCCGGCAAAATGGCTAGAGGCCAGCGAAAAGATACTATCGCCCGTTTGTTTTCAAATGGGAATAAAACTGAAGAATCAGTTCTCAAGAACGTACCTGATGAGGAGTTTGCATTAGCAGTGGTGTCGCTGCTGCCGTAGCAGTCCTGAACGCCCACCTTCCCACCGGAGCACAAACAACCCAGGAACGTTTTGCTCTCGCTGTAGGAGCACCGTCCGTAAGATAGCTCGCACTGGTGGCATGCCGGCGATGTGCTCTTGTACCATTCCAACTTGAACCCCCGCTCAAGCACGGCACCGTATTGTTTCGGCAACACGGCTGGATTACTTCTCAGCTGAGCATCTTCAAGTACCGGCACCACGAATATCGGTCTGCAGTGTTGAGCCAATTGGTACTTTTCAGAAACGTTGCGTTCCTCCTCAGAGCCAGAGATGAACACGAAGGAAACACCATCTCCACTGAACCCTTTGCAGTTTATCTGGTGTTCTTCTAAATCAGGACCCGGCTGATCGTCTAGGGAGCAGTCGAAGAAGAACGCGAGGCTCTCGAAGGAGTCGGTGTAGTTCAGCCAGTCTGGGCCGAATGACACGTTGTGCCTGACTCTGGGGCAGCTGTTGACGGGGAGCACGTCGGCGTCCCTGAGAATGATGGTGTGATCGTCGTAGGAGATGTTCAGGATGGTGTACCTGTCTCCTTCGAGATGAAGGACCGGGGTCTTCCCTTGGCAAAAGATCTTCAGATCCGTGTAGCCGCACGGGTAGTAGGATTTGTAATGGGTGGTTGCTTTAGTTGCGTCTGACAGATAGAATGGGTATCTGATGTCAACGCCGCCACAGCTGGACGACTGCGAGCACATGGAATCGTCATAGCTGGGCGGAAGAAGGGAGCCATGGGAGACATGGACGGCGAGGAAGAGGAGGAAGAGCAAGCATAGTAGGTGAGCCATGGCGGGAGGAGGAAGACGAATTTGGCTGTTTCTTTCACTAGTCTCACACGCCACTGGTTTCGCCGAGCGCCGCCGTATTTAAGTCGAGGGCAGGACTGGGTCTGGTGGAAAACATTGGTTGGTTGGTGTGTGTGCCGGACGTGGGAAACACGGCCTACACGAGGTGAGCTGATCGGAAGACCGAGGCAAGTTGGTCTTGCGGCTTGGCAGCTTGTGCTAGGCCAATGTATCTATCATGGGAAACCTTGTAATGATCCGGGGGATCCTGCCTCCGCGTCCTCCGCCTCCACGACACGCCACGCGTCCTCCACGGGCCCACGCTGTGGAAGCCAGAGCTGTGTACTCCTTCCTTTCTCTGCGCAATGCCCGCACGCAACCAATTCCCCTTTTCTCTACCTGACAGCTAGGAGCAGACGGGCATCAGGCCGGCGTGAGCGAAGGGGACCGGCAGGCGGCCGCCGGGGCTGATGGCCGGAGGCGGGGACGGGGACGGATCTTCTTGGGGCGCTCGATGGGACCCGCCGGGGAGCCAACGGTGACCGCGTCGCGCATGCACCAGTGGAACGCCGGCGCGCGCATGGTCGCGGCCGCGGCCTTGCACTCGGGGCAGGGCGTCCATGGAGCCGGCGGGGAGTCGTCGCGCTCCGGAAGGAGGAGCGAGGGGAGGTACGGGCCCGACGCGGCGGCCGCGCTCCTGCCAGTGCGCCGCCGCGCGCCAACCGCTGCTACCAGAGTGGGGCGCTCTGGCGGGGCTGCGCCGCCGCGACTGCTGGCATCCGTCGCCGCGCCGCGCTTCGGAGAGGCTGTGACGCCGCGTCCCCTTGGCTTCAGCCGCCGCGCCGCCTTCTTCGAGCACTGCTGCGCCTTCCGCGGCATTCGACCTACTCCCGCGCCGTCGCCGAGGTGTGATTTTTCTGCGGTTCTGAACTCTGAAGATTGAACTCACGTGGTGCTGCGACGACGAACCTACCCAGCAAAAATCACTCCGGTGAGCGCTACCATAGGCGAGCGGTGCTGCTACCAAGCAAGCCTTGTCGCTGCTCCGACGAGCGGCGTCACGGATGCGAGCCAGGATTGGGTTTCAGATGTTGTGATCGACAATGCTACCTGGAGTGGTCAGAGGTGCTACCACAGGAGACCAGCGATGCTACTAGGTGTCCACCGCTACAAAAGGCCATCGATGATGCTACTTGTAGCTGGGCGGTGCTACAATACAAAGGTCCACGGCGATGTTGTCAGTGGTGCGTGTCGGTGCTGCCATGGGTGAGCGTTGATGCTACCGCTGTTGGTCGTCGATGCTACAAGGTGCAGGCGACGGTGGTGCTACGAGGAGCAAGCGGCGGTGCTGCCAGAGCACGGGGATGCTGCCTACGTGAACTCGCGGTGCTACAACGACTACTACGACAAGGTAGTGCAGCCTTGAGAGGGCGGCGATGTTGCTTCCCAAGGAGCACCACGCTTGGTGCCGAAGAAGAGCAGCGACGAGCCGGCGATGCTACCGACGACGCGCTACCGGTGAGCCGCTACCGAGGACGCGTGGCTACCGACGAGCCGGCGATGCTACCAAGAGCGCGTGGCGATGCTACCGACGGCGTGGACCGAGATGCTGCCAGGTCACGACGGCGGCTGCTTCCGGCGTGGAGTCAGGGCACGACGGCGCTACTGTCGGCATGGAGCCGATGTGCTGCATGGGCACGGGGACGCCGCTACCGGTGCAGAGTCCATGTGCTGCCAGGGGAATTTTTTTTGCTACAATAGTTTTTTGGTTTTGCATCATGTGAAGAATTGTTTTGCTACAACCGTCTGTGTTTTTACACCATACGGTTCTGTGGATTTGCATCATCAGTAGAATTTGTGCTACAATCATTGTATTGTTCTGCTACAACAGAACGAATTTGTTGCTATGATGTCTTCGGCGAGTCTCCGACGAAGTCGATTTTTGCTACAATAGCATAATTTTGTTGCTATGAGATCTCTGGCGAGATCTCCGGTGTGCTCTACAATGCTACCATAGGCAAGGACAGGTGCTGCAGACCCGTGCCCATGGGGCTGCTCAACAAATTTGCTACGAATGATTTTTTTTCCTTCTTTGTGGTGCAAATTTTTTGATGCTTTGTAGCACAATATTTTCACTTTTGATGCAAATCCACTGATCATTTGTAGCAATTTTTTCTTTTTTATAACCTTGATTTTGGTGCACATGTTTGGAAGCTTTGTAGCAAAAAAATGCATTTTTGATGCAAATCCGTAGAGCATTTGTAGCAATTTTCTTTGTGCTGCCGATAGTAGCCGGAGTTGCTAGACAGTATCTGGCCGGAGTTGCTAGACAGTATCCGACGATGCTACCGACAGCGCATGACATTGCTACCGACGAGCCGGCGATGCTACCGAGGGCGTGTGACGTCACGCAGCGATGTGCCGGCCATGCTGCCGACGGCGTATGGCATTGCTACCGACGAACCGGTGATATATACTACCGATGAGCGATGTCGCTACCTTTGACACATGTCGATGCTACTGACGAGCCGATGATACTATCGGCGGAATTCAGCTACGAACGGATGCTACCGACGACTGGCGGCGTTGCTACCGAAGAGCAGACGATGCTACCGGGGAGCGGTCGTGCGACCATAGGTTGACTAAGGTGCTACCATCGGTTAACTAAGGTGCTACCATAAATTGACTAAGGTGCTAGGGCAACGACAGTGCTATCGTCTGTGATGGAGGTGCTGTTATAGGTGTGTGAAAGAGCTTCCGTAGGTAGTACTGATGGCGCGCGCCGTTGCTACTGACGAGCCGACGATGCTACCGACAATATCCGGCAATGCTAGGAGCGGATGCTACCGACGTCTCGCGACCAACGAGCCGTCGATGCTAGCGACGACGCATGACATTGCTACCGACGAGCCGGCGATACTACCGGGGGCGCGCGACGCTGCTACCGACGCGCGCGTTTTGCTCCGCAAAATAATCTACAATGGTGCGAGCTGGCGATGCCTCTCCGGAGCTCTGGAGGAAGATGCTATCACAGACCATCAACGTTGCTGCAAGCGCTTACCATGGTGCTGCTGCATCGGCGACGCCACGTCGGGGGTTTTTCCAATGTTGCTAGCGAGGTCTCGTCGGATTTGCTACAATAGCAAAAGAAAATCTCCATATAAGCATTTGCTACGAGCAGCACAATTTTTTTGCTACGAATGAATTTTTTTGCTCCGTAGATTTTTTTTTGTGGGATTTGAGAGAAAATTGGAGTTTTGCTACAATAGTACAAAATTCTTATTACGAACGAATTGTTTTTGCTTCATATAAGCATTTGCGGGATTTCGATGGAAATTGGACATTTTTACTTCATAGAAGCATAGGTGTTACCGTAGGCGATGGATGGTGCTCCCATGAAAGGACTGTGGTGCTACCGAAGGAGAGCGGCGGTGCTGCCTAAGGAGCACAGTGGTGCTACATCTGACCGGCGCCGATGCTGTAAATGGAGCACGACGGTGCTGCCTAAGGAGCACGGCAGTGGCGCAGTGCTACATCCTACCGGCGGCAATGCTACCAATGGAGCACGACGGTGTTGCCTAAGGAGCACGACAGTGCTAGCTATGTCGGACCGGCGTCGATGCTACCAACGGAACACGTCGGTGCTACCAAAGGCCGACTGCGATACTACAGAAGGCCTGCGACGATGCTACGAACGGGCGGCGGCGATGCTACGAGCGTGGTCAACTCCGGCGAGGTCTCTCACCGGAGCCGACCGACGGGGCGGTGGGAGCTGCACGCGTGCTCGTGGACGCGACGCGGTTCGATGCCATCATGTGCGCCATTTTTCCATGTGTCGACGGTGCTGTAAAGCAAACGCGAGGGAGCTGCATACGGGTACGGCGGTCGACGGTGCTACCAAGCCATGGCACTGGCGCAACAATGCCAGTGCTACAAGTGGTCGAACACAATGCTACCGGCGACGGCCGCGGGTGCAACCGATGGTGGCAGGCGATGTTGCAAAAGTTAACGCCAATGTTACCGACGACGCCGCGGGTGCTACCGACGATGGTACGCGGGTGCTGCAAAAGCTGGATGTCGGCGCTACCGACGACGGTCGCGGGTGCTACCAATGGTGGTGTTGGGGGCGCAGGGGCTGCCATGCCACGGCGAGGGTGTTGCGGACGCCGAGACGCGATGCTGCCAGGGTCTGGCGACGCTGCTACTTGCACCGAGACGCGATGCTGCCAGGCCGCGGCTTCAAACAGCCATCGAGCTGCTACAAACGGCCGTCGAAGCTGCTACACACGGATGCCGAAGATGCTAAACACGGACGCCGAGACAGCTGCAATTCGCCGATGGTGCCGCTACAAATTGTAGCCGACGCTGCTCCAAACGGCCGCAGGCGTTGCTGCGAACCGCCGCCGATCTAGCTGCTTCAAGTCGTCGCCGTCGTCGATGCAGATTTGTTGCGTGCTGCTGCAAGCGGCGCTGCCGTTGCTGCAATGTACTGGGTGCAACGAGCGTCCCCTCTCTTGGTGGCGTTCGCAGCTCTCGACGGAGCTCTGCTGGTCCCCGGTGGTTGATGCGCAGAGCCGTGACCGTGCGGAGGACGCCTGGGTTTTTTTTGTCCTAGACTTGCGCGTGCAGGAGCGAAGACGAGGTCGAGGAAAGCGACGAACCAGTCAATGTGATATCCGATGGTTGATAGCGACCGCATTGTATTAACCTAATGTGGCGGAAACGGTGATCCCGTTAGGGATCCCGGGTACGTGTTATATAGAGGTGGGAAAAGCCCCCACCGTGGCATTACATGTGGGGCACCGTATAGGGTGGTATACTATACCATGCCTATACGGTACAGCTATTACATACTCCAACACCCCCCCTTAATCTAAACTGCAGAGAAGATTTAGATTACGCCTAAACTCATGAAGATTGGCAACCGGTAGAGCTTTTGTGAACCCATCAGCAACTTGATCCTTGGTGGATATGAACCGGATTTCCAACTGTTTATTTGCAACCCTCTCACGAACAAAATGAAAATCAATCTCTATATGTTTAGTGCGAGCATGAAAAACAGGATTAGCAGAAAGATATGCAGCTCCTAGATTATCACACCATAAGCATGGTTTGTCCTTGAGTGTAACACCAAGTTCCTGTAGAAGAGCTTGAACCCAAATAAGTTCAGTGGTGGCATTGGCAAGAGATTTATATTCAGCCTCGGTGCTTGACCGAGAGACAGTAGCTTGTTTGCGTGCAGTCCACGAGACCAAATTTGGTCCAACAAAGATGGCAAAACCACCGGTAGAGCGACGATCATCTGGACATCCTGCCCAGTCAGCATCTGAAAAAGCACTCAACAAAGTGGATGAAGACTTTTGAAAAGTAATACCAAGATCAATAGTGCCACTGACATAACGGAGGATGCGTTTGACTGCTGTGTAATGCGAGGTAGTAGGCGCATGGAGATACTGACAGACTTTGTTGACAGAAAAGGACAAGTCTGGACGTGTCAAGGTGAGATATTGAAGGGCACCAACAATGCTTCTATAGCGTGTGACATCATCTGGTGGAAGTAGTTCTCCCAAGTTGAGAGAAAGCTTATCTGTGGAGGATAATGGAGTCGGTGCAGGTTTGCAATCACGCATGTGTGCATTAGCCAGTAAATCCGAAGCATACTTTGCTTGAGTGAGAATGATGCCATTGCGGTGCTTCTTCACTTCAATGCCAAGAAAAAAATGAAGATCACCAAGATCCTTGATAGCAAAATGAACGTTGAGATCTTTGAGCAAAGCTGTAATTGCTAAATCAGAGGAGCTAGTAACAATGATGTCATCAACATAAATCAGGACATAAATGGTGACGTTGGACTTGTTGTAAAGAAACAATGATGTGTCAGCTTTAGATGGAATAAAACCAAGATCATGAAGTTTGGAACTTAACCGAGAGAACCATGCACGAGGGGCCTGTTTCGGACAATAGAGAGATTTATCAAGTTTGCAAATATGATGGGGAAGGGTTGGATCTTCAAAACCTGGGGGTTGTTTCATGTAAACCTCCTCTTCCAGAACACCATGTAAGAACGCGTTCTTCACATCTAGCTGCCGGAGACTCCACCCCCGAGAAACAGAGATGGCTAACACAGTTCTGATCGTGGCTGCTTTCACAACAGGACTGAATGTGTCTTCATAGTCAATGCCATAACTCTGCTTGAAGCCCATCGCAACAAGCCGAGCTTTGTACCGGTCAATAGTACCATCAGAACGACGCTTGATCCTGTATACCCACTTACAGTCAATGAGATTGTTGGTGGAGCTGCGAGGAACAAGATGACATGTTTTGTTTTGGAGAAGCGCATCATATTCTTCTTGCATTGCTGTACGCCAATGAGGATCATCAAGAGCAGCAGCAAGATTACGGGGTTCACCTGTGGAAGCAATAAGACCATACCTCACAGTACCACGAGTAACTTTATAAGGAACGGTACCATCGGTAAATTTTTTGGGTTGTCGTATACCTTTTTGTAGGCGAGTGCGAGCCGTAGGCACAGGAGAGACAGCAGGATCCGGAGGCGTAGAGGATCCAGCCGAAGCGGGGCCAGGCGGGGCCGGTCGGCGACAGGGAGCCGACAGGTGAGGACGTGGCGGCTGGGGACGGGGCCGAGGCGTGTGGCGACGGAGACCGCGCGGGATCCCGCGCACGCGGCGACACGGGTGGCGACGCAGACGGCGACATAGGCGCAGAACTGGCATGCCTCCCACCTGGTGTCAGGGAATCGGCCTGGGGATCCGCAGGTGCGGGATCCTAGGCGGATACGGCATCATCTTGGATTGCAGCGCCCGTGGCGCGTAGCGAGGGCGACAACACCATGATTTCATGCTCGTTTGGCTCGATTTCTTCATCGTTTGGAGTTGAATTTTTTTCTGTAGACTCGGAATCAGAGACTCCATCATCTACTGCGGGCGGTGGCTGCTGGTCCTGTCCAGGATTAGTGACAATAGGGACAAAAGGCAATGGCATGTAATCATCAAGTTGTGCATCCCCAATGGTAGATGATGAATCATGTGGAAGCAAGAGAATTTCATTGCGGAGACGTTGGCCAGCATTTTTATGAAGGGATGCAAACGGAAAAATATTTTCATCGAAAACAACATCTCTAGAGACATAGACACGGCCGGTGGACACATCTAAGCATTTAACTCCTTTGTGGCGAGGGCTATAACCAAGAAAAATACACCGGGTAGATCGAAAAGAGAGCTTCCGTTTGTTGTATGGACGAAGATTAGGCCAGCAAGCACAGCCAAAAATGCGAAGTGAGTCATAATTGGGTTTGGTATGAAGCAGACGTTCGACCGGGGTCTCAAAATTAATAACCTTACTAGGAAGCAAGTTTATAAGAAAAGTGGCAGTGAGGAAAGCTTCATCCCAAAATTTGAGAGGCATGGATGCATTTGCTAGAAGAGACAAACCAACTTCAACTATATGAGGATGTTTCCTTTCAGCGGAGCCATTTTGTTGATGAGCATGAGGACACGAAACATGATGAGATATGCCAACTTTTTGAAAGAAACTGTTGAGTTTTTCATATTCACCACCCCAATCAGTTTGCATAGTTTTAATCTTTCTTTTAAACTTGCGCTCAACAAATTTTTGAAAATTGAGGAAAACTTGATAAACCTCAGAACGATTTTTGAGGAGATATATCCATGTAAATTTGCTAAAATCATCAATAAAACTCACATAATATGAATGTTTGCCAACAGAGGCTGGGGCAGGACCCCATACATCAGAAAAGACTTGTTCCAAAGGAACCGTGGATACACTAGTAGATAGAGGGTATGGCAACTGGTGGCTCTTGGCGAGTTGGCATGCATCACAAACATAAGGATTTACTTCAGGCGAATAAGATAGTTCATTTTTCCTAAGGACTTGTTGCACCACAAAAGAGGAAGGATGGCCTAAACGACGATGCCATGTGGAAGACGACGGCTTTATTGTGAGGAAGGCTTGCTTGTGTGACCCACTAGGGACAGGCATGAGTGGGTAGAGGCCATCACGGCAAGGGCCTTTAAACAAAGTTGTCCTTGTGACCTGGTCCTTAATCAAAAAGAAGAAATGATGGAATTCAATGAACACATTATTGTCAAGAGTGAGTTTATGAACGGATAAGAGATTCTTGGATGCACTTGGAACATGTAAGACATTATTTAGATGCAAGGAATTATTAGGGAGATGCAAAACTGAATGACCAACATGTGAAATTGTCATACCATGCCCATTTGCCGTGTGAACGTTGTCACACCCACGGTACTTGTCAGCCACGGTCATCTTGTTCAACTCGCCAGTGATATGATCTGTGGCACCCGTATCAGGGTACCAATTGGTGTCAACCCCATAGGCCGCCATGTTGGCGGACTTGTCCTTGTGATCGGTGTCATCATCGGAGTCATCCTTGTCTTGATAGCGCCACCAGCACTCACTAGCTGGGTGGCCGTGTATCTTGCAGATTTGACACGTCACGTCGACAAAGGGAGTGGGAGGCTTGTCAATGCGACGAGGTCCATCATCACGGCGGCGCCAAGCATCACGGCGACCACCATCATCGCGGCGATCCTCGCGTCGGCCATCAAACCGACGAGGGTCACCACGTCCACGGCCATGAAAACCACGATCATCATCGCGGCGATAGAGGCGATCATCATCACCACGACCATAGCCGCGGTCATCTCCACGGTGGTAGCCGCGGTCGTCATCACGGCGATAGCCGCGGTCGTCATCACGGCGATAGCCGCGGTCGTCATCAAAACGACCACGGTCACCACCACCACCGCATGGGCGGTTGTCTCGTCCACCCCGGCGAGCAAGGTTCACCGAGGAGGTGAACGAATCTCCACTGTCCTGTAGCATGTTATGGCGCAGATCATGTGCACAAATTTGATCATAGAGATCATCAACTGTGATGTGTGGATTGGCATGAACAGCAGCTGCCAAATCATTGTAAGATCCATCTAGACCATTAAGGATATAACCTATAAGCTCTCCATCATCTACATCTTTCCCTAGAGCAAGAAGCTCGGAACTAAAACTCTTCATCTTGGAAAAATATTGAGCCACGGTGAGAGTGCCTTTCTTAGTGCTATTGAGACAACCACGAAGATGATTAACTTTTGAGAGAGATTGGGTGGAGAACATGGACATGATGACAGACCAAACAACTTCAGTAGATTCTAGGCCTATCATGTGGGACAGTATATCGGGTGAGAGAGAGTTGAGGAGATAGTGCATTACGGCTTGATCACGGGCGACCCAAGTGGCGAACTCAGGGTTGGGGATGGAGATCCGCTTCTTCTCTGCATCATAGACCTCCACAGTCCTGGGAGGGGCGCGTTCGGTGCCGTTGAGCAGGCCAGTGACCTGAGCACCACGCAGCGCCGGACCGACGAGCGTCTTCCAAAAAAGGAAGTTAGCACGGGTCAGCTTTTGGGACGGCGGCGAGCCGAGCGAGGCGGCGACCGATCCCATGGTTGGGGTTGACGAGGACGAGGCCATGGCGTTGATGTAGTCGTGAGCGGCGGCGGCAGCAAGAGGTGCGGCGGCGGCAATATTGGGTTGTAGATCGTAGGGTTTTTAGGTTGTAGATCGTAGGGTTTTGGTTGTAGATCGTAGGATTTTTGGTGGTGGCTTGGTTTGGATCGTAGGTTGTTGCTTGTATCGTAGGTTGTGGAGGCAGCAGCGGCGAGTAAACGCGGCGGCGGCTAGGGTTTTGGGTTGTGGCGGCGGCAGCAAGGCGGCGGCGGCAAAGTTTTTTGTGTCGGCGGCTAGAGATGGAAGAGGCTAGGCTCTGATACCATATTAACCTAATGTGGCGGAAACGGTGATCCCGTTAGGGATCCCGGGTACGTGTTATATGGAGGTGGGAAAAACCCCCACCGTGGCATTACATGTGGGGCACCGTATAGTGTGGTATACTATACCATGCCTATACGGTACAGCTATTACATACTCCAACACATCGGACGGCTTGGGAGGCAGGGGATCACGCGCAACGATCCCCCGGGGACGCTTAGCGCTCCCCAATGTATATATCATGGGCTGCCGGATACGTCATGGCAAGGTTTTTTAGTTGACTTGACTTCCATTCTGATCAGTGAATCATGCTAGGTACTCCTACTCCTAATTGAGACCGATGCTTTAAGCGTACTCATACTTAAATGCAAATTTCTGTACAAGGCAAATTTGCTATCAACTAAAACGCGTGCATTGCCATCGTCTAGGGAGCAGTCGAAGAAGAACGCGAGGCTGTCGAAGGAGTCGGGGTAGTCCAGCCAGTCTCGGCCGAATGACACGTTGTGGCTGACTCTGGGGCAGCTGTTGCCGGGGAGCACGTCGGCGTCCCTGAGAATGATGGTGTGATCGTCGTACGAGATGCTCAGGATGGTGTAGGTGTCTCCTTCGAGATGAAGGACCGGGGTCTTTCCTTGGCAAAAGATCTTCAGATCGGTGTAGCCGCACGAGTAGTAGGATTTGTAATCGGCCGTTGCACGAGTTGCGTCTGACAGATAGAATGGATATCTGATGTCAACGCCCCCACAACTGAAGGACTCCGAGCACATGGAACCGTCGTAGCTGGGCGGAAGAAGGGAGCCATGTGAGACATGGACGCCGAGCAAGAGGAGGACGAGCAAACATGGTAGGCGACCCATGCGAGAGGAGGCAGACGAATTTGGCTGTTTTCTTCACTAGTCTTACACGCCACTGGTTTGGACGAAGAGGAATAGAGGAGGCAGGGGAATTTGGCTAATTTCCACCTATATTCCTGCGCGTCACTGTTTCGGCGACCGCAGCTGTTAGCTCTGTATAAACAGTGTGGACTTTGACCAGGTTAGAGACTCCCTGCAGTACCCTATAGTTTGAATGATCCTCCTGCAGTTTTCTATGAAACCAGATGCGAGTGCGACCAGAAATAGTTTTAAGGTCCAGTGCGCACAGTGTGCCAAAAAGCACAAAAGAAAATTCACGATCAGTAAAAAACGTTTGATAGAGACACGAATCCATCAGACAACTAGTAAGTGCTACTTACGAACGTTGTTCTGCTTGCCGATAAAACAACGCCAATGTTCAGTTCAGTTTATCCATTATTTCTTTGTGGACTAACCATTTCCAGCATTTTTCTACACGAGTTGCTCGCGGGAGCATCAGACCAAAACAAAAAAAAAACAGTGCATTAACGACATCGCCGACAACAAAGAGGCGAGTAGAATAGGGATAGTACCGCACTGATCCGTGGTCGGGCCGCCATCGCAGAAGCAGGTGAACCCCATGGATTCATTCGTCTTGTTGTGACGGTAGCCGCACCATCCGCCAGAACGCTCGCATGTACCGCACTGCTCGGAGTGCGGGCTGTAGTTCAGTTCGAACCCGCCCATCAGCACTTCGACGTATCTTCTCGCCGTAGGCATTTCTCCCATGGCCTTCTTGTGGGTCTCCAGCACCGGAGCCACCACCGCCGTCTCGCACCCGTACTCGTACGCTTCGCCCGTGTAATCATTGCCAGTGAGCACGTACGAGCTCTTGCCATAGCCTTGACAGCCACTTAATTCCACGGCGGAGGGCCAGGAGGCGTTCTTCGTGCAGTTGTAGAAGAAGGTGATGTTGGAGTCCGAGCTCGTGAATTGCAGCACGGAGCTGGTGTCGAGGGTGAGGTTGAAGTGGAGGAGCGGGCAGCCGGTCGTGTTGAAGGCTTCGGCGTCGTAGACGAGAGAGACCGTGTTCGTGTCGTAGTGGATGGCCGAGACTCTGTACCGGTGGTGGGATTGGGCGAGTTGAAGCAGAGTGGTGTTGTCCTCGCAGGCAAGGCCGAGGCCGGGGTAACCGCAGCTGGAGGCCGAAGAGGAGTTGAGCCAGAACGGGTAGGCGATGGTCAGGTCGCCGCAGGTGGCGTTGCTGCAGGTAGGAGGGTAGCCGTGGGCGGTGGCGAAGAGGAGCAGAACGGGGAGGAGGAACAGGGGAAGCATTGTGTGGATGATGAAGAGGAGACGGCGTAGAGTGCCGACTTTCTCCGTGAGATTGTTCGCGACGGTCCATAATCACGAGGGCTGAGGGCAACGGGTGCTTATGGAAATTTTGCACCGCATGACCATTCCACTCCACCAGTGGAATTTGGTGCGGCGACCGTTATATCTAAAAATGTCGAAATTTAGAAATAATGTTAGTTAATTGCTGTAATTGGAAAAATTTACATTTTTAAAAACGTTTAGATTCTAAAAATTGTTGAAAGTGGGAATGTACATGTCACGTTCATAAATATTCGGGCTTCAAGGAGTTATATTTTTTGTTTGGAGGGTTTAAATTTGAAATATGGATTGAAATGCTTCAATTTGTTTATTTGTTTTCCTAAAATTCTGGCACAAGTTGACAAATTTGAATCTTCCAAACATGTTTGTTTTTTAGTCTTGAATAATTGGTTTTATGTTTTGGAAATGTTTAGGTTCGAAAAATTGTTCAATTTGGAAAGTTACTAAGATTGGTATTTTTGGAGACTTAAATTTTAAATTTGGATTTGAATGTTGTAACATGTTTGTGTTTTTTGCACAAATTTTTCCAAATATTGGTTGATACAAAAAAGTCAAATTTTTGTATTTGTTGTTGCAATTTTTTTAATAATTATTTTGATATTTTCTAATATTTGTACGATGATTACCAAGTTAGTTCGAACGGTTTTTATTTGCTGGAAATTGTTGAAGTGAAAGGGTACCACCTGTCAGAAACCTAACGCTTTGAAATAAGGTATCAGAAAACGGTGAAATTCACGTTAATTTATCTGGTGCGGTTAAATATTTATCGGATGTTTTCACGTTTCCAAAATGGTTAGGTTTGAAAGAACGCTATAATTTTAGAAGAATCAAATTTGAAGTTATACTAAATATGAAGGCGTTATTTGGATTTAAATGCCGTAACATGTTTGTGTGTTTCCCACAAATTTATAAAAATATTTAACAATACGGAAAATTCAAACTTTTCTTTTGTTGCCGTATTTTCTTTGTTTTCATTTTGATATTTTGTAATATTTTGTGGATGATTATTTATGGAAATGTTTCCATTTTCTGTTTTTGCTTTAAAATGATTATTGGAAATGATTATGTTGTTTCCATTTTCTGTTTTTGCTTTAAAATGATTATTGGAAATGATTATTTCATTTTTGTATTTTTTTTTGAACTTGGATTGGATTGAGTATTTTTTTCAAATTTGCAACACTTGTAATAATTTAGAGAAGGTCCCAAAGAATTTTAAATGGTTATTTTGTTTTTTACAAATTGTTGGAAATTGGTTTGAAATTTTTTGGAGTTGTATTTGAAAAGTTTTGTAAGTTTTGGAAAATAGAAAAACAAAACAGGAAAAAAAAAAGAGGGCCGGGCGTGCCGCGCAGCAAGCAGGCCGGCCCAGCAGGAAGCCCAGCTGCGCAGCCCAGGCCCGCTGGGTCGTCAGCGTGACGTCACGTGCGGCCGGCCTCTTCCGCGGCAGCGTGGGCGTCGCCGGCGCCGCAGCAGAGCGCGCTCGGACTCGCGCATGCGGCCGCGGGACGCGGTGTGCCCGCCAGCGGCGGCGCCGCCGATTTTGAGACGCCGGAGCGTCGCCGGCGACCTGCAGATGGTGCGGCGGCCTGCGACGACGGCGGCGTCGATTGCGGCGAGGTCGCGCTGTTCCGGTACGCGAGAGTGGGCGAGGAGGGGGAGCGCGCGACGGCGGACGTCTCCGGGTGCGCCGATCTGGAGGGGAAGGGCCGGAACGGTGGCGGAGCGCGTCGGCGTCGCCGGCGACGGCGGGATCGCGGGAGAGAGAGAGGAGGAGAGAGGGGAGAGTGCGCGCAGTTTTACGACAGGGTCCCTGTGTTTTTACGAAATTTCGTTTTGGTCCTTGTCTGCGAGAAAGGGTGGGTAGCGGAGCTAATTCTGGACTTGTGAGCGGTGTTTTTGAAAATCTGTGACGGAGATGATGCTGGGGCCGTTGGATTGAGAATTGACGGCCAGGATCGAGTACTGTAGACTGCTACAGTGTACACCAGTAACCACTGTAGCTAACACTGTATCTCGGGTGGCTCTCAGGCCGGCAAAGTGCATTGCCTTAATATATTGAGTAATTTCGTCCTTGCCTCTCTCCCCCGTGTTCGTTGCAAAATGACAATAACTGGTCTATGGAAGCATGTCTGACTCTGACTTCATTAGATCAAAAACAGTACATAAGGTCCACCTAGCTAAAACAAACACCAGCAAGAGAAATATTTTACGAAACAAAATTTACATCAAGGTCTTCTGAAGTTGTCATCTTTAGCTCTACCTATATTTTAATGTTTGTCCAAACCACCAATAAAGAAACCGCAGAAGGCCAAGTGTGACATTTTGGAGGACAAGCACCAGGGAACTCGTTTTTGAAAAGCACAAAATCTGCATACTGAAGTTTCAAAAAAGTTGAAGAAAAATTCTAGATATACATAATGATATGATCTACAAATGTGCAAAAAGCCAATTCGAGTTTCGTTTTATTTTAGTCTAGGCAAAAATGACAAATGAGCTTGTTTTATTTTCGGTTATTTGAAGTATTTTACTGTTTGTTTCGAATTTTGTATTTGGACATGAGCATGTAAACTTGGGAGCCAAAACACCACTCCCAAATTATATAGGCTATTAACATGCAGAAATTCACTTTGGGATACTCCCTATAACAAAATAAATTGAAAAAAAAAAACGAAATATTCCGAAAACAATTCAGAGCACACATCCCATGTTCTATGTGCGCACGTAAAGTTTCGCGAGAAACCGATTTTTTTTTACTTAAGTAAAAACGACAAAAATATGTCTTGTGAGAAGTGTTATTTTAGCACCAAATTTGACTTTTTTACATAGGCAAAAAAAACTGGTTTTTTCGTGAAACAACTTTATGAAAACATAGGATCCGAAGATGTATGTTGTAGAGACCTCACCTTTTACTAAAGGTTGAGATCCCTGTGTTTCGTGCTAGTCCCTGGATCGACTTGCTAGCACACACAGTTTAAAATGAAATACCATAACATTGCGTCAAATTCTATTACACGATGATCCAGAAAGTAAAAGGTTCGATACAAGGTGCATAGCCGAAGGCTAGCTCAAACCAAAGTAAACACACAGCGGAAAGCAAATGATACAGTGAGCCCCATCATCTTCATGCGCCACAGGCAAGCATGTTGGTTGTAGACTCGAGACCCTATTCGAAACCTCACTCGTCGTGTGACAAACCTGCAACGGTGAGTTACAGCCATAATCTCTGGTCAATACATTTGAATTGTATTGGCAAATGACACTTATGTGGATATAAATGGCACCTATCTTCTGCATGAATATATGGCTGAGTGGAGTTATGACTAATTTGCAGAAAGCAAGTTTTGTCCTATCCTTTTGAAAGACATTTTCATATAAAACAAGAGTACCACTGATAGACATCAGTGAACACCTTTGTAAATCTACAATTAATGAGTACCACCGATAGACATCAGTGAACTCTCAACCCTTGTTCACCCACCAAGTTTTAATTTATGAAACTGGGATGAGAAGATCTTCAATAACTTCCTTGTCCAGTTGCTCAGAATTGTCCGTAACCGGGGACACGGCTAAGATCTTAGTTTTGTACTCTCGAGAGTTTATGCACCTTCACAACACGACTCAATCAACCCGAACATCCAAAACACTCAATTTGTGAAATGGAAAGGAGAAGATCGAGACGAGATTTTTTAGAAGTAATTGCCCGCTCATCGGACCCACACCAACCTACATCCCTACATCTGCTGGTCACGATGAAATCGGGGTCTCGCAACCTACTCCATCAAGACAGAGCCCATTTGACATGTGGCTGCACTACAAGCTACTAAACAAAGAGAGTCTACATTCCCTTTAAGCCTGGGTGACTTTCCACAGTTGTGCGCTTCCACCAAGGGTAATTACCATAGACATGGACCCCCTGAGTAGACACCCATCTCAGTAACCAACCATCACCCAGGTAGTTCATTGATTCATTTTAGTTGTTTCACTATCCAACTAATCAAAACATTTTCATAGCTTGTCTAAGCATTCTACCAAGTTCAATGCGACTAAGTTCAAGGTGGGGGATGGCTACACACTACATAGGAGCATAGCATAATATAATACTCAATAACAAACCTACCATGCATACTACAGAAAACACTAAATGCAAATAGTAAAAATAGTAGGACATTTATGAGTGTCACTTGCCTTGGCCACAAGCAGGGGAAGAGCAACAATCACAAATGGCTAGGCACTCCGCACAATCTATAAATGACACAAACCAAACATACAAACAATTCAACACAGATGCACAATACAAAAACAATGCTATGCATGTATGAATGCAAACAACATTGTTAAATTGTTAACCACTTTATTAGTTCTCTGGTTGCTAAAATGATGCATGATGACATGAGCAAAGTATTAATGCAATATTATTATTGAAAACATTTTGAAACATTAAAGGGCTTATATGCAAAATTGATACTTTTGTAATTTATTGATCAATAAATGGGTTTTAGTTGCTCTGGACAGAGGATGCAATTCTTGACATTTTAACAATAGGATTCATTTTAAAAACATTTTTTAAACTCAAGTTTTGAATTAATGGCCGAAATGCCTCTCTGTATTTTGATCAATGTTAACATATGCAACATGCAAAACTAATGATGCAACATTAAATTACATGTTAAGAGCTTTCAAATGATATAAAATTCGTTAAATTTGGATGTGTGGTTTGTAAGTTATGAATTTTTGAAGTTTAATCAGATTTCTGTTTATTTAAACGAATCTCGGAAAATCGAATAATCATGGCCATCCGATCTAACTTAAACGGACGCGCCAGATCATCCGATACCGGTTCATGATCTAAACAGAAAGGAGCCGTCAGATCTAGATCTAACGGTCCAGATCCTGTTGACCTAAGATGGGCGGCGCCGGTGTGCCGGAGTAGCTCCGGTAACGGTGGCGCCATGGCCGGCGTACTCAAGCTCGACGAAAAAGAGGGGTCGGGCTACGACGTGGGTACCTGGAGACGGAGGAGGTCGATGGTGGGGTTGCGGACGGCGGGGAAGTTCTGGTTCGCCGGAAATTCCTCGCCGGAGTTGGGGAGGCTGACGGTGGCGTCGGGTTGATGATGATGTCGTAGTTAGGTAGCGAACTGGGGCCTAGATCCATGTCCAAAAGATGCACACGGGTGATGGGGAGCCGCGGGTGCAAACGAGAGGGAGAGGGGTCGACGAGGCTCACCGGAGACGACAATGGATGGCGACGGTCGCGAGGCTCGGGTCGTGGATGAACTCGTCGATTCCGCGATCCTACGGCCACCAAAAGATGTCAGCGAGGTACGCGAGATCGCGGCGGAGCAAGAGGAGAAAACGAGAGGGAGAGGGGTGGGCGGAGCTCACCGGAATCGTCCACGGACGGCGGCGGCCCGAGGCGGAAGTGGGGCTCCAAAACGAGCAGCCTGGCGGCGTATTTGGGCGCGCGAGCATGGGGATAAGGAGAGGGGTGAGGGGGATTTAAGAGCGCAGTCAGGGTGCTGTTGCGAGGCTCAGGCGAGTGGGGAGAGTGGTGAGTGCGCGACGTGGGCGGGCGGTTCCGGCGCGGGGTGAGCGGGGTGGAGGTTGGGGAAGAGTCCGACAGGTGGGCCCCACCTGTCAGCGAGAGAGGATGCGCGCGGGGGCTGGGCCGTTGCTACTGCTGGGTTGGTTCGGCCCAGTGGCAGTCCACTCTTTTTTTTCTTTTTTTTCTGTTTCTATTTATTTGAACCCAAAAGAATTCAAACTTGATCCAAAACTTTTCAGAAAAAAGGTAAAATATGTTTTGAATAGCTTATTCAGAATGTAATCTTTTGGCCATACTTAGGCCTCTAAAATAATTTAATAAAATCAAAATATTGTATAGGGCATACATAGGCCCTTTTTAATAATATTTCAATTTGGGTGTTTTATTTTGAGTTTATATTTTATAAACTTTTGTTTGAAAAGCAATGATCACATGATGATGAATGCATGCATGGTTTTAATTTTTTCAAAATTTTCAAATTTTTGAGATGTTACATATGCGCAAACAGTTTTTAGAATTTTGTTTTGACATTTCAAAATACATTTTAAATATGTTTTAAGTAGTGGGTTCATATGCACGCGGGAGCCAAACACAACTCCCAAACTTAGGGTAATCATTTTTGATAAAAAACGACTTATGGCGAAGTAGAAAGCCAGTTAGATTTTCTTCGAAAAGAGAAATCACCGCGGCCTCTGCATCAAACCGATGCACACGGCCTAAGTTTATTGCAAAATTATTGGAATTTAAAAGTTACACATCACGTATCACATAAGGTGGAAACATTAATGAGCCAGCAAAAAATAGAAATGCTGCCAACAACATGATTGAAGATATGTCACACAACCGCCATGTTGCGGTTGCATCCACACTCCATATGTCACTACTGCTCCACCGAAGGAGGAAAGAGCACATATGGATCCAATAGGAAGGTTTGTGTATGACCTGCCGATAATGGGAAACTCCATTGCCTCTTAGCCAGGTTGTTCAAAGTAAGCAAGACCTTCCGGCCAAGGAACCACATAACTATTTAAGCTTCCATAAGTATTTACGTAAAAATCTTGTATGAGCATTCATTTGATTCGTAGAAAGATTTTACTAGAATATAAATTTGTGATAGTTAAATGCCACTTAAAGTATCTTGATCATTGGAGAGGGATTTCCCCATCAATATTTCAACCAAATTCAGCCACGATATCCACTTTTCACCAATGATTGTCCTTCTAAAAACATTGTTTAAAGGCGTATTAGCTAACACGTCCGTAGCAGTAACATTTTTATTGTGCACGATGTCATACATGGATGGATACTGCAAACATAAAGGAGTATTTCCCAACCAATTTGTATCCTCCCAAAACTGAATGGTCTGACTATTACTTAGAACGAAAGAACCCTCGTCAAAAAAAAAACTCATAAGCCCTTTCAAAGAAGAAGAATGTGGGTTTAGTCTCAACTTGAGAAAGTGTTTCATCATGAATGTATTTATTACATAACAACTCGTGCCATACTCCATGTATATGGAGTAGTTTGAACAACCATTTCCTGAGAAAGCACATATTTTTTAAGATGAAGGACCTAAATTCCTCTTCCCTTTAGTCTTGTGGGAAAGAAATAACATTTCACTTTGTTAGTTTGTTAGCCGATACTTTTCTTGTCTGGCTGACATGGTTATACATCTCGGGTACCCCATCATGAGGGTACCTGGTGCACGTAATGACTGAGGCCCAATAGCGAAGAGCCCACTCGAAGCCCGAGACAAGAGGCCCAAGAAGATGGAGTACCTTCCAAGATTAGACATAGGTATAGTCGGTTTAGAACTTTCCATATGTATAAACTAGGTTGGTTAAGGACTCCCGAGACCCAGCCTATTTAAAGGCTGGGAGGGGCGCCGATCTAGGGGCCAAGCCATACTCAAACCACCAAATCTCTTGAGAGATCGTCATCTCGCCGGAGCCACCCTGTAACCACATAATCTCCAGCGATCAATAACAGACAAGCAGGAAGTAGGGTCTTTACCTCCACCCGAGGGGCCTGAACCTGGGTAAATCTTTGCCTCTGCTTGTCAGCCGACGAAACTACCAGTACTACCACGTTCTCCCCATAATCTCAACCCTAGGTCCTTAACCATGGGATTTGATGAGGGTACACCTCGTCAATTGGCGCCGTCTGTGGGAAAGAATAGTGCTGGACTCGCGGTTTCTTCGGTTCCATCGAAAACGGCGACTCGCCGATCGGATCTACAAACGGCAACTCGCCGGCTGCATCGACAAACCAGAACTCGCCGACTCAGGCGGCACACGGCAACTCGCCGGCTCACTCGACAAACGGCAACACGCCAGCTTCACCCGCAAAAAGCACATCGGATCCTCTGATGGATTTCGAGCCACACTCGCCAGGATTCCAGGAGGCCTTCTCCGATCTCGAGTCAGGTTTGGGTTTAACCGTCGGTTCGTTCAATTTTTTCGTCAACAAGCTTGGTGTGCAGGACTTGACGGATCCACGCCAACTCGCGACTTTCGCACCCGAGGCTCCATCGGCTGCGACTCCTTCGACTGCGGATCTTTCCGCTGCGTCCATACCATCATCAACCCTCCAAGCCTGTTCATCTGCAACAACCATGTCCACACGAGAGATGCGCGAGCTCATTGAAGAGCTCCAGGGCGAGGAGGCCGAATCAGCATACCGCACAAACGATCCCGAGCTAGATCAACCACTCGAGGATAGTTTCGACTGCGGGATCTCCCTCAGCGACTTCGACGACCTCGAAACTCATATCGACAACCACGTCGACTCCGAGATCTGCGCCAACAACAACCTCGATTCGAGGCTCATAACAACCTCGCCGACGCCGAGATGGGCATAGGCGACGAAGACGTCGACTGCGAGATCCGTCCAGACGAACCACTCGATGAACATGCAGGCTCAGACATGAGCCTCGACGAAGATGTCGAGTCTATGACGGGACTCGAAAGTACATACATATGCCCTCGGGTCATACCCCAACAGGTCTATGTGGCCATCGCCGCAGAAACATCAGAAACTGCGGCCAGTCGCAGGCCTACAGAATTCCGTGCACAGTCACTATGCCGGACGGAGCCACAACCCTCACAATCACTGCTGAGATGGCAGCAAAAGCAGATAAAGTCATCAAGGAGTGCACAATGATGCCAGCAGACGCAACACAAGAAGAGATGTTGACCTTCCAGTACTTCAACTGGCAGGAGTCACTTCGACTGAAGCAGATAAGAGCCACACTCGAAGAACGCAAAAAGCAAGCTAGCTTGTCAAGTGTGCGCAGAAGACAGCTCTCCCTGAGCTCCACCGGGCGAGCAGACACAGGACGCAGATCAAGGTTGTCACACCTCTCGCCAGGCGAGAAGGCGGCACTCACCCGCAACTTAGGCAACTCCTTCATGACATACGACGAGGAAGGACTGCCGGTGCCCAAAACAGCAGCAGGTGCTCTCTACACCGCTGCAGCATACCTGGAGGCAATCAAGCCCCCAGCGGATGACCCCAATGCAAAACTACACCGCCAACAGATCAAATCACTCGCCTTAGCTGCAAAGGCCATACGCCAAGTTCCAAAACTCCAGGTGGGAGTCGAGACCGTGCCCTAGTCGACGCGCCTCGGGAAGAGCATAATCACAGTGGTCGTCGCCACCACTCGAAGGAAAGAAGCGGCTCGCGAAGGCGCAGGTCCAGGAGCAGGTCACGCAGATCATACAGTAGCGACTCATACTCGATCGAGAGCCTGAGCCACATGGAGCTCTGTGCTTCACTCGACGCGTCCGCGAGACACGGATGCCCAAAGGGTTCAAACTCACATCTGAACAGCCCAAGTACACGGGTCGACAGGAACCTTCCGGGTGGCTGGAAGATTACAGGCTGGCTGTCGCATGCCAGCGAGGCACAACACCACAGCCATGCAGTACATACGACTCATGCTCGAAGGCACAGCCCGCGACTGGCTCAAGGCCCTACCTTCATCAAATACGACTCGTGGGATCACTTCCGCGATGACTTCATCAAAAACTTCGAGCCTCTGTGTGAGCGCCCAAAAACGTTCGAGGAGCTGCGGGCCTGCGTTCAGCGTTCAGACGAAGCGTTGAGGTCATACATCAGACGATGGACTGAGATACGTAACTCAGTTGGAGTGGTTTCAGAAGATATGGCCATGGATTTTCGTCATGGGCCTCGCCAGGCGAGACCTCAAAGAAGCACTTGGCCGCAAAAAGCCAAAATCTGTAGCCCACCTCCTGCAGATCGCGACTGAGTGGGCAGATGGAGAGGATATGGCACGCACCACACGCGGGTCCTCACCCCGTGACAAACACGAGAATAGCAGTCGAAGCCATAGAGACTCGTACAGAGACGACCGAAGGCGCAAACGTTCAAAACGTCATTACGACGATGACAGACCCGAATTCATGGCGGCTGGGTTCTCCACACCCCGCAATGATCAGGACAGAAGCGACCGACGGTCGGAAGATCGCGGACAGTCGAGATCGACGGACAGTCGAGATGACGTCGAGACAGCGAGATCGTGGCCAACGCAGTGATAGCTACAAGAGGAAGGATTGGCGCAAGTCACGGGCACAATCTGAGCGATCATTCGAAGAAAAGATGGACGCTGATTGCAGATTCCACCTGTACAAGGGGGACGATGGAAAACTGCGGTCCAACCACTCGATGAGAAACTGCAGGGAGTTCGACCAGATGGCGACTGATTACGTAAATCGCAGAAAGGCAGCAGCCGCACAAGCACCTGCACCCGTGCCTCAGCCAAACAACGTGCCTGTTCTGATGGCACCACCTCCACCACCACAGCCTGCCCCAGGCGGAAATCTCGCGGGTGCCATACAGCCCGTGCCTCGGGTGGACGAACCACAGTACCCTCCGCCCCAAGGGCAGATGTACATGATACAGAAAGGTCGACCTTCCAACAGGGAGCAAAAGCTTCGCACTCGACAGGTAAACATGGCGGTCATGTCACCGCCTGCGGTGACAGAGTACTTAAAGGGATCTGATACTACAATAAGCTTCAGCAAAGAGGACCACCCTCCGTCGGTTGTTCGACCAGGGCACTCTGCTCTGGTACTCGACGCGCAAATTGGAGGCTACGCCATGTCCAAGGTCTTCATGGATGGTGGGAGCGGCATAAACATCATCTTCGCAGATACGCTCCGCAAAATGAATAGGTCAGTCGAAAACCTGCCAAGATCCTCAAATACCTTCCACGGTATCGTTCCAGGGAAAGCAATAAGTCCAGAGGGCACCATACAACTCGACGTAACGTTCGGGGACAAGCACCACTTCAGGACAGAGTCGATTGAGTTCGAAGTGGTCGACTGGAAATCACAATACCATGCTATACTTGGACGCCCGACGTTCGCTCGATTCATGGCGGTGCCGCATTACGCATACTCCAGCTGAAATGCCTGGACCAAAAGGAGTAATCACAGTCAAGGGGAACTTCCAAAAGTCTGACTCTTGCGACCGAGAATTCAGCAAAATCTCTGAGATGTTTGGCATGGAAGCAACACTCGCGATCTAGCGGTCTCCAACGATCGAACACTTATGCCAGAACAAAAAGGTGGCAGTCGACAGAGCATTCAGTGCCACCAACGACACAAGATCGCATCAGGTGCACCCGACCAAGACAGTCAATGTCTCGTCGAGTCTGCCTATCGCATAGGAAAGCGCGCTCGTCGAATTCCTCCGTGAGAACTGGGATATATTTGCATGGTGTCCAGCAGACATGCCAGGTATTCCCAGGGAATTCGCCGAGCACTCTCTCCAGCTACTTCCAGGTGCTAAACCAGTCAAGCAAACAATGCGCCGCATATCTGGCCCAAAAAGAACTGCAGTCGAAGCCGAAGTCGACAGGCTACTCGCAGCAGGATTCATCAGAGAGATCAAGAAATCACAATGGGTGGCTAACCCCGTACTTGTAGAAAAGAAGCATACAGACATCCTGCGGATGTGTGTTGATTTTACAGCACTCAATAAGTGTTGTCCAAAGGATCACTTTCCACTACCTCGAATCGACCAGATCGTCGACTCCACCGCCGGGTGCGCTCGCTTATCCTTCCTGGATGCTTACTCGGGTTACCACCAGATAAGGATGAAGGAAGAGGATGAAGAAAAAACGGCGTTCATAACCCCACTCGGGGTCTACTGCTACACCACAATGCCTTTCGGGCTCAAAAACGCAGGCGCAACCTATCAGCGCATGATGCAAGATTGCCTCAAGAAGCAGATTGGGCGAAACGTCCAAGTCTATGTAGATGACATAGTCATCACCACAAGAGAAGAAAGCACGCTACTCGATGACTTGCGGGAGACATTCGCAAACCTCAAGCGCTTCCACATCAAGCTCAACCCGAAGAAGTGCACCTTCGGCGTGCCAGCTGGGCAACTCCTCGGGTATCTAGTCTCAGCTCGAGGAATCGAGGCGGACCCGGAGAAAATACAGGCCATCTTGACGATGCAAAGGCCTTCAAAGCTCCACGACGTGCAAAAATTGGCGGGTCGAGTAGCAGCGCTCAGTCGATTCATCAGCAAGCTAGGCGAAAAAGCACTCCCGTTCTATCGACTGATGAAGAAAGCAGATAAGTTCGAGTGGACGCCAGAAGCCGAAGCAGCCTTCACGGACCTCAAGCGAGTCCTCACAAGCCCTCCAATCCTCGTAGCACCAAAGGAACGCGAGCCACTATACCTATATGTCTCTGCAACTAACAGGGTGGTAAGCACCGTTCTAGTGGTCGAACGCAGGGAGGAGGGGCACGCAAAGCATACAACGTCCAGTCTATTACTTGAGTGAAGTACTCTCCACATCAAAGCAGCGGTACCCGCATTATCAGAAACTGGCATACGCCGTGTTCATGTCCTCAAGGAAGCTGACGCATTACTTCTCCGAGCACCCGATCACTGTAATCAGCACTTCAGGGATCGGGGACATCCTCACAAACCCCAATGCAACTGGGCGAGTAGCAAAATGGCTCATCGAGCTAGCTCCAAGAGACATCAAGTATGATTACCCGAAGGCCATCAAAGCACAAGTTTTACCCGACTTCCACACCGAGTGGATTGAAGCTCAGCTCCCAGGAGCACCAGATGTGTCCAATTCTGGACCATGTACTTCGATGGCTCGAAGAAAAACGAAGGCGCAGGCGCAGGTGTCATCCTCATATCACCAAAGGCGACAAGCTCCGCTACATCCTGCAAATGGGATTCGAGTTCCCATCCAATAACGAGCAGAATACGAAGCTCTGATACATGGCATGAGGATGGCCAAAGCCCTCGGGTGCACTCGACTGATGATCTACGGCGACTCGAATCTGGTGGTGCAGCAAACAATGAAGGCTTGTGACGCAATCGCAGATAACATGATCGCCTACCGTGACTGTACAACATCATGGAGGGCAGCTTCGAAGGCTGCGAGTTGCGGCACATAGGGCGTGAAAGCAATGAAGAAGCGGATAAGTTAGCCAACATTGGCGCGACCAAAGCTCCAGTGCCACCTGGTGTCTTTTCGAGCGCATAGAGCATAGATCAATCAAAAAGAAGCGAGAACTCCTGCAACAGCCGCACCAGCCAAGAGCAAAGCACCTAGCACAGAGGACCCACCAGTCGAGGTACTCCTCATCGAGCCAACTTGGACTCAACCTTTCCTCGCATACATACTCCGCGGCGAGGTACCCGAAGACTTCACAGAGTCAAGACGCGTCACTCGACGATCTAAAGCATACACTGTCATCAACGGTGAACTTTACAAACGCAGCATATCAGGTATGTTCCAGCGTTGCATAGCATTTGAAGATGGCCAAGCCATCCTTCGTGATATTCATGCAGGTACTTGCGGGCATCACGCCAGCAGTCGATCACTCGTAGCCAAAGCCTTTCGCGCAGGCTTCTACTGGCCCACAGCACTCAAAGACGCGGAGGACATAGTCAAAAGGTGCATCGGCTGCCAAAAATTTGCCACAAAGCCGCACGCACCCGCATCGGCGTTGAAGACAATACCATTGGCCTGGCCTTTTGCCCAGTGGGGGCTCGATATGGTTGGGCCACTCAAAAAATCCTCCCATGGAGGGCATACTCACCTTCTGGTGGCGGTCGACAAGTTCACCAAGTGGATTGAAGCAGTACCCATCACAAGTTCGACTGCCACTACAGCAGTCAATTTCATAAAATCCATCATATATCGCTTTGGTGTGCCAAGCAGCATCATCACGACAACGGTACAAACTTCACGGCTGAGGAATTCAAATCCTTCTGCAAAGAGCAAGATATCACGCTCAATTATGCATCTGTGGCGCACCCGCAATCAAACGGCCAAGTCGAAAAGGCCAATGGGCTTGTGACAAGTGGGATCAAGAAGCGCCTCCTGGTGCCACTCAAAAGGGCTGCGGGTGCTTGGGTAGAAGAGCTTCCGTCTGTGCTATGGAGCCTACGCACAACACCCAATGCCTCAACGCAATTCACTCCATTCTTCATGGTCTACGGCGCAGAGGCAATTCTGCCATCAGACGTAAGGTTCAACGCACCAAGAGTCGAAGCATACAATGAAGAAGATGCAGACGAGGCACTCGAAGACGCAGTCGACCTGCTAGAAGAGGCGCGTAACACGGCGCTCGCACGCACAGCTATTTATCAGCAGGACCTCCGCAACTATCACAGCCGTCGACTGCGTACCAGGTCCTTCGAGGTTGGCGACCTGGTACTTCGACTGAAGCAAAAGAAGGTGCATAAACTCGCTTCTCCATGGGAAGGACCTTTTATCATCACCGAGGTGGTTGGTGGTGGAGCATATAGACTGAAGCACGCGAAGACAGGAGAACTCTCGCATAATCCTTGGAACGTTGCGCAGCTGCGCCGTTTCTATGCTTAGATTGATCAGTCGAACAATGTAATAGGCACATATGTCGGATAGCTGCAGGTTTCAGACGCGCTCTTTTCCTTACCAGGGTACCTAAGGGGACTGGAAGGTTTTTAATGAGGCGGCCTGCAGCTTAACATTCAAAAAAGGAATATAATTCATGATTCCTCATATTTCTCCCTGCTTACTACTCGCATAAATTGATTTCACAAAATTAGCCTCACCCGAGCACTCGGGGGCTGCGCTATCTCAAAAAGCATGTGTTTCCGCTTGTTCACAACATAATACCCCAGCCGCACTCGAATACTCGGGGGCTGGGTCATAAAAACATACATAAACACAAAAGTGGCTTAACCCACTCAATTATTCGAGGGTTGAGCCTAGAAGCATCAAGTGAAGCTTCAAGTATTGCAAAAATTCATAACCGCACATAAATAGTCATGGACTGTGCAGCTTATGTTTGATACTCTAAAATATTTCTATCAAGTTCACTCAAAATACACGGGGGCTGGATAGTCCTAATTTTACAACATGTTGCTTCATACACCCCGCTCAACAGGCTCGGGGGCTGCATACGTGTAAACAAATAATGTACAATAATCACAAGTGTTGCGTTTTACACTTTGGAGTTACTTCCCATACACATAACCTACTCAACAGGTTCTTCCTTGGGTTCAGTCCATTTTTCCTCCTCCTTCAGCACACGATGGATTAGGACCAGTGCGTCCACTCGTGTCTCTTGGTAGTGCTCCTCCATCGGCACAGGACCACCACCTGGTACGGGTGCGGGTCCCATCGCAATCCTTTTCAAATCAAGGTGCGGAAGGTGCGATCGCACAAAGGCAAGAGCAACGTTAGCCCCGCTAACCAGTTGCTCACGCACAAACTTCTTGATCGCCTTGCCCTTTCGAAATTTCTTCAGCAAAGCCACAAGGCCTTGTGGTTGCTCATTCAAAGGAAACAAAGCTTCGTGAACTCGAAATAAGGCCAGCCTGCAAGTCTCCAGTCGAATGGCTGTGCGCCAAGCACGGTCTAGAAGCCTTACCAAAATGGCACTCTTCTCCCTGTCTGACCAGAAGGGGTGGGCGGAGTACTCAGTGCTATTCGCATGACCATCGAGTCGATCCTGAATTCGTGCCTCCTCCTTTATTGGGTCAGAACAAACACCTGCGCAAAAGCAAAGGGCTCATCATCGCCCAGTCGAGTCACCTTGCTAAGAGGAGATCTCGATGATTCAAAAATGTCTTACATTCGAGTTGCAGGTTTATTTTTTCCAACTCCTCAAGCAAAAAGGCCTCCCGTTCTGAAGTTGGGGATGGCCTCGACTGCAACTCAGCATACGCGTCTTGTGCCACCTTCAGTTCGCCCTTCACATCAGAAAGCTTCTGCTGAAGGTAGTCCATAATTTTCTGGTCGTTCACGCTTCGCGACTTCGAAGAACCACCCACAACAGGGCCAGTTGATGGTTTAGAGGCTTGTTTCTACAGTCAGAATAATTAAATGCATAAGGAAGCATGAAGAGCTCAAGCAAAAGGCTCGGGGGCTGCGCCTCCCGATTGCTGAATTTCATAATTCATAACATGACAGATACGATGTCTGATGATTTACACTTAGCAAAAGCAAAAGGACGACATTCCTAGACCTAGTCGACAAAGGGATCACTAGCTAAGTCGTCGACTTCTTAGAGGAAGTTTTCTTCGCCTGGACCTTGGCTGCCCTTTCTTCAACAGTTGTCACCATCTGTTGAGCGTATTTTCTGGCGGCGTCCATCCAAGGGTTGAACCCGACAGTTTTGCCGTCAGAACCCCGTGGAAACTTTGTCGTCGCCTTGTCAAAATCTGCCTCGACTCCGTGCGCGAGCAACATGAGAAAAGTAGTCTGAGCACCACTTACCATTTGCTCGCGACAGAAATCGGCGACGGCGGTCCCTTCAGGATTGAACAGCTCCACTAGTTCCGCAAAAGAAGATGGAAGCTCTTCGCCGGGGAAGAAGCTGCCATGGAGGCCGCCTAAGACACTCGCCGCCTGCGTCAGCATCTCCCCTGCTCTGCTGCTGGTAGCCTCCGAGACAGCCACGCTTTCATCAAGTGAGGCGCCAAGGCTTTGCTTGCCAGTAGCAGAAGGGCCATCCATCACGCCTAGCATAAGGACAAAATGATCAGCACAATATATCAGGAACCTCAAAAGGAACACAGCAAAAATTCATACCAGTTAAGCTGGTGCTGGCGGCAGAAAGTCGACCAATTGCCGACTCCTCTCTCAGCTCAGCTGCTTTCAGCCTCTTCTGTAGATCATCCACTAGACGAGTGGCTTGGTTCAAATTTTCTGCTGCATCAGCGGCAGCCTCTGCAAAACAACCACACATGGTCAGCAGACTGCAAGAGGAATCAGACTTAACACGTAAAAGCATAAAAAGATACGCACTCTTCGCAGCTTCGAGTTGCTCCTGCAGGGTGGCGGCTTCCGTCTCCTTGTGCACATACTTGGCACCAGCCTTCAGCAACTCTTTTACAAAAGCCTAAGTGAAACGGCATAGACGAAATCATAACTCAATATCTGAGTTTATGCAAAAAAGTTTGGCACTCGACGAGGCATAAAACTTACGTGCTCCAAGAAGGAAGAAGTCGACGCAGGGTATCTGCAGCCGCAGCTCCGCTCTCTGTTGTTGCAACCTCCGGTTCGGGTGGTGTAGCTGTGGCCGTAGCAGCAGGAGTCGCAGACGTAGGCGGCTGCTCTGGTGGCAGCGTCCGTGCAGTTGATGCTGCGCTGCTCTTATCCGCCGTAGGTGGCGGAGGCATATCCTCATCCGAGGAAACACTGTGTCAAAACATTATCAGTATACCAAGTGGCATAGTTCATAAGGTGACAAAGCACATTCACATAATACTTACTCCCCAGTGAGGTCACATAAATGATCAGGCGCCAGCATACCCATGCTGGGGCGTGATTTCTTCGGGACGCGAGGGGGAAGTGAGCGAATGGGAGGGACGTTGAGCGGCGCCTTTGTCGAGTCCGTCTCATTCCCCTCCTTTTCCTCAGAATCAGCGGTGTCTTCTTCCTCGCGTGCCCGCTTCTGCAGAAAGTGGGGCGCAACGCCCAGAAAGCACTCGCAAAGAATAAAAAAGCACGCAATGTGCAAAAGCCCATTGGGCGTAAAATCGTGCAGTTGCACCCCATAAACGTGCATCAGTGCACGCAGAAAGTTGTGAACAGGGAAAGAGAATCCTCTGTTCACAAAATCCACAAAGCAGACCCGCTCATTGGGGCCTGGGCGTGGGATTACCTCGGCGCCGGGGATGCGGACTTGCGAGACATCCTCAGGAATCAGCCCGTCGTTCCGCAGTCCGGTCAGCATCCTATTGCTGCAGGAGGATTTGGTCCAGGCGCCCTTCTCCCTCTTCAAAACGCTGGCGGAGGCTCCAGCGGCGCTATCCGCCGATGCGATTGCGGCACTCCTGCCCCTCCGGGTACTCGGTTTCGCCATCGCAGTGGTGGATTGCAAAAGCTTTGCTATGTGGCTATGGCGAGGCGCAGGGAGGAAGAAGAAGAAGCAGCGGCGGCGGAGAGCAAATGGCAAGTAAAAAACACTATTTACTCCGCCGTCCCTTTTTAGCCTCAAAAGCAAAAGAATCCGCACCGTCGATGCGAGATCGTGGGCACATAAGCAAATCCAGCCGTACACGTGGCAACCGTGGAGGGCAACCGTCGCCGGCCACTCCGCCCACTACGCACGGGAATCTAGGAACTACCATCATGGCCCCGGAGATATCGTGCCTGAATGGTCAAATCCAGTCCAAACGGCTGTACAATGGGCCCACAAGACGTGTCACGTCCCATCTCTCGCAGCACAGCGCACGCCACCGCGTGTCAGGTGGCGCAGTCGCCATAAAACGTCATCCCTGACGTCATTGCAGCAAATTTGTTCCGAAAAGATGTCGGGTTCGCCCAAAGCATACTAATCACTCGATTGGTTGTCGACTGCATGGTCACTCGACTGTTTCTACGATCAAATACATATTACTCCCATCGGGAGCATATCAAAAATTTCTTCGACTAAAGATGATCATGACTGGCTGATTCTGAGATTATCCTCCATTACAAGTAATAAAGCACAATCTCGGGGGCTACTCCCATCGGGAGCGCTGGCGCGCACCCGATAGAATTGTGGCACAAGATTTTCTTCGATTAATATATGTAGGGAAAGATGATTTTGAGATTATCCTTCATTGCAATCAATAAAGCACAATCTCGGGGGCTACTCCCATCGGAGCGCTGCCGCGCACCCGATAAAATGATGTCAAAATGTCAGTCGACGAATATATCGACTACGTTCATACGAAAAATCATACTCGAAACATTCCCGAGTGCGTCCATCGCGGATACCTCGGATACTGCATGCATAGTGCAAAGGTAAGACCCGCCGAACTTTCGAGCTGGGCTAAGGACCGTTCCAGCAACGTCAATCCTTATATTTTCCGTGTCAGCAGACATGATGAAAAATCCCGACGGACGCGTTGGGTAAAATTCAAAGTTATACTGCAGATCGACTCAGTAAGACCTCAGCGGCCTAGTCGAATCTGACCAGTTTGTTCCAGATTCGAGTCCGGGGACTCGAGTTTGATTGAAAGCTAGTAAGGTATTACCCAAATGTGTAGTTAACCAGTCCCGATCCGTCGAGTGAACTGGGCCTGCTAAGCTATTATCCCTTGATCATCATAAGCAAAAATCACAGTCGATGAAATACTCGACATAGCCAACATGTGCTATTCATACAGGAATTCCAATTATAAAAACAAAGCATATGACGTGCACTTACGAAAGAGTCCATGCCTGATTCTTCGAGTCAGACAAGTACTCGGGGGCTACTGACATGGTTATACATCTCGGGTACCCCATCATGAGGGTACCTGGTACACGTAATGACTGAGGCCCAATAGCGAAGAGCCCACTCGAAGCCCGAGACAAGAGGCCCAAGAAGATGGAGTACCTTCCAAGATTAGACATAGGTATAGTCGGTTTAGAACTTTCCATATGTATAAACTAGGTCGGTTAAGGACTCCCGAGACCCAGCCTATTTAAAGGCTGGGAGGGGCGCCGATCTAGGGGCCAAGCCATACTCAAACCACCAAAGCTCTTGCGAGATCGTCATCTCGCCGGAGCCACCCTGTAACCACATAATCTCCAGCGATCAATAACAGACAAGCAGGAAGTAGGGTCTTTACCTCCACCCGAGGGGCCTGAACCTGGGTAAATCTTTGCCTCTGCTTGTCAGCCGACGAAACTACCAGTACTACCACGTTCTCTCCCCATAATCTCAACCTAGGTCCTTAACCATAAGATTTGATGAGGGTACACCTCGTCACTGGCCATTTTGCTAAAAAATAAGAGGGGTCAATACAAGTCTAGTCTTTATGTTACCCTTTTTGGTATCTTGAAAAACGAAAGAAAAAACAACGGTAAACTAGTTAGAGGAATTAATCAACACTAGACTATCCCCATATGAGAGAAAACTAACAAAGTGGTTCAAAATGGTTCATTCAAAATGGTTCTACACCTGTTTCCATTACTTATTGAACAATGTCATATAATGAATATGAATTTTAAGATATTTAAAAGGAAGTGGGCCAATGTCACACCCAGAATATGCCTATATTCATTCCAAATCTCTCGCTTTGCAAAAAAAAAATTGCTTTAAGAAAAAATGATTTTGAGGCCTGATAATTGTTCAAAGAAACACAACATTTATTTCATGTTCACTGCTTTCTCTAAATCGTGCTCTGGGAAGAGGATAATGTCGTGGGCATACTTAAGAATGGAGGCTACTCCCTCGACAAGGTGTCGAACAAGCATGCATAATATTTTCTCCTAAAATCTTGTTCTAATTATGCAAATATTGTCATGTTTTTCCTTATTTAGTTTTGCCAGATCTGTATTGTTTTTCGTTGTAGTTAAACTAAATAAGCCCATGTCATCTTTCGCCCATCATGCAATGTCATATGAGAACGTCTAAATTTTGATCTACAGTTCATGGTTCAATCCCTGCTTACGTACCACCACAACTTTAAATGCATATTTGAAATATATAGTAGTACCAAAAAAAATGGTTGCACTATTGCAAGTTTGCAAAGCAGTAATCATCCATGCTTATCAATGTTAACTTTCATATAAAGTAAAGTTTAAAAGCACTTAGGAGTCAATTTCATGTCACTTGTTCCTCCTTCTTTCATCTCTAATAATAGTTAGTGGGTTAGGGGACATATACACCATACCTCAACCACTATCATTTCCTAACACTACAAGAAATATGCTGATACATGACCCTCTATTTTCGTCACTAAATTGTCACTATTTTTCATTTATGACGATTTTATGACCAAAAATAGATCGTCGTCAATCTACCGTCAGTAATCAAAAGTTACGACCTTTTTTTCTAAAATCGTCATAATCATCTATAACGATTTCAGACCGTCATAAATTTATGACGATTTAATTTCGTCACTAGCAATCCAGCCACGCCACATCAGATCCTACGTGGCCAGTCCTACGTGGCAAAATTATGAGGAAATCACATCGTCGTAAAAGAAAATCAGCCTGGTCCATTTCGGTTATCTATCTGGGACGAGCCCAGTAATTCTGGCCTTTTCATTTCTGGTTCTTGCGTCGTATGGGTCAATTTTTTTGGGCCTTAGCCTGTTTGGCCTTTCTCATATCTAGACCATGGCCGATTTTATTATGATCCATTTCACTTTTAATGATGTAAATTTTTTCAGATCAATAGTTCTTTTAATATAATTGGGCCCATGGCCTTTTCAGAGCCCATAAAAAATTAATAGATAAAAACAAAAAAGGCATCAATGGTCAGGCCATGGCCTTTTCCCGATCCAGAACTTCTGGGCCATAGCGCTTTAGTTACAGAACACCAGCCCATTTTTTTAATGCCACTTTTTTTAGGTATGCATTTCAAAAAAATATCTCCAGAATTAGTCTGTTGCATCATATAAGTAACACACACAGATACAATGGCAATCACAGAATAACAAGCTCTACAAGTGCATTAACTAGATACAATCACAGATAACAAATTCCACGTCTCTTCAAACTTCTTCAGCCATGAGCTTCTTCGATAGCATTAATTTCTTAGGCCTAGACCTCATGTAAATGAGACGAACAGACATATGTTTAGACAATGTAGGCAATGACATGACCACACGAAAAATATCTAAATATTAATTGAAGCTATGGTTCGAATCACTTATAGAGAAACCAGTAAGCAATCCTAATCACAAATGAGAGTATAGGAAAAATTAGTACACAGGAAACCGCTTAATTCATACAACGCATGAAGCCAGTAAAAAACTAACAGCAACCAGCAAGCAATCATGTGGAGGATAACACAGCAGCCCAACAGAAGCTAGGGAACCACAAAAAAAACAAAAGCATGGGGCCCGCATGTCAGATTGGTCAAAGGCGTGTCACTCTCAGTGGGTCCCACCTGCCAGTGTGTTTAAATAACATCTACTAATAATGACACGTAACCACAATGTGACATGTCAGCAGGACACATAGGCACAATAGATGACATGGCAACAATAATTAACAATTGTGAACCACTACGACGATTCTAATTGGTCATAGCTGGCCATACTTCATGGCGAAGATTATGATGATTTTAGCTATGACCTTCTTGACTAAATCGTCGTAATTTTAGAGGGTTTTGCCCCCTCCAAACGGCGTGTGACCATCTCATCTAAAATCGTCATAATTTTATGACCAATTTGTCCACCGTCATTATGAAAAGGTCATATATCAGCACATTTCTTGTAGTGTAACAATCAGGGTTATTTCACCATTTTTCTCATAAGCATTGTCACAAGCATCTGAAGGACTGTCATTCCATAACTATAGACACCAATGTTTCTAAAATTAAAGCCTATTTTTCTGCTTGCACCACCAATGAAAATAATACAGTCTTTGTTAAACATAGATTTTACAGTCAAAATTAGAAATCATAGGGCACAAGTCTTGCCCTAGTAGAATGTTTTGGGGTTTAATATCGAAATACGTAAATGTCGGTGTTGTATTCACAGGGAAGTTATCCACACCGCCGATTGTTATATCAAATAATTTATCCCAATGACTATAAAATGTGGCCTTTGAATTGATGATATCATGTCTTTCAAGTGAATCATTAGGAATGTACTATTCATAGATGAGAGCCCTTTGGACCACCACAAAAAAAACCATAAGAGAGACACCACATAAGCCCAATAGATATTGTTAACGATAGCTACCATTTTTTCTCTGCATTGCCCTTGGAGTCAGGAGTCACTTAGCATGTTGAGTTACAACTATTTGACGGCCATTGGAGAGGTTTCCTCTATAAAAATCATCAAATCCACCTTGACCTAGCTTCGCAGTAATTTTTTTCTTATGCTTTTATCTTGTTGCGGTGAAGGGTTCCAATATTTTAAAAGAATGTTAGATTTTTGTATGCCATTAGATCTACCCTCTGTTCCCCTGCCTATTCTATGTTGCCCCTCACAATGCTTGGGTGTAGGGTTCCAATTTTGTAATAAATACGTCTCCCTTACGCATTTTGTTGCGGTGAAGGGTTCCAATATTTTAAAAGAATGTTAGATTTTTGTGTGCCATGAGATCTACCCTCTATTTCTTTGCCTATTATGTGGTGGCCCTCACAATGAATAATGAAGTTGTGGAGACTTAATTATTTATGGACTACTTATGGATGTTACAAATGTTCCACCGGTATTTGGGAACATCCGCATGACTCTGGGCAGTGTCAGCAACCACGACCAGACATGTCAGTTTTCCAAGTCTAAAATATACAAGTCCCTAGCACACATGTGCAAGTCATGTTCCATGATATACATAAGATCGATCTGAATCTAATCATGTGGGTCAACATCTTGCTGAGGTGATCCTTCAAAACAAACCCAACTCGTCTGCCATGTGTTGTCCCAATAAAAACACATAGGTTTATATAACTTTGGGTAGAATTGACTTCAATTAATTCATTTACTATATTCTAGCACAACCATCCTCCGCCCCTTGAGTAAAATTCCTCCATATTAAGCACATCGAGTATCAATTCCTGAAGTGAAATTCCGCATCAATTATCCCCCGTCACATTGAGTTAAATAAATATAATAATCATGTTGAATAAAAGTTAGAAGCCAGAAAAAATATCCAACGACTCAATCCTTGGCTTTGATATCCTTTTGGTATATTGTTTGTAGAAGGGCGCCCAAAATGTTGTCACACAATCTTTGGCTTTGTAAATCATTTGTACACTTGTATTCTTAGTTTCCAACTTTGATATTGTCTTTTATCCATATTTATTTTGTTTTTTCTGGATCAATTAGCATGAGCTCTACCTTTTCATTATTGGAAACAAACTTGTCAGCTTAATTAGGAAAAAACCAGGCACAGTGGGCCTTGGGCTCCTACTAGTAGACTAAGCAACCAACACCAGGACAAATGTTCCGCCAAAACACCAAGAAAAAATGCGCTTAAGCTTACAAGGTAAATTGTTATATTACTGGGGAAGATTCTCTTCGTGTCATGGAAATCCCGCATCCTCTTTGGACGATTCATATACACCATGACCCGCCAAGAGGCTCAAGGAAATCTCAATGGGCTCCTGAAAGGAGCACGGAGGACGGCTGGCCCAAAGTGCAGGACAATATTTCTTATATCCCAACAAACATGAAATTACTAGTAGGCATATCAAAACTAAGCTCGAGGTCCTTGCTATTGTATCTGCAAATAGGAGGGGAAACATTAATAAGGATTGCAACCACATTTACTCTACCACATCACACAAAATATAAATGGAAGACGCTTTGCCTATCCACTCATATGGGGGAAACTAAAAATACAAGTGCGTACAAATTATGTAGAGGCCAGGGGTTCTGCCTCCTTTTCGAGAAAAAAAAGTGTGCCGGCCTATCAGAAAGATCAAGACCAGCTACGTCTAAAAAAGTTTGAGCAATAGCTCGGTTGGTAAGATACTTGTTCTTGTTTAAGATCCAAAATTAATTTGCTAGGAACTTGCACTGCCATTCAAATGGTCGTTGCTAATGTTTTAAGTGTATATATGGTGGTAGCAAATTTACAATCATTTTTTGAGGTATCAAACTTTGTAACAAGTCTTTTCATATTTATATCAAGTATCTTGTGCTCGTATTGTAGTGAGATACTAGATTGTTCGATAATAATATATACATATATATGAACAAAAAATGAGGGGAATAACAATGAAGTTGGGAATAAGGATGTCTCGTACACAATTTTTGTCTCTTCAAGCGTAAAGAGTGTGCATCCCCTGCAATATTTTACCGCAAATGTTCATAAGTAGATGAATTGTAAATTTAGTGAAATTAACGAGCTTACTTATGTATGATAGCTTATTTCTAGATATCTTTTTCCTACTTTTGTTCCACTTAAAATATGTCTAATTACACCTCTAGGATAACTTGCGATTGAAACAGTTGTTTTTGTCTGACCCTGTGCGGGTGGTTTGTAAAACTTTAAACTGGTCTATCCAATAGTACCGCATTGTCTTGTGCTCGTTTGTGGCTTTACTAATTTAAAGTCGGGCGCTTAGTGCGTTATGTCTAAAGTGCGACACGCTCATTCCTTCTAGGTTATCTTTGAAATAAGTGTCTTTTGGGTTATCATGTCGGAGCACATGAATCTTTTATGACTCGTGATGGATGAGTTGGTAATGTGTCCGATGAGATTAACATCAAGGTGAAGGAATTGGCATTGGTGTGTGGTACCTGATATATATGACGGTCGATACTGAAGAGGAATCTCAGACTGAAAAGGGTGGTAGGGCTTAAGCTGAAGCCTCAAGGCGGGAAGGTTGTGATGTAAATTGATGTCTCTGTTATGTGATGTGCATTGCCTAGTATTCTAGTAAGATTAACTGAGTAAGCCGGGGTTTTTTCACGTGTGTTCCATGGTATGTTGTATGCAATAGGTTTGAACCTATACACAGGTTGAGCTGTAAATTGTTTACGTCTTAACTAGGAAGAAAGTTTGGGCTAGGTCACTCTTGCCATTGTTGTCTAAACAAGATCTCTTAACGTATATTCGTATAGCAACCTAGCTTATGCACCTGAATTTAAGTTTTTACTCCCTCCGTTCACAAAAGGATGTCTCAACCTATCTCAAATATGTATGTATCTACACACTAAATCATGTCTACATACATGCAAATTTGAGAATGATTGAGACATCCTTTTGTGAACGGAGGGAGTACTTACCCCTCCTCCATAAGTCTGTGGAAGTGTGCCACTCAGAAATACTCCCTCCGTTCACAAAAGGATGTATCAATCTTTTCTAGATTTGTATGTATGTAGACATAGTTTAGTGTGTAGATACATTCAAATTTAGATAAAGTTGAGACATCCTTTTATGAACGGAGGGAGTACTTAGTAATCCGAGTAACAAAAGGAAACAAAACATCGGTATCAACATTGAAGACTCAGCTGTATGCTACCAGCTTGGCACTGACAGGGAAGACCCTTTGAAGCTGATGGGAGGTTGTCATCCTATGCCGTCGTGTACAGGTCGTCTGACTCGGTAAACCGTGTCTGAATGCAAAATTATACTCCCTCCGTCCAAAAATAAGTGTCTCAAGTTTCTCAAAAAATGGATGTATCTAGACATGAATACATCCACTTTTGGACAAACTTGAGACACTTATTTTGAGACGGAGGGAGTATATGCTAGCTCCATTTTTCTATATTCTTTAGTGTATTTGGATTGGTCTGACTGATAGTGAAATATTTCTACAAACATATCGCGTCGTAATCAAACGTGCTGGTCTACCGATGGCAAGCTCCCCTGGTCACAGGGCTTTACTGCAGGCGGCCTATGCAGGCTACCTGCACGCAAGACCTGGACTCGCGACACGCAAGCGCGCGGAAAGTCGTTTACTCCCTCCGTTCCAAATTACTTGACTTGGATTTGTCTAAATATAGATGTATTTAGACACTAAACAAGTATAGATATATCCGTATTTGGACAAAACCAAGTCAACTAATTTGGAACGGAGGGAGTACTATGGTAGAAAAATCTTTCATGATCAGCCAGCCACCCCGGCGAAGACGCGCGCGTTGTTCGCCAAGCAAATTCCAGATCAGATCGAGCACAGAAGCTATGTAGGAGTAGTACTGAATGAAGGACCAAATTAACAGGAGGCCGGCAATGGCATACGTACCGCAGTGGCGCTCGTTAGCGCCATCGTCGCAGAGACAAGCGAACTCCGTCCCGCCGTGCTGCTCGATGCGTCCGTATCTGCACCGTCCGCCGGACTGCTCGCATGCGCCGCACTGCTCGGATTTGGCCTCGTAACGCATCTCGAAGCCGTCGCTCAGCACCTCGCCGAGCGACGGGTTGTCCAGACGATGCCGATTCAGCAGCACCGGCGTCGTCACCGCCTCCTCGCACCCGTACCCGTGCGCTCTGCCCGTGACCCCGTCATCCGGGAGCACGTACCAAGTCGTGTTCTGCCCCGGGCAACCGTCGAGTTTCACGGCGGATGGCCGGGAAACGCTGGCTTTGCAGTTGTAGAGCACGGTGAGCTTGGAGTTGGAGGCTGTGATCTGCAGCCAGGAGTTGGGGTCCGGGGAGAGGTTGAAACTGAGCCGTGGGCAGGTCTTGTTCCACGCGTCGGCATCGGCGAGGGAGACGGTGCGGTTGGCGTAGTCGATGCGCAGGACTCTGTACCGATGGAACTGGACGTCCATGATCGGAGTGTTCTCCTTGCAGGTTATGCCGAGGCCCGGGTAGCCGCAGTTGGGGCCTGAGTTGGCGAGCCAGAACGGGTAGGTGATGCTCAGCCCGCCGCAGGTGGCGTTGCTGCAGGAAGCGACATAGGCGTCGGCCGTGGCGAAGAGGAGCAGAACGGCCGGCAGGAGTAGACGATGCATGGTATAGTAGAGGCAAGAGGAATGCCAGCTTATGCAGTGGTTGGTGAGACGATGCCATACGAGCGAAGGAGTAATAAGGCAGTCGTGCTGGGAGGAATCGAGATCGGTGGTTCCATCGGACGTGGAAATTAGTGCCATACGACCACGCGTCAACGAAGCAGCTAATCCATTCGACGACCTTTCTCATTTCGTTACCTTCCGTGATTCCAAATTGTGATTACCTGTCGCTCTGTCAGGAGTTCACAATCCAGCTTAGTACGGAGCAAGGTTTTGGTTACCGGTTCAAAATAAATTCCGGAGGGGGCCGAGGTTACCGGAAAATATCGGCCGGTTACCGGCCCAAAATTTCGGCCCAAATTTAGGATTTAAACATAAAACGTCGAAAAAAAAATCAAATTCAAATTTTCGGAGCACAAATTCGGTCCAAATTTGACCATTCCGGGATTTTTCTTCCGAGAAACACAATTACCGGGGGGGCCGATAAATCCGGTTACCGGCCAGTAACCGCGAAATATCGGCCGGTAACCGAAACCCTGGTACGGAGTATCTTAGAATTATGGAATGAGGAGATTTTAGGAACATGGTAGGAGTGGGTAAAACGTGAGTGTAAGTATCGTTGGTTTTCCTTTTTCTCTAGAGGTGAGTGTAGTGGGGTTTCCTTTTTCTTTTTTTGTTGAAAAGCATAAAAACGTGAGAACTAATAGAAGCTTAGTTATTTTTTGCCGATTTCTTCTGGCTTATTTTTATTTCAACTAACAGAAGACTAGATGTTTAGCTTGTTGATCTTCTTCTGGCTTATTTTTATTTCAACACTTGGTGATCGGTGATTTGTAATATTTGTATACCTTTGGATACTTGGACAACTTTATTCAATGGAAAACCGGTCGTGTGTATCATTTTGATGCAGAGGCTGGGGCAATGCTCCCGTTTCTAAAAAGTTATTTTTTGCAGATTTCTTTAGGCGTGCATAGTATCGTTGGTTATCCTTTTTTCTTTAGAAACAGTAGTCTTTTTAAACCATGAGAAAGCATGTTGATTTTCTTGGAACGAGACATCCGAAAGTGGAATAGGCGTGCTCATGGAACCATCTGCATCCAAATGAAATGGGCCACCCCACCAGGAAGACCGCCTTCCCTCAAATAAATCAGGAACAATATAGTTTAATAGGTAATAACAACAAACAAAAAATAGGCCGCATAATATATTTCCTAACATCACACATCACATTATGTTTATCATCAAGTATTTTACATTACGGGGGCCATGATGATACGACGAGGCATGCTCTGCTTGAGTGCCAAGGTTTTGGTTATCGGTTTCATTTTTTTCTTGGAGGGGGCCGGGATTTCCGGTAACCATGGTTACCGCGGTATTCTGACTAGTAACCAAATCCCTGTTGAGTGCCCATTGGCAAAGATGTTTTGGCACTCCTTCAAGGAGCTATTTGGCCTTAAGGTCCCAAATCTCCATCCTCTACGGTAGTGCGGGCGGCACTACCGCTGCCAGTGCCATTCATTACATCCGAATGGCGAAATGGCGGTAGTGCGGGCGGCACTACCCCTGCCAATGCCGCTCATTAAATCTGAATGAGGATTTGGCGGCACTGAGGGCGGTACTGCCGCTGCGGCTTGCCAGCCCAGTAGCCAGCGGTACTACCACCGATCTGGCGGCACTACCGCCGCTGGACAAACAACAACTCTTTCTTCTTCTTTTTGAATTGTGAACGACTTTCATACTTTAGGCAACAAGTTAGATGCACACGCCATATTGTCAACAACACCAAAACATGATTAAGAGCAGCAATGCTCTTTCACCGGATACATAAGTGCAAAGACTTAGGCCGTATAAATTTACCATTGATGCAAATATAAGATTCAACTAAGAGTGAATTCAACTGCTCTTCTAATAGGTTTGCACGTGCTCTTGTAATTGGTCTGGTTCTGTATTCTTTGGACTTGTCTTGTGCAACACCATCATCAATGGACAAAAATTGTAAAGAGCTAGGGATGCCCTCATCACACTAGTAGTAAAAAAAGTTAGATACAACATACAAATGATAGAGCTAAAAGAAAGTATCAAAAGTTTACCTACTTTAATGCAGAGCCATCAACTGCAAGTTATAAAGAAAACATGTTGACATGCAAAGCCATCCGCTGAACGCGGTCCGCACCTACAAATTTTGCACAAACACGTGTCCACCTGTAAAGTAATCCTGCCATGGTTGTGGAAAAGTAAGTTGCAACGAAGATTAATGCTACTATGATCTGCAGGAACCAGATAAACATAAAAATAGAATCAATTTATCTCAATGGTCAAGAGACAAATATACAATTCACAAAAACAGGAAATTATCAGTTTGGTACATTAAAAAAGTGTATTCTATGTTGGTTGGGGGGGGGGAGGGGGCACATGCCCCTTCTCCTTCTCTAGCCCTACTCTTACAACGTGTTTGGTTGGGGGTATATGGAGTTAGGGAATGAGATTTTGAGAGATGTGAGACTTAAATTATGTTGATTGGTTGGTGGACATGGGAGTTAGAAGTGGAAGGGTAATTAAGGATGCCAACTCCCACAGATCTCTTTCCACAGGGGGCAGGTAATTGAGCCCGGGGTTTGGGCATTGGAGGTGCGAGCTAGGTCGACCTTGACAACATATGCCGGTATGTATTGTTGTTTCACTGAAAAGAGTAGCAGAAACTCTCAACAACCTTGACCAATTGCACCAAGAGATAGAGTTACATGAAAATTATATCACCGGAGTTGAGCAGCCGTATGAGGAGTTTGATGCTGCAAACTCCGTACGTTTACCGCTCACGGGAGACCCTGACCTTGGAGATATTAAAAATCTTCATCTTCTCCAAAAAAGATGTTCCAGTAAACAAGCAAGCAATGATTGTAGAGATAGATACTAGTTTGACATTGTGCAAACAATGGTTTGCTAACTGATGACCAGATGTGGGGTACCTTACGAAATGTCTTGCTGCTTTAAGGAAGAACTTGTGGAGGACCCTTTAGCATTGACCATGGAAGCCGCTTCATGGCGAGCCGCCGTTATAACCGAAGGACTATCATTCATAAGTATCTTCACAGTGGTGGAGCTAGGGGACCAGCAGGGGCCATGGCCCTCCCTGTGTGACACCGTACAACAAAAATCTTCCATGGTTTAGCCGTAATTTAGATGAGATTAGTTATCTAATCAGCTCCAATTAGTCTGGACGGCCCCCTTATGGCTAGATTATCTTATGCGTCCCCTTATATATCAATCATGCCTCTGCCCCTGTATCTTGACGAGGTGGTGGCCACATGTGCCTCTATGGATAGAATCACGTCAATTTTTGAGAAACAACTTGCGGAGCAAGATCTCAATAAATGCAAATACATGGATCTTGCCCAAGAAATATAAGCCCATATCTCAATGAAGGTGATTTTGACATTGTCTTTTATCCATATTTATTTTGTTTTTTCTGGATCAATTAGCATGAGCTCTACCTTTTCATTATTGGAAACAAACTTGTCAGCTTAATTAGGAAAAAACCAGACACAGTGGGCCTTGGGCTCCTACTAGTCGACTAAGCAACCAACACCAGGACAAATGTTCCGCCAAAACACCAAGAAAAATGCGCTTAAGCTTACAAGGTAAATTGTTATATTACTGGGGAAGATTCTCTTCGTGTCATGGAAATCCCCGCATCCTCTTTGGACGATTCATATACACCATGACCCGCCAAGAGGCTCAAGGAAATCTCAATGGGCTCCTGAAAGGAGCACGGACGACCGCTGGCCCAAAGTGCAGGATAATATTTCTTATATCCCAACAAACATGAAATGACTAGGCATATCAAAATTAAGCTCGAGGTCCTAGCTATTGTATCTGCAAATAGGAGGGGAAACATTAATAAGGATTGCAACCACATTTACTCTACCACATCACTCAAAATATAAATGGAAGACGCTTTGCCTATCCACTCATATGGGGAAGCTAAAAATACAAGTGTGTACAAATGATGTAGAGGCCAGGGGTTCTGCCTCCTTTTCGAGAGAAAAAAAAAGTGTGCCGGCCTATCAGAAAGATCAAGACCAGCTACGTCTAAAAAAGTCTGAGCAATAGCTCGGTTGGTAAGATACTTGTTCTTGTTTAAGCTCCAAAATTAATTTGCTAGGAACTTGCACTGCCATTCAAATGGTCGTTGCTAATGTTTAAGTGTATATATGGTGGTAGCAAATTTACAATCATTTTTGAGGTATCAAACTTTGTAACAAGTCTTTTCATATTTATATCAAGTATCTTGTGCTCGTATTGTAGTGAGATACTAGATTGTTCGATAATATTATATACTTATTACGAACAAAAAATGAGGGGAATAACAATGAAGTTGGGAATAAGGATGTCTCTTACACAATTTTTGTCTCTTCAAGCGTAAAGAGTGTGCATCCCCTGCAATATTTTACCGCAAATGTTCATAAGTAGATGAATTGTAAATTTAGTGAAATTAACGAGCTTACTTATGTATGATAGCTTATTTCTAGATATCTTTTTCCTACTTTTGTTCCACTTAAATATGTCACATTACACCTCTAGGATAACTTGCAATTGAAACAGTTGTTTTTGTCTGACCCTGTGCGGGTGGTTTGTAAAACTTTAAGCTGGTCTATCCAATAGTACCGCATTGTCTTGTGCTCGTTTGTGGCTTTACTATTTTAAAGTCGGGCGCTCAGTGCGTTATGTCTAAAAGTGTGACACGCTCATTCCTTCTAGGTTATCTTTGAAATACGTGTCTTTTGGGTTATCATGTCGGAGCACATGAATCTTTTGTGAATCGTGATGGATGAGTTGATAATGTGTCCGATGAGATTAACATCAAGGTGAAGGAATTGGCATTGGTGTGTGGTACCTGATATGTATGACGGTCGATACTGAAGAGGAATCTCAGACTGAAAAGGGTGGTAGGGCTGAAGCTGAAGCCTCAAGGCGGGAAGGTTGTGATGTAAATTGATGTCTCTGTTATGTGATGTCCATTGCCTAGTATTCTAGTAAGATTAACTTAGTAAGCCGGGGTTTTTCACGTGTGTTCCATGGTATGTTGTATGCAATAGGTTTGAACCCAAACACAAATTGAGCTGTAAATTGTTTACGTCTTAACTAGGAAGAAAGTTTGGGCTAGGTCACTCTTGCCATTGTTGTCTAAACAAAATCTCTTAATGTATATTCGTATAGCAACCTAGCTTATGCACCTGAATTTAAGTTCTTACTCCCTCCGTTCACAAAAGGATATCTCAACCTATTTCAAATATGTATGTATCTACACACTAAATTATGTCTACCTACATGCAAATTTGAGAATGATTGAGACATCCTTTTGTGAACGGAGGGAGTACTTACTACTCCTCCATAAGTCTGTGGAAGTGTGCCACTCAGAAATACTTAGTAATCCGAGTAACAAAAGGAAACAAAACATCGGTATCAACATTGAAGACTCAGATGTATGCTACCAGCTTGGCACTGACAGGGAAGACCCTTTGGAGCTGATGGGAGGTTGTCATCCTATGCCGTCGTGTACAGGTCGTCTGACTCGGTAAACCGTGTCTGAATGCAAAATTATTCTCCCTCCGTCCAAAAATAAGTGTCTCAAGTTTCTCAAAAATGTATGTATTTATACATGAAACATGTCTAGATACATCCACTTTTGAACAAACTTGAGACACTTATTTTGAGACGGAGGGAGTATATGCTAGCTCCATTTTTCTATATTCTTTAGTGTATTTGGATTGGTCTGACTGATAGTGAAATATTTCTACAAACATATCGCGTCGTAATCAAACGTGCTGGTCTACCGATGGCAAGCTCCCCTGGTCACAGGGCTTTACTGCAGGCGGCCTATGCAGGCTACCTGCACGCAAGACCTGGACTCGCGACACGCAAGCGCGCGGAAAGTCTTTTACTATGGTAGAAAAATCTTTCATGATCAGCCAGCCACCCCGGCGAAGACGCGCGCGTTGTTCGCCAAGCAAATTCCAGATCAGATCGAGCACAGAAGCTATGTAGGAGTAGTACTGAATGAAGGACCAAATTAACTGGAGGCCGGCAATGGCATACGTACCGCAGTGGCGCTCGTTAGCGCCATCGTCGCAGAGACAAGCGAACTCCGTCCCGCCGTGCTGCTCGATGCGTCCGTATCTGCACCGTCCGCCGGACTGCTCGCATGCGCCGCACTGCTCGGATTTGGCCTCGTAACGCATCTCGAAGCCGTCGCTCAGCACCTCGCCGAGCGACGGGTTGTCCAGACGATGCCGATTCAGCAGCACCGGCGTCGTCACCGCCTCCTCGCACCCGTACCCGTGCGCTCTGCCCGTGACCCCGTCATCCGGGAGCACGTACCAAGTCGTGTTCTGCCCCGGGCAACCGTCGAGTTTCACGGCGGATGGCCGGGAAACGCTGGCTTTGCAGTTGTAGAGCACGGTGAGCTTGGAGTTGGAGGCTGTGATCTGCAGCCAGGAGTTGGGGTCCGGGGAGAGGTTGAAACTGAGCCGTGGGCAGGTCTTGTTCCACGCGTCGGCATCGGCGAGGGAGACGGTGCGGTTGGCATAGTCGATGCGCAGGACTCTGTACCGATGGAACTGGACGTCCATGATCGGAGTGTTCTCCTTGCAGGTTATGCCGAGGCCCGGGTAGCCGCAGTTGGGGCCTGAGTTGGCGAGCCAGAATGGGCCGTGATGCTGGCTGTCGCCGTACTCGGGGGAGAACCTGGTGCGAGACGTGGGGCGGCACTGTCGGCGAAGAAGGAGGAATTCGACGGCGAGCCGCCGACCTTGCATCGTAGAGTGGCGCTGCTCTCTTGGCTTCCTCCCAAGCCAAATGCTTGGTTCAAGGCGGCGACAGTCTTGTTCATGGCGGCGATCTTCCTTGCCGTCAATGGCGCCGCCGTACCGAGCCGTTTCCTCTCATTCTGCTTCACGCGGCGCCAGGCACGGCTCTGCGTGTCCAATCGGCGCCGGAGTACGTCGAGGTCCCAATCCTCCTGCCTCATCGCCTCCGGCTTCTCCCTGGGCGGGTGGGCCTTGCGCTTGACGCCCAGCGTCTTCCCCGCCGCCTTCGTCTTCGCTGCCTTCCCCTTGGGTGCAGGCGGCACCATGGAGCCGGCGCGGCGCGAGGGTTTTTCTTTTGGCGGAGAGATGGCGGGGGACATGCGATTTTTGTGGACGAATTGGGGGAAGCCGGCACTTATTGTGATCGCCGTCTCACTGCCAGGCATGGCCCACGCGTCGGAGGCCGACGTGGCGTCGCGTTTCCTTCCGTCCGAGGCCGCCCCAAGCCTCCCCAAGTTGAGGGCGTGAGCTGAGCGTGCCGGACACAAAACTGGGCCGCGCCGGGAGAGATGGCGGGGGAAATGCGATTTTTGTGGACGAATTGGGGAAGCCGGCACTTATTGTGATCGCCGTCTCACTGCCAGGCGTGGCCCACGCGTCGGAGGCCGACGTGGCGTCGCGTTTCCTTCCGTCCGAGGCCGCCCCAAGCCTCCCCAAGTTGAGGGCGTGAGCTGAGCGTGCCGGACACAAAACTGGGCCGCGCCGGACCGAATTCGCGTTTGGGCGCCGCGAGTGTGGGCGATTTTGTGTCCGGCACGCCTCAAAGGTGTTTGGGCGGCCGTTTGGGCGCCGCGAGTGGAGATGCTCTCAGCCCGCCGCAGGTGGCGTTGCTGCAGGAAGCGACATAGGCGTCGGCCGTGGCGAAGAGGAGCAGAACGGCCGGCAGGAGTAGACGATGCATGGTATAGTAGAGGCAAGAGGAATGCCAGCTTATGCAGTGGTTTTTTTTTTTTTGATACAAACGTCTCTGGATACATTAGCAAAGAAAACACCGGATTACACTGGAAATATCCAGACACGCCACAGCTGTCCCTCTTTTACAGAAAACACCCCACATAAACAGAAAATAACGCACACACCCCTGGGAGTTCTGCCCTTCCATGTCCGCCGCCGTCCAGAACCTCGCCGTCGCACCACTGCAGGGGAAGACGAGAGGTAGCAGGAAAACAGCTGAGTTGCCTGCGCAGGCCTATAGGGAATTAATTCCCGTTGAGATCGCCGCATTTGCCACCCACCAACAATGGCGAGATCTTGGTGACGACGGTGGAACATCGGCGGGGACACGCCCCGACCTGTGCAGGCAGTCGAGCTGGGCATGGCGTAGCACACCAGCCTCTCAGCTCACAATTGCTCCAGTTGAGGGGAAGCCGCAAGAGCCGCTCCAACAGAGACGAAGAAGACCAGCACCCCTTCTTCCTCTCCTCGCCGCCACGGCCGGCCAGAGGAAGATGGCACCAGCTCACCTCGCTATCTGCAGAGCAGAAAAATGTGCAGACAAGGATCTTGAAACGGCCTTGGCCAGCTCCATCTGTGCAAGGAGTCCGCCATGGACCGAACTCGCAAAGAGGAGGAAGCCTGGCTCCAGCGCCACTGCAAAACGCCGGAATCCAGCCGTAGGGACAAGGAAGAGAAGCACCACTCCAACACGCAGAGCAGCCACGGACGCCCCGACGACCACCTGCAAGAAGGAGACCCAAAACTCCACGACCTCCTCGACAGCCGCGCCGCCGGACTGGAGAAAGGAGGGGGAGACCTTATTCTTCACAGCCGCCGACATCCACCCTAGCCCGATGCCGACGACGAAGACGAAAACCTGTACAAAACTAGCCCTACCTACTTGACGAGGGGTACACTCATCAAATCCCATGGTTAAGGACTAGGGTTGAGATTATGGGGAGAGAACGTGGTAGTACTGGTAGTTTCGTCGGCTGACAAGCAGAGGCAAAGATTTACCCAGGTTCAGGCCCCTCGGGTGGAGATAAATACCCTACTTCCTGCTTGTCTGTTATTGATCGTGTGAGATTATGCGGTTACAAGGTGGCTCCGGCGAGATGTCGATCTCGCTAGAGCTTTGGTGGTTTGAGTATGGCTTGTCCTAGATCGGCACCCCTCCCAGTCCTTAAATAGGCTGGGTCTCGGGAGTACGTAACCGACCTGATTTATACATAAGGAAAGTCCTAACCGACTATGCCTATGACTAATCTTGGAGGGTACTCCATCTTCTTGGGCCTCTGGTCTTGGGCTTCGAATAGGCTCTTCGCTATTGGGCCTTAGTCGTCACGTGCACCAGGTACCCTCATGGTAGGGTACCCGAGATGTATACCCATGTCAGTAGCCCCCGAGTACTTGTCTGACTCGAAGAATCGGGCATGGACTCTTTCGTAAGTGCACGTCATATGCTTTGTATTATAATTGGAATTCCTGTATGAATAGCACATGTTGGCTATGTCGAGTATCTCATCGACTGTGGTTTTTGCTTATGATGATCAAGGATAATAGCTTAGCAGGCCCAGTACACTCGACGGATCGGGACTGGTTAACTACACATTCGGGTAAAACCTTACTAGCTTTCAATCAAACTCGAGTCCCCGGACTCGAATCTGGAACAAACTGGTCAGATTCGACTAGGCCGCGGAGGTCTTACTGAGTCGATCTGCAGTATAGATTTGAATTTTACCCAACGCGTCCGTCAGGATTTTTCATCATGTCTGCTGACACGGAAAGTATAAGGATTTACGTTGCTGGAACGGTCCTTAGCCCAGCTCGAAAGTTCGGCGGGTCTTACCTTTGCACTATGCGTGCAGCATCCGAGGTATTTGCGGCGGACGCAACTCGGGATGTTTCGAGTATGATTTTGTATATGAACTGAGTCGAGACATTTGTCGACTGACACTTTGTTGTTATTCTATCGGGTGCGCGACAGCGCTCCCGATGGGAGTAGCCCCCGAGATTGTGCTTTATTGCTCGCAATGGAGGATAATCTCAGATCCTCTCACCTTGCATATGTTAATCGAAGAATTTTTTTGCCGTAATTCTATCGGGTGCACGACAGTGCTCCCGATGGGAGTAGCCCCCGAGATTATGCTGTATTGCTTGTAATGGAGGATAATCTCAAAATCATTTTATCTTGAGCATCTCAGTCGAAGAATTTTTGAATATGCTCCCGATGGGAGTAATATGCCTCAGTCGAAGGAACGGTCGAGTGACCAATTTTGCTTTAACATTGCTTTTTCACACCCGAACCAAACAAAGCAGTCGAATGACCAATATGCGTTGGGCAGACTCGATTGTATTTCTGAACAGATGCTTGCAATGACGTCAGGGATGACGTTTCTGGCGACTGCGCTTCCTGACACGCGGTGGCGTGCGTTATGCTGTGATGGATGGGACGTGACACATAGGTGGGCCCATTTGTGCAGCGCTGACCGAACGACGGTGCCGTTTGGACTTTGATTTGACCACTCTGGCCCACTTTTTACGGAGGCGTGATGATGGCTCCTATTTTTGCGTGCGTAGTGGGCGGAGTGGCCTGCGACGGTTGCCCTCTGCGCCTGCCACGTGTACGGTGGGATTGCGTGCGGAGCGCACGATTGCGATTTTAACGGCTGTGATCGATTTTGATCTGTGGTAAATAGGAGGGACGGCGCTGGCATTATTTTTACTTGCCATTTGCTCTGCGCGCCGCCCCTGTTCCATCGTCTTCCTCTTGCTCCACCTCCATTGTTATTGCGTCCGAGCTCCTTATTCACTCCCTAGCCACCACAACCATGGCGCCCAAGAGGAAAGCTGCCGCGACGCGCCCGCTTTGAAGGGGAAGAAGACTGCGGCTAGCGCATCTGCGTCCGCCGTCGACCTCAAGAAGAGCGACGGCGACTGGGTGAAGTCCACGATCAAGGCGGCACATCTCGAGAAGTTCCGCGAGGACGGACTGCTGCCGCCGGCGGACCAGCTTACTGTCCGTGCGCCATCGAAAGAGGTACTCCCCGAGCCTCGCGCAAATGAGCGCGTATGTTTTGCGGAGTTTTTGCCTAGGGGTCTGTCTTTTCCCCTCCACGACTTTGTTCGTGGCTTGCTGTTTGCCTACGGGGTGCAGATCCATGATCTCACCCCGAACGGCATTATGCACATTGCCTGTTTTATGGTATTGTGCGAGTGCTTCCTGGGAGTTGCTCCCAGCTGGGCCCTTTGGAAGTCTATCTTCATGGTCCGGCCCAACAACCGAGGCGGCCGAACCTATCCAGTTGGAGGCCTTGATCCAAGTGCGCAGCGACACCCGATACTTTGCCCTGAAGCCAGTCGACTCGGCGCAAGGGTGGAGGAAAAGGTGGTTTTATGTGCGCGTCGACCAGGAAGGGGTCCCAATTTTCGACTGCTGGTATAGCCGCTAGGACGAAGCCTGGGACCATCAGCTTTCGACTGAAGAAATGGCGGAAGCGGCGCCTCTGCTGGAGACGATTGGAGGACTGCTAAACAGCGTCACTGGTGTGCATCTTCTTGCCACCTTTGTGAAGATGCGGGTGTGGCCGCTCCGCGCGCGAGCTCACCCTATGTGGCAGTATGAAGGTCCTCTCGACTCCACTCGAATGAACAAGGAGGAGCTGTCAAAGAGCGAGCTGGTGTCACATGTGCGGTCCATCACCAGCACAAAAGCCAGCGAGCCCTGCAACGTCGACTGCCCTGTCACTCCTTATGGGGCTGAAAAGCCTTTGCCAGAGGTTAGTGAATCTATCGAGTTTTGTTGTCTCTTTGCGTTGCCATTTTGCTGGTTTGTCTGACTTTCGTTCCTGTTTATGACATGCAGGGCCACTCGACTGCGTCTACTCTGCCTCCCCTTCCAGAGGACGGCCCGACTGAAGAGACAGAGGTGCAGGAGGTGCAAGATGTGCCAGCAAAGGGAGCCGATGAGTCGCCCCTTCCATCGGCTACCACTTCTCCTACGGAAAATGCTGAAGAGGAAGAGGTGGACGAGGCACTCGCTGAAGCTTCGCCTGCGCCCGATGTGCCAAGGCTCGGACTCGCAAGCGCCTCCGTGTTCAAGACGTGTCCTCGTCTATGAGCTCACCCGCGAAGGAGAAGGATCTGAGGGACGATGGCGACTCGGGCTCACCCCACGCTGCCCAAACCGCTCCATTGGCAGCGTGCCCAGTGAGCTCGATGCCTCCTCCCCAGTCGAGTGGCGCCGTGCAGTTTGGAGGTCCAAGCTTTGACGATTATGACAGCGAAGAAGAGGAAGAACAGAGGTTTGTTCCTTCTGCCTTTTGCATATGTAAAGTTACTGTATGATAGTTTGGCTCATGTCTCTCTTCCCTTTATGCTTTATAGTGCTGAGCACGATCGAGTAGCGACTCCTCCTGTCGTCGAGGCTTCGACTCCTGATCACCCAGGTGCTTCTCCTGTGACCCCGGAGGTTGCGCAGCCAGCAGTCGCAGCTGCTGCTTTGTGACCACCAAGGTTGCAGATACCCCGGCGGCTGAAGTCGGGACTTCTACTTCCAAGTCTGAGACTTGGATGGACCACGTAAGTGTCCTATGACCACCCGCATATGTTGCGTCTGATATATGTGCTGATTTATGCTAATTGCATTTGCTTGTAGCCTTACTACCTCAATCTGGTAGAATCGGGGAAAGCTTTTGTTCAGATGGAGCAGGAGAGGGACAGGCTGCGTGTTAACTTGGAGCAGCTCACTCGTAAGTGAAATTTGATTCTGTACCCGAAGGTCTTTTTGCACTGTCTTTGTTTTGTCGAATGCTGATTTACCGCTTTGCTTTCCAAACTCAGGTGACAAGGCAGCGGCTGAAACCCGAGTAAAGGAGCTAGAAGAAGCTCTTGCCACTCAAGCTGCCGAGTCGAAGAAAGCCGCGGATACCGCCCAGCGTTCTGCCGCTGCGCGCGAGAAGGAGTATGCTGAGCGACTGGCTGGCCTCGCACAGAACGTGAGAGGTAAGGAACCATCTTTTTGTATGCCTCCCGTGTACCCGTTGGGTAGTATGTAGTAATCTTACTTTTTCTGGTTCATGTTACAGAGGCGATTGGTGTGCCAACACCTACTGACATGGTCAGTGATGAGTTATCACTCGACCAGGTTATAGGTGACCTTGGTGCTTCCTTTGTCCAGGCGAAGGACTCCCTTGCCAAGTCTGCCAGCACCCTCGGCGCTGTGTACAAGGAGGTGCTCCCACTAGGCGAGGTGCCGTCGACTGCTGATGGCTTTGCTGGCGTGCTTGGACCGGGGACTTCAACCATGGCGAGCTTTGCTCGCGCTCTCACGGTACGCGGCTCGGAGTCTACCCTCAAGCTCATTTTGGGTCACGGAATAAAGGGTGACTTTGAAGCGGCCATGTCTGACTTTCCTCGAAGGCCTGGCGGGAAGCCTATGTCTCTGAAATCCGTTAGTGAGCCAGCCGCTCGACTGGCCAACATGTTCATAGCCACTATGGAGCGCCGAGCGGCGGAGGTTGCCACTCGCGAGAGTAGGGCTAGGTCAGAGTCAGTGTCTGAGAAATAGGGTAGTCGAACCCATATTTATGTTGTGTAATTAAACCTTATGATCACGCGAGTATGCGTGCGCTTTTGCTACCTTTGTTATGAATTTAATTCCTTCGTGCTTTTGCCTGAAAGGCTATGTGCTATTACTCGACTGAGCTGTGTGATGAATCTCCCATGTCTGATTGAAGATTTTTATGATGTTTGGAACAGCCACGGGCAGCCGCCACTTCGGCTGGTTCGTCGCGGCATCGCGCCCCTACTCGATCTCGAGCTCAGGTGGCAAACGATGCCGCAGTAATGCGTTATATGAAGGCTCGAGTCGCAAAACTGGAGCAAGAGTTGGGGAGTGCCCGGAGTGAGCTGGATAGGATGAGAGCGAGGCCTGCTTTACCCACTCAGCGGAGGAGTATGTGCTTGGCGAGATGGAGATCGTGAACAGACAACTCGAGTGTAAGCATGACTGCTCTTATCTCAAGAGTTCATAGTCTGTCCTTTTTGTTCACCCAACGTGTGTTGTTGCAGGTTTTGTTCCAGATTTCCAGGCGGAGCAGGCTCGTGTAGATGAGCAGTTGAACAATGCGACTGACGAACCCACGACTGGCCGTCAGCACTTTCGCTTGGATAAGCACCGAGCACGCATACTCGCGACTCTGCAGGATCGAGTGTGGCGGAGCACTATGCTGCTGAATTATGCAGGTCGGCCTTCAGTCGCATCAACCAAATTCTTTTTCCGACAGGGCCGCAACCTCAAGGAATCCACGCGTTGCTCGGGCTTTTCCGGAGTGCCGGTCCCATTCGAGACTTTGTCACCCAGAAGCTTGTGGATGGAGCCAACGCAACGATGGCATATATCCGAAGCCAGCGTCCACATATGCAGCTACGTCCACCCGTTCCTGGATCGACTTTGTCGCAGTCGCATCTTGACGATACAGTCGATCATGCGAGGGTGTTGGTTGAGTGCTATCATGCTCAACTTATGGGCCCTGTTCTTCCAGTAAAGGACGAACCGGAAGATTAGGGTTTTTCTGTATAGGGGACAGCCCCCGAGTGTAAATTTTGCCACTTGTACTTAGTATATTTGTTTACTTGTATGTATGCAGCCCCCGAGTGTATCGAGTGGGGTTTATGAAAAACACTTTATATAGAACATGAATTCTACAGCCCCCGAGTGTTCGAGTGAGGCTGTGAATTTTTGCGATGTTTGAAGCTTCAACTCATGTTATTGAGCAACTTTTTTGTTTATGTATGATTTTTTACGACCCAGCCCCCGAGTATTCGAGTGCGGCTGGGGTATTATGTTTGAAGAAGGAGCGAGAGCTCACGTTTTGAAGTAGCGCAGCCCCCGAGTACTCGGGTGAGGCTAAGGTTGTGCGACTAGTTTATGCGAGTAGTAAACAGGAGAAATATGAGGAATCATTGACTATATTCCATTTTTGAATGTTAAGCTGCAGGCCGCCTCATTAAAAACCTTCCAGTCCCCTTAGGTACCCTGGTAAGGAAAAGAGCGCGTCTGAAACCTGCAGCCATCCGACATATGTGCCTATTACATTTGCGACTGAACAATCTAAGCATAGAAACGGCGCAGCTGCGCAACGTTCCAAGGATTATGCGAGAGTTCGCCTGTCTTCGCGTGCTTCAGTCTGTATGCTCCACCACCAATGACCTCGGTGATGATGAAGGGTCCTTCCCATGGAGAAGCAAGTTTGTGCACCTTCTTTTGCTTCAGTCGAAGTACCAAGTCGCCAACCTCGAAGGATCTGGTACGCAGTCGACGGCTGTGATAGTTGCGGAGGTCTTGCTGGTAGACAGCTGTGCGTGCTAGCGCCGTGTTGCGTGCTTCTTCGAGCAAGTCGACTGCATCTTCGAGTGCTTCATCTGCATCTTCTTCGTTGTATGCTTCGACTCTTGGTGCATTGAACCTTACGTCTGATGGCAGGATTGCCTCTGCGCCGTAGACCATGAAGAATGGGGTAAATTGCGTTGAGGCATTGGGTGTTGTGCGTAGGCTCCATAGCACAGACGGAGTTCTTCGACCCAAGCACCCGCGGCCCTTTTGAGTGGCACCAGGAGGCGTTTCTTGATTCCGCTCGTCACAAGTCCATTGGCCTTTTCGACTTGGCCATTGGATTGCGGGTGTGCCACAGATGCATAATTGAGCGTAATGTCCTGCTCTTTGCAGAAGGATCGGAATTCCTCAGCCGTGAAGTTTGTACCGTTATCAGTGATGATGCTACTTGGCACACCAAAGCGGTATATGATGGATTTTATGAAATTGACTGCTGTAGTGGCAGTCGAACTTGTGATAGGGACTGCTTCAATCCACTTGGTGAACTTGTCGACCGCCACCAGAAGGTGAGTATGCCCTCCATGGGAGGATTTTTTGAGTGGCCCAACCATATCGAGCCCCCACTGGGCGAAGGGCCAGGCCAATGGTATTGTCTTCAACGCCGATGCGGGTGCGTGCGGCTTTGTGGCGAATTTTTGACAGCCGATGCACCTTTTGACTATGTCCTCCGCGTCTTTGAGTGCTGTGGGCCAGTAGAAGCCTGCGCGAAAGGCTTTGGCTACGAGTGATCGACTGCTGGCATGGTGCCCGCAGGTACCTGCATGAATATCACGAAGGATGGCTTGGCCATCTTCAAATGCTATGCAACGTTGGAACATACCTGATATGCTGCGTTTGTACAGTTCACCGTTGATGACAGTGTATGCTTTAGATCGTCGAGTGACGCGTCTTGACTCTGTTATGTCTTCAGGTACCTCGCCGCGGAGTATGTATGCGAGGAAAGGTTGAGTCCAAGTTGGCTCGATGAGGAGTACCTCGACTGGCGGGTCCTCTGTGCTAGGTGCTTTGCTCTTGGCTGGTGCGGCTGATGTAGGAGATGCTCGCTTTTTCTTGATGGATCTGTGCTCGATGCGCTCGAAGAAGACACCAGGTGGAACTGGTGCTTTGGTCGCGCCAATGTTGGCTAACTTATCTGCTTCTTCATTGCTCTCACGCCCTATGTGCCGCAACTCGCAGCCTTCGAAGCTGCCCTCCATGATGTTGTACAGGTCACGGTAGGCGATCATATTATCTGCGATTGCATCACAGGCCTTCATTGTTTGCTGCACCACAAGATTCGAGTCACCGTAGATCATCAGTCGAGTGCATCCGAGGGCTTTGGCCATCCTCATGCCGTGGATCAGGGCCTCGTACTCTGCTTCGTTATTGGATGGGAACTCGAATCCCATCTGCAGGATATAGCGAAGCTTGTCGCCTTTTGGTGATATGAGGATGACAACCGCGCCTGCGCCTTCGTTTTTCTTCGAGCCGTCAAAGTACATAGTCCATGAGTTGGACACATCTGGCGCTCCTGGCAGCTGAGCTTCGATCCACTCGGTGTGGAAGTCAGGTAAGACTTGTGCTTTGATGGCCTTCGGGTAATCATACTTGATATCTCGGGTGCTAGCTCGATGAGCCATTTTGCGACTCGCCCAGTTGCGTTGGGGTTTGTGAGGATGTCCCCGATCCCTGAGGTGCTGATTACAGTGATCGGGTGCTCGGAGAAGTAATGCGTCAGCTTCCTTGAGGACATGAACACGGCGTAGGCCAGCTTTTGATAGTGCGGGTACCGCTGCTTTGATATGGAGAGCACTTCACTCAAGTAATAGACTGGACGTTGTATGCTTTGGGTGTGTCCCTCCTCCCTTCGCTCGACTACCAGTACGGTGCTCACCACCCTGTTAGTTGCGGAGACATATAGGTACAGTGGCTCGCGTTCCCTTGGTGCGACTAGGATTGGAGGGCTTGTGAGGACTCGCTTGAGGTCCGTGAAGGCTGCTTCGGCTTCTTGCGTCCACTCGAATTTGTCTGCTTTCTTCATCAGTCGATAGAACAGGAGTGTTTTTTCACCAAGCTTGCTGATGAATCGACTGAGTGCTGCTACTCGACCCGCCAACTTTTGCACGTCATGGAGTTTTGAAGGCCTTTGCATCGTCAAGATGGCCTGTATTTTCTCCGGGTCTGCCTCGATTCCTCGAGCCGAGACTAGATACCCGATGATGGGGGGATAATAACCCGGTAGGCCCATGAAGAGGGAAGCATGACCCGCCAGGCAGGAGGCCCGGCCAGGCCAGCTAACCATCAGCATGGGCCGGGTTATGTCGCTGGGCCAGTAAGTTTGGCGGTAACCCGGTTCAGGAAGGAAAGGTTCTAGAAGACCAGAGGCGGTTTAGGACTTGGAGGACACGAAGGCCAGAAGAACTAGAGTAGGACTCCGAGTCTGGGTAGAACCCGGATTTACCTTGTAAAGCGCCAGGAGATCTGGTCATCTATATAAGCAGGTCCCTGAGCTCTAGATAGAGAGAACTTTACGATCCAAGCTGAGGCGAGAGAATCATCGAGAGAAATCCACGCTACCAAGGGAACCTTGTAACCTAGATCGAGATCCGGCTCTGTTGTCGTAGCCGGGTTATCGAGATCGAGTTCAATAATAAGATAGCAGGAAGTAGGTCTTTATCTCCAATGGAGAGGCCGAACCTGGGTAAACCCTTTGTCCCTGCAGTGCTAAACAATCTCCCAGATACCAGAATCGTCTTGCCCATCATCTCAAGCTACCCCAAGGTAGCATCTGCCGTGTTATCTACCCCACGACACCCGAGGAGTTGCCCGGCTGGCACCCCGAACGTGCACTTCTTCGGGTTGAGCTTGATGTGGAAGCGTTTGAGGTTTGCGAACGTCTCTCGCAGGTCATCAAGTAGTGTGTTTTCCTTTCTTGTGGTGATGACAATGTCATCTACATAGACCTGGACGTTTCGCCCAATTTGCTTCTTGAGGCAGTCTTGCATCATGCGCTGGTAGGTTGCGCCTGCGTTCTTGAGCCCGAAAGGCATTGTTGTGTAGCAGTAGACCCCGAGTGGGGTTATGAACGCCGTTTTCTCTTCATCATCTTCCTTCATCCTTATCTGATGGTAACCCGAGTAAGCATCCAGGAAGGACAAGCGAGCACACCCGGCGGTGGAGTCGACGATCTGGTCGATTCGAGGAAGTGGAAAGTGATCCTTTGGACAGCATTTATTGAGTGCTGTAAAATATACGCACATCCGAAGGATATCTGTGTGCTTCTTCTCTACGAGTACGGGGTTGGCCACCCATTGTGACTTCTTGATCTCTCTGATGAAACCTGCTGCGAGTAGCCTGTCTACTTCGGCTTCGACTGCGGTTCTTTTTGGGCCGGATATGCGGCGCATTGTTTGCTTGACTGGTTTAGCATCTGGAAATAATTGGAGAGAGTGCTCGGCGAATTCCCTGGGAATACCTGGCATGTCGGCTGGACACCATGCAAATATATCCCAGTTCTCACGGAGGAATTCGACGAGCGCGCTTTCCTATGCGATAGGCAGACTCGACGAGACATTGACTGTCTTGGTCGGGTCAGTCGGGTGCACCTGATGCGATCTTGTGTCATTGGTGGCATTGAATACTCTGTCGACTGCCACCTTTTTGTGTTCTGGCATAAGTGTTCGATCGTTGGAGACCGCTAGATCAGCGACTGTTGCTTCCATGCCGAACATCTCAGAGATTTTGCTAAACTCTCGGTCGCAAGAGTCGGACTTCTGGAAGTTTCCCTTGACCGTGATTATTCCTTTTGGTCCAGGCATCTGCAGCTGTAGATATGAATAGTGTGGAACCGCCATGAATCGAGCAAACGTCGGGCATCCAAGTATGGCGTGGTATTGTGATTTCCAGTCGACAACTTCGAACTCAATCGACTCTGTCCTGAAGTGGTTTTTCCCCGAACGTTACGTCGAGTTGTATGGTGCCTTCTGGGCTTATTGCTTTCCCTGGGACGATACCGTGAAAGGTATTTGAAGATCTTGGCAGGTTTTCGACTGACCTGTTCATTTTGTGGAGCGTATCTGCGAAGATGATGTTTATGCCGCTGCCACCGTCCATGAATACCTTGGACATGGCGTAGCCTCCAATTTGTGCGTCGAGTACCAGAGCAGAGTGCCCTGGACGAACAACCGATGGAGGGTGGTCCTCTCTGCTGAAGCTTATTGTGGTTTCAGAACCCTTCAAGAATTCAGTTACGGCAGGAGGTGACATGACCGCCATGTTTACTTGTCGAGTGCGAAGTTTTTGCTCCCTGTTGGAAGGGCGACCTTTTTGTATCATGTACATCTGCCCTTGGAGTGGAGGGTACTGAGGTTCGTCCACCCGAGGCACTTGTTGAATGGCACCCGCGATGTTACCGCCTGCTGCAGGCTGTGGTGGTGGTGGTGGCATCAGAACGGGTACATTGGCTGGCTGCGGCGCAGCTACGGGTGCGGGTGTGGCTGCTGCCTTTCTGAGATTTATGTAATCAGTCGCCATTTGGTCGAACTCCCTGCAGTTTCTCATCGAGTGATTGGAGCGCAGTTTTCCGTCTTCCCCCTTGTACAGGTGGAATCTGCAATCAGCATCCATCTTTTTTCGAATGATCGCTCGGATTGTGCTCCGGTCGTGACTTGCGCCAGTCTTTCCTCTTGTAGCTGTCGCTGCGTTGGCCGCGGTCTCGACTGTCCCGGCGATCATCTCGACTGTCCGTCGATCATCTCGACTGTCGGTCGCTTCTGTCTTGGTCGTTGCGGGGCGTGGAGAACCCAGCCGCCATGAACTCGGGTCTGTCGTCGTCGTAGTGACGTTTTGAACGCTTGCGCCTTCGGTCGTCTCTGTACGAGTCTCTGCGGCTTCGACTGCCACTTTCATGATTGTCACGGGGTGAGGACCCGCGTGTGGTGCGCGCCATGTCTTCTCCGTCTGCCCACTCAGTCGCGATCATCAAGAGGTTAGCCACAGAGGTTGGCTTTTTGCGACCAAGTGCTTCTTTGAAGTCCCGCCTGGCGAGTCCCATTATGAAAGCGTCCATGGCCATATCTTCTGAAATTACTCCGACTGAGTTGCGTATCTCAGTCCATCGTCTGATGTATGACCTCAACGTTTCGTCTGACCGTTGAACGCAAGCTCGCAGCTCCTCGAACGTTTTTGGGCGCTCACATAGAGGCTCGAAGTTTTTGATGAAGTCAGTGCGGAAGTGATCCCACGAGTCGTATGTTGATGGAGGTAGGGCCTTGAGCCAGTCGCGGGCTGTGCCTTCGAGCATGAGTCGTATGTATTGCATGGCTGTGGTGTTTGTGCCTCGCTGGCACGCGACAGCCAGCCTGTAGTCTTCCAGCCACCCGAAGGTTCCTGTCGACCCGTGTACTTGGGCTGTTCAGATGTAAGTTTGAACCCTTTGGGCATCCGTGTCTCGCGGACGCGTCGAGTGAAGCACAGAGCTCCATGTGGCTCAGGCTCTCGATCAGAGTATGAGTCGCTACTGTAAGATCTGCGTGATCTGCTCCTGGACCTGCGCCTACGCGAGCCGCTTCTTTCCTTCGAGTGGTGGCGGCGACCACTGTGATTGTGCTCTTCACGACGCGTGTCAACTAGGGCACGGTCTCGACTCCCCCTGGAGTTTTGGAATTTGGCGTATGGCCTTCGCTGCTAAGGCGAGTGATTTGATCTGCTGGCGATGTAGTTTTGCATTGGGGTCATCAGCTGGAGGCTTGATTGCCTCTAGGTATGCTGCAGCGGTAAAGAGAGCACCCGCAGCTGTTTTGGGTACTGGCACTCCCTCCTCGTCGTATGTCATGAAAGAGTTGCCTAAGTTGCGGGTGAGTGCCGCCCTCTCGTCCGGCGAGAGGTGTGACAGCCTTGATCTGGGTCTTGTGTCTGCTCGCCCGGTGGAGCTCAGGGAGAGCTGTCTTCTGCGCACACTCGACAAGCTAGCCTGCTTTTTGCGTTCTTCGAGTGTCGCTCTTATCTGCTTCAGTCGAAGTGATTCCTGCCAGTTGAAGTACTGGAAGGTCAGCATCTCCTCCCGTGTTGCGTCTGCTGGCATCATTGTGCACTCCTTGATAACTTTATCTGCTTTTGCTGCCATCTCAGCAGTAATTGTGAGATTTGTGACTCCGTCCGGCATAGTGACCGTGCACGGGAACTCTGTAGGCCTGCGACTGGCCGCAGCATCAGATGATTCTGCGGCGAAGGCAACGTAGACTTGCTGGGGTATCACCCGAGGGTATGTGTATTTGTCTTCGAGTCCCATCATGGACTCGACGTCGTCATCAAGGCTCATGTCGGAGTCGATATGCCCATCGAGTGGTCGTCTGGACGGATCTCGCTGTCGATGCCTTCATCGCCTATGCTCATCTCGGCGTCGGCGAAGTTGTTATGAATCTCGAAGTCGAGGTTGTTGTTGTTGGTGCAGATCTCGGAGTCGACGTGGTTGTCGATATGAGTTTCGGGTTCGTCGAAGTCGCTGAGGGAGATCCCGCAGTCGAAACTATCCTCGAGTGGGAGATCGAGCTCGGGATCGTTTGTGCGGTATGCTGATTCGGCCTCCTCGCCCTGGAGTTCTTCAATGAGCTCGTGCATCTCTCGTGTGGACATGGTTGTTGCAGACGAGCAAGCTTGGAGGATCGACGATGGTATGGACGCAGTTGATGGATCCGCAGTCGAAGGAGCCGCAACCGATGGAGCCTCGGGTGCGGAAGTCGCGAGTTGGCGTGGATCCGTCAAGTCCTGCACACCAAGCTTGTTGACGAAAAAATTGAACGAACCAACGGTTAAACCCAAACCTGACTCGAGATCGGAGAAGGCCTCCTGGAATTCTGGCGAGTGTGGCTCGAAATCCATCAGAGGATCCGATGCACTTTTTGCAGGTGAAGCTGGCGTGCTGCCGTTTGTCGAGTGAGTCGGCGAGTTGCCGTGTGCCGCCTGAGTCGGCGAGTTCTGGTTTGTTGATGCAGTTGGCGAGTTGCCGTTTGTAGATTCGATCGGCGAGTCGCCGTTTTCCGATGGAACCGAAGAAACCGTGAGTCCAGCACTATTATTTCCCACAGACGGCGCCAATTGACGAGGGGTACACTCATCAAATCCCATGGTTAAGGACCTAGGGTTGAGATTATGGGGAGAGAACGTGGTAGTACTGGTAGTTTCGTCGGCTGACAAGCAGAGGCAAAGATTTACCCAGGTTCACGCCCCTCGGGTGGAGGTAAAGACCCTACTTCCTGCTTGTCTGTTATTGATCGTGTGAGATTATGCGGTTACAAGGTGGTTCCGGCGAGATGTCGATCTCGCTAGAGCTTTGGTGGTTTGAGTATGGCTTAGTCCTAGATCGGCACCCCTCCCAGTCCTTAAATAGGCTGGGTCTCGGGAGTACGTAACCGACCTGATTTATACATAAGGAAAGTCCTAACCGACTATGCCTATGACTAATCTTGAAGGGTACTCCCTCTTCTTGGGCCTCTGGTCTTGGGCTTCGAATAGGCTCTTCGCTATTGGGCCTTAGTCGTCACGTGCACCAGGTACCCTCATGGTAGGGTACCCGAGATGTATACCCATGTCACTACTCGCACGGTCGAGATCCGGGGCTTCCCCCCGCCTCGCAACGCCAGAACGGCGCCGGAGACGGAGGGAAGCGACGGATTCGCCGGCGAAGACCTAAATCGCCTTTCTCGCGCTCTTATTACTGTAGCAGAGAGGGAGGGGAACGGGGAGAGAGAGGAATTATGCAGTGGTTGGTGAGACGATGCCATACGAGCGAAGGGAGTAATAAGGCAGTCGTGCTGGGAGGAATCGAGATCGGTGGTTCCATCGGACGTGGAAATTAGTGCCATACGACCACGAGTCAACGAAGCAGCTAATCCATTCGACGACCTTTCTCATTTCGTTACCTTCCGTGATTCCAAATTGCGATTACCTGTCGCTCTGTCATGAGTTCACAATCCCGGAGTATCTTAGAATTATGGAATGGGGACTGTCTATTTATCAGACGTCTGTTTTTGATTTGGGGCACAGACGTTTTTTTCGACCATTCACGCGTCGCCACATCGCAGCGTTATCCCATAACCCAGAAACAGACTAACAACTTCCCGCGCTTGCCTTCCCGCGCGCTAACGTGTCCAAATTCAAAACCGCTCCAGCTCAAAAAATAATTCAGACACAATGCTTGATCAGCTGGAAAAAAAAGGCCCAACACACACAGAAAAAGGCCCATTTCGGGTACAGACTAGAACAAGAAAAAGACCTTCTTCTTCTTCAAGAAAACGCAACACATCCAGCTCCCAGGCTGCAGCCGTTCCCTCCACGCCCCCTTCTCCACCAAAAAAGAAGCAGAGATCTAGAAGAAAAGAGGAGAGAATCTCCATGGAATTCCAGATGGATCTACTATAGAAGCCACCAGACATCAAAGGAACTCACCTGAGCTGAGAGCATGATCCAACACAGGAACTTCAGGTCCTGGGACAAAAGAACTCTCTCCCGATCAGATCATCTTCAGGACCAAAAAGCTTGTTCTTCTCATACTAATTTTCTTCAACCTCCTTTCATCCAGAAACAGGAACAACAGCTAAGGATGGATCAAGCTTCCTTTAAGGGCAAATCACCCATCGAGATGACCACACACCAGTCCTACAATCTACAGGTGATTCAACACCCCCCCCCCCCCCCCCCCCCCCCCTAGAGGAAATGCTTATCTGTTCAAGTAGGTTGCAAAGTTATATGAAAACCATGCTCACTGGCTGGATTCCGTTCCTCTTAAAATGATCAACACAAGCGATCCGGCTGCAAAGTTGCTTGATGTAACGAAAAAATCCCAGCCAGATGTGAATCTTGTTCTCCCGTCAGCGCATATAGCGTACTCAGCTTGAATTATCATCCCACCATATAAAAGACAGAAAAGCATCACCAGAATCACCCAGGTTCAGAGCTTCAGATATGATCTTCGGAATCCTCTGCAAGAAAATAGAGTGCACATAATTCCTGTGAAACACTGAGACTATATCAGAAAAAAGAGATAGATAGATGCACTGAGAGAACAGACTGAAACACTGACATAACTGAGGCACTCACATAAAAGGCTGACACAATGAAAAAATGAGACATAGATGCAGTAATAGAGATAGAGAAAGATGCAGAAAATTGATACATACAGCAATGAAGATAGATGCACGAATATAGTGACTGAAAATGAGAGAGAGACTGAAACTAGATAATAGAGAGAGACCGAGAGAGATAGAGAGAGATTTGAAAAAGAGAAAGAGATTCGAGAGACATATATATATATACACCAGAGAGCACCTGTTAATTTACCTATATATATATATATATAGAAAAATGGTTTGGTACCCTAGGTGTACGTACTCTCACCGTTTAAAACCTCATCCGCAGGTGCTACCGGTCACAGCATGCATGCATACCCGTTTGGTCCTTTATTTAATTAAATTAAATAATCAACGATCTTATCTTTGCATGCAGATCACGATTAGTTCAAAATTTTGTTCTGTGATTGCCGGGAGTGGATGCGCCCATCTATTAATACCATGCCATAAGCCGCTAGGGACGCGGCTTAACTAGACGGCCCGACGATGACGGCGGAAACGACGATGAAGACGAGCCACGGACGACTGTGGATCGGCGAAGATGCAGCTGAGATGCCGATGAAGGCGACTCGACAACAACAACAATGCGCGGCTGACCACCGTTCGGCGAGGAGACGGCCTGCCATACGCCGCCGGTAACGACTGCGAGATGCTGCTGGCCGCCTGCTCTTCATTGAGGTAGGTAGAAATCGATTTTGAAGCATGCATACTCCTGGCGTATGTACTAACAATCTTTCTCTGGTGGCTAGATGCATGTGGTGGGCGGCCGCTCGGCGTCGGAGCGGTGACAAGATGGGATGTGACCGGCGGCGGCTTGGCGATGTAGACGAGATGCGACCAGCTGCAGTTCAACGAAGACGGACGAGAAGGAGATATGGCCACGCACATAATAGGCGTAGCGTTTCTATGCAACGAGCTGATTGTTCCTGTTCTTTCTCCGATCGATTTGCTAGCTAGCTGACAAAAGATGACCAAAATCAATGTGTATATACTTCTTTGTGATAGCATATTTCTACTTCTACAATTTTTTAGCAGTATATACGTACTTCTACATTTTTGGGGCAGCATATACTTCTTTTGATCAGTCCCGTGTATACTACTTTGCCTACAATGAAGTATATACTCCATTAAAAAATCTGTACGTACAGTCCAAATCTAGAAAGTTGTATTTATATACTCCTTTTTTTATGTGTAGTATACTTGGATCAGATGTAAAAAAAAGTAACATACCTCATCGGGACATAGGTATATACTGCTTTGAAAAAAAAGATATATACTACTTCAAAAAATAAGGTATATACCCCTCACAAAATCAGTATATTATCCCTTCAAGAAGCAGTATATACCTATTGAAAAAGTTCGAGTATATACCCCTTTGGTTGCAGAGCAGTTTATACTCTCTCACAAAAAGTAGTATATACCTTGTCAACAAAGTATATACTCACTCACAAAAAAGTATAAATACCCTCTCGAATAAATTTGTTATATACTCATTCACCAAAATGTAGTATGTACTCTCTAGTATATACCCTCTAGCTAAAATAAAAAATGGAAGTATATACTCCTTAAGAAAAATGTTTTAAACGCAAGTATATAGTCCTCGGCAGTATATACTCATTAAAAAATGAAGTATATACCCCTTCAAAAAAAAAGGCGGTATAGAGTTCCTTGAAAAAAAAAGAATATTATACTCTTAAAAAAGGGAAGTATATACTTCTCTCAAAAGGCAGTATATACTCCTTTAAAATAGAGTATACTCCTATTAAGAACCAACCCGATGAAACCCACCGTGTCATTGGGTGTATATACTGCATGAATTTGAGAAGTGAGGCCGAATACTGCATGAATTTCTCCCATCAAGTTGTTAGGTACCCCAACCGTGAACTTCTCCAACTCCCCCTTTTTTTTCTAGAAGAACTACTCCAACTCCTGATATGCAGGCACATGCAAACGATCCATACTCTATCCTCTCATTTTTTTCTCCCAGTCGCTAGGCACATGCAACCGGCCCACCTTATCCTGCTTTTTTTTCCATGCACGCACGGTGGGAAAACGGATAAATCTTATCAGCCTATACCCGGTTTCCTATCAGCCGAGGTGGGAGTATGTACCCCTGAGAGTGTATATATATATAGAGAGACTGAAACTAAATAATAGAGAGAGAGAGACTGAGAGAGATAGAGAGAGAGAGGCAGTTATAGAGAGATAAAATAGAGATAGAGATTCATATATATAGAGAGAGAGATTCATATGTGACAGAGAGAGAGGCAGTCATAGAGAGAGAGATAAAATAGATATAGAGATTCATATATATATAGAGAGAGAGAGATTCATATGAGACAGAGAGAGAGGCAGAGGTACACGAAAATACAGATTCATATATACATAAAGAGAAGGATAAAGAGAGAGAGTGAGAAAAAGAGAGAGAGATGCAATAAAATGAGAAATTATATGGGAATATTACTGATATATAAAAAAAATTGCAGGTTACACATGATGCAATCAGGGATGGGAGCGAAAACTACGAAACATTCAGATGCACCGACATGCAATAAGGGATAGAGAGAGAGATTCATATGTCCTCACATATTACTATTGCCATTAAATCAGAGTTCAAGACATAAATACACATAATTCAAAAAATATAACAGCACATCTATCAAAAAATGCAGGACAATAACTTTTCATTCACAGAATTGCTGGAAGGGAAATATGATACATCATATTCCTCAAAGAGTGCTCTATCTTCCATACAAGTTATTCATTTAAAATAAAATTGAGTTAAAAATTACTACAAATATATGTTGTACTGACATGTATACAAATGAAAAATGCAGATTGAACGTCCGGCTGATACTGAATTTTCAACAAGTTTCTCCCAAAACATTGTTGGGCAGATCAACAAAAGTACCGATACCTACACACAGGTGTTGATTCGATAATTTATATGCCATACTATTCTAATTGATCCACCTAAGAAAATAAATAAATAACAACAAAAAGGGTTAACGATGTACTATTATGCAGGAGAGTGAGAACTTCTTACAGGCGGGAAGTGGCAGTGGACCACACGAGACTTGGGACGATGATCCATGGGCAGATACCTTATTTAGGAACTTGGAGTTTGATGAGGTATACTTCTGATCTTGCTTCAAACTAAGAAAGATAATGCAAAAACACCAGTTATAATTATAAAAAACTTTCTAACACTTCCTTTTGTCGCAGATGAATGTACAAAATGATGTAGTTCAACCTGATTCCCTGGAACAAGAAACACGGAACAATGATACACAAACAGCTGAGAGCTCGGAACAGCGGGGGCAAAACCAGAGGGATTGTGAAGAAGAAGAAAGAGAAATATGTGAGGAAGATGTTGAAAACTTCATCGAGAACGAAGATCAAAACTCACAGGGATGCATTTTGAAACGCGAGAAAAGCTCAGAACTTCTTCAACATGTATGCATTTGCAGCTGGCTTCTCAACTGCTATAGTGTCAACTGGTAGGACAACTAGCAGAAAAAGGAATAGAGAGGTCATAAGAGTCACGATGAAGTGCAACAAATATGAAAGCAATACACCGCAGAGGCAGACAACAGTAATTGATAGAACAAAATGCAAAGTTGAAATGGTTATAGCTGAGAAAAATGGGGTCTGGCGTATCACAAACCTGTGTCTGGACCATAACCATGTTCTAAGCCCCCAAAGCAGGTTCTTCAGGTCACACATCTACATGACAGATGAAGAGAAAGCAATGATAAGGTCACTGAGACAAGCAACCATAACTACAAGCAAGATAGTGTCAGTGTTGTCGTATCTGCGAGGAGGCCCAGAAAACACACCATATAACAGGAAGAAGGTGAGTAATTATGGGACAATCATCAACAGAGAACTAAAGAACAGTGATGTCATGCAAGTTGTGCAGTACTTTAAAAAGAAATGATCCGAAAACAAAAGTTTTTACTACTCATTCCAGGTAGATAAAAACAACAAGGTGAAGAGTGTGTTTTGGGCAGATGGAAAATCAAGGAGCTTCTATGAAACATGTGGGGACTACATTAGCTTTGACACAACATTTCATACAAACAAGTATAACCTCCCGTTTGCTCCAATAGTTGGTGTTTCTCAACATGGACACACCTAACTATTTGCATGTGCTATGATTGTTAATGAGTGTGCTAAAACTTTCAAGTGTGTCTTCAGAGAATTCATTTATGCAATGGGAGGGAAACACCCCCAAACAATCATTACTGACCAAGACAGAACTATGGAAGTTGCAATAAAGGCCGTGCTTCCACTGACAGTTCACAAATGCTGTGTGTATCATGTGAAGAGCAAAACAGAACAAAAAGTTGGCAGAACATTCCAACTGAATGAAGGGTTGTTTGAAGAGTTTCAAGACGTAGTAGACAACTCACTAACAGAGCTAGAGTTTGAGACACTGTGGTAGCAAATGATAGCAGATTTTAAAGTAGAACACGTTGAATTCTTCCAAACCATATGGAATAGCAGAAAAAGATGGTGCCTGTTTACTTCAAGAAAAATTTCTTCCCCTTCTTGCAAACAACAGCAAGGAGTGAAGGGATGAACTCACTGTTCAAGAGAGGTGTGGTGCACAGTACAGCATGACAAGTTTTCTTCGAGAATATCAGAGAATCATGGACACAATTCATTCCAGAGAGAATGAGTGTGACCACAATGCAATACACAAGATAGTTCCTATGAGAAAATGTTGACTAAATACTACATAGAAATGCAGGCGCGATCTCTATAACCTATCCATATTCAGGAGATTTCAGAAAAATCTAACTGATGTCACAAGACTACGGCTTAAGGAAGAGGAACCAGGACAGTTGTACCTGGTGTTTCAAGCACCAAATTATCCAATCAAAGAGCACAGAGCAAGAACTTATGTGGTAGAGGTTGACTTGGAGAGGGAAGAATACCACTGCATCTGCTGCAAGTTTGAAAAAATGGATTAGTTTGCTCTCACATTCTCAAGGTGATGATGTACTTAGACATCGATAAAATACCGGATATGTACATAATTGACAGATGGCGCAAGACATATAAGAGGGTGAATCCATTACCTATACCACCAAAACTGGCTGACAATGATACACTCCGATACAATGTGCTTGCCCGAAGGATGGTCACATCAGCTACAAAAGGGGCCACGCATCCAAGGAAGTATGAATACTTGCAGAAAGAGATGGACAGAGTAGACAAAGGGCTAGAAGACATTGAACAAGAGCTTCAAGAAGAAATGAAAAAGAAAGCAGCTGAAACAAGAACAATAGCAAACTTTGCAAACCCTTCTGTCGGGGATGATGATATATCGACAGTAGAACTACTAGACCCTGATGATGCAAACACAAAAGGGAGGCCAAGGCTGATGACCATTGCGGAAGCTATAAAGGCAGGAAAGTTCTACAAATGCGGCCATTGTGGAGAATATGGTCACACCCGTAGGAAATGCACCAACCTGGATAAACAGTACAACTTACCACCGCCAAAGCGGACACGTAAAAAGAAGAAGGTTGATTTAGGTGAGTGCATGAAAAAATACTATAGATGTTAATAACTGATAATTCATAAAGATACTACAAAAAATCTTCTAACATTTACAATGCCCTTTACAATTTGTTAACCCAGGAACACAAGACACAGAGAATACTTCAACAGCGCCGCCCAAGACCAATACAAGAGCAAAGAGGCAACCATCAACAAAAAGAGCAAGAAGGAGAACACTGCAAAACAACCAGACACTGAAGAACATCCCTCCGTGTCCGTGCAAGATCGAGGAGATGTGCTATACCAGAGGGATCCAGATGGCCTGTAAACATCAGTTTGTTTTGAATGCTCCGTTTTGGACTACTGGTTGTAACTATCATGAAGGATATGATGTAGAACAAAAGGGTCTACAAACTTTCGTGGTATGCTATATTGGACTACTGTTAGTTGATGATTTTATTTATATGAACCTTGATGCAAGTAAAAAAAATGCACTGAGCAAAATACATGCTTACTACACGCAGAAAAGACAACCACTTGATTTCATCCACCTAACAAAAAAGCATGACCTCCTGAGAACAAAGTGCTACAAACCACTTGCAGCAAAGTCTTACACACACACGCATATTCATCCACCTAACAAAAAGCATGACCTCCTGAGAACAAAGTGCTACAAACCACTTGCAGCAAAGTCTTACACACACATGCATACGCTTTGATATTGTTTATGTGCCGGCCAAGGGCAAAAGAAAACAAGAAAAAAGATCAGACAACGCCCAGTGCATTTGATGTTCCAGGAGAGAACACAACTTGGCTCCTGAATGACAAAGACATCATATATATCACCCACACCCCCCCCCCCCCCCAGACGCACGGTCATCATCAGCCCTGCGAACCAACATACAGAAAGTAAGAGACATACTTCTGAACAGGAAAAAAATGAATCTACCACATGACTAATAAAAATTCGATAAAGTACTAAAAAAGGATGCAAGACTAGAAACATATACCGCTGCATAAAAATCAGTGACCAAACTCATATCTACGTCGTTCTGGTTGTAGAAGTAAATCATGTTCGCATACAGGATTCTTATGTTGAGAATATCACGTCGCGAGAAAATGGTACGAGTATCAACAACAGGCTTCCAAGTTTCCATGAGCTTCATCACAAACACTCCGCAATCTTTGCTACTGTGAGCCACAAACAAAATAAAGAAACACAAGGAATAAGAACAAAACACAAGATAGATAGTTTCAGTAATAATGAAAAAGGCAAAATTATGGTAGAGAATCTTACCCCGTGTTTTGCTTAGGGACATCTGGATACAGTGCTTCGAAATCACCAAAATTGTGATTCTGGCTGATGATTACTTCCCACAAATGTATAAAGTTATCTATCTGAAAGAACAAATGCAAAAAGACATAACAAAATGTTATAAAGCTTCATTGCAAATAAAACAAAACTCAGACCAAGAAAAAATGAACGAATAAAATTTGCAAAAAGATATTAATAAAGAAAAATTCACTAACCAAACGACTCTTCGTTGCTAGGTGGAATTGGGAGTTCTGATCAAGTAATGAGTCCAAGAATGCAAAGACCTTATACTCGAAGTTAACAGCAAAACCGAACCAATGCCCATTAGTCACAATTGGGAAGAACAACTGCAAAAAAGACAAATAATAAAAGATAAGATACACACTAAGGATTATGAAAAACTCATCAAAAACAAAAAGACCGAAGAAATGGTACCGTATTATCTCTGTGACCAAGATTTCTGCCCTTGCTAGCTTTTGTTGCACCTTCAAAAGCTTTTCGAACAGTAACCTCTTGATTATCCCCAGCATACTTGAGAAGAGCATCCTGGATAACACAACAAGAGAATAAAAAAGATAAACAGAAATAAATACCTATCATTTCAGATAAAAGGTGATGGCAAAAAGCTTTTCACACCAAGAAAAAGAAACAACTGAATTATACTTACACCAATATGGGGGAAAAATAATGCCTCCCAGAAATGGTAGGATGTCGTTCTTCAAAAAGCAAGCGACAAAAACAGGGTATGATGAAGTTATCAACTTCACCATTAGGCATGAATGACACTCCCAAAGACTGATAACTACAATGCACCTGGGGTATGACACCCCCGCGTTCCTACAAAAACAAATAAAGCAACCCCATATTATAGATAATTAGAACTGTTTACAAAAGGGATACCTACACTACCCTGCATCAGAAAGACTGGCAACAAAAAGAAAAAGGCAGATAAAACTTACTTCTTGATAGGACTGTGTGCGAGTTCAATGATAGCTGAGTAATTGATGATGTCTTCCTCAGATACAGGGAATCTTTCATTACTCTGCAGAGGGGGATTCTGCCCAGTGACAAGCCAGTTGACAAACTTATACTTGGGGTATACTTTGGTTCTGGGGACATCCTGTGCATTCTTGGAAGTTCCTTCAGCTTGAGCATCAGGTGCATTATGTTGGAAAGTCGACACACCTTTCACTCCATTCTGTTTGGGAACCATCATGTTGTTGTAAATGGTGTCTGCCTTCTTTGACAACTCAGCACATCTCTTCTGTAAATCATTGGAACCCACAGTACGAACTCCGCCATCATTCACATCCTACATTCGAAAAACAAAAACCAAAAAAGAGCAGATGCCATGTAAGGCGCAACATCTGATAAATGAATCAAAACAAAGCTTAAAAGTGACAGATAGAAAAACATGTATAAAAACATTACTTACCAAAGAGGGATCCGGAGGAAAATCCGAGATTAGGATAGGAACTTGTTTTGATCCATTTTTCTGAGCAGCGTTCAATCTATTCAACTTGAAACCTTCAGTTGCAGGCTGTATTACATGAAAAACAAACAGAGTAAGACACGACTAAATAAAGAATAAAGTATGATAACAAAAACTATAAACAAAATGAACAACATGTGAACATAACAAACAACCATACCTTCACGCAAGGAGACTCAGGGACATCTATAACTGGGTTAGTTCCTTTTGATTTGGCTGGACCAGAGCTATGTTTGAACATTTTTTCTGCATCTTCTGCGGAAATAGTATTACAGTTCCTTGCCTTCACCTTCTTAAGCGGGAGCATAACAGGGGCTGTTGTATATGACAACCACAAAAGAAAAAGAATACCACTAATAATTATCTATATGGTACACATGAAAAAAAGATGAGAAAGAAAGAACAAATAACACCCCTGAAAAAACTGAAAGAAAAGGTTACCTGTCGAATGAGTACGACCCTCCACAACTTTGGTTATGAGACACTCAGGGGTGACTGCAAAAAAACAAAGGATGGATGAGAAAAATAATGATATTAGCTCTGCATAACAAGGGTAAAAAGAGGGCCCACAGATTAGAAAAAGTAATTTACACAAAAAATCCAAGTTACCTGGTTCAGGACTTCTGTTAGATGCAGATGCAGCAAGTTTTGAAGCTCCCTGAAGTGTGGTTGTTGACTTTTGCTGAAAAAATTCAGACTCAACTCTAGAAGTTGTCTTTTTCTGGTTACCAATGCTCTCATCGGGTGCACGATGATTGACAGATGCTTTGCCTTGCATATGAGTCGACTTGCATAGGAAATCAAGCACACTGCTAACTAAAACTTCCAGTTTTCTTTTACTGGTTGCAGACTTGGTAGAAAGGAACTTATCACCGAGACTGAGAATACCATCAACTACCTACGAGATAGAGAGAAAAATAAAAAGGTTGGAACTAAGCTAACATCACATTTGATATGAAAAAACAAGAGAGGATCATAATTCTATTAAAGAAAAATGAATAAGACCACATAAGAAAGATGACCCCAGAAACATACATCAGGCTGGAGTGAGCTAACAAACTGGTCTCGAGCTTTGTTCCTGAAGTCAATAGATAATGGAGAGGCACCAGGAGATAGTCTAGGGACCCCAAATGCATGAGAAGCCGACAAGCCCTGCATCAGAATCACACCAAAAACACATCAGAGAGAACAAGAAAAACAAACAAAGAGACATAACAAAGAGATAACAACATTATATATCAAAAAAGAACAAAAAAGAACATACATTCAGATTTTGCCCGTGGGTCCATGTGTCTTTCAACTGTTTCTTCCCAAACTGTCGTCCACCTTTTCGATCAAGATCTGAGAATGTATTAATCATGTTCCCCCTCCAAACAAGAACCCTGGGATGACTCAGGGCAACATTCAGTGTGCCAAAGTCCAAACAATCAAGGTACCGCACCTAGAAAAAAGATACCGTGAACAACCCAAAAAGAAAAATGAATCAGAAAAAGAACACAATAGGATTTGAAACGAGCAAAGAACAACAAAAAAAGGAGATATAATCACTCACCACTGGCACATAGTTGCAACCAACAGGTGCCTTCATCCTTCTTCCTTTCAATTTGCCAAATGAGCTAAACTCATGAATACTGTTAAGACAGTGGGCGTAGACAGTCTGACTGAAATCATAGCCTCTTGCTGCAGCAGGGTCCTTGAGTATTGAAAGATACTTCCAGTTTACAGACTGACTGGTGTCGGGGCATAGGAAACAAGAAAAAGCAACGGACATGAAGCACACAAATACATCGAGCTCACTTAACGGATCAGAGCAGCTCAGCTTATTCCCAAAGAAAGTAATATGAGGCATCTCGGATAACTTGAAATGAGAAAGAATAAAAGCCCTGCCATCATCACAATCTAGTGGAATCTGTAGCCCACCTATAGGCAAACCTAGAACAATATGGAAGGTTTCCTTTGATATCTTAAGGGACTTCCCACATACTGTCATCTGAGAGCAGTGGGGGTCAATACAGTCAGCCACCCATCTGCAAAAGTCTGATGATATGTGACAACAATCAAAAAGGAGGAGACAACGAAACCCGAATTTCTCGATTATTGCTCTTTGCTGAGGTGTCAAATTCTTTAAGATTTGCATGAAATACTTGCACCCATATCTAGTAAAAGCACTCTTGTCAACACCATCTGTTTTACTCTTCTTGACCTACAACAACCGTAACAAACAGTTTAAACAAGGAACCAAAAACAAACACCTGAAGAAACAAAAGGAAGAGACATGAAGTGCTAACCTCATTGGGTCCAATTGTATCCTTGCAAAAGTCTGAGAAGTTCCTCTTCAAACTATTGACAGCCTGCAAAAAACAAAATAAATAAAAATGAGTTATTGCATAACACATAAGCCACGCCCCAACAAAACATTTTACGATAAAAAAAGAAAAAAGCCCTAAAACAAACCTGCTTCATGAAGAAACCGAAAAAAGCATCATCTAGGGCTGGGTCTCTCCTTTCATGGGCTGTTACCTGAAAAAAATGACAACAAACAACAAGATGATAACTTCCGACAATTATCACATAACCACGTATGGTCTATTACAAAAAAGCAAAGGGAATTGCAGAGAGATAGGCAAACTCACATCGTGATCGCTGGAAAGACTGTACCCATCATAATTATCATCACCATAATCAGTGGGTACACGTTCCGATCTACGCAACATAAAAACTCAGAAGAATCAACATCATGGACATTTACAGTGAACAAACAATAACCAAAAGTAGACTACAAAGCTACTATAACAGAATAGTGCTGCAAAAAATAAAGCTAGAAGCTCTACAAATTATGCAAGTTGCCAGTGGACAACCTATGGTTATTCGTTCTATTGCCAGTACTACAAATAGAACGATACTATAAGTTCCAGTAAATTCCTCCAGACAACATAGTGACATAGGGAATCCAAACAACAATGAAACACAAAAAACACTGAAGAAAATGACACACAAGCCAACCTCTGTCTACTCAAACATCTGAAATTATACAAAAGCTATGGGTGGAACACCAAAGATGGAGACCCTTATAAACACATATACATAAATAGATCCCAGCAAAGTGATGTCAAAAAGCTCAAAATGAAGGCTATAACGTACTAGTGAGGTCATTATCCAACATTTGCAGGGTCGAATCGTGTGTACCTCTAACTGATATTATAGTACTGACCAAACTTTTGTGATGTCGCTTGACCACATAGAGAGCACACAGCTACGCCGCTGGCGAGATCAACAAACAAGCAATCCCCCAACATACAAAAGCATCAGCAGCAAAACCAGAGCACCATCTAAGAAGGGATTCAGACAAAAATAGCAACAAAAATCCATCTGACCTAGAAGTGACGTCTTAAATTCAAGCCGACAATCCGCTATCTCAAGCTTTCCACCAACAGGGAAGCTAACAACTCGCGCCTCGGGGTTCCTACTTACACAGGAACAGCTAATGGACAGACAGCAGATGGCAAGCTACCAATACAAGTGACACTACGCTACATCAAGCTCATGTCGTCAAGAGGGAAAACGCCACCGGGATAACCTAACCGGATTTCATCCTATCCCAGACAAGAGAAAGGGACCCAATTCACTGTTTAACTCATCCCGCAAATGAACAAAACAGAGAAATAACCACAGACAGAGATCGAGATCAAACACAAGTATCCTCAATCAATCCTACACTACCCATGTGCTGAAGACACCTATGGTCCAACGCCACCCCGACGTATCCTTCACACTCCCTTCACGACGACGACGGCATACACCTCTAGCAACCACGACGCATGTATCCTCTACCAGCGAAATAGAAAGGGAATCAAGCAAAATCAAATAAAAACACATCCACTTCACCTCCCCGCCCCTAGGAACACCAACACACGCTCGCCGCGCCGACAAAGAGCTCCTTGAGGTCAGAACGCGGCTAAACGATGGGATCAGACACCACCACCCCCGCCGCATGCATCCGCCTCCGACGAAATCGAAACAGAGCCACATCGACAAAAAAAATTGGCAGCAATCTGAGAAGAACTTAGTACCTTCCCCGCCGGCGGCGACGCCTCCAACCTCCGCGGATCTCCGCCATGGCGACAGGCCGAGCATAGGGCGATAGGGGAATCACCTCCTCTGTTCCACCGCCCCTGTCACCTCTCTCTCTCTCTTCGACGAACAGACACGAGCTGGAAGGAGTAAGAAATTTCAAAATAACCCTCACCGCAAGCTACTAACGGGTACGGGCGAGAAAACCCGGATAGAATAACCCAACACGACACGACGGACCCGCTCGGAACAGATACACGCGGCAGACACCGCAGGCAGAAACGTGGGACGACGAACACGAATCTTGAGCCAGATCGGACGGACAGAAAAACATCTGTTTCTGAAAACTATAACAAACGCCTGCAACAGAGCAAAAATCATGGAATGAGGAGATTTTAGGAACATGGTAGGAGTGAGTAAAACGTGAGTGTAAGTATCGTTGGTTTTCCTTTTTCTCTAGAGGTGAGTGTAGTGGGTTTTCCTTTTTCTTATTTTGCTGAAAAGCATAAAAACGTGAGAACTAATAGAAGCTTAGTTATTTTTTGCCGATTTCTTCTGGCTTATTTTTATTTCAACTAACAGAAGACTAGATGTTTAGCTTGTTGATCTTCTTCTGGCTTATTTTTATTTCAACACTTGGTGATCGGTGATTTGTAATATTTGCATACCTTTGGATACTTGGACATCTTTATACAATGGAAAACCGGTCGTGTGTATCATTTTGATGCAGAGGCTGGGGCAATGCTCCCGTTTCAAAAAAGTTAATTTTTGCTGATTTCTTTAGGCGTGCATAGTATCATTGGTTTTCCTTTTTTTTTGAAACAGTAGTCTTTTTAAACCATGAGAAAGCATGTTGATTTTCTTGGAACGAGACGTCCGAAAGTGGAATAGGCGTGCTCATGGAACCATCTGCATCCAAATGAACTGGGCCGCCCCACCAGGAAGACCGCCTTCCCTCAAATAAATCAGGAAGAATATAGTTTAATAGGTAATAACAACAAACAAAAAATAGGCCGCATAATATATTTCCTAACATCACACATCACATTATGTTTATCATCAAGTATTTTACATTACAGGGGGCCATGATGATACGACGAGGCATGCTCTGCTTGAGTGCCAAGGTTTTGGTTATCGGTTTCGTTTTTTTCTTGGAGGGGGCCGGGATTTCCGGTAACCGTGGTTACCGCGGTATTCTGACCAGTAACCAAATCCCTGTTGAGTGCCCATTGGCAAAGATGTTTTGGCACTCCTTCAAGGAGCTATTTGGCCTTAAGGTTCCAAATCTCCATCCTCTGCGGTAGTGCGGGCGGCACTACCGCTGCCAGTGCCGCTCATTACATCTGAATGGCGAAATGGCGGTAGTGCGGGCGGCACTACCCCTGCCAGTGCCGCTCATTACATCTGAATGAGGATTTGGCGGCACTGAGGGCGGTACTGCCGCTGCGGCTTGCCAGCCCAGTAGCCAGCGGTACTACCGCCGATCTGGCGGCACTACCGCCGCTGGACAAACAACAACTCTTTCTTCTACTTTTTGCATTGTGAACGACTTTCATACTTTGGGCAACAAGTTAGATGCACACGCCGTATTATCAACAACACCAAAACATGATTAAGAGCAACAATGCTCTTTCACCGGATACATAAGTGCAAAGACTTAGGCCGTATAAATTTACCATTGATGCAAATATCAGATTCAACTAATAGTAGATTCAACTAATAGTGAATTCAACTGCTCTTCTAATAGGTTTGCATGTGCTCTTGTAATTGGTCTGGTTCTGTATTCTTTGGACTTGTCTTGTGCAACACCATCATCAATGGACAAAAATAGTAAAGAGCTAGGGATGCCCTCATCACACTAGTAGTAAAAAAAAAGTTAGATACAACATACAAATGATAGAGCTAAAAGAAAGTATCAAAAGTTTACCTACTTTAATGCAGAGCCATCAACTGCAAGTTATAAAGAAAACATGTTGACATGCAAAGCCATCCACTGAACGCGGTCCGCACCTACAAATTTTGCACAAACACGTGTCCACCTGTAAAGTAATCCTGCCATGGTTGTGGAAAAGTAAGTTGCAACGAAGATTAATGCTACTATGATCTGCAGGAACCAAATAAACATAAAAAATAGAATCAATTTATCTCAATGGTCAAGAGACAAATAAACAATTCACCAAAACAGGAAATTATCAGTTTGGTACATTAAAAAAGTGTATTCTATGTTGGTTGGGGGGGAGGGGGCATGTGCCCCCCTTCTCCTTCTCTAGCCCTACTCTTACAACGTGTTTGGTTGGGGGTATATGGAGTTAGGGAATGGGATTTTGAGAGATGTGAGACTTAAATTCTGTTGATTGGTTGGTGGACATGGGAGTTAGAAGTGGAAGGGTAATTAAGGATGCCAACTCCCACAGATCTCTTTCCACAGGGGGCAGGTAATTCAGCCCGGGGTTTGGGCATTGGAGGTGCGAGCTAGGTCGACCTTGACAGCATATGCCGGTATGTATTGTTGTTTCACTGAAAATAGTAGCAGAAACTCTCAACAACCTTGACCAATTGCACCAAGGGATAGAGTTACATGAAAATTATATCACCGGAGTTGAGCAGCCTTATGAGGAGTTTGATGCTGCAAACCCCGTATGTTTACCGCTAACGGGAGACCCTGACCTTGGAGATATTAAAAATCTTCATCTTCTCCAAAAAGATGTTCCAGTAAACAAGCAAGCACTGATTGTAGAGATAGATACTAGTTTGACATTGTGCAAACAATGGTTTGCTAACTGATGACCATACGTGGGGTACCTTACGAAATGTCTTGCTGCTTTAAGGAAGAACTTGTGGAGGACCCTTTAGCATTGACCATGGAAGTCGCTTCATGGCAAGCCGCCGTTATAACCGATGGACTATCATTCATAAGTATCTTCACAGTGGTGGAGCTAGGGGACCAGCAGGGGCCATGGCCCTCCCTATGTGACACCGTACAACAAAAATCTTCCATGGTTTAGCCGTAATTTAGATGAGATTAGTTATCTAATCAGCTCCAATTAGTCTGGACGGCCCCTTATGGCTAGACTATCTTATGCGTCCCCTTATATATCAATCATGCCTCTGCCCCTGTATCTTGACGAGGTGGTGGCCACATGTGCCTCTATGGATAGAATCACGTCAAATTTTGAGAAACAACTTGCGGAGCAAGATCTCAATAAATGCAAATACATGGATCTTGCCCAAGAAATATAAGCCTAGATTCAAAAACTGAAGGTGATTTTGACGTACTGGAGAAAGGGTGCTTGCATGAGGAATCATCGATGTAAGAAACGTCCCATAACACCAATTATCACTTTGAACACAACGGATATGTGACTATTATACGTGGACAACTTGAACTGCTTTCATAAAGGATCATGCAGTTGCATGTTGTCTTGTTCATCAGATGCTATAACTCGTTGTATCTAGAAAGTTTTTGAGACAATTCAATTATTTCATTTTCCGATTTCTCTAAATGATGTAGCTCATACTCCTTCACCGCCTCTACCTGCTTCCAAGAAGCCCATGCCCTTCAGCACACTGGTAGTAAGCAAGTTAGATACAAGATGTAAATGGTAGACCTAAAAGAAAATACAGTATGAAAAGTTACCTTTTTAACACAGAGCTATCAAGTGCAAGCTATAAAGGAAACATGCTTACATGCAAAGCCATCCACCAAACTCAGGCACTATCGCGCCTACAAGCTTTCCACATTGGGCAAACACTTGTCCTTATCGTAAAATAATCCAGCGATGGCGGCCGAAAAGCAAGTTGCAGTGGAGATTGATGCTACTATGATCTGCAGCGAACCAGCTAAACATCAAAATACACTCAATTTATCTCAATGGTGTGGAGACAAATATGCAATTCACTCACTTCATCTCCAACTGAAAGGGCGCAATTAGGTACCGCGGATGTGAATTTGAACAATCATTGCATCAACACCTAGAACAAAGACAACAAGGCTCCAAGTGTATTGCCGAATAAATGTTGCAATAAGCAACTAACCAAAACAGGAAAGCATCAGTTTGCTACATTAAAAAAGATGTTTAACGTACTAGTAGTGTATCTTATGATGGTTGGGATGGACGTGTGTGTGGGGGGGGGGCACGTGACCGACCCCTACCTTTTCTCTGGGCCTATTCTTACGACATGTTTGGTTGGGCACAATTGGAGTTAGGGAATGATGACCCACAAGTATAGGGGATCGCAACAGTCTTCGAGGGAAGTAAAACCCAAATTTATTGATTCGACAAAAGGGGAGTCAAAGAATATTTATAAGTCTTAGCAGCTGAGTTGTCAGTTCAGCCACACCTAGAAATAAACTTGCTTGGCACAATTTATTAGTAGCAATAGTGATATAGTAGGAGCAGTAGCAGAATAGTAACAGTAGTAAAATAAAGACAGCAGCAGTGGCAGCAGTAGCAATTTTAGTAAACAACAGGATTAAACTAATGTAGGCATAGGGACGGATGAACGGGCGCTGCATGGATAAGATAGCTCATCTAATAGTCATAACATAGGGCACTTGCAGTAAACAATAATAAAAGCATGCAAGTACTAATCAAACATAGGCATGTGTTCCGTATTTAGTCGTACGTGCTTGCAATAAGAATCTTGCACGACATCTTTTATCCTACCAGCCCATATTCAGCGGGGCCAATCATGAAACCTACTGGTAATTAAGTCACTCCTTTTAATAGAGCACGAGAGCAAAGCATTAAGACTCCATGAACACATGTGATCCTCAAGTCACAGCCATCCCCTTCGGTTGTCCCAATTGTTGTCACTTTGGGGCCTCAGGTTCTGGACAATAAGAGGTGCATACAAATCATAGATATCATTCAAAACAATAATTATATTCATGAAAACATAACATGTTCAAGTCTGAAATCATGGCACTCGGGCCCTAAGTGTCAAGCATTAAGCACACCAAGTTGCAACAACGATAAATAGCACACACAACGGATACTAGGCACCATGCCCTAACAATCTGACATCTATTACATGAACAATCTCATCCAATCCCTACCATCCCCCTCAGCCTACAACAGGGAATTACTCACACATGGATGGGGGAAATCATGGATGGTCGATGGAGAGGCGGTGGTCATGGCGATGGAGATGATCTCCTCCAAATCCCCGTTCTGATAGGGTGCCAGAATAGGAACTTCTGACCCCCGAACTAGGGTTTTCGGTGGCGGCGGAGCTTGAAAGTGTTTCTCGTAAAATCGTCTCGGGGTCGTAAGTTTTTTGGTCGAGACGAATAAGTAGTCCAGAGGGCGTCGTGAGGGGCCACCCCAGGCAGCCAGACGCCACCTCGGCGCGGCCCCACCTCTGGCGCGCCGGGTTGTTGTCCGGGGCCTGTGGACCCCATCTGCAGTCCGTCTTCTGGCTCTGTGAGTTTTTGGCAAAGTAGAATTTCTGGAATTTTCTGAGATTTTTCCGTGAACTTTGATTTCTGCACAAAAATAAGACATCAAGACAATTCTGCTGAAAACAGCGTTAGTACGTATTAGTTCCATTCAAATCATGCAAATTAGAGGAAAAACAATAACAAAAGTGTTTGTAAAAGTAGATCCGTTTTGGCCGTATCAGGGAATAGGAGTTTGAGAGATGTGAGACTTAAATTTCGTTGATTGGTTGGTGGACATGAGAGTTAGCGCGGCGGGGGGGGGGGGGGGGGGGGGGGTAGTTGAAGTATAATTAAGGACATCAACTCCAACATATATCTTCCACAGGGGTAGGTAATTCAGCCGGGGGTTTGGGAATTGGAGATGAGAGCTAGGTCGACCTTGATAGCATATGCCAATCTATATTACAAGATGAGTCTGCAGCATGGTGTGTCCCTCCCATCCATGTAACGTCCCACCGCCGATTGGGTACGACGCATGTATCGTACACAACAAAATGATCATATATCTTTAGCCAAGATGCAGCCAACAATGGAGGCTCAGTCGTCCTTTACATGATGTGTGGGCAACCGACCGTCGCCAAGGGAAGGCCGCACGAGAGCTTTAGTAGCATCGTCCGATAAACAAGGTTGTATGTATTTCACGACCAAAATATCTTCCGATTTTGTTTTGTTGTGAGGTTTACATGTGTGCCAGGAGAATACGTCTGATAGAAAGGGCTTGTGTGAGCTGAGAGAATCGCGATCAAGTTCACCTAAGGGCATCTCCAACGGAGGACCGCAAACGGACAGGGCCAGTCCGAATCTGTCCGAACGGACAGGGGAGGGTCTCCAACGGCCCACCGCATACGGACCGTTGTCCGCGCGGACACGAGTTTTGGACCAAACCTGGCCGAAGTTTGGTCCAAGTTTGGGGAGAAACAGACAGGCTCCTGGACCGCACTATGTCCTCCGTTGTCCGCGTCGGGCCCAGGCGCCAGCCACGCAAACCCCGTCCCTCCCACCCCTTCCCACATCTCGACCGGCCGCCGCCTGGTCCGCACTCGCCGCCTGGTCCGTCATGTCCGCCGTCCGCACTCGTCGGCCGCAACCCTGGACTGGCATGCGCCGTCGTTTGCGTCGTCGCCTGGGCTGCCCTTCGCCTCTGTTTTCCTGTCCCGGAGTAGCTCTCCAAAGGCCGCCATCCTCATCTTCTCCGACCCCGGTAGTGGGAAGATTAACCCGTCCCCGTCCTCAAGGACACCGTGGGAAGTCGGAGGACAACCTTCTCACCGGGATAGGTCACCCTCCTTCTCTTCGTTTCGCAAACTAGGTACAAATTCTTTTGCATATTTTTTCAAGGATATGCCCTGGAAAGGCATATCAGTGTTCATAGAAGAAAAGGCCAAGCGGCCGAGTTACAACGCGGGCTGGCACAGACGCCGAGCGCGCACCACGCTGCCGTAGAAGCCCTACCACCTAAACGGCATAGCGGACTACTCGCCAAACCTCCACCGCTCCGCGTGCCCTAGGCTACCCTTGAAGAGGCCGGCCACACGCCAGGTCTCCCCCTCAATCCTAAGCGACTCTAGAATCCTACCAACCGACGGTGTGGCACCATCAAAAACAATGTCGTTCCGGTGGTTCCACAGAGTCCACGCCACTAGCGCCAGGGCCGTCCGCAAGTCCCTAATGTCTCTCCTCGGCGCCGCCCTAGAGCAAAGCCATTCCTCCAGGGTCTCACCTATCCTCGGTGCCCAGCCCGGGAAGCCCCAGCTGAGGCAGCAACTCGTCCAGATCTCCCGTGAGAAGACGCAACCCACTAGAAGGTGACTAATAGTCTCATCGTGCTGGTCGCAGAAGGGACAGGAGCTGGGGCGGGGAGGTTCCTCCGAGCAAGTCGGTCAGCAGTCCAGCAGCGTCCACGGAACGCCAGCCACAAAGGATCCATCCTTTTGTTTAGATGGATAGTGACGATGAGTTCTTCTACAACACCTTCATCGATACGTCGGACGAGTCATCCGATGATGATACCGAAATCATGATGGTCGCCGCTACTCTCATCCACAACTTCAACGAGTACGCACTACCTTGGCATGTCAGCTTGGTCATAGGAAGGGCGCCGGCGTTGGATCGTGACCGAGAAACGGGTCACTTCCAACTTTTGAAGGATTACTTCCACCCCGTGAAGCCAACATATCCGGACCACAAATTTCGTCGCCGCTTTCGGATGTCAAGGCCTGTGTTCATGCGTCTTCTTGAAGGAGTGAGGGCATATGATGACTACTTCGAGGCCAAGGCAGATGCACTTGGTACGTTCGGTTTCTCTTCTTATCAGAAGTGCACTGCTGCTATCTGGATGCTTGCATATGGAGTAGCTGGTGATCTCATTGATGAGTATTTGCGCATGAGCGAGTCCACTTGCCTAGATTCCATGTATCGGTTCTGCGAAGTTGTAGTTCAAGTGTTTGGTACTGAGTACTTGAGAGAGCCAACTGTTTAAGACACTGCCCGTCTTCTGACGATGAACTCGAGTAGAGGCTTTCCTGGAATGCTTGGGTGCATAGATTGTATGCATTGGGAGTGGAAGAACTGTCCTTTTGCTTGGCAGGGACAGTACCAGGGACATGTTGGAGAGTGCACAGTCATACTTGAGGCGGTTGCATCTACGGATCTGTGGATTTGGCACTCTTTCTTCGGCATGTCAGGCTCTCACAACGATATCAACGTGCTTCAGCGATCAACGGTGTTCGACAGAGTTGCCGAGGGAAATGCTCCCATGATCAACTTTGAGGTGAATGGCAATGCATACGACAAGGGGTACTATCTAGCTGATGGTATATACCCTTCATGGTTCACATTTGTGAAGACCATCCGTAGACCTAATAATGAGAAAGCTCGCAACTTTGCTCAACAACAAGAAGCATGCCGGAAGGATGTGGAACGAGCATTTGGTGTGCTCCAATCTCGGTTTGCTATTGCTCGGCACCCTGCAAGTACGTGGAGCAAGGAGATCATGTGGGAGGTGATGACTGCTTGTGTGATCATGCACAACATAATCGTTGAGGATGAACATGATGATGCGAGGCTATTTGATCAGGGATGGGAATTTCGGGGTGAGTTGGTTGAGCCTACGCCAGGACTGGCGACGTTTCAGCAGTATATGCACGTCTATCATAAGATGCGTGATAAGCCTACACATGAACGTCTCCAGAATGATTTGATAGAGCATATTGGACTCATCTGGGAAACCAATAGTGGTCTCCTCCTCGTTTTATTTTCATTGCGTGGACTATGTTATTTATTCCTATCTACGAACTTTATTGTAATATTTGACCATATTTTTTGTGGACAATTTATATTTTAATTTGTTAAATATTTAGTGTGGTATACAAATTTCTGTCGAAATAGCAAAAAAAAATGACATATGCCGGACCAGGGCACAAAATGCGGCGGGCCGTTGGGGGCACCCCTAACCCCAAACGGACAACGACCCAAAATCGGTCCGCGGTCCGCCCCAAACGGACAGAATCGGTCCGCTTTTGGTGTCTGTTTGCGGGACTCGGTTGGAGATGCCCTAACCATGCATACTTCATGCAAGTTGCTGGATGAACCGATTGAAGTTACTTCTACTGGCTTGGTCGAGGAATCAATGCACAAGCTAATCACCACGTGACTGCACATACCCAGCTGTGCACGTCTTGGTTTTGAAGTCCGGCAGGCTACAAGAGCAATGGTGGATAGAACTTCCTCGTGGAGGCGGTGCAGGACATCGTGGTTACTTGCAAACGGAAAACATCTTCCAAGTCAACTCCCTACTAATTCCCAACACATACGAAACATGGGATTGGGATCGATGATCAATTTCACATTCCTAATCTCCCTTCTGATTCCCTCCTCTAAACTCGCACTCCCTTTCCCAAAGTTACCAAACAGCGTTGTTAGGGATTTGCTTATAAATAATACCATGCGTGTTTGCCGCAAGATTGTTATAAGAACCCTATTATATAAGGTGTAAAACACATGAAACTTAAAGTTGTATAAAATATTATGCAAGATTCAATTGTTCACAACAATCCAAAATTTAATGGATGTGAAATGATTGTGTATTTTACGGCTAAAAGTTGGTGATGTGGAAAGTTGGGCGATTGAAAGAATGGACGTGGATAGCTTGAATGTATAGATAAATAATCATTAATAAATTTTTGGTATGATAACATGGATAATTGGTTGGCAAAAATAATGTAAGATGTGGATAAGTTGCATGTAGAGATAGACTATATAAATGCATTTTAGTGTGGGGTTTTCTTCATAAGATACTTGAAGGATGCTCCGCAGCAGGATCCATTTAGTAAATATATTGTGTAAATGAAAGGGTATAAAAGGTATGATAGATTATGTTTTGTATGCCAAATTCAATTGATCATAGTCAAGATACTAAACTTAGTGGATATGATATAAGTGTGTATTATAAATAATTGATGTGTACAATTGGATGATTCAATGAATAGATAATGTGTAGGTTACCTGTAGTAATTAATATAAATATTATTGCCTTGGTCTCTGAACTCTTGAGCACAGCGCCAGATAGCAACATGGAAGGCCCCAATAGAGCCTCCAACCCTAAAAACAAAATTGTGTTGGAAAATCTATTTTTGGAGATTTTTGAATTGTGTTGGAAATTAAGAATATTGCAATTCTCCAACTGATATTTAGACCCGAAATGGTCCCAATTTTGCGCAGAATTTGCAGCGTCACGATCAGCAGCACGAAGAATCGTCCGCAATCTTGAAAATCTTTGTTCTAGAGATGAAAGGATTTTTCTGTAGCATCCTAAAGAATCTTCTGAAGAGGCTCGGCCGCTAACATGAACAACATTAGGGAGAGTGGATCGCCCTTCCTCAGGCTCCGGCGGTGAAAGAATATATTGCCGGCAAGCCATTCAGAGAACATGCAAATATGGCTTTGCGATTGAGCGAAACTGGTCCTTCCATTTTTGACCGAATCCAAAACCAGAGAGCACCTCGATCAGTTATTCCCAAATGGATGGTGAGGCAGAATACTTGATACACCTTAATTCCAAGTCAAAATAAACATTCAGAATTAGTGGCACAGAGTCGGAACAGTGATAACTAACAAGTAACAGCGTGCCTATATCGTCCTGTAAACTGCATTCCTACCGTGAAAATCCCCATCACCGGCGCTCCGTCGTCGTCCGCAATGAATAGCAGCCGGGGGATGCAATGATGCAAGTCCCAAGCGTCGTGCAGCCACGAGCTGCCGGGTGCACCGTCGAGGCGCGAAATTTCCACGTCCAGTCGAAGCACCTACATCACTGTCGCGCTCAGCGCAGCACCCTCACTTGACTCTCACGCGCCTCCACGATCTGGCCGACTTAACCGGCACTCCTCTCTCCCAGTCTCTCCCTCCACTTCCTCGTCCACACCACGATGCCTCCCCTGTTCCTCCTCCCCGTCCTGCTCCTCTTCGCCACCGCCCACGGCTACCCTTCCACCTGCAGCAACGCCACCTGCGGCGAGCTGATCATCGCCTACCCGTTCTGGCTCAACTCCTCTTCTTCGGCCTCCAGCTGCGGCTACCCCGGCCTCGGCCTTGCCTGCGAGAACAACACCACTCTGCTTCTCCTCGCTCAATCCCACCATCGATACAGAGTCTCGGCCATCCACTACGACACGAACACGGTCTCCCTCGTCGACGACGCCGAATCCTTCAACACCACCAGCTGCCCGCTCCTCCACTTCAACCTCACCATCGACACCAGCTCCGTGCTGCAGTTCACAAGCTCGGACTCCAACATCACCTTCTTCTACAACTGCACGAAGAACGCCTCCTGGCCCTCTGCCGTGGAACTAACTGGCTGTCAAGACTATGGCAAGAGCTCGTACGTTTTCACTGGCGATGATTACACGGGCGAAGCGTACGAGTACGGGTGCGAGACGGCGGTGGTGGCGCCGGTGCTGGATGCCCATAAGAAGGGCATGGGGGAAATGGCTCCGGAGAAAAGATATGGTGAGGTGCTGAAGGGCGGGTTCGAACTGAACTACAGCCCGCACTCCGATCAGTGCGGCGGATGCGAGCGTTCCGGCGGATGGTGCGGCTACCGGCACAACCAGACGAATGGATCGCTGGGATTCACCTGCTTCTGCGACGGCGGCCCGACCATGGATCGGTGCGGTACGTATCCCTTTGTTACTCGCTCGCTATCTATCCTTGAATTACTTCTGCTTTCAGAACACGGGCTCTTTTATTTGTTGGCAATGTCGTTGTTGCACTGTTTTTGTTCGGCCTGATGCTCCCGCGAGCTACTTATGGGGGCAAATGCTAGAATGAATTGTCTAGAAAAAATGGATAAACAGACCTGAACATTCGCGTTTTTTATCGGCAAACAGAACAACGTTCTGGAAGTAGCAGTTACCAATTCCCTGATGGATTCGAGCCTCAAACGTTTTTACACCCGGTTGGCCGGTTTCATGGAAACCAGAAGTAGCGGGATCATCCAAACTATTTAGTAAAGTACGGCAATCTAATTAAGTCGTTCTTTATGAGCTTCCTGGGTAGGCCATTAGAACAGCGAGAAGTGGTTACTCCAGAAGGTGCAGCGTCGGATACAGTGTTAACGCCACATGCGGACAAAGGGCACTCAAGAGTCAAGATTGGGTTCACGGCTTAACGGTAGTAGGAGAGTGGATCTTTTTCACGGATCGACAACGATAGCTCAGTCCTTGTTTCTGCCCTGCCTCTCCTCCGTCCTTGTTGAATTGATCGATCGCCAGTTGCTTCATACGTTATGTAGTGGACTAGTAGAAGTTGCAACTCGCCGGACTTCAGTGGACTAGAAGTTGCGTGGGATGGTGGGTCTCCCGTCTTCCGATCTTTTCTAGGTTTGGAATTTGGAAAGTTCAGCAATGCACGGGGCAGGAGAAGATTTGTTTTCGGTTGGCACCTGCCCCCACGAGGATTTCTTCCGTTCATACTGAATGTCGAGTGCAGTGCCAGTGACTGGTGCCGCGTGGTAGCGCAATAGTAGCGTACAATTGTACTTTAGGTAATGACCACACATCAACAAACTACAGACATCAGTGTCTCATACCTACTACTGGGCTACCACAGTAGCAGTACCAATTGGGTTGGGAGCAGCTATCAACGACATAACATTTGCAACTTCCATCCTCCAAAATCATGTAGTTGTCTCTCACGAATCCGGATTTTCACCCCAAGGTTGTCCACCGAATCCATTCACCGTCAAGCGTCAACATTTAGTTTCGACTTGTGTGCATGTATTTCATTGTAGGCATATATCTTGCACTGTACATATATCTTATTTCAGGTCTCACACATGTATTTTGTTTGTTTAGTCATATGACATATTGTTCCTAGTAGTTTGTGGAGATATAGTCACAAGGTATGTCCATTTTGGATGGTCACCGATGCTTCTTTATTTTTATTAGCTGATTTGCTTGGCATCGAGTTTCACTTTGCTTGCATTATTGAATAGACCACTATATGAATCAATCAATCCAGATGCCAAGGGTCATCTTCCTTTCCGGAAAAATGGCTGACACATGTTTCATAAAAGTTAATTGAATTTGTAGTTGCTTAAAATGTAAGATGAATTTTTGGCATGTTTCTATCGGAATCTTTAAGAGGTGTATGTCTATGGAGTTTGATAGATGTTTCACTTGGTTCTACTCATGTTTCTTGGCCTTCCACAAACTTTTCAGCATGGCTTAGAATAGATTCACTTAGGATTTGGACATATTGCATGTCTATATTACCTTATGCTTGTTTCAGTGAACTTTACAAATATGTTTCACCACCTTGTTTTGCACTTGCTCTAGTGTGACATTTCAAAACTAGAAATTCTATGTCTATCGAAAGAGGGGTGTTGAAAGGAAAAGGATGTCGCCTATAGGGGGGGTGAATAGGCGATTAAAATTTTCAGGTTTAGGCTTGATAATTGCGGAATAAAACTATGCGTTTAAATTAACAAGCCAACAACCTAAATATACTAGGCTCACATATGTGCACCAACAACTTATGCTAAGTAAGACAAGTAACAATGTGATAGCAATATAGAATACTTCAAGCACGAAGGCTATCACAATGTAAAATGCATAAGTAAAGAGCTCGGGTATAGAAATAACCGAGGCACGCGGAGACGAGGATGTATTCCCGAGTTCCTCCTTTTTAGGGGAGTACGTCTCGTTGGAGAGGTGTGAGACCACCACAATAGGTTAGTCTCAATGCCACAACAGGCTCACCTTCTTCTCCGATGAACCACACCACAAAGAATTGATTCACCTTCCACTATCGGAATCCTTCAAGGCGGAATCTGGAGCCTTTAAACAACGATCCGGGGCACACACCCACAAGGTCACAACTGAATTGGGGGCTCCCGAACAGCTATAAGTGACCACAACAGGTCTCAACCACCACAATGGCGTCTAGGGTCCAAAGACCCAAGAGTAACAAGCTCACAATCTTTCACTTCCACGAATCCTCGTGGAGAGCACAAACCGATGCAACAAAGCAATGGCAAGAGCACAAGTGCTCAAATCCTTCACTCTCAAATCCCACCAAAAGCAACTAATGCTTATGGGGGGAGAAGAGAGGAAGAACAAAGAAGAACTCAACAAATGGAACTCCAAGATCTAGATCCAAAGGGTTCCCCTCACTTAGAGGAGAGATGGATTGGTGAAAATGTAGATCTAGATCTCCTCTCACTTTTCCCTCAAAGATATTCAAGAATCATGGGAGGAATTGGGAGAGGGGCAAGCTTTCCAAGGTCAACAATGGAGGTGAGAGAGGGGGAAATTTCGTGCTTGGAAGAGCTAGTCTCTTTGGGGAAGAAGGGGGCATTTTATAGGTCCCACGAAAAAAAGAGCCGTTACAGGAAAAATAACCCCGGAGACTCCGGTCCAGGGGGGCGGCCTGGGTGGAGACTCCGGTCCTGGGGTAGAGACTCCAGCCTGACTAGAGACACTAAGTCTCCGGGGCACTTCCGGCCCACTTCCGCCCTCTATACCGAGAGTGTCATCCATGGGGGCGTAAGTGCCAAAACCGGCAGGCCGGAAACTCCGGTACCCTTGAGTCCAGAGACTCCGGTGCGGTGTGAGCACACCCCAAAAGGCACAACTCGAAATATTCAATTTCAGACCTAGACCGGAGACTCCGGTGTGTTTACACCGGAGACTCCGCCCTAGAAAAACTGCAGAAACAAGCAACAGAAAATGAACATATCTTGATCATCCGGACTCCGTTTTTGATGATTTGGGCTTGCTGGAATCGCAACGAAGAGATTTACAAGATCATGTGGAGAAACATCATAGTCCATCATGTGAGGAGGAAACCATAAGAGGAGAGTTTGACCTCTCTTAGAAAAGACAAACCGGTAAAACCTCCAACATAAAAAACGCAACAAGATATTCATATGAATTCCGTTTTTTGATGAACTAGAGCTTGGTATGGAGATGAACACAAGCTCTAAATTCTCACATGGATAAAAGTCAAATAAGAACCAAGAAAGATGATATGCCAAGTATGCAAAGGTTTGATCTCTCCACAAAGATGCGATCAAGTTACTCACTTGAGAACCCCTCTTGATAGTACGTCGTCTATCCTAAAATCCGGTCTCCCACTAACACCATGAGACCGGTAAAATGGAAACCCTATCAAGATCATACCTTTGCCTTACGCATTCCACTTGAGCTAGATGATGACGATCTTGATCTCTTCAAGTTGGAACACCTTTCTTGATCATGCTTGCTAGCACAAGCTTGATGAAGACTTCTTCAAATACTCCCCCATACTCCATTATGGAAGAGCCTCGCTTAGCTCCGTCTTCATGTATCCATTGCAAGCTTCAATCAAATGATATCTTCCGAGAGGATCATATTGAACTTGCACTTCATCTTCTTCTCTTAATCTTGATACCAACACATGGTGTCAAGAATTGCCAATGGACAAGCCCTACAAGGAAAGCTCAATGCAACCATTAGTCCATAGTAGAGATTGTCATTAATTACCAAAACCACACACGAGGGCACATGCACTTTCAGGTGCTAATATGAGATTAGCAAATTTGATCCAAATTCCATCTTCTGAAACTGAAGCAACAAGCAAATATGCAATATCTAGCACAAAACCATAATAAAGCAAAGCATGCAAGTAAAAAGAGTTTGATGTGAAGACACCGGATGCAGCAGAGCTTGACATACTTGCTAGCTGCGGTCAATATTGAGGGTCCCCTAAGGAAAATATCATGGCCTGGAGGGGGGAGACAACATAGCTTCGCCCGTGGCCGGATGTATCCCTAAGTTCAAGTTGTTGGTGCAACTCTACGTCTTGCTTGGAGAGTCTTCGACATGTAGCCCCGTAGTCACCTAGCATTCACATGTGTTCTCCCTCAGCAAGTTCACAAATAACTCTCCCAACCAATCATGGTCAATCTTGAGGTGATCCTCGAACCTTTACGAACTTCTCAGTGCGGATACACAAGACATAGACTCTCAAGTGACGCCTAGCCAGTTAGGAGATGAAAAATCTCTAGATGAAGATCCTTGGACTCAATGTAAGCTCAGATCACACTCACAATGATTTCTTTTATTAAGATGAGACTTAAGACCAAAGAGGTGGCTTTCACACTAAGTGTACGGTTGTAGATGCAATTGCTCAAAATCCTACATGAGCCAAAGGGATTATGTCCTTGATGTAGGTAGAAAAGACTCGTTGATCAAAGATTCGCTCTTTTGTTGCACCAACCTTAGAACCAGTCAGACGTAGTTTCAAATCAATGGTCAAATCTCCAAAGCCATAAGGTATGTCGCGGAGAGATCAATAGTTTTGAAATAACAAGTTCACACAGGGAATTATGATATTTCTGTAAATCCAATCCAGATCCTTTCCCGGTGAAGTTGACCTAAGACTCAGTGCCACCGATATTTTGGACACCCAAAAGTTGCTCAATATAAGCCAAACCAACTCACACTAGAAGAAAATTTGCACCACGCTCAATGTATGCACAAGTACAAAACAAGATATTGGTACAATAAAAACAAATTGCTAGCACCAAAGCAATAAATACTTGGTAGAACAACAACATGAGAGATTCCTAGAAGCACTTGATTCGGAACTTGTTGGTGGCAAATTTGAAGCACAACACCTAGCACAACCTTAAAAATTCAGGGTTGAAGCTCTAAGAAGATTAGCCCCGCTAAGTCTAAGCCCTTGCAACAAAGTCCATTGTCAGTATGTCGGGTCTCTAACGGTATCAATGAGAACCGCCAAAATTGTGTATTGAAGAAATTTTAAGGATATTTGCTAGCAACAATTATGTCCTAACCGAGGAACAACAAGTGTCAGTTACCAACTTAGATATCTTTATATTATTTCTTGTCCTATACTCAGTGTGATTATTGCAAAAAAAAAATTAGGAAATAGTACTCTACAGTCTCACTAATCTTCTAGATTCAAGACTCCTTCCACTTCAACTTATTAGGAGTCCACAACCGTTGTTTAAGCAAGTATATTTGGGACTAAACACAAGTTTACACTCACAACACCACTGATCGCTTAACCGTTCATCATTAATCATCAAAACGCGGTAGGGGCACAAGATGCACTTTCAGTAGACCGGTGATTGAGGACAAGACAATTAAATCTTCGAAAAGATATAGAATTGGTTTTAGATTTCGTGATATAGTTGAGCCATGGCCCTAAAAGGTGTGTAGTTTTTTTTAACAAGGGAGCGGTTCCCAAGGACTCCAAAGCTGCTTAGATTAAAGCGGTGAGGCTACACTTACAAAGGACTCTAGAAATTAAACAAAATTATAGCATAGTCCTTGAGATTTACAGAAAGGACCTAGAAGTAAGAACAAGATGCGCAATTGGGTACTCCTCCCCCGGAAGTGGGCAATCTTTAGACTGAACCACCTTTTTCACCACAGGGGACGAACCACTTGGAGTGACGTAGATGGATAAAGCTCGGTAGAAATTAAGTTCTTAAAGGGCCCAAATCCAGGAGGCAGAAATATACCCGTCAACGGACAAGTTGTGGTTGATCTCCAAGAGATGTTACAATTTGTTTCAGTTTCATAGATGCAAGAACTATCCATACATTCAGGGAAGAACATCGAATGTGAATTGCTAGGTCTGATAACAAGACTTGGAAAGTGGTGATGGTTAGAATTTCCAAAACCTTAGGAATAGCTAGCGTTACCTTTCGGTTAATTGTGCCTCCACCTTTATAGACATTTCCTTGGTAGCACAACACTTGTGTTCTGGTTGGACTGTAATATAAGTTAAATCAGGATCTCGTCCTAGTAGTAGGATTCTTGTCCTAAATCAACTCAGGCCCAACGCAATATGTTTCAATTGGATCCTATACAGATAAGTTATTGTCCCTAATTAATTAAGTGTGTGGCCTTGTAGATTCACGACCACTCATATGCGACTTAACTTTCTGAGTACACCACTCTTATAAGTCGATAGTTCGTAGCGGCTCCTAGCAGAACATACCAAATCCCAGTGATATATAAAGTAATTCCGACAAACATTTATAATGTGTCATATGCCACATTCCTTTGGCCTCAACATATACAATGTCGAGCTCAAGGCGAGTGCATATCATCCTTGGTGATAGCTCGACCTCTCTTCTCAATCGATCCGACAATACATATTTCGAAAACCAGGTTAACACTTAACCCGAGTCGCGTGACATGTTTCCGAATCTGAGAACTCGAGAGGCCCTGGATAATATCTGTCCAAATCGGAGGGGTATATCTCATCTTGATCGACCACGTCTCGCAGCTTGCTTCTCGACTATTCCAAAATATATCTTCGTAACTACTTGGTTTCGAAGTAGCGTTTGCTACACCCTAAGTAAGTCGATTCACAACTCGAGAACATGTGAACACCTCGGGTCTAGGACATAGAATATATATTGCACTTAAGACCAACAAATGATAAACATCTCGTTGTGTCTTAAACCGGGTATTGTCTGACTCAGTGAGCTCCATCACCGATTCACTACTATTGAGTCGGCGTCAATATGTCATTGACTTGTGAAACATAGTTATCAATGAGTTGCATACTTATCGAAAGATATGTGCCATGATAACCTTATCGACTAGGTCCATTAAAAATCATCATACAATATAGTCCCGTAGTCAAGTCATGACTAGACGATACATATCAGTTATGATATTCAAGAATAATATAAATAAATCATGAATACATCTTTAAATATCATCATCACATGATTGTCTCTAGCGCATATCTCCGTCCAGTCTCAACGTGCAAGGTCCACCATCGAAGGAGTGTTCGCTGGCGTGTGTCCACTCGGGTATTACAGATATGGCATGGTGCCACAACCGTGCTCGGAAACTCGACAGAACTACGTTGTTGTGGCACATCACATGTCCGGTGCTTGGAAAATGGATTCCACATAAATTGGCTTAAAAAACAAAGGCAAACTTTACAAAAAAAAAAATCGAAATGGGGTGTCCCGGCCTCTGCATCTAGAGGATGCACAGGCAAACTTTACATTACTTCTAAAAACAATAATATGTGGGTTTATCTTTCTCCTCGATTTTTTTCCTAGAGCGACTCAATGCGCGTTTGGAGTTGGTAGCAAAGTTGCCTTCTGCAGAAATTTGCATTTAAGTATGAGAACTTTTCAAGCATCGGGCTAAATTAGGAGTAGGAGTGTCTAGCATGATTTACTTATCAACTGAAAACGAAATGTTAAACCTTGGTCGCGAGGCAATGTCTAAAGTGGTTTGCCTTGGATTTTTAAGCCGATTTGAATCCATGTTTGAACTTGCTTGACATTGTTTTCAAAAATAATTAATACGTGGATCGATGCAGAAGCAGGGTTTATCTTTCTCCTCGATTTTTTTGTGGAGAGTAACTCAATGCACGCGTTTTGAGTTGATAGCAAAGTTGCCTTCTACTACAGAAATTGCTTTATCGATAAAAAAAACAGAAATTTGCATTTAAGTATGAGTACTCTTAGGATGTGTTCGGTTGTGGAATGCCAGGGAATGGAATGGAACCATTCCATTCTCCTGTCACGGAACCATTCCATCCCTGTGTTCGGTTTGGACAAAAAATTGTCACGGAACCGTTCCATTCTTGTGTTCTTTTCTGGGATGGGGGTGGAATGGAATGAGAATGGAATGGAATCAGAACGGCATCAAACTCGATTAATTATTTCCTAATCTAGATTAATTATTGCTAAACTTAATTAATTATTGGTAAACTTGATTAATTTTTCCTAATCTTGATTAATTATTCCTAATCTTGATTAATTATAATTAATCTTGATTAATTATTGCTAAACTTGATTAATTTAGAGTTAATCACCCTGGATTACTGTGCCGTTCCACCCGTCCGGCCGAATCGGCCGGACCGGTCGGTTCCGCATATTGAGAGAATATTCTCTTTTCTGGAACCATTCCATTCCACTCCATCCCAAAAAAGAACGAAAGAATGGGTTCTAGGAACGGACGGAACGGTTCCATTCCAGCTGAAGCATCGGTCTCAATTAAGTAGGGAGTACCTAGCATGATTCACTGATCAGAATGGAAGTCAAGTCAACTAAAAAAACCTTGCCATGACGTAGCAGGCAGCCCATGATAGATACATTGGCCTAGCACAAGCTGCCAAGCCGCAAGACCAACTTGCCTCGGTCTTCCGATCAGCTCACCTCGTGTAGGCCGTGTTTCCCACGTCCGGCACACACACCAACCAACCAATGTTTTCCACCAGACCCAGTCCTGCCCTCGACTTAAATACGGCGGCGCTCGGCGAAACCAGTGGCGTGTGAGACTAGTGAAAGAAACAGCCAAATTCGTCTTCCTCCTCCCGCCATGCCTCACCTACTATGCTTGCTCGTCCTCCTCTTCCTCGCCGTCCATGTCTCCCATAGCTCCCTTCTTCTTCCCAGCTATGACGACTCCATGTGCTCGGAGTCATCCATGTGTGGCGGCGTTAACATCACGTATCCTTTCTATCTGGCAGACGCAACCCAATCAACTCCCAATCACGCATCCAAGTACTCATGCGGCTACACCGATCTGAAGATCTTCTGCCTAGGCGAGGGGAAAACCCAGACCCCGATCCTTCATCTCGAACGAGACAGGTACACCATCCTGAACATCTCCTACGACAATCACACCATCATTCTCGTAGACGACGTGCTCCGCGGCGACGGTTGCCCCAGAGTCAGCCACGGGGTGTCACTTGGCCAAGCGTGGCTGAACTACACCGACTCCTACGACAGCCTCGCCTTCTTCTTCGACTGCTACTCCGCCCTAGGCGATCAGCCGCCTTCTGATTTAGAGGAATACGAGATAAACTGCAAAGGGTTCAGTGGAGATGGTGTTTCCTTCGTATTCATGTCTGGCCCTCAGGAACACAACATATCTCAAGATTACCAATTGGCTGAACACTGCATACAGAATTTTGTGGTTCCGGTACATGAAGATGCTCTGCTGAGAGGAAATCGGGCCGTGTTGCCGAGCCAATACGGTGCCGTGCTTAAGCGGGGGTTCGAGTTGGAATGGAACCAGAGCACAGCGCAGCCATGCCACCAGTGCGAGCAATCTGGCGGACGATGCGCCTACAACGAGAACAAAACGTTCCTTGGTTGCTTGTGCAAAGGTGGAAAGGTTGGTGATCACGATTGCAACGGCAGCGGCGACACCACTGCTTATGCAGGCTCCACACCAAGTAAGTTCTTGAGAACTCAGATCCTTCAATCTTATTCCCGTCTAATAACAACAGCCAAACAGGCGATAGTATCTGTCGCTTGCCACTAGCCATATTCGCCGGACGATAAACCCAATTCGTGTGAACTCCTGTCCACGTACACACTGATGATCAGTAGCAGAGTTTTTTTTTTTTTTTTTGAAGCTTTAACGGCAGGTGTTCTGCCAAATCAATTTAGAGGATAGAAAGTAGTTCAGTTACACGCTAGGAAGGATCTAGCAAAAACACAGAGAGAAAAACAACAACAAGAATGGCAGCGAAGGCTGCGAAGGCTGCCAATCTCTAAGGACAACTACTCGCGAGAAAGCGCCTCTACAGGCGGCTCCAACTCCAGATCTTCAGCTGCGCGGGCAGCCCGGGCCGTAGTCGTTGGGGTAGCCCATCTCCCGGCAGTCTTGGAGACCACGGATCTTGAAGACCCCACTCTGCTGAACAGAGCCCTCACCGCCTCCGTCTCCAGCGCCGTCTTCGGATCCTTGAAGAGGTCCATGAAACACTGCTGCCGCACCTCCTCTGTGGCATCCCCTTTCGCTTCGTCTTCCGCCGGCAGCCCCCATTTCTTGCGTAGGACACGACGCGCCTTCTCAACCGTGCTCAACCCCGCCATGGATGTGACAGCCCGCCGAACGCTGACCTGGCGAGTGGGCATCGGGTCAGGTTTTCTGGGGCGGCGCCTGATCGGTGTGGCCGGCGTTGATGGAGCCGCAGATAGCAGAGGAGCGGTGATGCGAGCGGTGATGGATTCTATGAAGGTTGGGGCCGAGGAAACCAACTCCTGCACCCCTTCATGTGGCTCCGCCCGCCTATGCTCCGCTTGCTTGGCTGTAGGAAGATCACAACCAAAGGGCACGATCTCGCTGTCAGCGCAATCAGGAGGTGGTGTTGGCTCCACCTGCACCACAGCCGACGGCAAGGAGAGCCTCTCCAGAGCCTCCTCTGCCCGCTCCAACAGACTCCGAAGACGCATCAACAACCCCTGCACAGACTCCTCCATCTTGCTCTGGGATGTGGTCATCTCTCGAAGCTGGGGTTCGATCAACCCCCGCAGCTCGTCCCGCAAACTCGTTGCATCAAGAGCAGCAACCAGACTAGCCGACCCAGGGTTGGTCATCGGCTGCACTCGAGAAGGGGGAGCAGCAACAGAAGCCCACGACCGATCCAGAGGACGGCGCGGATCGGCAGCAGGCGACCCGGCAGCAGCAGGCGACCCGGGGCAGAGGTCGGCATGGCTGGGCTTCTGGTGTTGCCAGCAATCTCGCTCCCGGTGGCCGGAGCGGCGACAGCCGAGACACCGAACCTTGCCATGGCAGTCTGCCACACGATGGTCGGGAGAGAAGTAGCGGAAGCACTTACCCCGCAGCTTCCGCCGGAAAGCCATGGCGCGGTCTTCACCTCTCCGAGAAGGAGAGCGGGGCGGCAGCAAAGGAGATGGACGCCGCTTGTTGCAGACCACCTGCCAACCCACCGCACCATCCTCCAACTCCGACGGGTCCAGCGGAGACCCGAGCCCATGCGTCGCCTCCTGCTGCGCCTCCGACTCCACCAGCCCGGCGGCCAAGGTGCCGAGGTCGCCGACGACCACCGAACGGAGCTTGGGGCGCGGCGGCTCCGGGGGGAGCAGCACCACGCGAGGAGAGAAGCCGGCCGGGACGACAGCCGGCGGGGGCGGGGGCATCTGGTGAGGGCGCAGCGAGACCGCTGCCATCGCGGTCTCAGAAGGACCCGAGCTGCAAGCTGCAGCCGCAGCTGCAGGAGGCCGCGACAGGTCGGAGGACGCCGAGTCCATGGCGGCCAGCGCGGCGGCGGAGGTGGCCGACGGAGCTGGCGCGAACGGCCCAGGGAGCGCAACGGATACGGGCACAGGGGGGCCTCCAGCATCGCGCCAACCACAACGGGGCGGCCCATTGCCGGCGGAGCCAGGGACACCCGAACCCGCTCGGCGGCGCGTTGCAGCCCGGACGGTGACTCCGGGACCGCCTCCTCCGACTAGGACACGGCAGGGCGCGGGGAAGGCGACGGGGACGACTGCGGAACTTTGCTTGAAGGAAGGATGGCGGGTGACGGGAGCTCGGCGGCCATGGGACGCCGGCGGAACCTCCGGGAGCAGCAGCGTCGGCAAGCCACGCCCCTACATAACTCGGCGATGTGTGGAAGAGGGCGCTGAGAGGTGGCCGGATCTGGTCCCGGCTGCCGGAGAGGACGTCGGAGGGAGGAGATCAGGCCGGCGGCGCCGCCGCTTCACGCCTGGACGCCATCCGTATGGTTGTTAGTTCCCAGCGGGCAGCGGTGGAGTACTACGATTTCAGTGTCCAGCTCTTGTTGGACAATTTTCGCCATTGGGTCCTGATTGGAGAAGCGAGAACTCTCCTGGGTTGCAGTAGTAGACACAATCCTACCCACCCAGGCTCGAGGACTCACCCCTCTTACTGAAAATGGCAGGGTGACGTCTCCCTCTCTGCTCTTAGTAGCAGAGTATTTGACATCCCGGTTTGGCGCTATCTTCGCTAGTTCCTTGGTGATTTGCATCTCGTAGCCTCCCGGTGTGCTCATTTACGCTGCTGCTTGCCCGTTGCAAAAGTCAGCCTGGTTTAATCCGAGAATCAGCGGCGCTTGCCCGGTGGGTAGAGTAGACAGAAGCAGAACTATTCGTTCCTGATTTCGTCAGTCGACAAGGATGTTTCTTGACCATTTCCACGCTTGTTGCTCCTTTTCTGCATCGAATCACATCTTCTCGCGAGTGAGGTTCGTCAGGCGGCCCGCTGCGTGCGATCGATTAGCTTTTCTGCAGCGTTTCAGTGTCAAACAGCATATAACTGATGTCTGCTGTCGTGCTGGGTGTGTTTGTTTGTTTGTTTCAGTATTATTGTATTAACATATTTCATATGCCAATAGGTTCCTATAGAAGATAGTTGACCGAGACCTTATTCTTCCTGTATCTGGGACCCAGTCTGGACACCACTAACACCAAGTGACCAAGTATTAAATGACAAAGCTTAGCAATTCCCGAATAAAAAACTTCCGGTGGAAGAAAATAAAATCGGCAACTAGAAGCCTTTCTTCCACGCGCCTTGGTCAATAAAAAAAACACGCAAGTCTCCACGGAATAGCGACTGCAGGTACTAACAGCTGACTGACTTGCGTGCCACACTCAGCGTTATGCGCGACAATGGACTGGTCAAAGGTTAAGCAAGAGGAGCCTCTCCTTCCTTGCATGTCCCTCTCAGCAGCCTATATCAGGCTACGAGGAAACTCGCAAGGCCGTCGCGACATATAAACGGAGGCGAGCAGAGGTATGGAATAAAGAAACTTCTCTTGAATTCATTAGCCAAGCAGCCATGCCTCTATTGCTAAGCCACCACCACAAAGAGCTGCTGCTGCTTCTCCTCTTGGCTGCGGTGGCCGCCTCCCATGGTGATTCATCCGGTGATACTTACGACACATCCATGTGCCTCTCTCAATCTTACACCTGCGGAAAAATTAGTATTAGCTACCCGTTCTATCTCTCGGGAGAGACAAAAGATCTCAAGGGCTACAACAACTCCTACTGCGGCTACCCTGGCCTGGGGATCATCTGTGACGACGGCCAGCCCATCCTGCAAACCGAGAGCGGCGATAACTGCACGGTTATGAGCATGGACATGGAGGGCATGAGCGCAAAGGTGTCTCTAGCCGATGAGGACGTCGTCGACGGCAGCTGCCCAAGAGTCGATCACAACGTGACCTTCGGGCCGGGCGCATGGCTGGACTTTCCAGATAGCACGGTCGATTACCTCCTCTTCTTCCTCGGCTGCAACATCGGGCTTGGCTCACCTAGCATCGACCAGATCATATGCCCAGGATTTGTCAGCCCTTATCCTGGAGAATCATTCGTATTTCTGGATAATAGCGTGCCCCCTGGGAACTGGTGGCAGGAGTGCGAGCCAGTCATAAAAGTTCCTGTGCCCAAACATGGCCCGGTCGACCCAAATGATAACACATGGAGAAACGATGGATACGGCAAGGTTCTTCGTCAGGGCTTCCAGTTGTCGTGGGACAACAAATCCAGCCCGTGTAGGCAGTGCGAGGAATCCACTGGACGGTGCGCCTACAAGCAAACAGGAGAATACCTGGGTTGCTTGTGCACCAACGAGCAAATCAGCGATACGATCTGCGGTACATCCAATTCAACTGGTAAGCACTTTCCAATCTCGCACCCATTTTCCAGGGAATCGATTCTTTGTTATGAGAGATATGAACATAGCTTGAATAACTAAATCGTACATAAGTGCCCATCTAGACAGACTTAAACTGAACCCTTTTGATGCCTTCCTTTGTAACTGTTTTACGTTCTGAAATTGTTTGCCAATTCACATCTCGCACCCTTCGTTTGCTATCCATGCCTCAGACTCGGAGTGCCTGCCGCTCGCTAAGGCTTTGCGCAAGTTCAAAGCCTGAACGTTTCTGATCGCTGTAAACCAAGCCTGTCAGATCCCGCACAACTCTGAATCTTCAGTTTCGTCAGGTTTGGCAACGCCTGTAACTTGAATATAGTAGTTCAGGTCTAGTTGCTTTGCGCAAGTTCAAAACCTGAACGTTTCTGATCGCTGTAAACCAAGCCTGTCAGATCCCGCACAACTCTGAATCTTCAGTTTCGTCAGGTTTGGCAACGCCTGTAACTTGAATATAGTAGTTCAGGTCTAGTTGCTTTGCGCAAGTTCAAAGCCTGAACTTTTCTGATCGCTGTAAACCAAGCCTATCAGATCCCGCACAACTCTGAATCTTCAGTTCGTCAGGTTTGGCAACGCCTGTAACTTGAATATAGTAGTTCAGGTCTAGTTGCTTTGCGCAAGTTCAAAGCCTGAACTTTTTTGATAGCCTGTCAGATCCCGCACAACTCTGAGGCAACGCCTGTAACTTGAATATAGTAGTTCAGGTCTAGTTGCTTTGCGCAAGTTCAAAGCCTGAACTTTTCTGATCGTTGTAAACCAAGCCTGTCAGATCCCGCACAACTCTGAATCTTCAGTTTCGTCAGGTTTCTTCGGGCATGGCAACGCCTGTAACTTGAATATAGTAGTTTAGGTCTAGTTTTTTAAATTTGAACCCAGCTCGGACTACACGGTCCGGACTTGGTGGGCAAGACCGATCTTGACCCGATTTGGACGCGATTCATTCCATCAAGTAAAACGCTTTTATTAGTGTGATAAGATTGTGTGAAAGTTTTCCACAACTGTCGTCAGAAAGAGTGAGACGCCATCTTTAACCACGGGACCCACGTATCATATTCTCTCCTAACTGACTAATTTGTGTATATATTTAATATTTGGCTAAACTCAAAGCCTGTCTTTTTTGTAACTCTCGCCCCAATAGGTGTGTATTTGTGCATTTTACTCTTACGCATTCAGAACCACCGCACATCGCGAATCCGGTGGACACCGTGTTCTCCGAATCTATTTGACCAAAGTTTGATTTCATGGATCTTGTTTCCTCGATTACAAGAAATACAACGGCACACACTATAGCACGCACATACTTCCTCCATTTTTTAATATAAGATGTTTTAGCTTTTGTCCACGTGCACATGCACACAAATGTATGTAGACACATTTTTGTGTGCATGTTCACTCATTTTAGTGTGCATATAGACAACATGTGTATCACCTAAAACATCTTATATTAAAAAACGGAGGGAGTACAATGTAAGCGCATTCCCTGGTCATGCATTGCAATTGGTGGAGGCTCATGGTTAAACCTAGGTATCTCGCTATGCACGAGTGTGGGACGACGTGACAAGTGATCACTAGGATCTGAACTTTTATGGGTATAAGTCATGGCTCAACCAATTTAGTAAAAATGTGGAGATCTATATGCTATCTCCTATCTATCTTTTAAACTTGATATTTTGCATCTGTATGCAACTCCCATTTTATAAGTTTTGTTATCATTACATTGTAAAAAGAACACAAGTGGGAAATATATTACCCCCACATATTTTGTCTTGCTCAAAACCCTTTTCAAAAATACAAAGGTGGAGTTGAGATAGTTTTAAACATCATCTTGTCATAATTAAGTGTGATCATTTTTATAAGATAGTATTGTTAATTATGGAAATGGTGGTGTGATTAATTCTTGTGGTTTGAATTGTGTGGACTTGGTTGGGGTGTTGATCTTGTCATTCGTCGTTTTGTACAACCACATCAAGCCATCGAGAAAGATGAAGATTCAAGACCCGACGGTAGATGACACTGGTCGTATCCCGTCGGACTAACAAAACAATATGAAAAAACTAACCTAACTAACATAATTTATCTAACTTTAAATCTCTTACCTAACCAAATTTTGCAAAGATACTAACTGCTTTTTCTAGACCAAGGGAATAAGTGCCATAGGATGACTCAAAACTAGTTGGTACAAAGGAGACTTCAGGAGGATATAAGAGTGTTGGACTATAAGATTATTAGTCAAAAGGATCCCTTAAGAATCTAGTTGATGAGATCAAACTTTGGTGGATGATGTTGGTATATCAAAATTTGGGGGTTTGGAATAGAAGTGAAAACTTGGAGTGGATTGATAAATTAATTGGGTTTGGACAGATGATATATTTGATTAATACTCTGGGGTTAACTAGTTGTGGTCCCCAACCATTGGTGGTTATCTGGAGCTAGAAGACGTGACCCTTGATTTAAGGTTTACAAGTAAATGTGAAAGTTATTGGATTTTTAGGAAGCACTTGCTGATAAAACGATGTTTGGATTGGTTAGAAGCAAGTAAATTAAGAAGAATACTCCGGTGTTGGAATGTTTAGGGTGATTCTTAGAGCAAGTGACCTTTGTACTAAATTCTTATGGAATTATAGGAAGTGGTCAAAGATGAGTTAGTAAATTGAGTAGATCGTTGTATGCAAGAAATAATTGGTGGGAGATAAGTGAATGATTATCGGATTCGAGGAATCAATATGACGTGGTCTAGTAGCAAGACATTCTAGGTGACAGTAGTTTCCAGAGCTTGTCACGCTCTGTTTGGATTATCCTTAGAAAGACCTTTTATCTTCGAAAGTGGGGCGATTCTAGAAGATATGAGCACATGATTGTTGGATGCTTTATTTAGCTTTGATGATATGATCGTGGGAAAATGGCAACCTGAAGGAGCCAGATAAATTGAGATATGCCTATCTGGGGAGAAAAATCAATCAAGAAATAATTGGTGGACCACTACGATTTTTGTGATAAAGTGTACTGGGAAGACTATGCCTAAAAGGTTTGATGAGTATCCGATAGATTGAAAATTGCTACGATAAAGAGTTATGCCCGAAGAAGATGATGATGGATTAATAGCTTTAGCTTGGACAAAAGCCATGATTCAATTAACTAGTTGATAGTAGTGGCCTTATCAGAGATGTTGGAATGGTATTTTGAAATCTCGAGAATTAGAGGCCTATGTAAATTTGGTTGTTATGGATCTTAGGTACAATAAGTCTGATGTTCAGAGTATAGCACCTAACTCGCTTGAAAACTAACTTAAGCCCCTCAACCAGAAAGTTTTCCCGGAAACCCTAACTATTCTGGTGCACTCTAACTTACTTGTGAAGACACCTGCAAAGCTTCCTGAAGAACCCGAACGAAAGAAGTCTTGCAGGATAGCCTTTTTCTCGCCAAGCCGAAGAAAGAAAAGCGTGAAGAAAATCTACCGGAAGTCACTAAGAAGAATCAAACAACGGAAGCACCTGCTGTTGGCAACATCAACCACCAAGCAAGTCCAGACGCCCTTAGAAGTTTATAACATCCCTCTACTAACTAGAAACCGGAGAGAGTCGAGTGCTCAGACTCGACGCATCCTGAGAACAACGCGTCCCCACCTGCAACCCTCGTAAGGCGACAATATCAGGAAGTGACATCTGCACCAACCCCAAACACCAAGGAGTGACACCCAAGACGAAGATCGTCAAGCTACCTCGGAAGAACGATGCCTCCAAGTCAACCCCAGATGCAACCCTCAGCATGACCGTTCAAAAACCCCTTTTAAGGGGGGAGACCTGCAATAGGTATACAAGAACATATTAATAATTAGTTCCTTGCGCTTTAACTTTACCGTATCTGAAAACAGCCGACCACGACTATCCATCGGATTCGATCGTTAAGTCAACCCTATCATCAAGGATCTGAACTCAGCACAGAAGATCATCGACAAAGAAAGCCTCGCAACATCAATTTGTCAAGATCTCACATGGTGACCATACTAAAGAAGCAACGACATCAGAAGTATAGCCAGCCCAAAACCCGTGCCCTCGTACTCCCCTGTTACCACCGGGCAAATCTCGAGGACGAGATTTATTTTTAAGGGGGGAAGAGCTGTAACATCCCAAATTTTGGAACTAAGAAAAACTTAGTTTTACAAGACCAAAATTCAGAACCAACAAAAACTTTTTGAAATGTTTTACAGATGATTGTGTTTTCCTTCCCATTGCTGTGTTGAACCTTGTGTGACCTGTTGTTTAAGTTGTTTGACTAGTAAATATCAGACCCAACCAATTTAAAAATATATTTAACTTTGGTAATCATGTTATGACAAGAAAATATTCCATATGTCTTTTCCATTCTTATTTTGGCCAACTCCATTTCAATGATACTTGGTTTAGCAACACCCAAAACTAATACCCATTATTTGAGAAAGTAAAAGTATTTCCAGAACTATGTGTTCCCAAAAATGTGGAGATCTATATGCTATCTCCTATCTATCTTTTAAACTTGATATTTTGCATCTGTATGCAACTCCCATTTTATAAGCTTTGATTATCATTACATTGTAAAAAGAACACAAGTGGGAAATATATTACCCCCACATATTTTGTCTTGCTCAAAACCCTTTTCAAAAATACAAATGTGGAGTTGAGATAGTTTTAAACATCATCTTGTCATAATTAAGTGTGATCATTTTTATAAGATAGTATTGTTAATTATGGAAATGGTGGTGTGATTAATTCTTGTGGTTTGAATTGTGTGGACTTGGTTGGGGTGTTGATCTTGTTGTGATTGTTTGCTTATGAGGTAATTGCACTAGAGGTACAAGAACTTGTCCATCATGTGCACTTTCATACAACTTCTTGCAAAGTGTGGTGCGGTGATACAAAAACTTGTGTGCTAAGTGCAAAATCATACAAAACGTACCAGGAGCCGACACCTATCCTCGTCCACCGCCGTGCAGATTTTTGGAAAACCCCTTGTCGTCTGTCTATTTTCGTTCTAGTCCTTCCACCCTGTGCGACCCTCTGTATCGTGACCTCTCGCCCAGACCGGCGACCGGCGATTGCAACCGCCCCTAAGCGCTCTCTGCCGGAGATAGCCGATTCCGTTGCTCTCTTCCACCCCTAACCCCTCCGCGCCATCGATTCGTTCCTACAACGAGCTAGCCTTTCCGCCGACCGACGATTCTCCACGGCAGGGCCGTCGACTCGTGGACGTTCGGCGTGTTCCTGTATGAGCTGCTGCACAGCACCATGCCATTCAACGGCTTGGGGAACTGGGCAACGCTCTTCGACGTCGTTGGCTAGCCGCTGCGGTTCTCAGACGCGCCGGCGTTAGTGCCGCCGCGAGGGACCTCATCAAGGGCCTACTGGCCAAGGAGCCGCAGAAGCGGCTCGCGTACCGGCACGGCGCGGCGCGGTCGAGGTCAAGCAGCACCCGTTCTTCGAGGGCGTCAAATGGGCGCTCGTCAGGAGCGGCGCGCCTCCCTGCGTACTCGACGTCGGCGTGGAATCCTGCGCCGTCTGGCACCCTGACAAGGAAGCAGGCTCGTTGCGGTAAGCAGGGAGGTGAGGCGATGGCAAGGGAGTTGGAGATGCAAATCGAGCTGCAATGCAAAGTATTCAGAGGAACTGAAGATCAAGCAAATTTGTAGTGTTTCAGTTATCCAGTTGTGTAGTTGTAGTGATGGTAGCACGTATGAGTGGTTCATTTGTTAGAGCAGTCATGGTTAGCAGTAGTATGATTGTATCAGTGATGCATTTGTTAGAGATTGGCATGGATACATTCCAGGTGTTCAACTTGGACAAGATTGGCAAAATGTTCAACCATAATTTTAATTACAACAGTAGTCTATGTAATTTTGCACTGCTGTTGTTGAGTATTTGTGGCAAATAAATCAAGCAGTACAAATATTACACCAAACTGTGGCACTTAATCATACAAATATGGTGCACTTTAGCAGAACAACATTGTTTCATTCATCTCTTTGACCACATTGATACATCGCTGATATAATGAAGGCACTGATACAATCCTACTACTGCTAATCATGTTTCCTCTATAAGAAGCCTCTTCGCCATCCAGCGTTCTCCTAGTCATGGTTGCCCTTTGGACAAGACGGACCAGTGCTTGCACCACCTCACACATGAGCGGTCTGAATTCTGTCTCGGGCTGAAACAGTAGGGACGTTGGTTCATAATGATTCAGAATTCTGGTATGCACATGTTGGGTTGATACGAACTAACTGCATTTTGAAGCAATGAACTTCATACCTGCACACACAGCGTGATGTCGAATGGGAGAGAGACTTGGCAAGGTAAAGACCGGTCTGAAGAGCAAGACAAACTGAAGCTGACAGGCAACAAACCGGCGTAGGCACGCGCATGGAGGGAGACGCCGACGACGCGGCAGAAGACGTGGGCCGGCACCTCGGCTTCCTCGAGGTGCTCGAGGTGGCCCTGCGGGAGGTACACGACGATGCTCCCATTGCGGGACGTGGGCGTGACGGGCCCATGCATGCGTGCCACAGCTCGAGGCACACCCCGCCGCCAGGCCTCACGTGCTGCTGCTTCTACTGGCGCTGCGTCGGCGGAGGAGGCGTGGCCGTCGCTGCAGAGCTGGCCTGGCTGCGGTGGGAGAGGGAGAGGGACTGGGAGAAGCAGTCGCCGCCTCCCCACATGCCGCGGTCACCGACCGATCCATCATTGGAGCAACGAACCACCGGCAGGGAGTGGAGCGGATGCGCGCGTGCGGAACAGAGATCGTCGGCATGGAGGGGTTAGGGGCGGCGGCAGGGACCCTGCGAATCGGAGGTCGCCGGTTTTGGGGAGAGCAAGTTGGGAGGAGGAGGAGCGCAAGGTCGAACGGATGAGGTCGAACAGGTTCACCCTTGTCCAACGAGGTAGAAACACTTGAGCGACAAGAAAAAATCAAGAGGGGGAGTTTTGTAAATATGCCACACGCTGGGCCCTTCGCATTTGCGCGGCTAGAAGTGTAACTAAATTTGCACTAAGATAGGTGCTCAATATCTCCTTGCAAAATAATAGAGTATACCTTTTCACTCCATAACACGTTGATTTGATATTATGGTCATTTTTTATTCTTCTATCTTGAGATCTTTATACTAAACTTGTTTCGTTGCCTTCCATATTCAATAAAGTAATTTCGTTGTTAAATCAACCACACTCTTACTACTCCAAAAGAAAGACATTGCTTTGTCGCAGAAATTATATATCCTAAACTCATTTTGAAAAAAAGGTCCTACATTTGTACTTCACAGTCGACCACATACTAATATATTGGTCCGTTGTATTTCTCACATTCGCCAACCGGTTAACATTGATCTTTTCAATTATACCTCTTATGCGTAATTGGCTTTTGGCCATATGGTGGGAAGGATGGTGTCTTTTCACTGGACAACTTTAGTATCACGCGTTAAGTACATATGATCTTTGAGATCAAATTTTGAAAGTATAAAATATTTAGTCAAAAGTTGTTCAAAAAGTTGACAACACACATCCATATTCTATATACACCCATATCAAATCTACGCTCCAAAGTTCACATCCACTTACAAAACCAAAAAAAGACAAATATAGATGAGAATAGAATCAAATACTCTTCACCCAAAGGTGACACTATTTTAAAGTCGATTTTGGCACATCTATAATTGTGGATTGAATTTTGAGCTGAATATTTCGCAACTGTTGATATAGCCTGTAGGTTTGTGGTAAATTGTGTTTACAAATTTTCATAATTTCTATTTTTTTATTTGGTCTGGTCAAGAACCGTGTCTTCGTGCTTATCAAGACCTGGTCAAGAACCGTGTCTTCGTGCTTAAATTGATGTGCTGACACCAATCTTCTTACATTGATTTATATAATATTCTTAATACCAGCAATGGACCTAGGCGTTTCTCGCTTTCATTAACTAATCAGCATCGTGCTTTCTTATTACTTCTCTTAATCTGTAATCTATTCAAACGATTGTACTGTATAATTTTTCCAAAATAAATTTACGTGGTACAAAATAAATTGAAAGCCAGTACTTTTAATTGTCGAGTTTTAATTAGGCTCATCAAGCTAGTGAAAATTTTATCCGATCTACGCTTGGTTATCCCTTTTCTTGGCTCTTCACTGAGAACCATTCTTGTGATTAGTTATAGTTGAATACAGATCACATACAAATGCATATTGAAAAGCAATAAAGAAAACGTAGAACTCACATATAAGCGATAGGAATCTAACCTCAACTGTGCAGAGGTGGTCGCCAAGCGCCTAAGCCAGCACTTCCATACGACATTATACATGCTCTCGCACCATCAATTTGCATGCGTGCGACTCCCGGCCGACGGTGGCTTCATGTTCCTGACCTGGATGCGTCTAGCATGTACAATGTCGTATGTTGTGAGCCACCTGAATTACGCTGCGATCTACGTATAAGTGCGTCATGCGCATGGTAATGATGATTCCAAATTCTGTAGCGAGCAACATCCAAATTGCAGAAGCGCCGGTACTTTTGGTTGTGCCACACGGCGTAGTCTTGATTGCCTAATTTGACAGTTTGATGGCTTTTCCCGCCGGCGAATGTGCCGAACCATTTGACATCGGTTAATACGGTCTCAGCTTTTTCTGTTTCTTGAAGGAAGGAGTGTAACCCGTGAACCTGCTTGGGTTAGCTTTCTTTAGAAACACATGGATATATTAAGAAATCGATGAGATTCCTTATGTGTGATTTTTTTTCACAAATTTGTTCATAAAATAGTTTTCACAAATTCATACATGAGAAAATCTACATAAATATATTTGAATATTATAAAATCTACCAGTGTACACAGTAATCCGTATGGCCAACATATATACACATTTTTATGGTTAGTTTTTTATTAGAATATTCTTATTTAAGCTTTTTCAACAGAGATGGACGCCATTAATATGCTGTCACAGTCGTGTTGCTGCAGGGCAACTTAACATTTTAAGGTCATAGTATAAAACTAACCATTTAACTTAACTTCTGGCCCTTACTCTTTTGATGGTGTACCTGTACACCTTGAAACTTTGCGTGATATGTAATGAACCTTAATACTTTCGCTAGTTCTGCAAAGTTTGTGGTTTTGATGACCCTTTTGGTTTCTTTTAACTGTGAGCCGGCTTTCGCATGGATTTTCTATGTCGCCTCTTCTCTGATAAAAACAAGGTCAGGCAAGTCCCAGTAGGCATCATGACTGATTGATTTTACAGGTGAGCAATCAGGCCATATACATACGAGTCACGTCAAACTCAAGTTAGATAACCAAGAAAATAGTGGCTCTAAAATTTGGCCAGGTCACGAGATTGTAACCTGTACCGTTCAAAAGTAGCAAGTCCCCATGACCCAAGTGGCATAAACGCCGGGTCTTGAGTTTTAAAACTGCGCTATTCAAGCGATCAGCCCCCAAGACCTGAAAATATAAATTGCAAAGCCACGACGGGTCTCCCAGTAGGAGGCGCCGGGTTATAAATAGAATATAAAAACTGAACTAAATAATCATAAGAAAAAAACTGTAAAGTAAATATGCAAGGGAAAGGTGAATTTTTCTGTCAAACTTCACTATATTCATATAGTAGGTCAGCAAACCGCCTCATAAAAAACCTTCCAGTCCCCTTAGGTACCCTGGTAAGGAAAAGAGCGCGTCTGAAACCTGCTGCCTTTTTACATCGTGTTTACATCTGATAACTTTGATCTGATACTACGTATAGTAGGGGCGCAGCTAGGCAATGTTCCATGGCCGCTCGCGCTCCTCCAGTGATTTGGTGGAGTGGGTTGTGTTATTCAGATACTCCGATTCTTCTCTTGCATCCATCAAGTAGTATGAACCATTGTGCAGGTTCCGGCTTATGATGAAGGGTTCTTCCCATGGAGGTGATAACTTGTGCATCCCTACTTATGATTGCGTCCATCGCAACACTAAGTCTCCCTCCTGAAAATTGCGTGTTCTGACCCGGCGACTGTGATAACGTCACAGATCTTGCTGGTATATTGCGGATCTTTCTAGGGCTTGCTCCCTATGCTCCTCCAATAAGTCCAGAGCATCTTGCCGGGTCTGCTTATTTTCCACTTCAATGTAAGCCGCCACCCTTGGCGAGTCATGAATAATGTCACTTGGCAAAACTGCTTCTGCACCATATACCATGAAGAACGGTGTCATCTTTGTGGATCTGTTTGGCTTCGTGTTGATGCCCCAAACTACGGAGGGCAGCTCCTCTACCCAAGCTCCAGTGGCCCTGATACATGGGAACCGGAGACGTGGCTTCAATCCTCTGAGTAACTCTTGATTTGCATGCTCCACTTGACCATTAGCCTGTGGATGAGAAACTGAAGCAACATCCAAACAAATACCATTATTTCCACAAAACTTGGCTACCTCTCCCAAGGACATGTTTGTCCCATTATAAGTAATGATACTATGAGGATATCCAAAGCGATGTATGATTTTCTTCAAGAATTGTACTGCTGTGATCGCCTCACAATTTGTAACTGGCATAACCTCGACCCACTTGGTGAATTTGTCAATAGCAACTAGGAGGTGGGTTTTCTTGCAAGGGGAGGTGGGTTTTCTTGCAAGGGGACATCTGAAAGGGACCCACCATGTCCATACCCCAGACTGCAAATGGACAAGTCAAAGGTATTGTTCGTAGCTCTTGATCCGGCACATGAGTTTGCCTTGCGTACCTCTGACATCCATCACACCTGCTTACCAGGCGCTCCGCGTCTGCCAACGCAGTGAGCCAAAAAAAACCGTGTCTGAATGCTTTTGCCACTAAAGATCTTGTTGATGCATGATGACCACAATCACCCTCATGGATTTCCTTTAGAATTTGCCGGCCTTCCTCTGGTGACACACACCGCTGGAACACGCCTGAAGCACTCCGCTTGTAAAGCTCGCCATCAATGACTACATAAGCCTTGGCCCGGCGCAGAATTTGTCGGGCTATAACCTCTTGTTGTGGTAGCTCTCCTCGCAAAAGATACGCCAAGTATGGCTCTGTCCATTCTGGAATAACATGTAAAGCAGCAACAAATTGTGAATCTGGATCATCCGGGTAAGCAAGTTCTTCCTCTGTTTGAATATTGACTGATGGGCTCCACAATTCATCCAAGAAAACGTTTGGTGGAACCGGCTCTCTGTGTGAGCCGAGTCTTGATAAAGCGTCTGCTGCCTCGTTTTTTCTATGATCAATGTGATCCACCTAGTAGCCTGAGAAGAACCCGGCCCCCTTGTCCACTTCTCTCCTATAAGTTGCCATATTTGCGTCTTTTCTATCTCATGTTCCAGATACTTGATGTGCCACGAGATCCGAGTCTCCATAGCACTTGATACGCTTGACGTTCATCTCCTTTGCCATACGCAACCCGTGCAATAGGGCTTCATATTCAGCCACATTGTTGGAACAATCAAAGTAAATCTGCAACACGTAACTGATACGTCTCAAACGTATCTATAATTTCTGATGTTCCATGCTTGTTTTATATCAATTGCCACATGTTTTATATGCACTTTATATCATATTATGATATTTATTGGACTAACCTACTAATAGTTGGCAAAGTGCACAATGTTCTTGTTTTACACTTTAATGTGTAGGAATTATCAAAATTGGGCAAAGGAAACCTTGTTGGAGTCAAATTGGGACTTTCCTGAAATCTGTCTGAGAACTTTTTACGGAGATTGTCAGTTTGACCCTCGAAGATGGCGTCCAATGGAAATCAAATTAAAGAGAAAGTTGTCACAATTTTCCATACGAAGATTTTAAGCCCGAGATCAGCCCAATCGGAGTTCGGACGCGGCCTGTAGGCCCGTTTTGGTGGAACCCTAAAAGGGGGTGACGGAAATCTGAGAGTCCATATAAAGAAGGAAACCCTAGGTCGTGAAGAGCCACAAAAAAAAGCCACGGATTTTCCTCCTCTTGGCAGTCGCCAAGGAGGGGGAGGAGCTCCTCCATTGCTGCACCATCACCAAGGAAAAAGAAGGGGGGCCAAGGGCCGCCGCCGCCGCTCGCCGCCGCCGCGCCGTGGCTGCTGCGGGCCGCCGCCTCCACTCCGGGCTGCACCTCTTCATCAACCTCTCCATCAAGTGTGCTCACCATGACCATGTGTGAGTAGTTTTCACCGAGGCTGAGGGCTCTACCGTTAGCTATGTGGTTCATCTCTATGTATTTAATTATATTATTATTGTTGAGAGTGTCCACTAGTGAAAGTATGATCCCTAGGCCTTATTTCCAAGCATTGAAACACCGTTTGCTCTCAGTTCTGCTGCATGTTTGCTTGCTGCCATTGTTACTACAGATTGCTATTACCACCTGCTATTATCTATATCACCTGCATTTTACTATCTCTTCGCCGAACTAGTGCACCTATACATCTGACAAGTGTATTGGGTATGTTGGGGACACAAGAGACTTTTTGTATCTTAATTGCAGGGTTGCTTGAGAGGAATATCTTTGACCTCTACCTCACTGAGTTCGATATACCTTGGGTTATTCACTTAAGGGAAACTTGCTGCTGTTCTACAAACCTCTGCACTTGGAGGCCCAACAATGTCTACAAGATTAGAAGTTATATTAGACATCAAGCTATTTTCTGGCGCCGTTGCCGGGGAGGTAAGTGCTGGAAGGTATCTCCTTTAGATCCTGCAGTTATACCTTTTTGTTTCTTGTTTTTATTTTACTAGTTAGGCTTAATGGAAAATAACAAAAAAAAATAGAGATCTTTATGAAATTTATATTGAATTAGGACTGAACCAGCCCACCCAGGTTCAAGTCCTAGACTTGGCATGGGCGTTTGCATTTACCTGGATTTATTCCAGGATTATCCGGCGCTATTCTTTCAGTGGTAGGTGACGTGCCCGTCAACAGCGAGGCGCCTGTGGTGACTTCGTCAACCTCAAGATCTGCCGGCTCAGTCCTTCAGAGGTGCTCATAGGGGTAGGGTGTGCGTGCGTGCGTTCATAGGGGTGAGTGTATGTGCGTATTTGTGAGCGTCTGTGTTGTACTGTGTTCTCAAAAAAAAAAAGTCATGGCTCAACAATTTGGCTTTCATTTTGATTGAAACACTAGTTTCTTGTTACCCACACAAAAAATCCTTTTTAATACATCGGAAGTATCCACAAATTAGGTTGGTAATTTATCAAAACAATTGAACGCTTTCGTCTTGATTTTTTAGGAACCATGTGAGACTTTTTTTTTAGGTGGAAAACCTTTTGGATTATTTGATTTATTTTTTGGGGATCATGCCACCTTGGATTTTTTGTGTGTCCGGGGAGGGTTTAATTAGAAAGATTGTTCCGGGACCGGTAGGGCTGTCCACGCGGGCCCTAAGTTCATAGATGTGCAGAATCATTGAGTAAGGCAACCAAATCTTCTAGACAAAATGCCAAATTAGATTGAGTATCTTTGCTATGACACCAACCAAAAAGAAAGCACTGTCCCAAGGACATGGAGACTGGAGGCGACTTGCATAGCTGCGGCAAGATGGCGCGTCGCAACTGCCACACGCGTCGTATCAGTGTTATGTGCCGTACGTCCTGCACTGCCCACCCAACAAACTGTCCGAACAGGCCAACCCCCTCACCGAAACCCCGCCAAGCTATGCTCGACGCACGGCTTATAAACGGGAGGCAGGCACCATCCACACCAGCTCCCCAGAACCCGGCCTCGAGCACAAAAATCAGCCATGTCTGCCCTCTGCCGCCACCGTCACGGACACATCCTCGCCATGCTTGTCGTCCTCTTCGCCGCCGCTTCCGATGGCGATCCGGCCGGTGACACCTACAACTGCCAGCCCGAGCCTTCCACCTGCGGCCATCTCAGCGTCCGGTACCCGTTCCATCTTTACAACAACGGATCAGAGAAAACCCTGACAGAGTACGGCGAGCAGCGCTCGTACTGCGGCTACCCCGGCCTGGCCATCCTCTGCGACAACGACAAGCCCACCCTCCGTCTCGACCGTCAAGACTACACGGTCTCGGCCATCGACTACACCAGCCTCACCGTCTCCCTCGCCGACGCCGATCTCGTCGACGACAGCACCAGCTGCCCAACAGTCAGTCACAACGTCACCGTCCCGAACCCCTTCCATCTCGCCACCTCCACCGTGTCCTACCTCTTCTTCTTCACCGACTGCGGTTTCGGCCCGGACGCCGAGTTCGCTCCCAGGCCATTGCGCAAGCCACCGAGCATCAAGCCGATCACCTGCGGAAGCTCTGAACCAGAGCCCACCACCACCATGTCCTTCGTGCTGCCGGAGCGCGAGGTCCCTCCCAAGGATTGGTGGCGGGCGTGCCAGTCGGTGTACAGTGCACCCGTGCTCAGAGACGCCGTCCCAGTGGATGCCCAGAACGCTGGGTGGAGGGGAGGCGGGTACGCGAAAGCTCTCCGCGGCGGGTTCCAGGTGGGCTGGGATCGGAGCTCCGGCCCGTGCGGCCGGTGCGAGCATACCAGCGGCAAGTGCGGCTACAACAGCACCGGCGAGTTCTTGGGCTGCCTCTGCGCCAATGGCGCCCTGGTGGGCAGCGACGGCTGCAGCGAGATATCTGAATCCGCCGCGGCACTGTCCGGTAAGCCGTTCTGATCGAACTGCTGCAGTACTTCCCGTCCGTCCGTCATTCGCAACCGAATATCCGGACACTCTGGGTCGCTTCCTTGGCGATTACTTTGCACGCTAACTGAAGTCATAGGCTCAGAGCTAACTGCACCCACACTCATAATCTGACAGATGGATAGGCCGGGCCAACTCGAGAATAATCAGCGTATGCTTTTTCCAAAAAAAAATCAGGTGTGAATGGACTGAAGCTTAAATCACATCAGTGCAATTCTCCCTCCCCTACCTTCTTTTCCATCTGACAAAGATGTCTCTAATTTTCCTTCCGATGGCCCCATCGTCATTGAGTAGAGAGGGGTTAGTGTTTCTCGAATCCAGCAGACAAGGGTCTTGGCCACATCGATCACGTCGACTTCAGTACGACCACGCCGAGAAGAAAATTAAGTAAGAGCAGTTGCACTGCACAGCGACGCATCTCCATTCTTCCATGGACAGGTTCGGAATTCAGAAACCATTGGTTAGGTCCCGTCGGTAGACGCTTCTCTGTTTCTCTGCTACTTTCCATGCCCTGTCTACTGTCTTAGCTACTGCAGCTTCGAGGCAACAGCTACCCATCGAATTGATAATTAGGTGATCAGCGGCAAAGTTGATGTGCACTAGGCCTTGCCCTGTTTATTTGAGGGGTCGACATCTTCACACTTTCAATTCAATTCACAACCGAAGAGAGGCACAATAATTCATTCGACCGGATTGCTGGTGTTCATATTACATGAGCCCCATAGGCCAGATGCAGCAACTTCGGATCTGGTTCACCTACAAAATATGTAGAATATTCTATCGTATGACTACAAAAGCATTGCTTTGGACCATCAACGTCTAATTTAAACCACTTCGGGGTGTGGTGTTATTCAGCCTTTTACCTTTTAACCTAACCTAGACAAGTTCAGATGGCGTGAGTTGGTGGATCAAATTTTGATACCTCTTTTGTAGGCACTGAATTGATCTCTCATTGCGAAAACTTTGCTGTTCATTCTTAAGTATAGAATCTAAGACTTTTCCAGACCATTAGCCTTTGATTTTCAATGTTTTCCCGCTACGACGTCATGGTAAGATATTATTTCCATTATTCTGTCTTGAGCGTATGGTTTTGCCTGCCTTTATGACTTCTTCAGATCCCTTACCTGATGCCCATGCCATACCTATAGGTATCTGTCATGTCTATATGTTAACTGCGACTTTAAGGACTAAACCCATCACATGAAAACGTGTAGGTTTTGCTACAACTTTATCAAAAGTCCTAGTGTTTCCATCTTTATGTCATGATGCACCAGTTCTTCAAAATGAAACCCAGAGAACCAACGTATCCTTTGCTGTTGGTACAAGATTCGCATTTTTCAAAATGCAGGTCGTTGTTCTTCGACAGTGAAAAGATATAAATCCATCCTTTGCATCATGGTCGAACTTTCCAGGCTTTTGAGATTGACATGTATGTATCATGTGACAGTTTAATTAGGAAGAAACAACAACTAGGCCAAGTTCCCATTGCTGCTTCTTTGTATCACTTGGGCAGCCAATGCAAAATCTTCTCTTAGACTACTTAGATTCTAATAAATAATCTGAATTAATGACAGAAAATAACCAATAAGGTGCTTGATTATCCTAGCAAATCTTCATAGACTTTATTGCTGACTTATTTGTGTGCTTGTCTGTTGCTATGCAGGATCAAAGACGAATAGAACTGCTATAGCAGGTACTTACCAATACTGATGCAGTTAATTTCTTGCTTTGCTAATGTTCGGATGCCGCACAAGACGAGTTAGAGCTTTTTTATCAGCATAGTTGATCAGCAAGTCAGTATAGTATGAGAATATATGAACTCCTTACACTCCCTGCATGCATTTACATTTGAATTGCATTCTTGATTTAGCCACTACTTCCAGTATACCAACAAAACTGCTATTTTCACCACTTCACTTTCTGCACCTCTTAGTTGGTTACACTACTTCAAATATTTATAATAGAAGAAGTTTGAGAGATGAAAAGAAAAAATCAGCACACAGATAATGGTGATTCGCATGTTGTTCTGCAACTCCTACCTGTGCATTTTTCCAGGTTCTACAACTGGCTGCATTGGCGCCGGTCGTTAACATGCTTGATCTTCATTTGCTATTTCAGGTGGGGTGGCTGCCGCCGGTGTCTTACTGCTTGTTGCTGGCGTGATAGCCATTTTCTTCGTCCGCAAGAGAAAACAGAGGAAGGTTGTGAACTCGTCTTCAAAGCTCCTTAAGTACAGCGGCTCTAGCGGGACCCCAACACGTTCCAGGGGCGGCGATATGGAGTCCGGTAACGGCAGCAGCCAGGACATGGGCAACCGGTTCAGCTACGAGGAGCTCGAGGAGGCTACCGATTCCTTCAATGAAAACAGGGAGCTCGGAGACGGCGGCTTTGGCACCGTATACAAAGGTACACAGGACACCGCATGTCTACAACAGTCTAAGCTACGTTGATGGAAATTGCAAACTCATGGTAATCTTTGATCGATGGATCTAGGATATCTGGTGGACGGGCGAGTGGTGGCGGTGAAGCGGCTGTACAACAACAGCTACCGGCGAGTGGAGCAGTTCGTGAACGAGGCGGCCATCCTGGCACGGCTGCGCCACCCGAACCTGGTCATGTTCTACGGCTGCACCTCCAAGGAGAGCCGTGAGCTCCTCCTGGTCTACGAGTTCGTCCAGAACGGCACCGTCGCCGACCACCTGCACGGCCACCGCGCCGCAGAGCGCGCCCTCCCGTGGCCGCTCCGCCTCAACATCGCCATCGAGTCCGCCGCCGCGCTCACCTATCTCCATGCCATCGAGCCGCCCATCGTGCACCGCGATGTCAAGACCAACAACATCCTCCTCGACACGACTTCCACGTCAAGGTCGCCGACTTCGGCCTCTCCCGCCTCTTCCCGCTCGACGTCACGCACGTGTCCACCGCTCCCCAAGGCACCCCAGGGTATGTTGTCAGCCTGCCGGCCTATTGGGCAATATACAAGAGACGAGCTAGAGATCTCACATTTTGGCATGTAACCAATTCCTTGTGTTTTTTGTGCATGTCAGGTATGTGGATCCAGAGTACCACCAGTGCTACCAGCTCACCGACAAGAGCGACGTCTACAGCTTCGGGGTCGTCCTGGTGGAGCTCATCTCGTCGAAGCCTGCCGTCGACATCACAAGGCAGCGGAACGAGATCAACCTTGCCGGCATGGCCATCAACAGGATCCAGAAGTGCCAGCTCGAGCAGCTGGTGGACCTGGAGCTTGGCTACGAGTCCGACCCGGCGACAAGGAAGATGATGACCATGGTGGCCGAGCTGGCGTTCCGGTGCCTGCAGCAGAACGGCGAGATGCGCCCGCCGATCAAGGAGGTGCACGATGTGCTCAGGGCCATAAAGGACGGATCCGTGGTGGAGAAAGGTGGAGGCAAAGACAAGGACCTCGACATGCCCTTGTCTCCAGACACGGTGCATGCTCCATGGGACAGCAGGACCACGACTCCTAACACCAGCCATTAGATTAGATCAGTGTTTGCAGCCGAGTTCTATTCATGTCCGTAGTATGCTTACTACCGAGAGTTGTTTGCCGTGTACGAGCGTTCCGACATTTCTTTTCCCCTGCCTCCAGGTGGTGTATATACGTGTTTGTTGGCTACCAGAGCAGAGGCAGTGTACATACATAGCAGTGGTGTGATGAACTTGTTATATTACTTATTATTACATAGGCTTTACCATTTGGGATTAGTCTGATCTTGCATTTTGCCGATTCTGCAGTTCCAGCAGTCAGATTCCAAGTATAATATACCGTAGACACAACAAGTGTAGAAGCAGACAACCAATGGAAAACTCCTTTAAGACACATAACATATGAACACTATATGGCATATCCAAGACTAGAATATGTTGCTTGTGATTGCACCAAGACTTGATACTTTGTATGAACACTATATTGTAATATCCAAGACTAGAATATGTTACTTGTGATTGCACCAAGACTTAAAAGACTGCACAAAGTGGCAGCATATGTTCTATCTTTCTCGCTCAGTGATTACAGACAATAATGGTACACTTTTACATGATGGAAATGCGATTGGTGTTACAAAACAGGTTAATTGCACACATGTTAATTAACCGAGAAAGCTACCATGTTCAGGCGTACCTCTTTGATAAATGACACTTTATTCAGCAGCTTCTTGATTCTTTCTCATATTAAAACAGCGGTCATCCCTCCACTGCCGGAACTGCTGGTGTCGATCCTCGCTATACAATATGACACAGTTTGCTTGATTCTCATGTCATGGTATTCAGAAACTACTCCATGAACTGTGCAGAAAGTCATATCGTAGATCACCAAACCAAGCATCTTCTCCTCCTAAACTTGTCAACGTCATCTGAGCTCATTCTTGGCTTTTCAGGAACATCTACTGTTTTCGATTTCCCAACTCTGCTATCTAAGCTCTTCCGCGAGACCTGTCGGCACTTGGCAGCTTCTTGGGGTTTGTCCGAGGATGCAGGCTCTGCGTCTTTATGAGAAGTCTCATCCGTTCCTGATACCTCTTTCAGGTCAGCTTTTGTCGATTTTTTGCCAAGGCCAGACACAAACTTCTTCAAGTGTCTGATGTAGTCAGGATACAGCTCAAGATTGCAGTGCCCACCGCCACTTAACCACAAAGGTGAATGCTTCACCTTGCAAAGCTCCCATAGCTGTTTTCCATGGGACCAATCAACGACGTCGTCTGATGTGCCCTGGTATAAGAATTATAGTAATTCTTTCAGTTATGACGACTGAAGCACCAAAACTCCAAGGTAGAAACAGTTGTAATAGATGTTATTCCACACAGTAACTTTGACATCTGATTGTTCAATTTCCTCATTTATGTTTAACTTAAGCATACTTGGGTTGGTGAGCATTTACAAGTAAATCATCTATTTCTGCTTCTCAATGTAGTGGTATTCAAATACAAAACAAATCCTATTATCCCACGGCAGACCCAATGTAAGAACTAGGCACTATGAAAAATAAATTAAAAATATTAAAAAAAGGAACTTACATGAATGACAAGAACTGGACAATTTACCAGGCTGATTTTGTCAACATTCTACAAAATAGTGGGAAAATATATCAGCCATTTATCAACTACGATTCCAGGGAGAAGGGGGAGTCAAATTTACCTTGTAAATGTCAAACCAAAATGTTTTTTTGACTGGATATAGTACTCTCAGTCCAGATAAGATGGGACTGTGCAGAACCACAGCTCGCAAGTTTGGTAGTCGTGAAGCAAGATCAATGGTTGGACCACTTCCAACAGATTGGCCATACAAAATTATATCCTCATCTGGCACACCATATTTTTCCTTGAGGCAGTTATATGCTGCTTCAATGTCTGCATATGTATTATACTCAGTGGGCTGTTCAATGAAAGAATAAACTCTCCATTAAGATATGCTTGCATAGAAGATTAGCATTGGTAAGTTAAAGTAGCAAAGACAATACCTTCCCCGTAGACCTCCCATAACCGGCGTAATCATACCTGCAACACATAAAGGGTCTGTTAAGATAGATGTCAGGGGGAACATATTCTTATGCAGGGTACTAGCTTTGAGCATACAGCAAGCACGAGCGTAAAGGAAAACATATTTAGCAATAGAAGGGGGTTCCCAATGGATCCAATTAATATAATGTGTGAGTGAGTTGTGTGTGGAGAGAGGGTCCCTTGGGATCCAAAATATGACGTGCATCTGTCTGCATAATTCCAATCATTAGGTATATTGGTGATCCACCAGACAGACCCACTAGTTATGCCTCGAAATAGAACATACCATCTCCTCATCATCGGAAAACTTTATTATGTCAGATCCAAGCTACCTCCACAAGATACATTTTCTTGTTTGACACCCACAATGTCGGGTACAGTATCATAGAACCATTCTTACCATATACAGGTATAACTAACAAGGGATAGCCTGGAACTATAATTTATATATTAAACTAAAGTTACAAAGTTTCCGCGGTATGGAAGCATATACAGCACAGCTACTAGGGAACTGCTCATGTACTCAGCAGTCCATCTAATCCTTGAAACTAGTTAATCTCGAGATTTCTAAACTAATGGACTGATATGGTGTTCCCTTGACATCAAGAGCAAGAATCAAGGAGACCTTGGGGCGGGCAGCAATATGAAGATGGTTATTTTTCATGGATAGACAAAATATAGTGCTAATTGAACGGGAGACATGGCAGCTTAGTTACCAATAAATAGAGCTGAATTTCATCCACAGAACAGATAATAGTATTAATTAATTTTTCTATTAAGTAAGAACAGAATGCACCCAAATTTGAGTCGAACAGGACCTGCCGCAGTACAGCTAAATAAGATGAGCATTTTGTGTGTGATTCAGAACTCTCTTGCCAATTTATGTGCTACCAGACAACTTTCCACGAATTTATAGAAAACAACCTCCTTTTGCAAAATTGCGGCGACTAATCAGGAAATAGGCACACAGAATCTTATATAGTAATAAATGCACACCACATAGGAGTAGTAGTATCCAAACACGTTCCGAAGTACGCCCCTTTCCCAGACCTCTCCCGGAAGTTTCCACCAAAGGAAACATTCTTACTCCCAGGGGAATCCAGCTTAGAACTACTAAAACTAAATGAACAAGCATTACCCGAAGATGTTGACGCGGAGGCGTCGGCTGAGCTCGACGAAGAGGCCGTACATCTGTCCGAGGTCCGCCGCGTTGCCGTGGGAGTAGAGCAGCGTGGCGGATGCCCGCGGGTGGCGCACGTGCACGGCCACGATCTCGTTCCCGCGGCGCGTGCGGAGGCGCACCACCTCCGTGCCGTCCTCCTCCTCGGCGGCGGAGGAGGATTCGTCCCGCCTACTACGGCGGCGCGCGGGTGGCCGGGAGATCTCGGGGATGGCGAGGCGGCCGGTGGCGGCGTCGGCGAGGACGACGGTGTAGGACGGCGGCGTGGGCGGGAAGAAGGCGAAGCGCGCGGCGATGGTGGACGTCACCCCGCCCATGTCGTCGGGTCAGCGGCGCGGCGGCATGCGAGGGTTTGGATCGGAGGGTTCGGTGGTGGTGTTGGTCTGGTGGGAGGGAGAAGGTGGGAGCTCACTACTCTGCTGCGAACTTTTCCTCGCTAGCCAGGGAGAGAGAGTGTGTTTAGTTGGGGTGATTTAGCAGCTGTGGGTTTAGATTTAGCGAGAGGAGGAAGCGGTTGGACTCACTCGCCCGTAATACAGGAATGTGGCGGATCGGCTGAGGCGGCCAGCTGCCATGCCCAATTCTGCGGCCTTGGCGTGTTGCTCGGATTGTACTATGGCCAGTACTGCAAGTTTTGTCCATGTCCATGTGCGATGGAGCTTTCACCATTCTTGCTCTTTTCTTTACTAAGCTAAAGAGATAATTCTCTTGCAACTGCATGAGAAATTATGCACTCCTGGTGAAAATGGAACAGACTGACGGACATAGACGGTTAGGAGAACAGAATTAGGACTCCAGCTAAGTTGAAATAGCGAAACATGATGTTGTTGGTTGGCTCCCTTTGGGGACATGAGGTGTAAAGGGGTGACGACTGCAACGTAGTACTAGTACATGGCAAGCTGTATGGTTACTTTTTCTACTAATATAAACAACTCATTGATGTATTCCACTTTAGGCCGGGCTTCATCGGTGCGGGCCATGAATGTACACATGTGATACTCGAACTTGGAGTGTCGCCTACACTTAATTAGGAAAAAGCTCTTCTCTCTCAAGAAAAAAAAGTAAGAAAACGCAAGACCTTACGACTGAATCGAAATAACGAACGAGAGCAACCAAAATTTCCATGTACGGTGGTACCATCGGAACTTATCTGACACGAGTAGGCACACGAATGCAGGAATCCATACGCTGCGGCCGAGCCAGATGCGTCCGCAACAATCTTCTTTTCCTCAAGCGGCCTGGATAGGAATCGTGGGGGGAAGAGCTCTGTCCGTCCGGATCCTCTGTTGATCAGACGCCAGCAAACAGGAGATTTGGCGTCATATCGTGATGGGCACCGGAGACCAGGTCACGAGGATAACTCGTTGACCCACGAGTTTGGCACCCGTCAATGGATCTGCATGCCGACCTATCTATCCGCTATCGCACATGTCCCATGTCAGGAGTACTATGGTGTATGGTAATTTTGTTTTTAAAGCAAGGCACAAGCTTTATTACCGATAGCACAATTACCACTAGGACAAAATTCACCAATCTGGGCTAGCTCATAAGCAACACGGTTTACCGACCGCTTACAAGTAATAATAGAGCAAGAAGAATCTTTAGGTCTTCAATGGTAACCGCAGCTTGTGAGAAATCAGGATTACTTCCATTCAAAGCTAGAGCTACGAGTTGGGAATCAGTTTCAATGATAGTACGAATAGCTACTAACATTGTTGCCATGGAAATAGCTTGCTCCACCGCACACAATTCAGCCATGAAAGCATCCTTAGCACCATCCAAAGGTCTTGCTTTACCTTCAACCACATCTCCTTCAAAATCTCGAACAACGACACCCCAACCAGCATATCCAAGTTCAAGTTTGAAAGCATTATTAGTGTCATGCTTAAGAGTATCCCGACTAGGCGGAATCCAACCCTCATTAGTTGTCGGCCTAGAAACATGACGCTTCGCGAAATACTTATTTTAGATAACTAGGAAATATGACCGTGCGTTGCAACGGGGGAATAAATATCCGCATGATTCAACAATAACCGTGTCAAAGATGTAAGTTTGGACATCAAACATCATTGTATATAGGAGATGGACAAAAATAATTTCAAATCAGCTGTATTCATCATAGAAGCGCAATGACTTCCACATATATGTTGAACAATGGCACCAAAATTTACAAATAACTTGGTAAATTGCTGAATGAGAAGCACGCAAACCTGCCCTCCGAGAATTAATAGTGTGCAAAGCACACAACAAATGTTGTGAAATTTATTTCACATCCTAACTGTAATAGGTATACACAATAGTCGCGAAAAAAGAATCATCTACTCAGTAAATTATACTACCTCTAATCCCTTTTAAATGTCGCAAGTTATGCTACAGTTTTGCACTGCGTCAGCTTTCTTTCCACTGTCTCAAAATTCGTTTAGGAGGGGAGTAATAACTACGATAGGCACCATGCTTGGGATAGTTCTTTCCGTGTAATGTTGTAGTAACAGGTCCATTTGGATTGCTATCTTCCTTTTCCACGTCCAATTTTGCAAGGAGGTAGATCCGGGCACATAGTTGCTCTTTTGTCCGGCACATAGCTGCTTGCTTTAAAACAATTCTTTTGAACTCAGGGCCAGCCTTTTATGCAGCTCATCTTGAGGGCAAATATGTCCATCTGATCATGTGTACTAAAATTTAGAAAAACTAATTAATGCAGTGAACCAATATAAATTATCGAATAAAAAGTTCAAACGAAAAAGTCAATTATGAGAACTAAAAAGAAATACTTATGTCATGATGTAGGCTAGATGCTTCTATACTCTTCTTTTTATCTTCAGAATTCAACACAGTGTTTGCAGTTCTTAGTATCATTACCAAGCAGCTAGTGGTGGCTCATTGCCGCTACTAATCATCATGGCCTATTTAGTAAAAAAAGTTACTCTTAAATAGTTTAACATTGCAGTGGTGCTTGCTTGATGTACATTTGATCAATCAAGAAGAAAGCATGGGTAGATGTACCAGCAGGAATGACTGTGAAAGCTGGAGCAAACATGCATTTGCACACCGGCTCCCAGGGGCACAAACCAGACTTCGGGAAGAAAAAATGAAGCACATTGATGAAGTAACTCAGCAGCAATGTCCATATCTCAAATAAAAATTCAACTGAAGCATATGTGGAAAACTATTCAGTACATAACTCTCAAAGTCAAACTTTACAAGTTCAAGTAAATATGTCTGCGCATTGGGTGCTTATGCCATCACAGCATGTGAGGAACTTTTTGCACTTCGAACTGGAGATCCTGAATGTTTGGATGCATCCACGAACCTTACAAGCCACTAAGCAAAAGATCGGGCTAGGCTTTTTATTTTTTTGCCAGGAAAAGGTCAGGCTAGCACACTACAAATAAGAGCACAATCGATTTACAGCCTCAATAGAAAATTAAATGAGCATATCAATAGGTTCACCTTTCACCGTCCATTATTCCATCTTTGTCAGATCAGTCCGGGAAATTGATCAGGCTTCTTTAGGAGTTTTGCTGACAACTGCAAAAAAAACAAAGGTGGTGTCATTTACAATAAAAGCTAGGTGAAAAAATAAATTTGGGTAATAGAAAATTCAAAACACAGAGCAAGAAAATCAAGAACCGTCTACCCGTTTTTGTCTTATGGGTGAGAGTGCCTCTGTTTTTTCCACCCCAAATATACACATTCGCTGAAGAGTTCCAATAATAAGGTGAAGTGTTGTAATTTGAGCCTTAGAATCCTGCTCGTGGCAATGTACCCTTACAAGGAAAATATATGTTAAAGCACTGAAATGCCCTAAGGCGTGCATAGCAATGTCATTTATGATATGGTCCAGGCCAGGCAGAGAGTAAGAGAGACACAGGTGGGCGTCATACCACGATTTCTTCTTCATATAAGATGAATACTTGTGTGAAGAATTCCTAAGCAACTGGTTCCAAATCACAATCATTGGCAGCCTGCGTAGAAAATGCAGTCACACGATAGGAAGCAATGTAAGAAGAGTAAAAAAAAAATCCAACATACCTCTGCGCATTGTAGATACAGTCTGAGATAGTTCTGGACAAGGAACACAAGAATATAGAGCCTCAGCATTACGAGTTTTGGCACTGGAGGATGCCGACATAAAATATTTATAATCTCTGTTATCAAAGATAGGATACTAACTATTCTGCGTAGCTTGCTACAGCTTAACACAATTCACATAGAAGTGTAATTTCTCGAATACTATTAACAGGGGGCAAGGAAATAAATATACGTACCGTCAAAATGCAATCGGCAGGTCTATTTCATGTCCATATGATCATGTCTGCTCCAAGAGTGAAATCCAGAAGAAGTATACGATGTAAAGGAGAGGATCCAACAACACCTTTTATAGAGGATGCAGCGGTGATGCAGTTCTTGGAGGTGGCGGCACAGCCATGTGGGTTGCTACACGGTCGTACTGGAGGAGGTGGAACGGTCGGAGACACCATCCGCGATCCAGAGAGGAGATGCGAGGGGAGGCGACCAGATCCTTGAAGGCGACGCAGAGGCCTTCACGGGTGACGACAGAGGCAAAACTGGAACGATTGGTGACGGTACGGCGGCGCCGTGCGGATGGACGACGCAGTACGCCGAGGAGGGAGATGGAGGCGGCGGCGGGCGCGGACTGGGGGTGTGATGGAGGAGCTCAGCTCCGTGGTCCCCTGGCCAAATCGTGAAGGGGGGTAGATGGCTGGAGGTTAATAGGATGTGGTAAGGTGGAGTGGGAGTGGCGCATTGGAGGAGATGTGCTTCGCGTCAACGACGGCGATGCCGGCCTCCCAAAAGCAGCCGTGCCGAGCGGAGCTCCTCTCCCGAGGCGGCACCACAGGCTGACGATGTCGACGACAGCTTACCAAGGAGCTCGCGTAGGCGGTGGAGATGCCGAGTATGGGTGGGCGGGGCCGATGCGGTGGCGGAGTCGTCGTGGCGATCTGGATCTAGCGACGCGGGGATGGCGCGGTGGTGATGGCGGCGTCAGATGGGTCGGGGAGACCGGGAGCGTGTGAGGGGATGAGCGCGGACATTGGGAGCGTTTCCTTCCTTCGAACGGTCCCACATGTCGGCGTCAAAAATCTTATGAGAGGTTCCACGAAGTGAGTTGGACCAAGGGGGCGATGAAGTGCGTTTTGGCAGACTAAGGGCTTTGCAGATTCCCAGCAGCTTCGGGTCCCAGCAGCTTAACTGAAAACAACTCTCCGGCTCCTAACCAGCGGTGGGGAACCGCGAAACTGATTCCCAGTATATTTTGAGAAACTGCTCCCGACCTGTTTCTGTGTGGCTTCCCGCAAATGAACGAAGCGGTATGGAGGTTTAGCCCTAGGTTTCCTGGTATTTACGCCCGAATGCCACCGCTGAGGAAAACGCTTCGTAAGTAAAAAAAAAAATCACGTCGAACAGACCGCGACCTGCACCTGCTCGTCCTCTCTCTCGTCTCTCTGCTAGGGTTGCCGCCGCCGCCGCCGGAGATTTGTCGCCGCCTGCCACGAATCCGGCCCCGCCGCTCTCCTCCCGCCCTCTCCAGCCTCCGCCGCCCTCGTCTCCGCCACGTCGGCCGCCGATCTTTTAGGTCGCCGAGCGCCGGCCCTCCGCCGCACGCCGGTCAGCTGCTCCACCAGCGGGTGCTCGCCAACAGAGTCCAGACCTCCACAACCTTCCGTCACTCCGGCAGGCAGCAGCTCCTATCCTCCACGGCTCCACCACGGACCCTCCCCGCCGCCCCCGAGCAGATCCGCCCCGGCCATCCCCGCCGCCGCACGCCATCCCCGCCCCGGCTCGTTCCCGCCCTGGCAGATCCGCCCCGGCTCGAGCTCGTCCCCGCCCCGGCTCGAGCTCGTCCCCGCTCCTGCTCCGCACCAACGCCGGCGAGCTCCTGGACATGTTGCGTTTGAGCCACTGCCAAGTGGGTCCACTTTGTCAGAATTTTAATTTTTTCAGAAATTGTTAAGAGTGCAAAACCTGCTTATGCAAAAGAAGTGTCCACACCAGTTTCTCCCCACAACAGTTTCTCCCCACCGGAGAGTTCAAAAGACTTAATACAGTTTCTCCCCAGAAATTGTTAAGAGTGCAGAACCTGCTTATGGAAAAGAGGAAAATTTTATTACTCAACTTTGACTTAACAAAGCCCCACAAGTTCAAAAGACTTAATACAAGGTTGCGGCATACAGCTTAGCCAAACACATGTTGCGGCATACAGCTTAGCCAAACACATGTTGCGGCATACAGCTTAGCCAAAGGAAACCCTACTGCTGGGACATACAGCTTAGCGAGGCTATATCGATCGACCCTCTCGACCCTGTTTTAAAAAATATATCTCTAAGAAAAATCTCGGGCCTAGATGCTGACATTGGACTTGAATTTTTAGGCAAAATGTCGGCGGTTGAGAAGATTGCCCACCAAGGGCTTCCCGCGAGGGGTTGAGACACAACCTAAGCAGCTCTTCATTATCGTTACAACAAAATGCAGTTTTGGGGTAGGTCCACTCGTTAAATTCCACAACGCGTTCTCCACGATTGCGCGAATTTTTTCATATATTTGCACTCATTTTTAATTAGTATTCATTTTCGAGAAAAATTAGGGCCATCATATGATCTATAAAATGTGCATCCAATAATAAAGAAAATGAAGGAATATTAAGTTAACATCTATAACTTATTTAAGATGAATATTCATGCATTTTGATTTTTTTTCATATATACATAGATTCGGGCGAGGGGGGCGGTGGCCCCCCTCCCCCCCACTAAGCTCTGCTAGCGCCGGGTTGTATTTTTGCCCCAGGCCTCTGAAATTTACGGACCTATCTTGCTAATGTTGGCTGCATTCCTTTAGGCGGAAGACACGCGCAGGTCATGCAACGACAACGCATGGCCATGTTGTGCCGCTCCCATTCTTATGCCACAAGACAAACGGTGTCATTGCCGTTCTCGCCGCTCGCCGTCGTGCCTACTAGGCTAGACATGGTCACCTCCAGCACGCCAGGACTGAGATGTTCTAGCGGTAGTCGGTGCGCGCGAGATGCCCTAATTGGGGCGGGAAAGCGCCCTCTTGTTGCATGCGGCTGTTGTTTTTTATTGCATGCGGCCGATGTGAAAACGTGCTTTGCGCCTCCAGACGTTGTTTTTCTTAAACACATTTTGACAAAAAAAACTATCTAAAACCGATTTTGCTAAGAATACTCCTTAAACATGTATTCGAAAAAATAACTCCATATTCTCCTAATCCAAACAACCACTTCCCCGCTTGGATGCCTGTATTTTAACCGAATATCGTCATACAATTTTCGGGAGTTATTTAGTAGTAAATACACAGAAAATCTTCACTCGTAGGAAATATAAACGACATTCCAAGCGGGCCTTAGGCCTCGCTTGGAAAGCCCGTTGATTTTTCTGCTCAGTAATTCCGCACCCCTCCTTAGGCCTCGATTGGTTCGTTGTTCATATTTTCATCAGGACAGAAAACGACTGATCGGACTTTGAAATACTTTCTCCGTATCAAAAGGCTCGCTCTCGCGTCGCTCCCCAGGCGACGCGGGGCGACTCCAAAAACAGCGCCGCCAGCAGCCCTCACCGCCGCTGCCGCCGGCCTGGGACGCGGTGGTGGCGGACCCCTCACTCCCAAAGGGGGCGGGGAGGAACAACTCGCGCAGGTGGAGGTCGCCCGGTTTGGGGCCATGGCGGCCGGAGGTGTGGAACCTGGGCGGCGGCCCAGAGCCTCGCCAGTGGGCGTGGACGTCGCGGCGGCGGTGGATGCAGCCTAGCTGGCTGTGGCGAAGAGGAGAGAGGCGGCAGCGGCTCCGGGCGACAGCCCAGCGTGGGCCCAGATCTGGGCCGAGCTGGCCTCGATCTGGGTCGCCGGGGCCGCGACCGACGTGAGAGTGGAGGTTCCTGGCCGGCGGAGTGGTCTCCCTACTCCCCTTACCTCGATCTGGCCGTCTCATCTGTGGTGGTGCGGTTCTCCCTCGACCGCATGCGGTTCTTCCCGTGGAGCTCGTCGCTGCTTGGGTGCAGAGATCTCCCGGGTACCGTTGGGCCCTTGGCAGCCGGTGGTGCGGCATACGAAGCTCGGGTGGGGCTCGGGAGCCCGGAAGCTCATCGGTCGGTGGAGTAGGTCTCCCCGGCCCGTCCCTGCCGAATATGTGCGCCAGATTTGGTGGTGTTGCGACTTCTTCCCCGATCGCGTACGTGTTCGACCACGTTCGAGCAGGCCTTTGCCTGCTTTCTCCGGCTTGTCAGCCGTGCATCCCTCTCCGTGGAGCTCGGTCCCGCTCTGGTGCGGGTCTCTCCCAGATCCTTAGCCGGTTGGCAGGCGGGATGGGCCTGTTGGCCATCTGCGGCTCGCCGCGCTCCCTAGCCTGGTCTTTCGCCTTGTCGGAGGTCACCGGTGGTTCGATCTGGAGGATTGGAGGTTCTGCTCCATTCTAGCTTGTGCTAGTGGTGTGTTCAGCGGTGGCTGGAGCACCATGCCTCTCGGAGTGGTGGATCGGAAGCAATGCCCAGAACTCTGTCCTCTTGAGTCCTCGTGGTGGTTTCTTGCATTGGTATTTTGGGCTCCGGTGAAAACCGTGCAAGGTTGTGGCCATTGCTGGTGACGACGACACCTACGGGTGCCCTTCCTGAAGGCGTCACCTTGAAGCCCTTACCTTGTTTGTTGGTTCCACCCATCCGCCTCTACCTGCGCTCTTGTGGTTTCCGGTTAGATCGAGTCTATGGTGGGATGGCTGGGTTGTGGCGAAAGCTTTGTAGGTCCTTAGACTCTACCAGCGACGACGACGCTCATGGGCGTCGTGTTCCTTCTTGGAGGCGTCGTTGAAACCCCCTCCTTTGGATTCTCGAGCCCTGCTAGTTCCCTAGCAGTGTTGGCGCGATTGAGGCTTGTTTGGAGTTGACTGTTTCATCCTTGCTTCCGTGCAACAGAAGACGATGCGCTCCTCCATCTGGATCAAGACATAGACTTTTTGTTTTACTTGTTTCCCTTATCTTTTGTAGTCTTCTGTTGTTTGTGTTCTGGTTCTGTAGTTGCTATCCCCAACTTGTGTATGTAAGTTGTAACTCCTAGCCGGTTGATGGTTTCGTTAATTCAAAGCCAGACTCATCTCGAGGCTTCCCTCTAAAATAAAACGACCGATCGTACTGTAAAGGTAACGGACATTCTCAGTTCTGTGAATTTATACCCACCGTTTATGGCCCAAATCCAGCGAACCAAGCGCGGTTATCCGTAAAGTATACGGAGGTCCGGATTTTCCCCGACGATTTCCGGCCGATAAACGCCGAACCAACAAAGGGAAATCTACCTGTATTGATCGCCCGGGCGGTATGGAACAAACCCGAGATTCCATGGCCTCGGGCCATGGTCAAACACTCATACCCGCCGTCAGGAGTTTCCACGGTCTTGGGCCGTGGTCATACCGGGCCGATCCCAGCCCATCCGTTATTCCCTTCCCTTCGTCCTTCGGCCAGCGAGCAACAAGCAGGCAAGAGATTTTCTGAGAAAAAAAAGGCAAGCAAGAGATGGGGACAGGAGGAGGCGTCGGAGAATCTGACGGAGGCGACGAGGCCAGTGGAAAGGAGGAGGCGCTCGCCTCCAGTACCAGTAGGCTCCTCGACCCGGAATTCAAGCCCTCCAAGCTATCCCAAGATCGGCTCGACAAGTTTAAGGTCTTCTTCTTTACTTGGATTTCCGAATGTTTAGTAGTTACGAATCGTCTGCTGTTCTTCATCCACACACCCAGGGAGGTGGGGGTGGTGGGGCGGGATGATCCTTGTGTTCTAGTTTTTTCAGACAAAGCCCAATTCAAGCTAGTGTGTAGTATTATTATGGAAAAGCACATTAGGGCAGGACAAAATTGATCCCTCCCTCAATAGCTGGTGATGCTCATTCTGTAGGCTTTAAACTGTTGTCAATGTTCTACAGAATGGCGACGGCACCTTAGTCCAGGAGTCAGGAGTGAACCATTGGGTTTCTGTGCCATACTCAAGGGTCGTCACTAACCAAGTTATTGGTTGTTTTGTTGTTCCTAAGTTATAGGAATAATTTGGCTTTGTTTCCAGAATGAAAATGGTCAGATGAAGTCTGCACTTTTCCAACTAGGCATAAGTTCAGCTTCTGAATTCTGATAGTTGGAGTGTTGCACACTAGACAATTTATCTCCATTTCACCAGATATGACTGGGTTCCACTATGCTCCGTATTCCGTATTAGAACAGAACAACGTCCAAAATCCCATTTGTTTTCCAGAAGTTTGTATCTGAGCTAATGACAATTTGCGATACTTGTAGAAACATTAATTGCCTACATACTGTGGACGGTGCAGTTTTTTGTGCAAAGCAAATGCTGCAGTTAAGAGGGGCAAAAGTACTCAAAGTTTTTTTAGAGGAAAGAAATACTCAAAAATTTCTTGTAAAAACATGTAGATAATTAAATTTGGAGTTTATAGTTGCTTTGTGGATATACTCCTACATAGAGGATGGTATTATGCCCCAGTTAGCAAACTTGCATACTGTCCTTGCACATTAATGAATGTAATTAATGAAAAAGAGGTATCAAATCAAACTAAGAGAAAACTAATAATAGTATCTTATCCCTTCTGTGAAATGTTGATTGGAAACCTATTTTTGTTTGGGTTGGAGTATAGAAAAACGATCCTTGTATGATAATGTTAGTGCTACCCTGTCTGCATTCTGTCAGTTAAACTGGATGCGATATTTGGTTTGAGCTTATTTTCTGTCTTGTCTCATATGAAGATCATTAGTACACACTGGTATCAATACTTTACTAAGTGAAATTCAAGTTGTAATGCAGAACTTCCCAGTTTCAAGAATCTCGACCCTGAATTAATTGACAAATTTTCAGAAATTTGTTTGAGTGTTTCACTGAGACATCTGGACATGATGCCCTTACTTTATTTGGAAGTTACAAACTCAAGTGTTTTTTTTTTCCAAGAAACACCAAGTCTATTGTTTGATCTTTAATGTTGCAGGAATTACACAAGAAACGGTTGCAAATAAGTGAAAAAACAAAATGCAAAGGAAAATCTAGAGGTACCTCTCCCTCTCTCTCTCATGTGTGTGAGATTACCCGGAATATTCTAAGCTATTTGTTCTTGATATTTGAAATTTGTAGGAAGCACCATCAGGAATACTAAAGTATCCAATGATTCTAAATTCAGTTCTAAGGATAAATCCGTTGATAATACTGCAATAGATGTACATCATACATCATCAACTACAGGTACCCAAGAGGTATGTCTGGTTGTACTTGAGATTTTTTGGCTACTTTCTTCTTTTCACCTAAATTCATGAAGATTATTGCCTTTGCTTGAACCTTTAATCATAGGACATAAAATAAGTAACCGAAAAGGTCTATCTGTAGAAATCAGTATTTATGACTACAAAATTTTGGTTTATTAATCCAAGTAACGTCTTCCAGTCGAGCTTTAGGTATTGAAATTTGCTCATGTGATGAAACAAAAAAAAATACATCGATTTTGACAGCTGTTGTAACAAAACATGTATTGTATTTTAGTATGTACCGTGAGCGGAATGAAGTGTTCTGCCCAGAAAAAAACTTGATTTTAAATTATGTTAGAATCTTATTTCTCTGCTTCAGTTCGGTTTCAGGTAAAAGTATCTGTTGGCATCAAAGGATACTAAATGTGTATTTCTTACATAGTGTTTACCAAATTGATGAATAATCCAATATTACAGAATATATCTTTTGTTATATACGGTTGCCCAATGATTTGTTCTGTCAGATGCACGTTTCGATAGAATCAAAAGTTAATGAGTTCCTTTGTTTACATTGGTTCCCAGTTGAGTTGACTTTGTTACCCTTAGGTGGTAATACTAGCTACATTTATATCTGTAAAACTTATTAGACTTCATATTTCAAAGATCATTGATCTTATTTTGATGTTATTTATCCCATCAGTTACTTAATTGAGTCCGCATATATGATTTTATATAAATACCTTCTTGATTTTTATCCCCATATATTTGCAGAATCATGCAACATCCCTGCCCCTGAGGAACAAAAGGAAGTTACATTGGGGGTACTATTTTATTGCTGCATTGTATCATACTATGTAGCAGCGTCTGTTTTCAACTCTGTCGTATAGTCTTATGTCACTTTCTACTTAATTATGTAGGGTAGCTCAAGTTCGTTTACTCGTCGGAAAACTTTATTAACAGACTTTTTCGAAACTTCTCATTCCGTTATCCCAAAAGTTCATATATATTGTACAGCTCCCTGAACCTGACAAAGAAGAAGTTTGACTTCTAAACTTCTGTATGTGGAGTTGTGGATAAAATGGGGTAGGTATAACCGTATAATCCACACTGCAATTGAGTAATAGGATAATTCTAGCTTATTTTGAGATTCTATGACCAACTTTATCCGATGGACATGAAATGAACTCTTATCAGAAAACAAAGGAAATCTGATTTGAAAGACGAGATATCTTTTTGAAGCACAATCACCATAGTAATGATGGAATTTTGGTAGGCCAGAATGGTGTGACATTATTGTATAACCACGGTGCACAATTCTAGTGTGCCAGTTTGCCTCCCATTATTTTGGTGAAACGAATGATCGATTGTCGTTCTTATCACCTGTATCTCATATTTTCAGGCTTGATGTTAAAGAACGGTGGGAGAGAAAAGCGAACATGTGAGTTTCTGAAGATCAGTTCTGTTCTCAGTGCAAAGAACCCCTCCATGTAAAGTGAAGAAAAAAAATGACCCGGTATACCTTCTAAATGACCTAGATGGATGCATCCATAGTTCTGTTAGCAGGCAGAATAGCTGAGCGAAAATATCAAGAACTGGGCAGCAAGCTTCCCGATTCCAGGTTTATGTGTGATGTCTTATGCAGATTTTGTGGCTAGACATTCCTATGTTCCTTTTGTTTCAAGTACCTGCCCAGATCTTTTGTTGGCCCACACAGGGTGTAGAACAGCTTTCCGCTATCTGGACAAGACAGGGAAGGTATCGAATATCCTGTCTCAGATGTTGTCTCACAAATATGACATGCTGATGCTTGCCTGTAAGTTACTTAGGTCAATAGAATCGTACTGTAAGTTTATGGATTAGTGGTGGTTTATCACCTCTCTAAACCCCTGTACGTCACTTGTCTGTGCTTCCTTTGGGTTGGTGGTTTGTTAATTCTGATGGCTGCAGATGCAAACTTGCGCACAAACTCGTTCTTGAAGACGAAGCAGTTAGTATCTCAGTTACTGTCATATATGTTCACTCGACGACATCAGAAACTCAAATTTATCGTGCATAATAAATGGGTGCATTTCTTACGTGATTTGCTCACAAAGGATGTGCTAAACAATATTGTTTTTTTACAAGAAGAACGTGACTAAAATCTGATGTGGGTTGAATCGGAGCAAAACAAGGGCGTGAAGTCAAAAGGGTTCACCAAAGTGCAGATGCTCTGGGCTCTCCGCCGCTGGTGTTGGTGTAGTCGTTGCAAATTCTGACTTAAACTGGCCTAAACTAATACTAGGAGAAGAGAAGTCCAATATTGACATTTCCTCGGGAAAAGGTTGAAACCACGTGGCATACGTGGTAAGCAATCCAAACAAAATGGAAAAAAAGAAGAAGAAAAACAAGAGAGAAAAAGGTTGAATATAGATAGATAGAGTAGCTTCCCTCAACCCCCCTAAAAAAAATTTAGATAGAGTAGCGAAGAGAGATGACACGTAACCCAGTTTATAGGGGAGTAGTTATGGTGGTTCGCAATCTTATCGTGCGAAATTGCACACGTCATGCCATGACCCAAACTTGAGATTAGATCAACGAGATTTCTCTTCACCCAACAAAAAAAACTTCTTGATTAATCTCTGTATGCAATACACTAACGTAAGCGATACTACATCGATCGCCCCTCCCGACTCCTGTTCTAAATAAATCTCTAAGAAAAAAATTCTTGGGCCTAGATTCCAACATTGGATCTTAGTTTTTAGGCAAAACCTCGGCGGTAAGATTGGCCACCAAGGGCGTCACAAGTATATACGTCTCTAAACTCACGTTATTGGTTGATGAGAATTATAAATCATGATTAATATTGTGTCTTCATTGTAGCAATACGTAGTTGATAGATGATTAATTGATCAGTATTTAGAAATTTATATTTTTGGGTTTGTGGTTTATGAGTTGGACATAATAGCAATTTTGTACCATTATCTTTGCACTCAGTTTTAATTAGTAGTTATCTTCCAAAAAAAAAATAGGGCCCTCATATCATCAATAAAATGTGCATCCAATAATTAAGAAAATGAAGGAATTTGAAGTTAACATTTATAACTTATTTAAGATGAATATTAGTTTTGCATGCATTTTTGAATTTTTTCATGCATATATAGATTGACTATATCAACGCGGATTTGCTACCACCGGTGATAGCTGTGCATGGGGGAACAACCGTTGGATTGTGAGTTTTTTGGATCTCTTGATGGAAACTCATTCGAAACTGCCGTTTGAGCAATAGACGGCCGCTTGTTGGGCGTTTGTAGACATCCGATCCCGTCCGAACGTAGGCAGATTACTTTGATCTTCGTGGGTATGCATGGTGCAAGATGGAAGAGGTGTTTATGCGGCCCATCCGGCCGTAGATGAATTGCATTGTTTCCGTCTATATAACGGCTATTATTTTGTACCCGACGTAGGTGCCTACAACGGTAACATTAGTTTCTATCGAGCTTGGCATAAAAACGGTGGGAAAAAATTAGATACGTGGCAACGGTGGCCCGTGGGTGGTTTCCACCTTCTTTGCTATATAAGGGACGAGTGCGTACATCCCCACATCCATCCTATCGCAGATCAGAGTTTAGACATGAACAAACCACCATCAGCTGCTTCCAACACTGTTCTACACTACGGTGCGCCGTGTCCGCAGAGTACGGCCGTGCTGTGCCCGATTGCTGCGCCGCGCAACCTAGGATGAAGCCTACAGTTGGGGAGCAAACATCCTCAGTACGGGGGTGACACGGGGAGCGGCGACGTCCTGCGCCACGGCTGGGTCTACTTGGACGCAGCACACTAAGGTGTTGCCGACCCAGAAGACATTGCCGTGAATGAACCGTAGCCAGGACGCCCGTGCCATCAGCAGTCGCCGTGATGTCGAAGGTGTTCCAGTCGTTGAAGAGAGCTTGCATCACCAGAGACGCGGCGCGGAGCAGGTTAACAGAACCGCCGCGGCGAAAAAACTGAAGTACGTGGCTACCCTGATGAGCTGGTGGTCCGAGGAACTCAACAGGGCGGCCAACATCAAGAGGCTGCTGTCCGATGAGGTCGATCCGGTTGTAGGGCAGCAGCGGCATTGTTGATTGCGTGGGTGTAGGTGTCTATGAGTGGGCGTAGAAGGCTTGAGTGTAAACTGATAGGGAGGCGATGGTGTGTATATGTATTGCTGAACCGTGGTTCGAACGGCGGCCCGCGTGCTGGCTCAAAGTGCAATGAGTGCTCTGCGGCGGCATGGGCTCTGAGCGAATATACGGCCGCTGGCGTAGCTATCCCGTGGTGGAGTGGGTCAGAGGTAGATAGATGTATCGTGTGAAAAGACGTAGCAGTAAACAGACGCTAGCAGCAGTAGGGGAGTGGGGTGGTAGTACGACGCTGCCGAGATCGATTTGTACATGAAAGATGCTTCGAAAAGTGTGGTTTGTTTTAGGGGTTTACGCCGTGTTATCGTTTGTTTGAATACATTTGCGGGATAGGTAAAGAATGCAGAAAAACGGGTTTAGCTATATGCAGTGGTATATAGAATTGCGGGCATGTGTACTGCATAGGAAGTGAAAAAACATTCATAGCATCAGCGAAGTGGAAAATAATACAAAAAGAAGTCCATATACCGCGTGGGGGTACTTAAGAGTACAATGCTGGTTGGGGACTAACATGATGACGTGGATGATAAAATACATAGAGAATACATGTTGGGTAGTAGACTTAAAAACAAATGGTAGCGCAAGCCAACGGGTTGTTGTAACAGGATTGAACTGAGAACTGAAACACCAGTGGCAACGAGCTACGGCATGAAGTCGAGCACCTGCAAAACGGGAAAGGCGCGGGCTGCAGTGACGTCGTTTGATATGAGGGGATCAACCTGCAAGGAACTGATAAGAGTATCTCCGAACCAAAACATGTTGCCATGTAGTAGGTCGGCATCGTCGCACTCCCACATGGTGGCGAGGACGCCGAATCCGTCAGGTGCGATGTGTGTCCTGAAGAAAGATGGGGGGAAGAAGGAACGTAAGATTATGTCAGCTGCATCCCGTAGATTCACAACTCCCCCGTGGCGGAAGAACTGTAGGAGGTTGCTACGATGGTGTGGTGGAGGCCCTAAGAAGTGGACTGGGAATCCGGCATGGTCTGGTGGCTGGCCAACAAGATGGATGAGGGTGTTGTCCATTTCCGGAGCGGGGACGGTAAGCTTTCGTGAATGGGGAAGAAGGTGCCGAACGTGGTTATTTTCTGTGTGGGAGGGAGGGGTAGTGTGAGAGGCAGATGTTGAGAACGGGATGTGGTAACGTTTGAATAAATAGACGTGGCTCTGTTGTTGAACGGTGGTCACACGGATACATGCTACATGTAGATAAGTTTGTGCACAGGATCCATAGTATGCATTTGCCTGCTATGATGCATCTCTGCGCCATCGGCTGGAAGATAAGCGTTGAGACGTGTTAAATCGTATTGATGGTTCTGCTATGATGCGGCGCTGCTGCAACGCCATGCCGTCGATGGTACATGTCTGCGACGTGTGGGTCGAGTCATCGAATAAAGCTGGTGGATGGACGTAAACAATTTACGGACCGATCAAGCTATGTGTGCCCCGTGCTAGTACTGGTCTGAGTAGATGCTATGAATTCAGCAGGAAAAGAATTGTTTTTCTTTTTTGTACTCATTGCAGTTTGTTAGGAAGAGCAAATCTCGCTAAAAAAATAAGGGAAAATCTAATTGTAAGGCGCCTTCTGTGTGGCATAACTGTAAGCACCCCCACGAGCCGTTGGATCGCGTATGGGCGGACGAGATTCGGTCAACCAGAAGTTGCATTCATGCACGTCCTTTTTCTCGTTTCCTTGTCATCAGACCGCCCGCACGTCCATTTGCATGCATGCACAAAAAATCAAAAAACCTGATGTCATCCCGCATTAAATGCGAAACTAAAAAATTCAAAAAGTTTTGTAACCCAAACCGTTTATCCGATTTAGAATCCGTTTTCACCGTTGGACTAGTCGTGACGAGATCTTCAAAACTAGATCCCATATCGATATGTTCCGACAACTTTTTTTTTTGCCCGAAAGTTACCACCCTCGTAACATAAAATTTACCAAGTCTTGAATACTTAACTTACCCACCATATTAGCAATTAGTTTTCAGTTTGACAAAATCATTGTAGTTACCATACTCTCTCGGTAATAGTTACCACCAAATACTGATGGAGTTACCACCCGGTATTGACAAAGTTATCTATGTGTTTTCATGTGTAGTTATCCACTACAAAATTGTTATAGTTATCCTACTCTCTCGATAATAGTTATCACCCAGTACCAGTAAAGTTACCTCGTGTGTTTTCATGTGTAGTTATCCACCCTACTCTCTCGATAATAGTTATCACCTAGTACTAGTAAAGTTACCCCGTGTGTTTTCATGTATAGTTATTCACCCTACTCTCTCGGTAATAGTTACCACCAAATACTGATGGACTTATCCACTCAGTACTGATAAAGTTACTCATGTATTTTTATGGTGAAGTTATCCAACATGAAATCAATATAGTTACCGTACTCTCTCGGTAATAGTTACCCACCCAATACTCATCAAGTTACCCACTCAGTATTTATTTAGTTATCCATGTGTTCATGATGTAGTTATCCACCACGAAATCGATGTAGTTACCATGTCCTCTAAATAATAGTTACGAATATAATGCCCATCTTTTTTATGTGTAGTTTCACTATGAAATCGACAATTGTCATCCTAATACTTATACACGATAAATTTACCATCTCAAAGTGACGTGGTAACTTTAAATCTCGTAAAAATATAAAAGAACAACAAAAAATGGTTTTATTTCGACCAGAAAACTAATCACTAATATGGTCGGTAACTTACGTATTCAAGCCTGGGTAACTTATATGTTACGTGGGTGGTAACTTTTGGGCAACAACAAAAAAGTCGTCGGAACATATCGACATGGGATCTAGTTTCGAAGATCTCGTCGCGACTAGTCCAACGGTGCAAACGGATCATAAATCGGACAAACGGTTTGAGCTACAAAATATTTTGAATTTTCGAATTTCGCATTTAATACGCGATGATGTCAGCAATTTCGGTTTTTAGTGCATGCATACAATGTTTGTTTCTCACCCACACACGTTAGCTTTTTTTTGCATGCATGCATGTGAGACGAGACCTTGCTAGTTGCGTACGCATTGGCTAAATATAAGGCACCTGCTGTATAGTGGTTCCCAAAAAATAATAATGAGACGGGTAAACAGACAGGTCAAATAAACCCTGGAGTTAACTGAACGATACAATTTCAGTAATCCAAGTCTTGGACGAACTGAGTGGGCAGGTTGACATTGTTGTTCTTTAAATGCAGCATGTCGAACAACAGATCCGATGGGGTGGCGCGATCTGACATTGGCTGCAGGTGGATTGAAATGAATATCGTTAACCAAAAATTCTAAATAATGGATGATTTCATACTGACCTAGTAACTTGAACGGTAAAAACATTTGTTTCGGGAAGTGGAAAATGAAGAACTTACAGCGGTGAGACGGCCGCCTTGCTTGACACCGTCGAAAGTACCGAAATCGGAGCTGCGGCCGTACATGTGTGGTCAGCAAGGGTAATAAGAAAGGTAGACGAATGGCATTGGAAACAGAAGGTGTGCAAAACAAAATACTAATCACGTTTTATAAAAAGATATGCTAACTGAGTGGAAGTGATTACCTGACTTGATTTTGGCTGCTGGATCCTGGCTCAGTTTTGTACACAGTTGTCCAGTCGGCCCAGTCGATAACCCAGCCCACGAAGTAAGCGTCGATGCATGAACGCAGGGCGGTGTTTAGCATGGCCAGAATAACATCGTATTGGGCCCAATCACCAGAGAAGTTGCGCGGCGAAAATGGTAACCTGTCTACGCTTCATGTCCCAAACATACGATGCCCACTTGTTGTTGACCATGACGAGCGTTAGTATCTGCAAAGAAAACAAGAACGAGAGGTGTTTTTAGGGTTTGTGTTATTAAAAGGAAAGATTTGTATGAACGGAGAACAGAAACTGATTAATCTCACCAGCATACACTTGGAGATATCGTGTTCTATGTCCTTCCCGATCCATTGCTGTTGTATCGACCGTGATGAAGTGATGTTTTCGCCTGCTATTGCTCGCATATGTATAAAAGGCAAACGAATTAGTGCAGACGACAACTGGTTAGAAAAAAAGATGTGGAGTTGGGAAGAGGGAATGGGGGTGTGGTGTGGGTTAGATGTGTACCGCGAAATCTGTCTCGATGTAATGACGCCAAGCAGGGTCGGGGGTGGCTTGGGCGAAGCGTCGAAGCAAGGCGTCGCACGTATCTGGTTCGAAAGAACATTGTTCTGCGAATTGACGGATAATGGCAGCAGTGCTAACCTCGATGAATTTCGGTGTGCAATGGCGAATCCAGGCGCTGACAAAAAAAAAGGAAACCGCTCAAGTCAGAATGATGGCATCGTGATTAAGTCAGAAAAGATGGACATGTGAGTAAATGTGGGATTGTTTGAGTAGTTGTGTACCTGATGTTGTCTCCTTGTTGAGCCATGGCCCATTCGTAAAATGTGTGAGCTATTTTTTTCTTCCTCGGATATGTTGGCCAGGCTGTATCTCTAGGAGGGGATACTATACGCCCGGGTCTTACTGTTTTACACGTGAACGGTGGCTGTGTGAATTCAAGCTCTGCTACTGTGTCATTTAGGTTTAGTGGTATGGCTGCTCTTTTGTTGAACAGGTACTCTCCTGATTTTATTTTGGTTGTTTGCATAGGAGAAATCGGATCGGACCTTTTTTGGGTTTTCCTTGGTGGGCTTGGTCCGAGTGGTGAGAGGGGGATTGAAGTGCTAGTAACTATGGTGGGCTTGGGACAAGAGGGCTGGGCTGATTTCTGGGTTAAGTCGAATTCCTCGCCAAGAGAAAAAGGAGGGGCATCACATGCTTGACCTGACCGGCTGGATGATGGATCAGAAATTCGTTTGGCTGCAGTTAAAATGTGGAAGTCAGTTTAATCTTCAGATATACATCTCCAAAAAATGATTTGTTGAGTAACTGGATGCGATAGCAGAACCTCCAGGTGCCGGTAGCGTTGGGGACGGAGTGAAGGGGTCGCCTGGGGACATGTCTAGCTCGCACGGCGATTCTTGATTCAGTCCGCCTATGGTTCTTACGGATGGAGCAATATGAACTGAAGAGGACGTTTGCACTAGCGCATCGGTCTCTTGCTCAATTGCTTTGCGTGCGTGTGTTAGAATCTTGATGCAACGTGCCCTGTGTGCCTTGATCAACAGCAAAGCCTGTAACTGGTCCTGCGTACAGGAGTACATAGAAACTTATGATCATCAGCTTAAAAAGATGAAACTACAATGAGTACTGGCTTCTCAAACTAAGGTATGGTGAGCAGCTTACGTCGATAATTGGAGATGCAGTGATTAATGAAGAAGGTGTTGTCGATTGCTTCCGACAGGTGTCGTGGTGGAGATCTCTTGCCGATTCCGTTTCTGCAGTGATCCATGATCAGACGAAGATGGTGCCACGAGAACAGAGCGTCTGTAGATAACCTCGTTGTCCATTCTCAACTGTGTGCAGTGATATCAGTTAGAGCTAGAAGGAAAACAGTAAAAAAAAACAAAAGTAAAATGCCTTACTGGATCGTACCTTGCCAGCACCGAATATTCTACTCGGTGTCTGTCCCCTTAGACCAATGGTTTCTGCTAAGATTAATTTTGAAATAATTCGTTCGTCGAAAAACTCCATGCGGGGCCGTGTGTTTTTGGGAATCGATGCTGCGCCGTAGTCCATGTTATCAAGATAATAAATCTGTGAAAGTGGATAAGTGAGGTGTTTATCAGCAGGGGGGATGAGCTTAACAAGGAGACAATACTGGAAAAAACATAACCAGATAACCAACCTGAAGAAAAAGTGCAGTGCCGGCGGCCGGTGAGTATGGCGTGTTCGTCATGGTCGCCATCTTGGAGGCCGCACTTGTCGACAGAACGGATTCGAGGACGTACGACGCCCAGTTAAACTTCTGAATCTGATCAGGCTGATTTAAAGCAGGCCAGAAGTTCACTGATTCATCGTCGCCGTCGTTGCGGCCGTCGCATAGCAACCCTACCACGAAAATGACGAAGGCAACTTTGAAGGTTGCTTGTTCATTCTTCGGTAAGCTGCCGCCCGGCGAGACGGCGCAAGGTGGTCGATGCTGCTTCTGAAGGGGAGGTAGAAAGCTCGTCAACGCCTATGAGCTTCTCTATCCGGTCTCTCATGGCTTGTGATTTGTCAAGTGAGGAGTCCCACACTTCTTTGCCTTTGCATGGGACCCCAAAGATCGCAGCAGCATCTTCGAGGAAGAACATCAGACGCCTGCCAGACTGAGTGCTGATGGACCTGTTCATCGTGTCGACCTTGGGTAAAAGCCAATTTGTAAATTGCTTGTCGAACTTCACTGGGTGCAAGGGTTTTGAGAAAGCCCGGAAGCCAGTTTATGCTGCAAGTCTTGATTGTGCATCCGTGAAAAGGCCGACGATCTCGTTGAGCTCGACTATGAGGTGGGAGTTCCCGTATGGCGGCACCCTTGTGAAGTTCCGCGCGACATTAGCTCTACCGACCAGAGGCGCCTTTGTGGTGCGACCTCGGCGGCCGATCCAGCTATAGCTGCTGCTGCTCATGGACAACGGTCTGTCTTCGCTGTGACAATTTGGGAAAATGGTGATTCAGCTAGAGATTGATCAAACATGGCATAAAGAAGCATAAAAATAAGACCTGGACACGGTAAAGAAAAGGCTGAGGAACGAGCGTTTGGGAGATGACGGTGATACCTGATGACACGAGCAGATCAAGAGCCTGAAGCTGGAAGAAAGAACGACCGGAGCTGAAGGGGAAGAGTGGAGTTTTTTGAAAACAGCGCGGTGATGCCTGCTCTATGTTAGCAGAGCGGGGTGAGGGGATAGGGGGGGAACTATAGATAGCAATAAGCCGCTCACGAAATTCAAATGTTTGAAATTTTCGATGCCCCGATCGTTGTTCGTTTTGCAGTGGTTGCATAAAGCAAACGAGCCATATGGGCTGGAATCTGAGAATGCAATTTACCATCGAGACGGGCGTGTCATTGCGTTGCACAAGCTGCTTCCATCCGAGGCAAAACTGCGGTACAAATCAATCTGGTGCAAATAACATGCGGGGCGACTGCGTACTTTGTGTGCTGTGAAACAAAACGGAAATGGGGCAAAGCTACTGTAAAAACTATGAGCATTACGAAAATGTGTACTGCAAGTGTGATCTCGATATGACGGCGTGAGGACAAACTGTGAACTGATAACAGCTACTAACATACGGCGTCGTGCTCTCGCTATATGATCTGACGGTGGGATGCATATGCGTTGCTACCCACGGTGGTAGCCCACTATTTCCGTTGACTATATTTTGATAGTTACATTAAGAGATTGGGGGGCGGTGGCCCCCTCCCCCCAACTGGCACAAAGCGCCGCCAACGCCGGGTTGTAATTTTTCCCAAGCCTCCATTCTCGTTCTCGCCGCTCTGCGTCGTACCTACCATGCTAGGCATGGTCGCCGCCAGCACACTAGGGCCGAGTTGCTCCAGTGACTGCGCGGTGCGAGCGAGATGGCGTATTTGCGGGTGGAAAGCGTCGTCTTGTTGCATGTTGTTCTTTTTTATTGCATGCGGCCAGTGTGAAGACGTGCTTTGTGCCTCTGGCCATCCAAACATAGTTTTTCTTAAACACATTTTGACAAAAAAAACTATCTAGAACTAATTTTGTTGAGAATACTTCTTAAATATGTTTTCTAAAAATAACTCCATATTCTCCTAAATTGTTTTTGCTGGTATATTCTCCTAGTCCAAACAACCACTTCCCTGCTTGGATGACTATATTTTAACCGAATACCAACCATCATATAATTTATGGGAGTTATTTGACCGCGCTTGCTTCGTCGGGCCAGTTTCCCCTCCGTAGATATTTCTTGCACGAGGCTAGCTGATTCGTAATTTTTGCGTGACCATCACATGTCCATAAGGCCCCGCTTGGTTCATCTTTTTTCTTCTTAATATTACTGAGCTTTTCTGGGTCCGTAGAATTCTACTGGCCATTTCCGGAGCGAATAAACCCCTGCCGGATTGGCCTCCAAAATGACCAACCAAGAGAGCCCTAGGCACCTCTTGGGAAGCCTGTAAATATACCCGGTATTTTCTCACCCGATTCTGGCACGTAAACATGCAGACCTTACGACGTCCGTAATTTTGCCCGACAGTTTCCGGTCCGAAAACGCTAATCCAAGCAGGCCCTTAGTCCCCTGTAAATGCGTCCATTTCAGTGTAAATAGTAGGAAATTTCAATGCTCGGAAATTTAAACGACATTCCAAACGGGCCCACAAAGGGAAATCTGTCTGTATTGATCGCCCGGGCGGTACGGAACAAACCCGAGATTCCACGGCCTCGGGCCATGGTCAAACCCGCCGTCAGGAGTTTGGTATACCGGGCCGATCCCAGCCCATCTGTTAGTCCATTCCCTTCCCTTCGTCCTTCGGCCACCGAGCAACAAGCAGGCAGAAATTGTCTCAGAAAAAAAAGGCAAGCAAGAGATGGGGACAGGAGGAGGGGTCGGAGAAGCTGATGGAGGCGACGAGGCGAGTGGAAAGGAGGATGCGCTCGCATCCAGTAGGCTCCTCGACCCGGAATTCAAGCCCTCCAAGCTATCCCAAGATCGGCTCGACAAGTTTAAGGTCTTCTTCTTTACTTGGATTTCCGAATGTTTTGTAGTACGAATCTTTTGCTGTTCTTCATCCACACACCCAGGGAGGTGGGGGTGGTGGGGCGGGATGATCCTTGTGTTCTAGTTTTTTCAGACAAAGCCCAATTCAAGCTAGTGTGTAGTATTATTATGGAAAAGCACATTAGGGCAGGACAAAATTGATCCCTCCCTCAATAGCTGGTGATGCTCATTCTGTAGGCTTTAAACTGTTGTCAATGTTCTACAGAATGGCGACGGCACCTTAGTCCAGGAGTCAGGAGTGAACCATTGGGTTTCTGTGCCATACTCAAGGGTCGTCACTAACCAAGTTATTGGTTGTTTTGTTGTTCCTATGTTATAGGAATAATTTGGCTTTGTTTCCAGAATGAAAATGGTCAGATGAAGTCTGCACTTTTCCAACTAGGCATAAGTTCAGCTTCTGAATTCTGATAGTTGGAGTGTTGCACACTAGACAATTTATCTCCATTTCACCAGATATGACTGGGTTCCACTATGCTCCGTATTCCGTATTAGAACAGAACAACGTCCAAAATCCCATTTGTTTTCCAGAAGTTTGTATCTGAGCTAATGACAATTTGCGATACTTGTAGAAACATTAATTGCCTACATACTGTGGACGGTGCAGTTTTTTGTGCAAAGCAAATGCTGCAGTTAAGAGGGGCAAAAGTACTCAAAGTTTTTTTAGAGGAAAGAAATACTCAAAAATTTCTTGTAAAAACATGTAGATAATTAAATTTGGAGTTTATAGTTGCTTTGTGGATATACTCCTACATAGAGGATGGTATTATGCCCCAGTTAGCAAACTTGCATACTGTCCTTGCACATTAATGAATGTAATTAATGAAAAAGAGGTATCAAATCAAACTAAGAGAAAACTAATAATAGTATCTTATCCCTTCTGTGAAATGTTGATTGGAAACCTATTTTTGTTTGGGTTGGAGTATAGAAAAACGATCCTTGTATGATAATGTTAGTGCTACCCTGTCTGCATTCTGTCAGTTAAACTGGATGCGATATTTGGTTTGAGCTTATTTTCTGTCTTGTCTCATATGAAGATCATTAGTACACACTGGTATCAATACTTTACTAAGTGAAATTCAAGTTGTAATGCAGAACTTCCCAGTTTCAAAATCTCGACCCTGAATTAATTGACAAATTTTCAGAAATTTGTTTGAGTGTTTCACTGAGACATCTGGACATGATGCCCTTACTTTATTTGGAAGTTACAAACTCAAGTGTTTTTTTTTTCCAAGAAACACCAAGTCTATTGTTTGATCTTTAATGTTGCAGGAATTACACAAGAAACGGTTGCAAATAAGTGAAAAAACAAAATGCAAAGGAAAATCTAGAGGTACCTCTCTCTCTCTCTCTCATGTGTGTGAGATTACCCGGAATATTCTAAGCTATTTGTTCTTGATATTTGAAATTTGTAGGAAGCACCATCAGGAATACTAAAGTATCCAATGATTCTAAATTCAGTTCTAAGGATAAATCCGTTGATAATACTGCAATAGATGTACATCATACATCATCAACTACAGGTACCCAAGAGGTATGTCTGGTTGTACTTGAGATTTTTTGGCTACTTTCTTCTTTTCACCTAAATTCATGAAGATTATTGCCTTTGCTTGAACCTTTAATCATAGGACATAAAATAAGTAACCGAAAAGGTCTATCTGTAGAAATCAGTATTTATGACTACAAAATTTTGGTTTATTAATCCAAGTAACGTCTTCCAGTCGAGCTTTAGGTATTGAAATTTGCTCATGTGATGAAACAAAAAAAATACATCGATTTTGACAGCTGTTGTAACAAAACATGTATTGTATTTTAGTATGTACCGTGAGCGGAATGAAGTGTTCCTGCCCAGAAAAAAACTTGATTTTAAATTATGTTAGAATCTTATTTCTCTGCTTCAGTTCGGTTTCAGGTAAAAGTATCTGTTGGCATCAAAGGATACTAAATGTGTATTTCTTACATAGTGTTTACCAAATTGATGAATAATCCAATATTACAGAATATATCTTTTGTTATATACGGTTGCCCAATGATTTGTTCTGTCAGATGCACGTTTCGATAGAATCAAAAGTTAATGAGTTCCTTTGTTTACATTGGTTCCCAGTTGAGTTGACTTTGTTACCCTTAGGTGGTAATACTAGCTACATTTATATCTGTAAAACTTATTAGACTTCATATTTCAAAGATCATTGATCTTATTTTGATGTTATTTATCCCATCAGTTACTTAATTGAGTCCGCATATATGATTTTATATAAATACCTTCTTGATTTTTATCCCCATATATTTGCAGAATCATGCAACATCCCTGCCCCTGAGGAACAAAAGGAAGTTACATTGGGGGTACTATTTTATTGCTGCATTGTATCATTCTATGTAGCAGCGTCTGTTTTCAACTCTGTCGTATAGTCTTATGTCACTTTCTACTTAATTATGTAGGGTAGCTCAAGTTCGTTTACTCGTCGGAAAACTTTATTAACAGACTTTTTCGAAACTTCTCATTCCGTTGTCCCAAAAGTTCATATATATTGTACAGCTCCCTGAACCTGACAAAGAAGAAGTTTGACTTCTAAACTTCTGTATGTGGAGTTGTGGATAAAATGGGGTAGGTATAACCGTATAATCCACACTGCAATTGAGTAATAGGATAATTCTAGCTTATTTTGAGATTCTATGACCAACTTTATCCGATGGACATGAAATGAACTCTTATCAGAAAACAAAGGAAATCTGATTTGAAAGACGAGATATCTTTTTGAAGCACAATCACCATAGTAATGATGGAATTTTGGTAGGCCAGAATGGTGTGACATTATTGTATAACCACGGTGCACAATTCTAGTGTGCCAGTTTGCCTCCCATTATTTTGGTGAAACGAATGATCGATTGTCGTTCTTATCACCTGTATCTCATATTTTCAGGCTTGATGTTAAAGAACGGTGGGAGAGAAAAGCGAACATGTGAGTTTCTGAAGATCAGTTCTGTTCTCAGTGCAAAGAACCCCTCCATGTAAAGTGAAGAAAAAAAATGACCCGGTATACCTTCTAAATGACCTAGATGGATGCATCCATAGTTCTGTTAGCAGGCAGAATAGCTGAGCGAAAATATCAAGAACTGGGCAGCAAGCTTCCCGATTCCAGGTTTATGTGTGATGTCTTATGCAGATTTTGTGGCTAGACATTCCTATGTTCCTTTTGTTTCAAGTACCTGCCCAGATCTTTTGTTGGCCCACACAGGGTGTAGAACAGCTTTCCGCTATCTGGACAAAACAGGGAAGGTATCGAATATCCTGTCTCAGATGTTGTCTCACAAATATGACATGCTGATGCTTGCCTGTAAGTTACTTAGGTCAATAGAATCGTACTGTAAGTTTATGGATTAGTGGTGGTTTATCACCTCTCTAAACCCCTGTACGTCACTTGTCTGTGCTTCCTTTGGGTTGGTGGTTTGTTAATTCTGATGGCTGCAGATGCGAACTTGCGCACAAACTCGTTCTTGAAGACGAAGCAGTTAGTATCTCAGTTACTGTCATATATGTTCACTCGACGACATCAGAAACTCAAATTTATCGTGCATAATAAATGGGTGCATTTCTTACGTGATTTGCTCACAAAGGATGTGCTAAACAATATTTTTTTTTACAAGAAGAACGTGACTAAAATCTGATGTGGGTTGAATCGGAGCAAAACAAGGGCGTGAAGTCAAAAGGGTTAACCAAAGTGCAGATGCTCTGGGCTCGCCGCCGCTGGTGTTGGTGTAGTCGTTGGAAATTCTGACTTAAACTGGCCTAAACTAATAGGAGAAGAGAAGTCCAATATGGACATTTCCTCGGGAAAAGGTTGAAACCACGTGGCATACGTGGTAAGCAATCCAAACAAAATGGAAAAAAGAAGAAGAAAAACAACAGAGAAAAAGGTTGAATATAGATAGATAGAGTAGCTTCCCTCAACCCCCTAAAAAAAATTAGATAGAGTAGCGAAGAGAGATGACACGTAACCCAAATTATAGGGGAGTAGTTATGGTGGTTCGCAATCTTATCGTGCGAAATGCCATCGAAGCAGGCGATGAACTCGTGCCCTGACCTGGCTATGTGACTGGGAGGATGCGTTCAGCTCACGATGAAACTGACTACATATCGACTCGATAAACCAATTCGTGATGTTGCTTGTCTGAAGAAATGGAGAGGCCAAATACGATGCTACAACTGTCAGACCAGCTGATATATTGAAAGAAATCAGCCGGTGAATGTTGTGATCACCATTTTCTCCACCTCCCGTATGCATATCGTCCTCTTGAGAGCGCTTCTGAATCCAATGCTGTTGAATTCGACCTTCAACGATGACACCATGCAGATATCATGTGCCGCATTTCCCTCTCTATGTATCTGCGAGTTTTGCCTGGCATGCGCTGCACGAAGGCACGATCGGTGCTACCAGTCTACATCTCGCTTCAGTGCAATAAGATTCAGAACACAGAGCAACGTAGCTAGCACTCTCAGTTATGGTGAAGGCAACTTGCCAGCCATACTTGTAAAAAACCAAACTGCTCCTCCTAATCCAGTGCAACCGTAATTAAACAGGATGGTTCTCATGGCTGAGGAAACAAGGCAATTAAGTCAACTGGTCACCAGGTCTAAAAAGTAATTAGTGGCTGTGCTTAATCTCGTTCATGTGGAATGGAGTCCACCAGAACTACTCGTGGCTCTGATTCAATCGGCAACTGAAATGTATAATGTATAACCCCTTGTCTACACCTTGATTGTCCCCGGTTATTATATCGATTAGCCGAGCCGGTTCGGATATGTAAACTCGAAACCAAAACGATGTGTTCCGTCATCCCGTTCCCGATGGTCGTTGTCTCGCTAGGGTTAGCGGTAGTTGGAGAGCTTGGTACGGAGGAGTAGTAGTTTTACTAGTTGGGTCGCCATCGGAGATCCCAACGGGTCCACTGGAGGTCTGGCATGCGGGGGCTACGCGCAGGCCCGTGATGGGCTCGTGCCGGGACCGTACGGCCACGCGCCGGGCCTCTTGGCAGCTCCCGTTTCCTTGGGCAAAAACAATAATGCCACGGACAGGCACATGCTCTACACGCAGAATAGTCGTTGAACATGCTGAGGTGGATTGGCCATTGCTGATTTGGCGTGCATCCAGGCTGCTGGCTGTCGATTTTTTCTTTTTTGATTGAGGGAAAGCTAGCCGTCGAGTTTGACCTCCTTAAAAAAAATACTAGCTAGGAGTCCAGGAGTACAACTTTCGTTTGACCCCCTAAAAATAAAAATAAGTAGTACAAACTTACTTAAGTTTTCTTGCCAGAACCCAAATTTCTGCACATAAACATCTATTCTATCTAATCGGATGGCGGATACGACCGTCTTAAAACTAAAAAAAAACTTACTTAAGTCGTAGTAGAATTTGACATATTCTGAAAGAAATATAAATTCTGTATGTTTAGTTTGTTGCACGCATTTTTAATTTCCAAACCAGACACCAAAATGTGAGAAATCGGAAGAAGAAAAAGGCACCACACAGAAGACGAGAATTAAAAAACCAGAAATTTAATTTTTGATGTTTTAGAAAGTTTTGAAAAACATCACACATTAGCATCTACGTGTGCTCTATTTGCCTATTAAATCTCATTAATAAATATGTTTATTTGTGCGCCATAGAAAAATGTGTTGATCTATAATAACATATAGCACATCAAAGATAAGTCTACTTATTTGTATCTTCTATGTGTCCCGCAAATAAACATTTTCTTCATGAAACTTTATAGAATATAGATACACATAGAACAAATGTATATCCTTTCCCTTCTACTGTTCGGGAGAGGCGACACCGAGGCGACTCGCGTCTTCGAGAGCTCGCCGGCGTTTTCGCCGCTCCCCTCCGTCTCCGGTCGCCGCTTCGGCACCGTGAGGTGGGGGGGAGCTCCGTTTCTCGTCGCGGGTGTAGTTTAGGTGGTAGTGTAGGTGTGCGTGCCCGCGCGGTGCCATCGAAGACGGTGGCGATGGCGCCGCTGTTTAGGGCTTTGTCCTCCCCCTCCTTTCCCCGTTCCGGCGTCGCCGGGGAGGCTGTGGAGGTGGTTCGTCGGGCGCGGCTCTCTCGCTGTGTTTCTCTGGCCGGCCGAGGAGGCGAGGGGAGGAGCTGGTGGGGGTCGGTGCTCTGTTTTTGGTGCAGGTTGGTGAGGTGGTCTTCTTCTTCGGCGCGTCTGCTTTCGCTGGCCATGGTGGTGAGGCGAGCAGTGCCTGGAGACGGTGCGGTGCGGGCTGGCCTGGTCGGCGCGGCGTCGGTGGGTAGCTGGGTGGAGCTGGGGAGTTGGAGCTTTGGCCGTGGTCGTTCATCGAGCCCAGAGTCCGTCGCGGAGCGGCGGATGGATCTTGCGGTCGTCTACTTCAGGTGGTGGTTCCTCTTCCCCGGCGGCGAGTGGTACGGCGGCGCCGGCGTCGGTTAGGTTTCTTGGGAGCGCGGTGGTGGACCTGATCTTGTTTCTTCCAGGATGCTCGGGGTGCTTCGTGCAAATTGCAGGGTCCTTCTGTAATTTCTTTTCTTTCTTGGACTTCTTTGTAATTTGTACTGAGTATGCTGATTATATGGATCGGGTCCTTTTCCTCAAAAAAAAAAAGTATATGCTTGTAAACATCAGAATTTTATAAAAATGACAATATTTTAAATATTTTAGAAATCAGCCTCCAATAAACTCGGGATCTATTTGTGTTTTCCACAAGGCACATGCTCAACCTCACGAGCTAGCTCTCCAAGACTTGTTGGACGCTTGCATATTTGCAAGAGTTGTTGGTATACTTAACATATATGAATTTGTTTTGTATCGTGTCCTTGTATCATAACCACAAGGACATCATACAAGATTTTATTTTTCTGCCATGAATCGGCAATACTCTTTCTGTTTGTCAGCTAGCTAGCACGTTGTGAGTCACCATGATATGGACATTCTGCATTAGAGTTCTGCAATAAAATGCTCCCCCATATACGACAATAAAACAATTGGCGCATATAGATATAGTTATCAACTTCCACATGACTTGTCAACTTTGATTAATATTCTTGCTACGTGCTAGTATATTAATTATGATCTTACATGCGACGTTTTCTTCCATATCAAAATGGTCACATGTGAGCGAGAATGTGTTTTTCTTTTTGTTTTCTTTAATCTAACAGTTGAATTTCTTTTGTTGCTTTCAAAAACCAAAGCGAGAGAAAAGTACTGTTGTGCCTGGGGTCGGCAGTTAACGCAGTTTTCTCACTTCAAATGTTTCCTATTTCAGACATACATATTATTTCTGCTAAAATGCATTTCCGACTTAGAATGTACTCCATGTTTCCTAGTTCCGCCATTTATAAATATATTGTGAATTATTTTGTGTCAAAGTCAAACATATAAATTTTGATCAAGTATGAAGAAAAAAGTAGTAGAAGAAGACACGGTGTTTTGACTCGTGGGTCTAGATGCACCCGTAATGAAAATGTATTTTAAATATATTTCAAAATGTTAAAAAATTCAAACAAACATTTTGGATGTAGATCTAGACATTCTATGTTCGCACAAAAAAGTTTCACGAAAAAGATATTTTTTGTTGCCTGTGCAAAAAAGACAAAAAAAAAGTCTTATACAAAGTCATTTTGAAGCACCCGGATTTGTCTTTTTTACACAGCCCACAAAAAATGTCATTTTCCCGTGAAACTTTGTGTACGGACATTATATGTTTGGTTGTATACCCGAAATTTTATTTGAATTTTTTGACATTTTAAAATACGGTTTCTAGTTAGTGACTACCCTAAACTGATTTCCGTAGAAGATGATACTCAGGCAATAATAGTTAAACCCTTTGGTTAGTTGCTCAATGATTGCAATCACGATGTTAAGTACTAATTAATTACCAAGCTTTCTTTCTCTCTAAGAAAAGGGTAAACTTCCGATCCACTCGAGAAGAAAAGAAGCAAGAAGATAGGATCACATATATGAGTGACGGATGGAAAGAAAAGTTAATGTTATCCGTGTAACCATGCATATGGTTGATGGTGATCACTTCCGTTTGACCCGAGACTAGCATTTTGCCTCCCACCACCCTGCATATGTCCGACACCGCGCCAGGATCAGATCGATCAAGAGGTACACTCAGATCCTACTAGCTTCTGTCGTCCCAGGGTGCTAGATGTGCGTGCTGATCGATCATCTCGAACGAAGTGTTGTTCCTTACGTAAACTACCTGGAACGCATGCTGCTTTACATCCTTAATTAATGCTGTACTTTCTTACACGAAAATTCAAATATTTTCCACTCTACTTAATTATCTATAGTATTAGTAGCAAGATAAATGCGTGCTGAGAAATGCTGCTTCAAATGTCGCTTGTTTCTCCGAAGAGGCAAGTGTGCCTTGCTAGTCTGAAACACCATACACCAAAGGAAACCAGCCAACTTTCTCAGGTTTCACCACACGCACGAACGCATGCAACGCGTTGCTCTGTATCGAAAGCGGCAAGGCTTTGGCACGTCCGTTCTTGAAGCCAATAAACTACTCCACTACCGCGGAAACCCGGGCTAGATCGATTGGGAGCAGCCGCGCACGCCGCAGCAACCACTGATGATCTCCCCGCATTCCGGCGAGTGACGATCGAGAACGCCTCACTCTCCATCGACGCACCAACCACCTCGTCGCATTACCCTCCTCCTAGGCTCTTACTACTACGAGTACTATCTCCAGCTAAATCCTAGCCCAAAGCGCATCTCCGGAGGTGGAAGAAGCAACCGCGTTCCATTAACGCTCACTCCTCATCTGACCGTGCTTCCTTTCCTAGCTAGCTTTTCCTTCTTGGCAGCTCCACACACGTATCGTGCCTTTGCTTTTTTTTTCTTCCAAGTGTCCGTGCGAAAAATGACCGGTGAAGTTGACGATAAGGTTGTAGTCCAAGAGGGGGAGGTTGGCGATAAGATTAACTAGAGTGGCACTGATAGGGATCGCACAGACGATATAGTTAGATTGCCTTTGTGTTCTGTATAATTCAGCTACGATTTGTGCATTCACCCGGCCCTGCTAATCTATACACTCCAGTTGGCTGATTTATTCCACCTCGCCTGCTTTCGTTTGGTCTAAAATGTTTTCCAGTTGATCTAAGCGCTGCTAATCCTACCTCGTAAATCGTAATAGTACAATCACATGGGAGGAAATTTGATTGCTCCAAAAAAAATTGAGCACATACTAGCAATACTCCCCTTCTTTAACGTTCCGAGGGGTTGAGTGCATGTGTACCACATTTTTTTGAAACAAAGGCAAAATATTGCATTTTATATTGATACAGGAGAATCAAACTAGAAACTGTTGAAGCCGGACGAACAAAGGAAAGATAAAAAAGGCTATCATCATGTAATTTTCGAAACCTTTTTTTTTTGTTGGCTTCATCCTTATTTTTGAGAGAGCAACGACGACATGAAAAATTTCTTACTGAACACCCTTACATTTCGGTCCTTCCAAATTCAACCGATCAGGATGATAACCGATTTGAGACCTGTAGGGTAGTTGCATGGAGCATTGGTGATGCCATGCCAGTATTGCATAACAGTTTGCCAGTCGGATAAATGGTTCCACAATAGGATGGGCAAGATAGCGAGGAGGCCGGCCAGTGCGATCCAAATGCACTTAGAATAACGACACTTGAAAAGAATACGCCTCGTTGGGCTGATGTTTGCACAACTGACAAGTGGTCAGGTGCGGCCATCACCGGATTGCAAGTCGATCAAATGTCCAAATTCTATTTTGGATCGCAAGTCAAGCGAAGAAGTGACATTTAGGAGTACCCCAGGTCTTCATGACAATTATCTTGAAGGAGTAGGTGAAAGATGGAAAAGTTCGACTAGAGGGGTAGGAGATGAATAGGCAACCACATATTTTAATATTTTTTCTTAACAATTAAAAGGATCAATGACAACATATGTTCTCTAAATACGCAACTAGTGAGGTCAACCTACATGGTAAGATACAAATAGTTTCACAAGATAAACAAGTTAATAAGTTAGTACCAAGTAAGTAAGAAGGTTGAGATATAACCACACACACACACACACACACACACAATAGAGACGAACATTTATCGCGAAGCTCACACCTTTTTAGGTACTAGTCTCCGTTAGAGTGGTATGGCGACACAGTGCCAACCAATAACCGCAATGGCTCACCATATTCTACTCGAGCCTTCCCACAATAAGAAGGGCCTACTAAGTGATGCATTTGAAGTGGCAACCGGATCTTTACAAACTTGTTTGGGGAGATCTTGACGACTCAATTGTGGGTTCCCAAACTTGCCCCAGAGTTTCTTTTCACAAAGGTGAAACTCCACATCAAGTCATTCCATCTAGGGTGCTCAAACATCTAAGAGTAAAAATATCTACAATGGATGCAAGGGGAATCAAATTTTCTTAGGTGAAAGTTCAGATCTGGAATGTTCTTTTAAAACCAGTTTTGAATCTAACTCATCTATTTGTTCGTTCATAAACCAACATGCATATGAAATATACATTACTCCACAAATATCTTATTGCACAACCAACAATTCTATGCAGTACGTTTTTAACACTTGCCACTAATTCATATTCCATATACCAACTTATCTCGTAAAAAGGCGTTGGAATTGGTAGCACATGGATTCCACAGTGCAATGTTTGATGTGAAGCAGTGAAAAAAATCAAGTTGCTCTAGAGCTTGCGCATCTGGCATTCGTGTGGGCGTCCTATGCATTGTTACATGGCGTGTTTACACCTTTTTTTTGACATGGCGTTCGTGTACACTTTGTGTCAAGAAAAAAAAGGTTGCATTAATAAAGATCTATAGACTAAGTGGCTACGAGTTTTGACAAGTTTTTCTACTTCCATTTCCTCGTCTTCCAGAGCTTGCTCAATCAGTCAAGTATTCGTACGACTGCACTATCTATACTTTGATACATGATGTTCCTTTACGCGTTGTGTGAAGCAAATTATGTTCTTGTTCATGAGCAACATAAATTATTTTCACATTAAAAACTGCACAAGTCTAGTTCATACTTAATAAATCCTATAGCCACAACATGTGTTTTCCCTGTGCCAAAGGGCAAATCCATGACAATAGTCTCTTTCGCGCGACTTCATTCAATCTGTACCGTTCTGGTCCTTTCCTGCTTGAATTATAAATTACTTCATGGTTTTAGTTTGTACTTATATTTTGTTATCTTAATTTAGATTAGAAGACCTAGCCAAACACTGGAAATGTTGAGAAGGATCAACTAGAAGAAACGACAGCGTCTCCTCAACCTAGTCTTCTCCCCGGCAGAAAAATAAGCTGCACATAGATAGAGGACAAGAAGAGGGAAAATAAAATGTTTCAGCACGGCGAGCGAAAGAGACCCTGAAAAAGCCAACGCGACGCCAAATCCATTCCTCTTCCCTCTCCTCCCCACAGGCTGAGACGAAGCCAGCCGAAGCGAGCACGAACACCCTAGGCGCGCGCACAGAGTGCCGTGGCGGAGTCGTCGGCCTCGCCGTAGGCCAGCAGATGGCGACGCCCACGCCCATGGCGGGCGAGGGGACGCTCGCCGCGGTCATGCCGCGCTCGCCGCCCCCCCGGCGACGGCGGCGGCCGCGGGGTCGGCGGCCGAGGCGCCGATGCTCATATTCCTCTACTTCCACAAGGCGATCCGCGCCGAGCTCGAGGGGCTGCACGCCGCCGCCGTGCGCCTCGCCACGGACCGCGCCGGCGACGTGGACGCGCTAGCCCAGCGCTGCCGCTCCTTCGTCAACATCTACAAGCACCACTGCGACGCCGAGGACGCGGTACGGCCGCTGCCCTATGCATACCTCCGTTTTATTCGAGCCATTTCGGTTTCCTCTATTTTATTTTCCTCGTTTAGTTGTTGCGGATTTGGGTATGGAGATGCCTGGGTGGCTGCGCACAAATTTCGTTGGGTTTAGGGTTGCGGAATTGCTCCCGTGGGTTTGGGCGAGCTGGGCGGGATTGGGATTGAGTCGTTCCAACACTGTTAGGATCTGAATCCGGTGGACTCCATACCATGGTGGTGTTGAATCTTCTATGGGCTAGCTTTTTATGCAACAGTGGGCAGTATAAAAGGTTGTTTGGCTGAATCAGCCATGCTTACATGAACAATTGGGCGCACTTTTTGTCCTCCTGGATTCTGATGTTGACATGAGGAGGTGTTGCCCGAATTGTCTACCAAAAGCCTCTGTTGAATTGAAACCATAATGGAACTTTTGATATTGACATCATCATGTGAGTCCTTCTCTGTCTTTCTTCTATGGTGGTGTTTTGTCACTTTGATTGGAGCGAGCAGCAACTTTCACATGAATCACATATTGGATTGAGTCGGTTAGAGCTGTCTTAGTTTCCAACCTGTTAGTCAGGGGCTAATGGAGGCCAGAAACTCCGTGAAAATATTTTTTATATCTTATTACTACTGTGCAGAATGAGAACGAACTTTTATTAGTGCTTGTTTTAGTCGCTGAGTCTAACTGACAAGTAAATGCACCTTGCTCTTCTATTTTACCTTAATTGCTGCCAATATAGAGCTTCTGTGTTGAAGCACAAAATCACTAGCACCTCTTTAAACTTTTATTTTATGCTTGACTATTTTCTTCATCGGAAGAACCGTGGTAGCTCAAAGCTGTGTTGACAATCTATCTTTCTATGGTTTCTTGTTGATCCTTTGCTATGTAGAAATTACCAAATTAGTTACGAGTTCTTCGACCTGTAGTTTATGTTAAAAATCCGCTCATACGTTCTGTTTTGGCAATTACAGGTTATCTTTCCAGCACTTGATATTCGAGTCAAGAATGTCGCAGGGACCTATTCTCTAGAGCATAAAGGGGAAAATGACCTCTTTACCCAGCTGCTTGCTTTGTTACAACTCAATATACAAAATGATGATGCCCTTCTGAGGGAACTTGCATCCTGTACAGGAGCCATACAAACGTGCCTCACCCAGCATATGTCCAAGGAAGAAGAGCAGGTCGGTACCAATTATCATCTTCCCCTTTAAATGGCCTCTTATCATATTAATCAGTTTATATCCAGCTAGATAAGGAAAGCAGTATGCTGCTCAGTCTCTTATGTCTGAACCAATTTTAATTTCTAGAACAAGTGGATTCGATGACAATATTACCATTGATAATTTCTTAATGTGTGCCCATGCTCTTGCTAGTAGTTTTATTAAGGTATTCTCTTGTTCTAGCTGTGTTGAGAAATCCTTAGCAAAAACATCTTATTACTAGGTCATCCAACTTTCTTGTCCTTGTTACAACAATGCTCACGATCTCCTTTACTAGGGTGCTAGCGATTATAGGATAGCAAACCAAGCTGGCAAACTTATCCTTCAAGTCTTTTTGGAGATTTTATGATATACTTTGCTGTTACACTCTTAATGCTAATAACGATAGGCGGAAACATAGAAGTAATGGTAGTGGGACAACTGTGATCTTTTAGTTGCTACTCTATTGTCATTGTTTTCTCAGTCATTACCAAGGGTTGGCATGGTGCCAGTTTTTGTATTCGTGTTAAACGGTCACACAGTTCTCACTGTCATGCAGGCATTTTAGACTGTGTACTCTTCTTCTGCATTTTGAAAGTCTGGAACGCATGTTCATATTAGAAGTATTTACCTTATGTATGACTCCTCTTTTAAATAAACGAGTCATCAACCTGTGCACCCGCAAATGCTGCATTTATATCTTAGACAATACTTTATACATCTAACAGAAAGATGATTTTGTAAGGATATTTGATGCATAAGATCTGCAAATAGGTAGTATACATGTAGTTTTTTCGATCTGGTTATGCTTTACACATTTCCCTTTGACGTGCACGAATTGCTGAATTGCCTTTTTTTCTATTACAACTCTTGACTCATTACATGAATATTCTTCATCTTGTGATATGAATTGTTGCTGTATATATATGATCTGAGTTATTCACAAATCAACACAATATTTTCCTCTCCTCCGATTAATGAAGAGTTTTTAGTCGTTTTATTTTTCGATTTATTATATTATTTTTGGAAAATAGTGGCAGTTGTGAACTCATTTTGATATTGATCCTACCACACAATTTAAAATTAATTATATCGTTATGAATGACATTAATTACTCATTTGGCCTTGCATGGTCTCATATATGCCTTTTTAATTAGTTACTGATATTCACAAATTATTCTTGATTAGGAGTTGTGATTTTTTTGCGAGAAAGTTCGGAGTATTTTGTTCTAGCTTCTGTTATTGCCATGTCTCTATTTAGATGTTCTCTTATTTTCGAAATTTTGATTTGCACTGGAGAGTACATATATACATATATCTATCTATCAATCTCCCTCTCCTCTGTCTCTTCTTAGGTGGACATACATATAACTTTCTGCTTCTCTTTTACTTTCAAGATGTATATATACTAACGCCTAAACAAAGAATTATATAGTAGCATACGTTTGGCATATGGAGTTCCATGTTCATGTATTTGGTGTAGTATCTTTAGTCTTGTACGTATTGAACTCACACTATTAAAATAGGTGGTCACTGAAACTCTAATTGTAAAGGAGGCATAAGCATTTACAAATATTTATTGGATCCAGTTATGTATGTGCCGCTCTCTTTCTCCAACCGTTTGAGCATCCAGCTCGAATCTCATGTACGCTTGTTAATTCTAAGTAATAGAAGGAAGTAAAGTAGTACCAGCTGTTTGGATTTATTGACTTGGAGTTGGACATGCTGATGACAATGAGACCCAAGATCTTTTATAATTTTGAGAGTTAACTGCACTTCCTACCAGGTGGATGGACACTCGTGTCACTTTGCAATTGATTTCGTAGAAAACAGGTTTGAAAAAATCTGAAAAAGAATTAATACATGTGTATTATGAGACAAAATATACACTAATAATTTTTTGTTGAATAATCATACATGTCTGGGAAGCACGGCACATTTTTTTTTTGCACGGGTGGCAGATAAGCCATATGCCAAAAGCTTTCCATAATATACATGTAAGAATTTTACAGATTTTTCAAATACGTCTTCATACGATACCTGTTGCAATGCGATATTATTGCACCGGACATGGTGCAAAGTGACAAAAGTGTCATCTACCAGGTGTAAAGTGCAACTGACACTAAATTTATTATATCACGCAATGTTGTAGCCTCCAGTTAGTAAATAGAGAATTTGGGTGTCAGCTCTTGTATCTCTTGCTTCTGTATTCTAAAGAGCCCTCTCATTATCGATTAGAAGCTTTGCCTTTAGTTTGGTGAGTAGCCTAGATAGAGAAGTGGGTTGCAGTATTAACTTACATGAACCAGAACCTATCTCGGGGAGTTTAGAAAGCGTGCTAGATTTTTCTTCACATGCTCATGTATCTGCTGTATTGTCTGCATTCTAAGACCATATCAGATGTATCTACTCAAAATAGATAGTGTTAGTGATTGATCATATTTCATACCTATTGGTGTCTGATAATCTGCATTTTGTAGGTCTTCCCGTTGCTTACCATGAAATTTTCGTATGAAGAGCAGGCTGATTTAGTGTGGCAGTTCTTATGCAGCATTCCTGTAAATATGCTGGCGGAGTTCCTTCCATGGCTTTCAGCTTCTGTTTCATCTGATGAACATGAGGATATTCGTAACTGCTTATGTAAAATAGTACCTGAAGAGAAACTTCTTCAGCAGGTTTTCACATTTGCGCCTCTTTAAAATTTCAGGCAATACCTTGCTTGGTGTCCTGTTAAATTTGAGTTTAATTTTTTTGAAGGTTGTATTCACTTGGATCGAAGGTAAAGCAACAAGAGAAGTGGCTCAAAGTATCGTCAGTGCTAATATGGAAAGAAGTCATAGCTGCAGGGATGCCTCCACTGTTGATCAAGCGGATGAACTTACTTATCCGCTTGAAGAGTCTAAAGCAGGAAATATAAAGTGTGCAGAATCTCATGATGGTCAGGCTGTCAGGCATCCCATTGATGAGATCTTATATTGGCATAATGCTATCCGTAAAGAATTGAATGATATAGCAGAGGAGACAAGAAGGATGCAGCAGTCTGGAGATTTTGCTGATATATCAGCCTTCAATGTGAGACTTCAGTTTATTGCAGATGTGTGCATCTTCCACAGGTATGTATCGTTAAAACTTCACTCATTCACATATTTTCGTATGATCATGTTGTGCAACTGTGGTGAATATGATCCACTCTGATTTCAATGCTGCTTTTTATGCAAGTTGACATCTAGTATGTTATTTGTTTATCAATTTTTAACTTATCTGTACTCACATTCATTCTGTACCTACATATCCTGCTTGCTGCATGTGTAGTTTGGTGGCTTATGCACTGTTTGACATTGTAATGGACTGGTGGCATCTAGGTTGCAAGTTTATATACTATCTGTTAGCTTTTTAAGGACTGCAATTTTGTAAAGTAGATAATTTACTATATTTGGTAGGAATCATGAATTATCTTAAAGAACCAGATCTTAGTGTTTTGCAGAACAGTACATCAATGGCAAACTGATTCATCGTCACCATAGCTAGCACATGATTGCACACTTCAAAATAACTAAAGAACACCTGAATATGATTTTTATCATTGCATGATTTGGTACAAACTTATGCCTTGAGTTCATCATTAATAAAGCAATGCACTTTTCCTACTCCGAGTTTTATTTTTTCCATCCTAGTAACGCGAGATAACAAACACTTGTTCAAGTAGTTTTACCAAACGTGCTAATTCCTCTCAAATTTATGAACACTTCAACTGAGAAGAGTTCTTTACATATGTAGTATTATGGTTTTGTTGTACATATAGGAATTTGTTGTGAGCGGTTCTGGTGACATGGTAGTCATACCTCATTGTGTACTAGAATTAGAACATGGTTTTGCCTGGTTCATTTTTGTCAGTTTTCACTGGAAAAGTAGACCACATACCTTCTTTAATTTCACCCCTTGCATTTTTCTTATTATCCACAGTATCGCCGAAGATCAGGTTGTATTTCCTGCAGTCAATAGCGAATTGTCCTTTGTGCTGGAGCATGCTGAAGAAGAACGCCGATTTAACAAGTTTAGATGCTTAATTCAGCAAATCCAAATGGCAGGAGCAAAATCAACTGCAGCAGAGTTTTACTCCGAACTGTGTTCACATGCTGATCAGATAATGGAGGCAATTGAGAAACACTTCTGTAATGAAGAAACAAAGGTTAGTACTTAGTAGTGATGTTGCTTGATCGCTGGAACTATTGTTTAGCCGGTCGAAGTTTCATATTTGGTTTAATTACCTAGGTGCTTCCCCAAGCTAGGGTTCTTTTCTCTCCTGAGAAACAAAGGGAACTTCTATACAGAAGTCTTTGTGTCATGCCATTGAAGTTATTGGAGCGCGTTTTACCATGGTTGGTGTCAAAACTGAGCGATCAGGAGGCATCTTCTTTTCTTCAGAATATGCGCTTGGCAGGTCATCTCTTTACTCTGATTATTATGCGCTATTGTTTTCTTACATTATGCTTAGCTTCAAGTGTTTTTTGAGAATTTGCTAATAGATTCTCATGAAACAGCACCATCATCTGAAACTGCACTGGTCACTCTTTTCTGTGGTTGGGCATGCAAAGCTCGCTCAGAGGACAAATCCAATTCTGGAGAATATATATGCTTAACAACAGGGGCAGCAAGATGCTTGTTGGATGATGTGGATGAGCTGAAAAAATGTCAATCATTTTGTCCATGTGCTTCACGTAGCAGCGCAGATGTTTCTTTGCGTCTGGAAGACGAAATTGGCTCTAGGCCAGGGAAGCGAGGAAATGATGCAGAATCTGTTCTTGGTACAAATGGAAATCACTGTTCTCAAATTGCTGACACTGAAGCACGCCCATGTAGCAAAAAACCTTGTTGCATTCCTGGGTTGAGAGTAGAAACCAGTAACCTTGGTATTGGTTCACTCGCTTCTGCAAAGTCCTATCTCTCATCATACAATTCGTCTGCGCCTTCATTATATTCGAGCCTTTTTTCATGGGATACAGACACGTCATTGTCTTGTTCTGATGGCATCTCAAGGCCAATTGATACCATATTCAAATTTCACAAGGCGATTCGCAAGGATTTAGAGTACTTAGATGTTGAGTCTGGAAAGCTTATCGATGGTGATGAGTCTTGCCTTCGCCAATTCATCGGAAGATTTCGTTTGTTATGGGGTCTTTACAGGGCGCACAGCAATGCTGAGGATGAGATTGTGTTTCCTGCTTTAGAATCAAGAGAGCCACTGCACAATGTGAGCCATTCGTACACTCTTGACCACAAGCAGGAAGAGCAATTATTTGAAGATATATCTAATGTTCTCTGTGAGCTTTCACAGCTACATGAGAGCTTGAACCAGCCTGATACTGAAGAAGCAGAGAAAAACTATTTGAAATCATCTAGTGGGATAGATTTGACTAAAAAGTACAATGAGCTTGCTACAAAGCTTCAAGGAATGTGCAAGTCTATCCGGGCCGCGTTGTCTAATCATGTCCACAGAGAAGAGCTTGAGTTGTGGCCATTGTTTGACAAACATTTTTCTGTGGAGGAACAGGATAAGCTTGTAGGTCGTATAATTGGTACAACAGGTGCTGAGGTCCTCCAATCAATGTTACCATGGGTTACATCAGCACTTAATCAAGAGGAACAGAACAAGATGCTGGATACATGGAAGCAAGCAACCAAGAATACGATGTTTGGCGAGTGGCTGAATGAGTGGTGGAAGGGAGTTCCGTCTGATTCTTCGGCAGAGATATCCTCTGTTCCAGAAGGTTTGTGCAGTTGGTTTCTTATGACCTTGCCCTCTACCACTAGCAATGTTTTCAACTTGCATTGTGCCCCTTGTGTTAATACCATGTCCGTCGGAATTAATTATAAATGTTACACATTGTGTTATGTATGGCTTAACATATTGGAGACAAGCAAATCAGTAGCCATCAACTTGTGAGGGCTCTACCTTAGTCCAGTCAATTGTAGGTGCAGTGTGGACTAATTTTCGGTAAAGATTTATCAAAGAGCATATCTTTTGTATTTCATGGAGAACAAACAGGCCATGAATTCTTAAAGTTATGGGAGTGGTAACACTCTTAATTTAGTTCTGTTTGCTTGGTTTGTTAAAGTTGTTTTGGTTTGCTGTCTTGTAAGTTTGGTTCCTTTTCGGCATTCGGCGTTCTTCTAATACAAAATGACAAGAATTCTGATGCGTGCTCGAGATTTTTTTTGTATATAATGCTTCTTTAGTCTGGAAGTAGTTCTGCGACTGGTTCCTTTTCTTCTCCATTTTTTTGTTTGACATCTTTATTTGCCATTACAGATATTCCTTCGCAAGAGAAGCTTGACCAGAATGACCCAATGTTCAAGCCTGGTTGGAAGGACATCTTTCGAATGAACCAGAGTGAACTTGAGGCAGAGGTGCGAAAGGTTTCACGAGATCCTACACTTGATCCAAGGCGAAAGGCCTATCTAATCCAAAATCTCATGACCAGGTTTGTCGTCTCCATATTTCATTAAATAAATCGTTAAGAGTTATATTAGGAAAAACATATATTGATACATGTGCATCCCAGCCGCTGGATAGCTGCTCAGCAAAAGCTACCAGATCAAAGATTAGAAGAGTGCAGTGAAGGTGCTGGTATACCTGGATGTGTTTCTTCATACCGTGACCAGGAGAAGCAAATATTTGGTTGTGAGCACTACAAAAGGAATTGTAAGCTTGTTGCCGCTTGCTGTAACAAGCTGTTCACGTGCAGATTCTGCCATGATAAAGTTAGCGACCATACAATGGAAAGGTAAATTTTGTATTATGCAAAAACACTTGACGGTTTTCATGTTGTTACTGCTGAAGGGTACTTGATACTTCTACGATCTGGTCATGCTAGAGTGTTTTGATCCTTTTTCTGGAAACCCAATTTCAACTGCTAATCAGCATCTAGTAAAAAACGAAAATACATAGAAAACTGAGAGAAAACTTGTAGTTTCTTCATGAAAAATATAAATTTCTAACATTTTCTTTTGTGTTTTCATTTATAAATATCTTATTTATCCCTTTTCTAGCATACTTCATTCATATGTTGGCTTTGCTTGTACATCGTGATTGTATTGTTCATGTGAGCAAATAAGTACGAATTCGATCTGAGCTGAGATGTTTTTGTTCCTTGACCTTTGTTATTTATCTCAATTACCGTTCAGCGTGCTCCTGCAGTGCTTCGCCTAGCAATAATATATAGAATGTAAACTAATGAACATAATTTAGGGTGTTCTCAGGAAGAAAAAGTAACTTTCCTAGCGTGCGTTCTTTTCTCCAGTCCATTTCAATCATATCAAAATGTAAATGTACCAACGTTACGTGCTACCTGTAGGAAAGCAACACAGGAGATGATGTGCATGGTATGTCTGAAGGTTCAACCTGTTGGTCCAAATTGCCAAACTCCATCTTGCAATGGGCTATCCATGGCAAAATATTATTGTAATATCTGCAAATTTTTCGATGACGAAAGGTAACGTTCGCCAACATCATTCCAAGATTATTCTCTGGTATGAAATTGGCACTGGGATTTTGAGATCTTTTGGGGGCATTGAACAACTGATATGTGTTTTCGCTCTTGTTTATAGACCAATATATTGTTGCGGTGTTAGTTTCTATATATTTTCGTGACCTGTAGCACCTCCACATCCAAAGTCGTACCCAAATTGAGATTGGATTACATCAAAGTTTGTCATTGGCATTATTTATATCTCTGAAACGTACTGAAGATATATGGCAACTAAACTCGCATGTACCTGTAGTCAGTAACAATCTAATCAACATGCAAAAATCCGAGGAATATTTATACATCTAATAGAGCATGCATAACCAGTATTGCGCCATCAGTTCCGTAAGATATTTACGCCAGAGAATATAGTGCAAATCTGCTGTTTTCACCTATGAAATTATCAGAGAAAAACAAAATTGAAAATTAGTCAATATTTGGTAAACAAAATAGTCTGTTGAATGTACTACCTTTCGAATTCAAGCTGAAACGAGTGTTTTAGGGATTTGATGTCCATATTACTTTTATCTTTCACTTTTCTATCAAGTTTTCCAGAGAACGGGATTTTTATCTCTTAGAATCTACCTTCACCATGTTATTGGTTATACTAGCTATTGGTTTCCAATAGTTATACACTTCTACTCCCGGTATGAATTTGTTGGCTTTATCATGAAAAGGGCATTAGCAGACCCTTCAGAAGAAACAACGCATTGCTGGATTTTTAAATATTTTGGATGTCACCTTGGGTTAATTTTGCCAATGCTGTGCTTAGTTGTCCAAATGCAATAATGCCAATTAGAACCTGTTGATTTGCCAAGTACACACGTTGTATCATAGGTATAACATACTTTGGGAATTAAAATCTGAATAGCATCTGTTTTCATGGTAAGCAATAAGGTCTCTGCTAATGCTGGGATGTTTTACAGGACTGTGTACCATTGTCCGTTTTGTAATCTCTGTCGTCTTGGGAAAGGTCTTGGTGTTGATTTCTTCCATTGCATGAAGTGCAATTGCTGCCTTGGAATGAAACTAACAGAACACAAATGTCGGGAGAAAGGGCTAGAGACAAACTGTCCAATCTGCTGCGACTTCCTATTTACATCAAGCGCGGCTGTTAGAGCTCTTCCTTGTGGCCATTTCATGCATTCAGCTTGCTTTCAGGTACTAGCATCTAGTAACATAATCATGCAATTTTCTATTTATTCTCTGGCTGTCAAACATGCTTCTGACAGTTTTCAATCCCAGGCATACACATGTAGTCACTACACATGTCCTATCTGCTGCAAATCTTTGGGAGATATGGCGGTAAGCTACATTTTTTTACGGAGTTACAGATATTTTTCAGTTTACGTGAATGAAGTGTGCATCTTCATCTTGAGTCCCATAATTTGTTTTCACATTTTTAGTGAACGGTTATTTCTCCTTTTTCGCCCTTCATCTAGAGGGTAACACAATCAAACGTTCTATCTCTTCAGTTGTATTTTATGATTATTTTCTACAGACACCTCTAGTCCTGATTCCTGACGTCTGTGTGACCTTACCTGTTCTCTTGTTACTTAAAACTACTTCCCAAGATGCCCAAAAATACTGTTTTGGTCTTTGGGAGTACACATCAGAAGTTTTTGCTCGAGTCACGCTGTATGATGAATGGTTCCTCTCTCCAGTTCATGAACGTTTTCTTGTACATAGATAAATTTCAGTATAGACTACATGTGCTGTAGCTATCGGCGTCACTTACAACATCAGCACTGTAATGGGTTGTTGCTTGTGAGCTGATAGTCTAAACTTTGAAAGCAAGTTCATGAATCTTACTGCACTTATATCATTCTCCATTTGTCTATGTACAGGTGTACTTTGGCATGCTTGATGCATTGTTGGCTGCTGAAGAGCTTCCAGAGGAATACCGTGATAGGTGTCAGGTATTTAAGCTCTTCTGTTCTTGGTTTTCATTATTTTTATCTTCTGCACAGCTGCAACATTTATATTTTGTTGCATTATTCCTCCAGGATATTCTTTGTAATGACTGCGAAAGAAAAGGGAGATCTCAATTTCACTGGCTGTACCACAAATGCGGCTCCTGTGGTTCTTACAATACCAGAGTCATTAAGACTGACACGGCAGATTGTTCTACACCAAACTAGTGAGGGGAATATTCTTTTTTTTTAGTTTGTATCTCTGTAAATAGTCTTACAGAAGCTTGTGTAGCATAGCTGCTATATTTTTTCATCCCATAGCCAGTCATTTTTGTCAAGCATAGCGTGCAATTTACTAGGTGTAGTGCTTCTAGCTGTAAAAATGGACACCAGACTGACCTTCATCCTGTCAGGTACATCCTGCCCCAATGGCCTTAGTGTCCACGTCAAAGTATACAGTATACACTATACAATACACACATAGTCCTTCTATTGTGTGTAGTTGCACACGTTTAAACGATCATTGTTACGCATGATTCTTGTGTTCCTCACATACGTCCATCTTTGAAACGTTACTACTTGCATTCTTTCAAACTATTTCCTATTTTGGTCGCTTGGATTGGTGAAAGCCCTACCCCAAGTCAGTTTCCTTTCATCGGCTCCTTGTTAAGATACGGTCTAGCCTGTACCTATAGCAAAATTATTATGCTCTCGTGGCATCCAGACGAGTTTGTACCTCCATCCACCTCTAATTCTCCTCATTGACCTTGTGAGTTCAGTTTTAGTAGCACACGGACTCCTCTCTTAAATTTTGATAATGCTCAGCAGTTTGTATTAATTAGGCTACACAATAATACTGTTAGGTCAAGATATAGATTTTTTTTAAGAACAGGTCAACATATAGATTTTTTTTTGATGGCTAAAAATATATATATATATATATATATATATATATATATATATGGAACGGAGGTAGTAGCAAAAAAAAGAGGGTCTGCTCCCTTTCAAGTGTCACCGAACGCCCGGTCAAAAGTAGCAAGAAATATGGAACGGAGGTAGTAGTGTCATAGAACTGTATCACTGAATTTTTTTTCTGCAAGTAAAGAAACGTCAGTACTAGCAGATGTTAAAATCGAGTAACTAAACCACGTAGGTGCACCTCTTCATACACACATCGTCTGCTAAACAACTTGTCGTTTATATGAGTAACGATAATACTTGTGACAGACTTGTCACGGCCTCATGGCTGCGTTAACTGATGCCCTCTGTATACCTAAAATTATGTGCCCTAAACTGAGCACCAGTCCTTGGATCTTGCCCTTAATTCTGATGCAGCCACCGAGTTTACCATTGGCCTGCTTCTCAACACAGATGTTCATCAAAACATCATCGCCAAACACACTCTTGGCGTAAAGATTGGCAGCTATAAACCCAGAGTCCCCATCAAGCGCTGACCTGAAATCGAAGTAACTCTATGAGTAGAGAAGCTGGCATATGAAGTGCAAAGGCTATAAACGTTAGCAATCCAACTATAAGTGGAACGCAAAGTTTCTAGCACGCTCTACGTGTTCAGAGTGTACTTCATTCCAAATCCAGTCCCCGCCTCCTCACTTATCTCTGCCTCCAGTGTCATTGTTTTTTGCTTTCCCCGAGGGATTCGCACACCCGCCGTGGGATGGGAGGGCGCCGCTTCGTAGAGGCACTTGACGCATGGCATTCGGGCTCCGAGGGGCGCTTGCCGTATGGGATTGTTTCCTCGAATTCCTTGCTCATATTTGGGGATTTTTGTTCTGATACTCATCTACAGTTTTGTGCCGCCATATTTTTCACATTTTGTTTCTCAGGAACTAGTTGTGTGAAGGACAGTTACACACAGGTGTATGGTTTTGCGTAGTTATTTTTGCAGACAACAAGTTTGAAACACATAGAACTAGGTGTGGCGACCTGTGATATACAACATGCCATGTGCTGGGTGTAGTTTAGTGTTAGCACAGATCTTTATGACTTTTCTACTACGAAAAAGAGATTTACAAGGGCATATGGCGCCATTACGAAAAAGAGATTTCTACTATATGGTTGTTTGATATTCGTAGAATATGCATTGCTGGAAAGGATAGTAAAGTATAGAATGATTAAGAAAATGATGGGCCATTGGGACCTCTTGTGTGTGCAATTCTGGTTTAGTGAAATGAAGAGCTCAATAACATAATTTCTTGTTTGTGTGATACAATGCTCAGTTTATATTACATCAGAATCTTAGGCTTAAAACCCAGGAAAGAAAGTATACTTATCTTAGCCTAAATGTACCTTAATTCTGAAATGACAATTCTGATAAAAAATCATTAATCTAGTATATCTGGAATAAATAAACATTAAACTAGTAAACAAATCGTGAAATTCGAATTCATGGTTGTGTTACTAAGAGATATATCAAGCTTTTGCATTGGCTATGTGTTTTATAGGCATTATTGAGAAAAATGTACTCCCTCCGGTCCGTTTTAGGTGTCGTGGCAAAGTAACTAAGCATGTGCAATTCATTAGCATAACTGACGACACTTAATTGGGATCAGAGGGAGTATAATTAATGCATCAAAGCATGGAAAATTGTAGTCAGCAGATCAATGTGAAAGGTCATTTCTCTTTGAAACTTACGGTGGTGTTAGACAGGTCATGTTTGTTGACTTGATTATGAAGTTCAAGAATTCCATCTCATCCTGAAGCACGGTGTTAACCTTCAACTGAAGAAAAGGAAAGTATATCAGTAGTATACACCAACACATAATATTTACACGAAAATGGAGCATGGCCATGCAAATTGTTTTGTGAAATATAGGGCTCCGAGGGAGGCGCATTTTGGCCACTTTTTTTTTTTTTTTTGCACAGAGCACTATGAATGTCATTTTATCACGAAACTTGGCACGCATGTAGAAAACTTGTATATGTTACTCACGAATTTGTTTCGGAATTTTTTGAAATGTTTTACTCCCTCCGGTCCATAAAAAGTGTCGGGGCTTTAGTTCATATTTGAAATGTTTTACTCCCTCCCACACTTTTTATGGATCAGAGGGAGTACTATTTTTTCGATTTTTTTATTCAGCCTAGAGCAGGTGAGCTTGGTAGCCAATCTGAATTTCTGATATCTTCATGCTAGTATTAAAATTTTAGCTGCATATGGAAGTAACGTTAAGGAAAAATTCACTTTGCCACATGGGAGCATATGCTCCTGCCATGGAAAATAAAATTTTGAAATGTCAATAATTTCCTAACAAAAATTTCACGCATACTTGTTGACATTCTACGTGCGCACATCAAGTTTTGCAAAAAAAAAAAAAAAAAAACGACAATTTTTGTGGCCTGCCAAAACTCTATCCCCTTAAGCACATTACATATTTATCTGAATAACATGTGATAGTAGTACTCGGCTAGTTTATGTCCACCCGTGGAAAATGCTAGAAAGACTTCTTTTTAGCAGAGAACAATACAATGAAATAAAAGCAGCATTGTTTTAAATTCAAAAATTATAGAAGTAGCTATGGTACCTCATCTTGCCACTGACGTTCAGCCCACATATTCCGAAAAGCAATATCAGTGCATGTAGCAGGTGAAATGTAATCCAGGATGTTAATGAAAATAATGTTTAGGACCTCTGAATGCTCCTTTCCATTTGAAGTCTCATAAACGATGCGACCATCTATGACTGGACTGTTTGCTGAAAAATCTTGATGTTAACCTGAATTTGCTTGATTTCCTGAGGACCCAAGGTGTAGTTCTCAGAACGGTCAGTAACAATCAAATCTTTACCCGCTGTTTCAAACTCCAAGCACAAGTTCTGAAGTGCTTCTTTTGTTCGGTTTATGACTGTAACATCAACTACAGCATCATAATATTGATTAACCGTAACATATGCTTCGGCATAGACAGGATCACTGAACCCCGTTAACTGAACAACGCGATTCAGACTATTTGCATCATCTGCACCCTTCGGAACCTCAGCAGTTGCAGCTTTTAAATCGTCTCGATAATCATCGTCCAACTCGTGTTGGTTCAATCCCTACACGAATAAATGCAAAATAAAATAAAAATGGTACAGAAAATTGCAATAGAGTAAATTGAGACACTCTTTTAGAGATGAAGGCTATGGCTTTGTTATCACTCCAATAATACAGCAACAGAACTAACATAGCATTGTTATGCCACTGATAGGTCAATCTTTATGGCACATACCAAAAATGTGGCACATGTCTCTTTATATTCAACATATGAACTCCTGTTGAAGGATGCACTTCCGTTTTAACCTCAAGCAGGGAATAATTTTTCTATGATCATATCAGTGTTTATTACTGTAATACCTACAGAATCGAAACATTCTTAAAAGTTTCAAATAATTCAACTTGTCAACCATAACAACTATTGCAACAGAAAACTTCTAGTCGATGCATTAACTATTCATGACAATAGAAGGAATGGTTAATATTGCACTATATTGGTCTAAACATAATCACCTTAAAGGACATGATCAAGACTTGTTCAAACTTATCTCAAAAACCAAATATACTGTGTACATCATAACAAAGAGCTATTGAAAATAAGTAACTGTAAACTCAGGTGATGATTCTGTTTCTAGTTTCTACCGTGAATTATAATGTACACCTGAATAACTCATTACACTCAATGGAAAACTTAACCAGACTTTAATTTGGGTGAATGTACCACAATACTGGTTACTGAATGTATCAAGGCATGCTTCGTTTCAAAGTCTTGCATCACTCCACAATTAAGTTGGAATTTGGTGAACTAGTAAGCAATATTCACGTTAGGCAGTAAAAATGGATTAGGAATTCCAGAAAACCAAAACAAGAGAAGTCACAGGTAATTTTTCTCTCACCCTCCTCTTCAGGTGGTAGAAATCAATGAGATCATCAGGCTGCGGATGAGAAATCAGTGCCTTGATCTTCATCTTCTCAGCAAGCATCTTTGCAAAGCTCTCGCGGAATGACAGCAACCAAACCTTCTTTACATCAACACTAGAATTACAAAGCAGCTTCACACATAGCACAATCCTATTATACCAGTCCCTGTCAGTAGGATGGCGAGCGCAGAAGGACTGGCCCAGCTGCAGAAAGGACACCATGATCAACAAGGAATCTGTAGATGCCTTATTTACTTCAACCTTAGAGGGATGAACCTCTTCCAGCCTCAACACAAGCTTGGTAAGTGTACACGCAACAACAGCAGCCAAGTGAAAATCACCTGACACTACGAGAGATCTGAGATACTGTTTGGTAGCCAGCGAGCCATGAGCAGAAATGGCAGCATTAGTGGAAAAAATATGTGTGGCATAAGCGTCCTCTGCAAGAACGATAGGTCTCTTAGAACACGCAGTGCAACAGTTCATCACAGGATGTGCTGGCTTCGATGAATCGGTTGACCCCCTTTCCTCGGATACAGTGTAGAATGGCAAATTTCCAAGGCTCTGCTTTATGGTAGATATGGCGCTCTCAATCTCAGATACCGAAAACGAGTATTTCCCAAGCATCCAGAGAGCACATGAACAGACAAAGGATTCCTGGATCTGACAGAATGCAGAAAGCAGCCTCTGTATCATGGACTCACGCAGCATGGGGTTGGTCTCCATGATCTCACGCACAGACAGAACGACATCATACACTATGGCACTGTTACTTTCACCAAGGAAGTCCACAAGGAGTTGCACCACTGATCCGACCACTTGAGGGTGCTCCACGGTACAGGCATGGATCGCCTGCACCAGCATCTGGTGGTACTCACCGGCTTTCTCAAGCTCACTTCTCTGCATCTCAACAACCTCTTTCTTGAGATATAGCACCACCTCCTGCACATTTCGTTCAGTGAGCAAACCGAGCACCAAATCGAGCACCTTCCTTCTGATATCCACATTGGGGTTGGAGAGTGAGCGAAGCAAGTCCATGACATAATTGATCATTAAACAACGGTGTGAGGTGCACAGCTCATGGAGGCGGTCCAGGATAATGAGCTTCACGTTGTTATCACTCTGCGAACTAGTGAGCAGCTTGCAGCAGGTGTTGGCGGCGGCTTGGACAGAGATCGGCCTGGAGGACAGCGACAGGAGTGTGCCGGCGCACTTGTATCGGACAGCAGCGGATCTGCAATTGGAGAGGACGGAGAGGATGATCTTCATGTACCCGCCATTGTCAGTGTGGTCTAGAGAGCGGCAGACCTTGCAAATGAGGTCGAGGGCAACCATCTGGAGCAGGCCAGGCCACTCAGCGACGTGGGCGGCATTGTCAAGCAGGTACTTGACGGCGAGGTCCTGCGCGCAGTCGCATAGCAAGACGAAAGCGTTCCTCCTCACAGCCTCGTCCTGATCGAATGCGACGGCACGCAACACGAGCTTGCACAGGTTGGTGTTTGGGAAGAGCGTCTGGCCGCCTGGCAGGTGGTATATTGCTAAGATGGCAGATAGAACATCGCGGCGGACCAAACCGTGCTTGTGCTCGATGTTGGCAGTAATGGAAGGCACAATCGGGTGGAGCACCTCGGGGTCACTGAGGCGGCAGAGGAACCGTAGATTGATGGCGCAGATGTACTCGTTGGGCTCTCGTACTAGGTTGTAGAGGAAATACTCCGAGAAGTGTAACATGATCTCCCGCGTGTCGACGAACTCGAGGTAGAGGTAGAAGAGCTTCTCGATGGTCCGGTTCTTGATGGGGAAGACGTAGCGGGCGAACGTGGATAAGAAGTCTGGGAGCGTGTTGCCGTTGAGGAGGAGCATGAGGGCGAGCTTCATGGCGCCGATCTTGGCAGGGACGTCGCCGCACTGGAGGTCGACCATGACCTTCTCAATCACACTGGGGGAGCCCTTGTCGAAGTGCACAAGGAGGGTGCAGCGGTTGTCGCCCATGGTCGCCGGCCGCCAGCCGCCAGGGCGGATTCGGATCTGATCTACTGTGCTGGAGTTTTTTTTTTTCGAGGAAAAGACCCCCGCAGCTCCCAATTTTCATTTCAAATGAAAACTGATAAGACTGTTTTGTTTTTCGGTCGGATAGGGAACCATCCTTCCCTCGCGTCGTCTCTCCGGAGGCGACTCGGGGGCGAAACCCAAACCCTAACCCTAGCCCCTCCACCTCCTCTCCCCCAGCCTCGCCGCCACCAGAGGTGCTCCTGGGCAAGCCCGAGCGACGCCGATGAAGGTGGCGGCGGGGCTCTCGCCGCTTCACCTCGCGTGGAGGGCTCAGGAACGCCGGGGCGGCGGCCTCGGGCAGGTGGGCGGCGTCGACCTGGCGGCGGGTGGCGTCTGTGGTGCTTGGTGGCTTCCCCTTCGGCTGCTTGGGCGGCGAGGGGTTGGCGGCTGGAGGTCGCGGTGCGGGGCCGATCCGCCGGCCCAGGCTCCAGATCTGAGGGAGAAGCTGCCCCTTTTTCGATCTGCTCGTCTCCCTGCCAATTCCGGATCCCTTCGCCGGATCTCGGTTGTGTAGGGTGGTTGGAGTCGGGGACTTGGATACCGGGGGAATCCCTTGGCCAGCGGAGTTGGTCACGACGACGGCGACGCCCGCGGGCGCCGTGCTCCTTCTCGAAGGCGTTCGTCGAGGTATCTGTCCCCTCTCCCCTGCTTTGGGCGAAAGCCGCGCTCCCCTTCGGACGGCAGCAGCGTTCCGTCGTCGTTTCCCTCCCTGGAGGTGCCTTCGGGGGATTGCAGGGGTGGTGGTCGAGCAGTGCGTTCGAGTGGCGGCCGTGGCGGCTGTGACGACTCCTCACCGTGTTTGGCGGGTGCCAGGTTGGGTGCTCCCCCCAGCTGTTGCCCCTGTTCGCCGCTGGGTCGACGCCCTAAGGCTCCCCTCTGCGGAAACAGCGGCACCTTTGGTTGGCGAGCTATCGAGCTTCGGTTGTCCTTCCCAGCCGCGGTGGTGCGGCGCTTTTTCGCTGCTTCTTCTTCTTTGCGTCTTCGTCCGACAGCTTGGGTCCGATGGTGCTGTCAAGCTGCTGGCGGTGGTGGTCGTGTTGGAGCTCCCGCAGCGTCTCCGGTGGCCAGTGGCGGTGCTCGTCGGCGCTCACCCTATCTCCTCGGCGTGTTTCTTTGTGGCCCCCTTGTTGAGCTTGTCTCCTCGGCGTCCCTTTGAGGCCTCCTTGTTGAGCCTGTCTACTTGTGTGGACGGTGGCGGTGATCTTCGGTGTTTCCCTGTCTGGAAGCTGGCGTCTTGCTGCTGTGATCTTCTTCTTGGCCTGTTGCCGTGGTGATCTTGTTAGCGTAGTTGGTCTCTGGCTTAGGTACCCCTGGCTGTTCTTTGTATTCTTATCTTCTGTTTGCCGGGGTGCCTGATGCTTGTAAGCTGTTCATCAGCATGCTGTACTGTGCCGTTGGCTCTCGGAGCTTTGTTAATTCAAAGCTGGGCATTTCATGCCTTTTTTCTAAAAAAAACTGTTGTGTTTTTCCAGTGTTTTTTTTTGCTTCCCTGCACTCACGCTAGGGTCCGTCCACGCTTGTGCCATGTCATCTGACATGTGGGCCCTGGTCGTCAGTTCGGTGCCAATTTGTCATCAGAGTCAGATTTGAGTTTTCTGAGAGTGCTCGCAAAATCTGGTAGTTCTATGCGATTCAAACCAAAACCGGTACCAAATCGAAAGTTAGCTACATAAGTGTTAGTTTTATGCTAACAACTTTACTCAAGTGGACCGGTATGCCACTATTAGAGTTCATAGATTTTTTAAAAGAGATGATTTTTTTTTAAAGTCATTTGCCATCCATTTTTTTCAGTTAATAGTATAGAAAAGTCAATGCAAAAAATGTTAAGCGAAAAATGAAGATTTTTTTAAACAAATGTTCTAAAAACCAGCTTTGTACACACAAATCTACTTTCTAGTAGAAAAACAAGGTAAAACGGGTATATGTGTGTTTCATCGCTTTAACACATGCATTTGTAGCTACCACCACGCACAACAAATTGCCTCGTTTATTTCTCGGAAGCCACATCCACTTGCGTAGGTGCTTGCAGTGGCGGAGCCAGAATTTCAACTCTGTGTACTCAATATGAAATTGTTTAGTCAAATGCATGTATTTATTTTTTATTATTATTCGCATAATGTTTTGCTTGTATTGACCAAAAAAAACTGTGTAGTCAGCAGACTACACAGCCTCTAAGGTGGCTCCTCCACTGGGTGCTTGTTAAAAAAAAAACTTGCCTCTAAGGTGGATTTTCTTTGGATTAGCAGATTCGTTCTTTTGGTCCCAAGGAGAGTGAGGGGATAGCTGGCGCTGTTGGTCGTCGGAGAAGCGAGCTTTTGCACAAGGCAGCAGCGGTTGGTCGGGACTTTACACTTACGTTACAACCCCGTACGTTCCCGGTTCCCCATCTTTGCGACTATTTCAGTTAGGCATAATACTCTAGTTGCGAGCTCAATCATTTGCTCGAGCCAAGTTCGCCAAATCCCTGATTTGCACTCGTACTGTACATGGCAGTGATGGGTAGTGGGACCTGGAGCGGGGTGCCGGCAGTTCGGGCTTGCCGGTGATTCGCACACTTGTCGTGATGTCGTCCCGCCGAAGACCGATACGCCGGAGGAATCAGTTTCCCCTATCTCCTCGATGACCGCCGGCGGCCCAATAGATCCACCGGTGTGTCGTGCAGCGTGCACACACTAACACAAAAAGAAATAGTCGCTGCAGGTGGCGCCGACGTGATTCCTCGCGATCGAGGCACCGCTCGCTGTGTCTGGTGGTCTGGTGGACGAAATAACAGGGCAAGGCAAGACACACAGGCTCAGGTCTGATCTGATGATACCATACTTGTTCCACCCACGAATTACCCGAGCTCGCACGGACGGCACCACCCCACCCCCTCGCGACGCCGCCGTAGTTTAGCCCCCGCAACAAAACGCGACGCAGACTCCACCTCCCCCGCTCGCCCATCGCGTTTCTTGCTGCTCTACTCCGCCAGGACCGCCCGTCTACGCCTGGCTGCCTGTACGTCTGGTGCCTGCGCCTCTGCCGCGCCGACCGCGCGGACGACGGCCTAACTAGCCGCGACCCATGGCGGCCACAGCGGATCCGAGGGCGAAGGCGCCGGCCGCGCAGCCGCGCCACACCAAGCCGCCTCCGCCCCGTGGCCACCGCGTGCCTTCCCTGCCGGCCGTTTCCGCAGCGGCCGCGGGCACCACCAACCGCGATCGGCGCCGTTCCTCGACGTCAAACCGACACGCTACGGCCGACGCCGCGGACGACGAGCCCCACCCTTACGGCGCCGGGCTGGAGGATCTCCGGGCCAAGCTCATGGGCCACCTCCACGACGCCGCCGACCGCCTGCAGCCACTGGCGAAGCCCCACCGGCCGCCGGAGCCCGTCCCTCCGGCAGCAGCAGCAGCGCCACAGGATGCCGCAGCGGCTGTGCCCGCCAGCATGCCGTGGACCCTCAGGGAGCGGAAGCGTCGTCCGTCAGCAGCCCACGGCAGCAGCATGGCGGCGTCTCCTTCCGCGACGACGACCCTGGAGGCTACGGCTCCGGACGACGGCGCCGTGCGCGCTCCGTTCGCCGTGGAGCTCGAGGCGGAGGAGATCGAGGAGGACGTGTACGCCCTGACCGGCGCCCGGCCACGGCGGCGGCCCCGGAAGCGGTCGCGCGTCGTGCAACGGCAGCTCGATGTAAGGCCAATCAATTCCCCATACTGCCCCTCGTCTCGCTAATTACCCAATTAGATTAGAAGAAACAAACTCCTACTAGTACTATTTTATCATTTACGATTGATCATCCAGCTAAGGATAACACTAGCAATTGTCTCGTGCAGTCGCTGTTCCCGGGGCTATGGCTGACCGAGATCACCGCCGACGCCTACCGCGTCCCCGACGACTAGCAAGAAAACCCGCTACCATCCCCGCCGCCGGCCAGCTCTACAGTTCTATCTACCCCCCAAACCTTGGAATATCACCAGAAAACAATTGTAACTAGGTTTAGTAGCTGAGTTGACAGGTTCTGTACTTGCATCTTGCATCTTTTAATATTGATTTTGTGCTTTAAAATCTAGAAAAAGTGTTGCTTTACTCTGTCTCGTACGGCAGGGATCTGTGGTAGCATGTTGTAATCTACTCGTTATCCATCCATCTAGGTAGGTTGCTATGCTTCTTGATTAATTTTCTCTTGTACGCTATCTATCTATATCTCTCTCTTTTCCCACAGTTCATTGCTTCCTTTTAGCCATTCTTTTCCTCGTAGCCTATCTGTTCTCTGCTCCATGGATTTGGACCTTGCTTGCGTTAGAGGCGTACTCCGTAGGCCCTAGTTATAGCCAGTACGTTCTGTGCTCGTATCGGGAGAGGGAGGTGGTTGGGTCGTTTTGAGATCCTTGGACCCCGCCGGCACCACCTGTTTGTTTGGGGTTAGAGCATCTCCACACACGGCTCAGTTTTGTGTCCGGCACGCCCAGCCCACGCCCTCAACTTGGGAGGCTTGGAGCGGCCCCGGATGGAAGGAAACGCGACGCCACGTCGGCTCCCGACGCGCGGGCCACGCCTGACAGTGAGACAAGAGGCTGCATTAATGCCGGGCGGCGTCTCGGCTTCCCAGCCAGGCGCAGCGACGCGTCGCTTCGCTCTGCGGCGAGGAAGCGTCTGCGCCACGGCGGCGTCAATGCAGGCGAGCCGTTAATGGTGTAGCAGGCGAGCCGTTGGACGGCCGGAGTTAAGGCGACCTCATCCATTCGCCTCCCCGGCCGCTATATAGAGCGGGTTCCTCGCCGTCTCCACCATCTCACACAGCCATCTCCATCCCACACCTAGCCATGGCCTCTCCCCGGCGCGCCACGGAGGAAGAGAGACGAGCGCAGAGGGAGGCCCGTCGTCGCCGCCGTGACAGCCAGGTTTGGCAGAGCGCCATGGCTCGCCGCGGCTGGCCATCGCAGGAGGCAGGCTCGTCGGCCGTCAACGCTCCACCACCTCCTCCACCGCCTCCTCCGCCACCGGCGAACCAGCTCACGGAAGCCGAGGCGCGTGAGCTCGTCCGCACTAACACGCCGGTGCCGGCGAACTGCGTCCTCCCCGAGGGATGGGCCACGAACCCAGTGCACGTCCCCGTTGCACCCATGCTGGCCGGCCAGGCGCGGCTCGACTACGTCGCCTCATGCATGGGGACGATGGCGCCGGAGCTGCACGACGACCCCAGGTTCGAGCCGAACTCGGCCTACTGGGACAAGCAGGTCGAGCTCGAGCACGCCTACCGCCTCCACTCCTTCTTCGCCCCCAAGCCGCCTGCAGACTGGCTCGAAGACTCCGACGACGACGGCCTCACCAACACCACCGACGAGGACTTCGCAGCGGGCATGGAACGGGAGAGGGTTCGCTACGAGGCGGTGGAGCAGGCTCATCGCGCAAGATCGGAAGGAGGCCGCGTGCAACCTCCTCCGCCGCAACCTCAACAAGAGGCAGAGGAGGTTGACGGTGATGATGACGGCTTGGAGGACTGGCCGCCGACGCCGGAGTAGGATCCCGGCCACATGCAGCTCGCCATCGAGGCCGACATAGCCTCTGCCGCCGCCACCGCCTCCGCCACCGCCTCCGCCGCCACCACCTCCACCACCGGCTACCTCTACTGCCTCTGCTCGAGCTGCCGCCGGGGTCCTGTGCTCGCCGCCGCAAGGGCCGGCGTCTGCCCCAACTGCCGGTGTCCGGCGTGCCACCCTACTTACTAGATCTAGTCTAGGTCTAGATTTAAATTTGAATGAATTATGTTAGTTTGAATGAAATTTCAATGAGATATATGCATTTTCGTATCAAAATTTTATATTTGAATAAGATTTGGGCGTCGCGAGTGGGGAGCGAGGGCGCCCAAATGGGCCAAGTAGTCCGGACGGTGCCCAAAGGGCCTGTCCGGACGGCCTTTGGGCGCCCATTTGGGCGCCGCGAGTGGAGATGCTCTTAACGTGGGACAGCCATTATATTCCTACCACATTATTATAGTTGTACCAAGCTCCAAAAGGGGCACTCTTGTAGATTCACCACACTCGTTTATTTCGGTCTTAGAACAGTCGTGTACACCATGAGCGAAGTAAATATTTAGTACCACCTCCTCTTACAAATAGGACGTGCTCATTATTTTGTCTTAGGTAAAAGATGTTATCTCTTGCAGTATTCAAACCTTTTTAAGTCTAACCAAGTCCCAAGTTTATTGATAAATATATTGATATCGAACAAGATCAGCAGGTATAATATTGATATTTCTCGAAAAATCTTTTTATAGGGTGGTCTGGCGAATCCGCATAACATGCTCCCCGCCATCTATTTTCGTTCGTGCGGTCTATTCTGTCCCCGGGCCGCGCACGACCCAGCCTCCCTATCACATCCACGCGCGTGTCTCCCTTCTGAGCGTCTCTCTCTCTCTCTCTCTCTCTCTCTCTCTCTCTCTCTCTCTCTCTCTCTCTCTCTCTCTCTCTCTCTCTCTCTCTCTGTGTGCTTCGTGCCCTGCACACGACAAGCGCCCTCCCCATCGAGCGCCGCCCTTCAGCCGTTCTCCTTACCACCCGCGCCCGAGCAGGCCCCGCCTCAGTTCTCCTCCGCCCGGTCGCCCTCCTCTTCCCCACCCATCCGGCGAGCCGCCCGTCCGTCGTGGCTAGTATCGCCGGCAACAACCGCCGCCTGGGAGCCAGCTTGCCACTCCCTTCCTTCCTAGGCTCTAACCGCCTGCTCGCGCTTGAGCCCTACATCCAGTTGTGCTGCTTCACGCGTCTCCAAGCACTCCGAGCTCCCTCCGAGTGACTCATGTTTTAGTGCACCACCGCAGCCAGGCCCTCCTGTCGTGACCCTCCTCAGCTCATCTCCGGCGTTCCTCCGCTCGCCGCCGAAGCATCATTTCCTCTACACTCACACCGTCTCTTCCTATGGTACTTTCATGCCACCTTCAAGGCCGATGTGGGGTCACGTGGGACAAGATTTTTCTTCGCCGACATTCTCAACAATGGCCCACCGCAGCTAGTGCGGCACTGTGTGAGGGCTGGTTCATGCATAATTAAGACTCGAGGTGAATTGAATTAATTATATTTTGTATACTAAACTTTTATATTTCGAACTTATTTGTACCATGTTACGGTCTTATCAAGTATACTTTTCTCATGCTTTTCTGACATAGTTAAACATATGATAAAATTACTAAATATTAATTAGTGAGTGTTGTTTGTTATACAATTATGATATATATTGATGCAAATACAATTGCATTATATTTAAAAACTAATTTTGTAACATTATTTACTTCATAAATTTTATCACTACAATTACATAAACTATATATTATTATACATATTTATGATAGAGGTCACTAAACCATATGGTCTAAAAATATCTTAACATAGTATATAAATTGTTAAGCATATATGTACATGTAGAAACTTCCACAGCATAAATCGAATTGTTAGCAAAATCCTTTATTGTTTTTTGTGGTCAATTGTGTCTTGCCAGTTATTAACTAATTATAGATTCTATATAGATTGTAAACGTGTGTTTGCTCTCTACTTGGCTGTATTGAATTAGAAATTGCTAATAGTACTCACCGGCTAATAAAAATTATAATGGATTGTACTATATTTTTTTACATACGTACGAAGTGATTATTTGATTGCTCTTATGCTATGTAAACATGCGCTCTTGGCAGTTTTTCTGAACTGAATTTTCGTTCATAGAATTAGCTATGTAAATCTGAAAGGACATATTTTATGTCCCCCATGATTTTGTGTGTTAGGCAACAACACTAGGAAATATCTAATATCATGTTAAGTGGTGCAGGAATGAAAAGAAATATTTATACTTTGCATCGAAACATTTGTCGAAGAAAAAGGAGTTTGCAATATGTCTGGCTAGGCCGGAGTCTCCGGCCTCAGGGGTGCTCAGGGGCCGGAGTCTCCGGCCCATCAGGATTTGCTGCGAAGCGAGCAACACGACGACGCTCTCTGCCTTAAGCCCGGAGTAAGGCCGGAGTGACCCTGGAGTCTCCGGCTGGGTCCGGAGTCTCCGCACCCCCCTCGGTCCGGAGTCTCCGCCCAGGCCGGAGTCTCCGGCCCTCCTGGACCGGAGTCTCCGGTCTAAGTGGACTGCAACGGCTACATTTTTGGGAGGGGTATTTATACCCCTCCACCTACCTCCAGCCAAGTAGCTCGCCCAGAATTGAAGTCCTCCATTATTGTAAGCTCAAGAATCACTAGATCTCCCAATCCCTCCACCCAAACTCGTTGATCTTTGGAGGATGGAAGTAGAAGACCCGGATCTACTACTTCACCAAAGCATTCTTCATTTACGCCTCATTCACTTGAGGGATTCGAGCCTAGGGTTTCCACTAGGAAAACCTAGGCATCTTGTTGTATTTACTTGCTTGTTACTTTTGTGTCGCAGGTGTTGTTGTGCTTGGGAGCACCCAATCATTTTGTGGGTTGAGCCTCAAGTTTGTTGTAAGGGCTCCGGATTCCGCCTTGAAGGATTCCGATAGTGGAAGGTGAACTGAGCTTTTGGGCAAGGTTCATCGGAGAATAGGGTGACGCCATTTGTGGCGTTTGAGTTTGAAACTCACACCCCTCCAACGAGACGTACTCCCCTAAAAAGGAGGAACTCGGGAATACATCCTTGTCTCCGCGTGCTTCCCGTTCGGTTACTCCTTACTCGCTAGCTCCTACTTGTATTGTGCTTAGTCTAGTGTTAACTTGTCATATAGGTAAATTCACCATATTTGCATATCTAGAGAATTTACCTTTGTGTCAAGCCTAAATTCGCAAAAGAGCTAAAAATTGAGTAGCACCTATTCACCCCCCCCCCCCTCTAGGTGGCCATACCGATTCTTTCAATTGGTATCAGAGCCTCGGCTCTTTATTCGGGCTTAACCGCCTAAGAGAAGTATGACCATCGATGAGCATGGAGTTGAGATACCCGAGCTTCCCACCGAGTCCACTTCGGTTTCCGTGGAGGACTTCAATACCTTGAAGTCCTCTATGGAAACTAAAATGGACAAGTTGCAAGAGATGATCTTGAAACTCATGGAAGCTAAGGATATCTCACCTCCACCCACCTCTGTTTCTTCGGAGGTTGACAAACCCGAGAAAGAAGAAGGTGGTGGGAAGAAGAAGGGGGTTGAACAAGATAAAATTGACAACCCAATTAAGCCACCTAATGGTTCGGGAGTATATGGTGCCGTTCCGTTTCCATACTCTCCCGACCTACCTATCCCTCATCCTCCTATACACCTAAGGGGAAACCCACCTAAGCTAAATGCATCTTTGTTTACTAAATGAGAATCTTCTATGAGATCTTATGTGAACAGTGGATCTATCGAGCTTTGGAGGATCATTGAGCAAGGATATCAAGCCGTGGATGAATCCAACAAGACAAGAAGAGAAATAGTTGATTGTCAACTAAATGCCACCGCTCTTGACTTGATCCGAGATGTCGTGGGAGAGGATGATATGTCTCACATCGAGCATTGCACCACCGCCAAAGAAGCTTGGGCTTGTCTTGTTGACGTGTTTATTGAAAATGAAAGCATGAAGAGAAACCGGTTTGAGGAAATGAGCAACAAGGCCGTAGGGTTCTTCATGGAAGATGGAGAAGACCATGAGCAAATGTACCGAAGACTCAAGTCCCTTGCCAATACCTATAAAGCTCTTGGTGGGACTCATGTGAATGATGCTTGGATCAAGAGGAAGTATGTGAATGCACTCTTGCCCTTTGAACCGGCCGACTTGAAGAGTCTCCAAGGAAGACACAACTATCCACAATTGACCTCCAATGAAGTCATGCAAGAGATGCAATCTTTCAAAGTCCAAGACAAAATTGCACAGGACTCTCGTGCCCGAGCTATTGGAATGCAACAAGGAGCTTCACTTGCTTTGAAGGTCAAGGTGGTTGAACACAATGAAGATCAAGATTGTGAAGATGTGTCCTCCATGGACCCCGAAGAACTCAAGATTTCTCATAGGGACTATGTGGCTCTTGCGGCAAGGACCTTTTGGAAGAACCCTTCCAAAGCTAAAGCTCAAGTGGAGCAAAAGTTCAAATCTAGTGGTTACAAGGAGGGCAACCCAAAAATTAAGACTTGTTTCAATTGCCAAGAAAGATATCACTATGTTGCCAAGTGTCCCTATGAGAACCGTGAAGGACATGGAGGAAGGCTTGTTCTCAAGAATGCCTCAAAGTCCCCTAGCAAGAAACCTTTCTTCAAGAAAAACCTTCCCAACAAGAAGCCTCCTTCAAGAATGGTTTTGGTGACAAGAGAGGAGTACATGTCCGGGGGTGAGAGTGATGAAGAGGAAACCACAAGTGAAGTTGTCGCTATTGCTATTACTTCATCAACATCACCTTCTCTCTTTGAATCCCCCAATGAGAACATCCCCATCCAATCCGCCAAGTGTCTCATGGCCAAAGGCACCGAGGTATCATCTCCTTCCTCCTCCAAGACTATACATGAAATGAATGATCTTATGAGTCTTAGAGTAAAGGAAGAAAATGTTGCTTTGGATCGTTTCATGACTAAATTGCAAGGTGAAGCCAAGAAACGCTTTGAAGCTCTTATGAGCGATTATGGGCGGATTCAAGAGGAGCTTGATGAGAAGGAGAGACACTACAAGAGATGTTATTTTCGTTGACGAAAACCCCGGTGACGAAATTGCATACCGTCAAGGATATGTCTTAATAGGTGACGAATCCATCTTTCGTCACGCAATTACGTGAATGCTTGACGAATTGATTTTTCGTCAACAAAAAATCGTCACCCATTACCAGACCCGGAAGGGCTGCCATCGTCTCTGTTAATAGGTGACGAAATCAAGATCGTGGTGTATGTAATCTGTCATTGAATATAATAAGGAGCCACATGTCAGGTTAAAATTATTTTTGTTATAATTTCTGAAATCAAGATCATGGTGTATGTTGGGACGTGGATCCGTTGGACTGTTGGGCCGTCATTGCGCGTAGCACTGCCCTAGCCTGTTATGCATGCGCCGATGCCACCACAAGCCTGCTATGCATGGGCGACGTGATCCAGGCTGCCTGCATCCATGCGTCGATGCGCTCTGTCACGATGCCACACGACGCGCCACAGACGCAGTGAAGATCCTCTGGTAGAAGTGAAGATGGCGGTGAAGGCTATGCCCTGTCTTCTGAAGCTTGTGTTGCATTCCCTAGTGTGTTAGGGCTTTTATTTTATATATTTCTCTATGTTATGTCGTTGGCTGTATCGTGAACTTTTTTTATCTCTGTCGTGTTATATCATGTTTTATGTAAGAACTTCTGTTTATATATCTATATGTTATGCTTGTTATATTATGTTGTCAATAGATATGTCAATGGGAAACTAAAGGTTGAAAACTTTTATTTACTACATTTTTTTTCTTCTCGGTGTTGTCGGTCGAAACTGAACAAACTGAAAGTGTTAAAACAATGGTACAACTACAGAGATTCAGAGATGGAGACAGAGACATAGTTTAAGCAAGACAGAGAGCACATGATCCATACATTAAACTTACATCAAACTGATAACATATCTAACGAGTGATGACCAGCAAGTAAGTAAACCCTAGAGCAACAATGAAAAAATAAAATCCTAAAGCTATCAGATTCGCCTGCTTCTTCAACTGAATCATCTGTTTGAAGTTCTTGTTCATCTTCTTTAATTCTCCCTTTAGATCCGCATCCTCCACTTTTGGAGCAATGCTGGCAGAGACCAAATTTTGCACGGCTGACGGCAGATTATGCTCTCGGGTTGCGGCCCCATTGAAATCTGATGGCAGATTCAACTCCCGGGTTGCGGCCCCATTGAAATGAATCAAGCCCTCCCTTTGAAGCCTCATGACGTAGTCATCGATCCATTCAAAATGGGTGCATTTCTTCATGATCTGAAACGAAATCATGAACCCTAAATCTCAGATCCAACGAAAAAGAAATGAGAGGAAAAACAAAATAAATATAGGAAAATCATGAGATCTAACCTGCCCCTCTGGTCTGCTCTCGCATTTCACGTAATCTCGGCCATAGTTGCCATTCTTGTCCTCCTTCGAAGTTTTCCGTTTGAGTGGCGCCATGCGTGGGCAGTCAGGACATCACTCCATGGGCACTGGGCCATAGTGGGACCACGAGGGGCGGGAGGCTGAAGTGGAGCTCGACATATCTCGTCGCCGGAGAAGAAGAAGAAGGAGATGAGTGGCTGCTCTCGTCGCCGGAGAAGAAGAAGCAGAATAAAGGGGAGGCAATGCTGGGCTCGAACGACGCGGTGTGTTACCGCTGATATAGAACTGTGCTGACGTTGTAGATACGTAACTATTGTTTTTTTTGTAATAATTAGGGCACCTTTCTTTTTTTCTATGGTTTTGATCTGGATGTCACGACAAACAAGGTCTCCTTAATTACTCCTTCCGCGTGTGTCGCGTTAAAGTCGCGCCGCTACCAGACAGGGCCTATCTAGGCGATCTTGCGCACCGCCGTCGAGTCGACCAGGGTTCTCGTCGAGGCGAGAAGAAATCCGTCAAGGCTGCAATCTGAGGCGGCGACGCGCATCAGCTGTGATTTCTCCTGTAAGTTCGTTAGGTCTAGATTTATTTTGATGTTCTCAAGATCTATTCTGATGAACGTTGGCACGTTCTTAACTGAATTGTAGGCAATGGATCGAAGTTGGATAACTAATGGCACTAATAAGTTCACACCAAAGTACATGAAAGGTGTTAGCGATTTCATCAAGTTTGCGCGAGAACACTTGGACAATACAGATGAACCAATCTTGTGCCCTTGCCAGAACTGCCTAAATCTGATACGTCAGGATATTAAAACGGTCGAGGAACACTGCAATTGTGATGGTATGTCCCTTACGTATACAAGATGGAGTGTACATGGGGAAGGTTTCAGTGATGACGAAGGGCAGGGTAGAGACGATGGTGCGTACGATAGTGACAATGATGAAGAATTAGATGAAGACAATGGTGATTGTTATGTAGATGATTCGTCTACTATGATAGATGATCTGCAGAAATCTGGAAATCAAGGTCCTAACCTGCCAAATTTGTATGCTAATCTAATTGGGGCAGCGAAAAAAGAACTTCATGAGGGATGCACCACTTTCACTAGGTTGTCGTTCATTATTAAGCTCCTTCATGTCAAATCATACAGCCGGATAACAAACAGAGGATTTGATCTGTTACTTCTGTTGTTACGTACAGCTTTGCCAAATGTGGACTTCCCCAAATCCTATGCTGACGCTAAGAGTGTTCTTTCTGATGTTGGGCTTGGTTATGAGACAATTCATGTATGCAAGTTTGATTGTTCTTTATTTTGGGGAGATCACAAGGATGCTACGCATTGCCATGTGTGTGGATTATCAAGATATAAAGACCCTACTGGAAAAAAGAAAATCCCTCACAAGGTGTTAAGGTACTTTCCTATTTTAAAAGGTTGCAGAGACTATTTGTTAAAAAGGAAATGTCGACACATACTAGATGGCACAAAGAGAAGAGGGCTGTTGAGGACAATGTGCTGAGGCACCCTGCTGATGGTGAGGCATGGAAGCACTTTGATGACAAGTTTGATTGGTTTGCTAAAGATCCTCGTAACATAAAACTAGGTTTTGCCACAGACGACTTCAGTCCCTTTGGAAGTATGACTAATCCTTACAGTATGTGGCCTGTTTTTGTCATTCCTTACAACTTCCCACCATGGATGTGCATGGATCAATCCAATTTCATGATGTCATTGCTAATCCCTGGAAAGTATTCCCCAGGGAAAGATTTTCATGTATTTATGCAGCCACTGATAAAAGATATGATGCAGCTATGGAGTGGTGTGAATACATTTGATGCATGCACAGAGGATTATTTCCCATTGCATGTTGCGTTTCTTTGGTCTATTCATGATTATCCTGGATATGCCACTATGTCAGGCCGAAGCACAAGAGGATTTCATGCGTGTGTGCATTGCGATGAGCACTACAAGAAATGTGATATTTGTTGACGAAAACCCTAGTGACGAAATTGCATACCGTCATGGATATGTCTTAATAGGTGACGGATTCATCTGGCGTCACGCATTTACGTTAATGCTTGACGGTTTGATTTTTCGTCAACGAAAAATCGTCACCCATTACCAAACCCGGAAGGGCTGCCATCGTCTCTGTTAATAGGTGACGAAATCAAGATCGTGGTGTATGAAACCGTCATTGAATATAATAGGGACCCACGTGTCAGGTAAAAAAAATGTTATAATTTTTATTTCATTTTTTCTTGCGGGACCCAGTAGTCTAGAAAATATTAAATGTTATAAGTTTTCAATATCATGCAGTACCACTTGTCAGGCATTAAAATAAGTTGGCGAAAATTGTGGTATGCGGACCCACATGTCATAATTATTTATTTTGATCTTCGTATTGGAAACTCACAATTACATGTAGACCAGCCTGCCACATGTAGCGGCCATTTGCATATATAAAAAACAAATGCACATAGAAGGAATCGAACCCAAGACCTCCACCAAGTAAAACTATTAGCTAACCACTTCACCACCATATGAAATTAGTTGAGACATAAAGCATTTGTAGTATGTATGCAGCGAGGCAAATATTAGAGAACGGAATAAAAGTTGGTGAATCGAACCCAAGACCTCCACCAAGTAAAAATATTAGCTAACCACTCCACCACCATATGAAATTAGTTGAAACGTAAAGCATTTGTAGTATGCATTCAACGAGTCAATTATTAGAAAACGGAATAAAAATTGGAGAATTGCGGAATCGAACACAAGACCTCCACACAGAGACAGAATATGGTTAACCGCTAGGCCATTGCACGCCATGTGATTGAAAAGAAAGCGGAATATATTTCAAGCCAAATGATCAAAGTATGACCATTCTCGTGACATAGTTTATGATAAATTGCCCATATTTAGCACATAGTGTATCTTGACATGGGAAACAATGGTGTCAAAGTGAGTTTACATATTATTTTTATAAATATCATTTTTCCATTTTCTAAGTGCCAAAAATGATTTCCTTTGTGAAGCAAGTACAAAAAATATGGTGCAAAATACCACCTATCCAATTTTCACGCAAAGTAATCCATATTTCATAGATAATATCCAAATATTAGGAATTTTCTCGATTTTTACCCAATTTCGCCTATTTAAATGTCTTTATGCCCATTTTTCGAAAACAATTCAAATTTGAACTAAAAGTGTGTGATAGTTTGCTATTAATTTTTTCCAAAAATCATTTTAAGGTACACAAGTAGTGATTATATCACAAAACCGTCGATAGTTTAGAAAAATTCGACCCCTTCAATGAATAGCCATCCTCACCATTTTGACCATTTTTTCCAGAAAATTCAAAGAAAGTGAACAAAAACTCAAAAAAAGAAATCCTTTGGCTTGTAGTACTTTTATGTGTACTAGTTTATAGGATAAATGATTACCATGAGTTTCGACAAACTTTATAAAAATATCATTCACAAAAAGGACTATCATGTATAAACATGTATAGGTTCCAAGCCAAATGACCAAGACATGGCCATTCTCGTGGCATAGTTTGTGATAAAGTGCCCATATTTGCCACATAGGTGTATATTGATATTGGAAACAATGTTGCCAAAGTGAATTTTCATATTATTTTTAGAAATACCATTTTTCCATTTTCTAAGTGCCAAAAATGACTTTTGTTGTGAAGGAAGTGCAAAAAATATGGTGCAAAATACCACCCATCCAATTTTCACGCAAAGTAATCCATATTTGATGGATAATATCTAAATATTAAGAATTTTCTCGATTTTTACCTAATTTTGCCTATTTAAATGGCTTTATGCCGATTTTTCAAAAGTAATTCAAATTGGAACTACAAGTGTGTGATAGTTTGCTCTTAATCTTTAAAAAAACATTTTAAGGTACACAAGTAGTGATTGTATCACAAAACCGTCGATAGTTTTGAAAATTTTGACCCCTTTCAGTGAATAGCCATCCTAACCATTTTGACCATATTTTTCAAAAAAATAAATAAAGTGAAAACAAATTCAAAAAAAGAAATCCTTTGACATGGGGTCCCTTTATGTGTATTAGTTTTTAGGATAAATGATAATCTTTAGTTTGGGCAAATTTTCGCAAAATATACTTCACATAAAGGTTTATCATCTATAAACATGTATATGTTTCAAGCCAAATGACCAAGGTATGACCATTCTCGTGCCATAGTTTGTGATAAAGTGCTCATATTCGGCACATAGGTGTACGTTGGTATGGGAGACAACGGTGCCAAACCGAATTTTGAAATTATTTTTGGAAATATCATTTTCTAATGCCACACATGACTTTTTTTTGTGAAGTAAGTACAAAACATATGGTGCAAAATGGACCCATCCATCATAGCTACTAGTACCACCACTGCTATGTAGGAAAGCTGGCGTAGAATGTTCACAAGCACAGATAAATGTTTCTGATAAAATGGACACTTTGGTATGTATTTTCGTTCACTGTTTTGTGCAAGTAATAGTAGAATTCATATCCTTCCAGCTTTTGCCACTTTGATACTGAAATATGAGTTTTGTTTACTGTCATTATATTATGAAGATTGAATCCCATCAAATAGTTCTGGTACCGTGTAAATTGCAAACCCAGGCGTGTCCATCTCAGTAGGTCCAGCTTTATACTTTTACCTAGCCATTTGTTTTGGCAATTCCTTTGTCTTCCAAAAGGGATTGTGAAATCAATTTGGAAAAATGGAATCTACAAATGCTTCATTAATTTCTGAGTGTGTAAACTTTTTGCTGTAGGCAACAAGTTCTTCAAGAAAAGAAATAGCACAAAGCAGCAGCTATGATACACCAGGAAGCTAGTTCGATAAGAAGAGGCGCAGAAGTGAAAATGCATACGAAGCTGATGTAATAAAAATCTCTGTTGTTAGTTTTATTTCTGATGGGAAACGTGATTTCTACTTTGCTAATGAGTGTGAGATTCTTTAATGTGTTAATATGTGTGTATGTATGATATCCATCATCTGTGATTTGGCATTGGTCAGACCGTATACTGTGATTTGGCATTGGTCAGACCATATAATGTGATTTGGCTCTGAATTTAATATATACTATGGTGTCCATGTGAATTCAATTTATTCTGAAAAATTGTTGCAATTTTAATATAGAAAATGAATTAATAATTATTGTGGCTCCCACCTGTCAACACTTTGTGGGTCCTAAACAACAGAATGCCACATGGCGTAATGTGGACCCACATGACATCATCCACGTCATAGTTGTCAGATCCACGTTTTTAGCAGCCACTTCAGCATGGCGGACCCACCTGTAAGGCCACGTCAGCGTTTTTGGACCAATCATAAACTCACCTAGAGTTTGATAGTGACGAAATTTCCAATATTTAATGACAAACTTGGCTCTCAACAATTAACCCTAAACGTTGACGAATTTTCTCATCGTCACTATCAAACGTTTGATAGTGACGAAAAAGTGCATACCGTCACCCCCGATATTTTATGACAGAGCTTCTGTGACGAACCCCATGACGATCAAAATTCGTCACCCCGGTGTAATCGTTGACGAAAATTGGATTATACATGACGAAAGTGATTTGTCATTAAAAATATTTTCCTTTGTAGTGAGACTTGAAAGAGAGTATGCTAATGATATTGCCGCTCTCACCGTGGCTCTTGAGGAAGAGCATGAGCTTCGTGTTTCTCTTGAAGAGAAACTTGAAAATCTTGATGAGTCACAAAATACAATCTTTTCTCAAATCATTAAAGAACGTGACCATGCAATTGCAAAATATAAGCTTTACAAGAAAGAAAAGGTTGAATTTGGTGTTGGTCATGATAGACTAACCGAGGAACTAGACGAGGTCACTAAGGCTCACAAGGCCTTGGAGAGTGAACACTCTATTCTCACCAAGTCTTTTGAACAACTTCAAATTCAATCATCTAAAACTAATGTTCCTAGTTCCTCTACTTCTTCTCGTGATCATGCAAATGTCATTGAGGAAAATGCTAGGTTGAAGGTCGAACTTGCCAAGGCCTCTATTTCCCAAAGCAAGCCTCTTGATGATCTTTTGCAAATGAAAAAGCCACACGTTGGAAAAGAGGGTCTTGGTTATGTTGCCAAAAAGAAGAACAAGAACAAGAAGAAGGTCAAGCTCTCATGAGGATATCGACACCCGTCATCATGCAAGAAATGTCAAGACCATGGAAAGAAGACAACACTTGTTGGAAAATATTATTGGTGATTTGAAGAGCAAGGTTGTGACTAGAAGACAATGTGTAAACTTTAGTGAACATCAAGCACACATGTCCATGGTGGAACCAAATAAAGTCTTTGAAGCTATTGAAGATCCGGATTGGTTGAATGCAATGCATGAAGAGCTCAATAACTTCAAGCGCAACAAGGTGTGGAAGCTAGTTGAGAAGCCAAAGGAGTGCCGCAATGTTATAGTCACCAAATGGATATTCAAGAACAAGCAAGATGAACATGTCATGGTGGCGAGGAACAAAGCAAGATTGGTGGCTCAAGGGTACTCTCAAGTTGAAGGCATTGATTTTGGAGAGAACTATGCTCTCGTGGCTCGCCTTGAGTCCATCTGTATCCTCCTTGCATATGCATCTCATCATAATTTTATATTGCAACAAATGGATGTGAAAAGTGCTTTTCTAAATGGTCCACTTAAAGAATTAGTATATGTTAAGCAACCACCGGGTTTTGAGGATCCCAAACTCCCTAACCATGTCTACAAGCTCGATAAGGCGCTCTATGGACTTAAACAAGCTCCACGTGCGTGGTATGAGCACCTTAGAGAGCTTCTAGTAGACCGTGGATTTGAGGTTGGGCAAATCGATCCCACTCTCTTTACCAAGAGAGTAAAAGGGGAGCTTTTCATATGCCAAGTCTATGTGGACGATATTATCTTTGGCTCAACTAACAAAGCTTTCAATGATGAATTTTCAAAGCTTATGACCGATAGGTTTGAGATGTCCATGATGGGAGAGTTGAAGTTCTTCCTTGGTTTTGAGATCAAGCAATTGAGGGAAGGGACTTTCATCTCTCAAACTAAATATATCCAAGACATGCTCAAGAAGTTTGATATGATTGGTGTCAAGGAGAAGCGCACACCAATGGACACAAAGGTTCATCTACAACTTAACCCAAAGGGTATAGATGTCGATCAAAAGGTATACCGTTCCATGATTGGTTCTTTGCTCTATCTTTGTGCATCTAGACCCGAAATTATGTTGAGTGTAGGGTGTGTGCAAGGTACCAAGCCGCTCCTAAAGAAAGTGAAAGGACAAGGATGTCGCCTAGAGGGGGGTGAATAGGCGATTAAAACTTTTCCGGTTTAGGCTTGATAATTGCGGAATAAAACTATGTGTTTAAATTAACAAGCCAACAACCTAAATAAACTAGGCTCACCTATGTGCACCAACAACTTATGCTAAGCAAGACAAGCAACAAGGTGATAGCAATAGAATACTTCAAGCACGAAGGCTATCACAATGTAAAGTGCATAAGTAAAAAGCTCGGGTATAGAAATAACCAAGGCACGTGGAGACGAGGATGTATTCCCAAGTTCCTCCTTGTTAAGGGAGTACCTCTCGTTGGAGAGGTGTGAACCAACACAATGGTTCAACAACCACAAAGGTTTCACCTTCTTCTCCGATGAACCGCACCACAAAGGTTTGGTTCACCTTCCACTATCGGAATCCTTCGAGGCGGAAATCCGGAGCCTTTCAACAACGATCCGGGCACAACCCACAACGGGATTGGGGGCTCCCGAACAGCTACAAGTGACCACACAAGGATCTCAACCACCACACGGGCGTCTAGGGTCTAAAGACCCAAGAGTAACAAGTTCACAAGCTTTCAACTTCCACGAATCCTCGTGGAGAGCACAAACCGATGCAACGAAGCAATGGCAAGAGCACAAGGCTCAAATCCTTCACTCTCGAATCCCACCACAAGCAACTAATGCTTATGGGGGGAGAAGAGAGGAAGAACAACGAAGAACACCAAATCCCTCCAAGATCTAGATCCAAAGGCTTCCCCTCACTTAGAGGGGGATTTGATTGGTGGAGATGTGAAACTAGATCTCCTCTCTCTTTTCCCTCAAAATCAAGCAAGAATCATGGGAGGGAGTTAGAGGGAGTAAGCTTTTTCCAAGTGCAACAATGGAGGTGAGAGAGTGTGAAAAAGCTAGGAAAACCGTTGGGGAAGAAGACCTATATATAGGGAAAGAAGAAATCTTCCCGTTACACAGTTTTCGCACTTTCCGGTGCCAGATCCGGAAAATTCTGAAATACATACCGGACTTAAAAAATAGCTACTGGACTCACCCAGAATCGCCCGGTACACACCCGGAAAAAATCCCGGAATTGATCCGGTACCAGACCCGGAAAATTCCGGATCTGAAACCGGATTCAAAAACAGTAAAACCAGTCATACGAAAAATGCAATAAGTTTTGCATCCGGACTCCGATTTCGATGATCTTGGGCTCGTTGGAATCGCAACGAAGAGCTTTACAAGATCGTGCAGAGAAACATCATAGTCCAACAATTGAGGATAAAACCAAATGGGGAAAGGTTAGACCTCTCGATAAAAGAACAACTGATAAGACCTCCAAACCAAAACCGCAATATGTTTCTCATCCGGACTCCGTTTTCTATGATCTTGGGCTTGTTAGAAGATACTCACAAGCTCTACAAGATTAAGCATATACATCATAGTCTATCATGTGAGGATGAAACCACAAGTAGAGAGTTTGACCTCTTCTTAAAAAAGACAAACCGGTAAAACCTCGAACATCAAAAACGCAACAAGATATTCAAATGAAATCCGTTTTTGATGAAATAGAGCTTGGTATGGAGATGAACACAAGCTCTACATTCTCACATGGATAAAAGCCAAATAAGAACAAAGAAAGATGATATGCCAATATGCAAAGGTTTGAGTTCTCCACAAAGATGCGATCAAGTTACTCACTTGAGAGCCCCTCTTGATAGTACGCCGTCTATCCTATAACCCGGTCTCCCACTAACACCATGAGACCGGTAAAATAGAAACCCTATCAAGATCATAACTTTGCCTTGCACATTCCACTTGAGCTAGATGATGACAATTTTTATCTCTTCAAGTGGACCACCTTTCTTGATTGCGCTTTCTAGCACATGCTTGATGAAGACTTCTCCAAATACTCCCCATACACCATGATGGGATGGGAGAGCCTTGCTAAGCTCCGTCTTCATGAATCCACTTGAACTTCATCTTCTTCTCTTGATATAGATGATGGCTTGGAGATAAACATGAATGTTCACCCAATCTTCTTTCCAAGCCATGCTTGCAATAAGCTCAACTCTAGATAACCATTCTTCATATAAACCCTTGGATAGAACCTTGGTCATCATATAATCTTCTAGAGTCCAACACATGAACTCCAATCTTCTTCATGTACAAGATCTATAAAGATATCTCAATGCAAACATTAGTCCATACGGATTGTCATTAATTACCAAAACCACGCATGGGGCAACACATGCACTTTCAATCTCCCCCATTTTGGTAATTGATGACAATCCCTTTTACGAGGGTTTATATAATGAATTAAGCAACCATGCAACACAAAGAGCAAGGATGCAAGAGCAAGAAAGGCAAATGCTTAAGAACGAAACTAAAGCATAAAACCAAATTCCCTTTAAACCCTCTAAACCCTCTAAACTTCTCCCCCATTGGCATCGATTGCCGAAATGGGAGGAAAAATTTAGAAGGCCAATATAGTAAGAGCTCCCCCATAATGTGTGCATTTCTCATAATATGAGTGAAATCAAATGCACATATCCAATAACAAATAGTTGGGAAGGAGATCAAACTATATTGAGGATCCAAAGATTGCAAAAGAAAATCAAATTGAAAGATACTTCGACAAAAGAAGTAACCAAACAAAGGATCCGAAAAAACAATAGAACATAAGAAGATATTATGATAAGATCAAACAAGTGTTCTAACAATCACGAGGGAACTCCCCAAGGTACGTGCACAATAAGGATTTGTATTTCAATATAGTGTGCACAACATGGAATCCTCACTCCCTCCTAGATAAGTTTGAACACAAACATGTGCAAGAGAACATAAGTGGGAAAAGAAGCAATACAACTTGCCACCAAAAAAGATGGTGTGACAAAGAAAGACATTTTTGGAGACTAATGCAAGGATGAGCCAAAGCATCAACATAGTCTTTCAATATATGTGGCACATAGTGCATATCATGTCTTTCCCATACACACAAACCAAAGAAGATATAGCAAAAAGGTCCACAAGCTTATTAAGATGAAAAAAGTAAACCAATTGAAAGCCAAAGCTTGTGGCATTTAGAAACCACCAAAGAATCAAAAGCAATAAGAGGTGGTCACTAAAGAAATGGAATACCAAATAAAAATGTAACTACTCTCATGTGTATAAGTTTCTAAGTAGACATCAATCATGAAGATATAAGTCCACAAAGGAACATGCACACACAAAGTAGATACTACGGTGAAGAACATGATATCCAAAGGAAGTCATATATATACCAATAAGATCATTGCTTAAAAGCATAGCACAAAGCTCAATTTTATCTTAAAGGATATAGATGAACTTCCAACACAACTCTCATAGCATCAAAAATATCCACAAGGGATAAGAAGATAAAATGGGATGCTCCGAGAAAGATAACAAGTATCGCAAAAGGCAAATGATTTTGAAAAGCATCAATATTGCATATGTGAGACATAGAGTAGAAAGTGCTAGATTAACATATATGGGATTGATGAATCATGAAAATGATTATATATATTCCCCTTGATATGTAATCATCCCGGCTTCACATTTGCAATAAAGTTGTTTTGCAAGAACCAAATGAATTGCAACAAAAGAGATTCATGCCATGAAACAACCTACACAAGGTTGAAAGCTAGAAAAGTATGCATGAGGTAGATACTTGTTACCGAGATAGCATTGGTGATGTAGAAGATAAGAGTTCATGATCATCCGAGCTTGGCTCCAATAAGCACATGGTGATAACACCTTCCTTGTAAATGAGACAAGCTTCCAATGCATCTCAATGTACCTAAAACAAATTCAAGTACAAATGGTACCCAAACTCATTGGGTCCAAAGTAGTTAGAGCAACTACAATACATAGGACAAACTCCACATAAATATGTGCATATTGATATGAAATTGAATTTCATGCACATCTTAGCCATTTAGGATTTGATGGAGTTTATCCTATATATTGGATCAACGAAAGTAAGCATGCCATAAGATATACATATAATAAATATGCATGCACAAGACTTTCAAGAACCAAATGAGATACAATTTGGACAAAACACCAATTAAACCAAGAAAGCACACACAAGTGTGACAAGAAAACGAATTGCCCAAATTATATCAAAGACCAAATCAACACATGATTGAAGATACCACTTTGAAAAGATGCCAAATGAAAGTAAGATACCAATTGATGAAAATATCATCAAGGAATAAACCAAACCCTCTACACTTTCATGATGGCACAAAGTACCAAGACGAGAAATGTTTGTCTTCCAAAGAGACACGTCATCGGGATCAAATACCAATTGAAGACAACTAATGTTCAAAAGCATATAGGATTGCTCCCCCAAGATTTGTGCATTATTTATGATCTTGCATTTGAATACAAAATGCACACAAATGGGATCATCACTCTCCATACATATTATTCAAACACTAGTCATGTTCAAGAAAGAAAGATGCAAAACCAATTTAAAGAATGATGTTCTACTCAATGTAGGATAGCTTCCCAAGAATAGTGCATTATCAAGAAGTATGACTTTTGAATGTCAATGCACAAGATTGGATCATTGCTTTTCCTAAAGAAGAAGACAAAACAAATTTTGAGTAGAGCAACAAGATCCAAAAGATACAAGGAAGACAAGAGAGTTAGATCAAACAAATCCTTGGCAATAAAATAAGGCAATTCAAAGCAAGAGCCAAAGTGAAGATGGTCACAAATTTCACCACAATATGAGTATCACTTGTCAAGGACAAGGAGTATATAGAGATATTTCTCGGTGGTATATAGGAATGATATTGAAGACCAATTTCACAACAAATAAGCATATGGCAAAGGATAGATTTAAAGGCCAAAGCTTAAAAGATAGATATTCTTGATAGCTTCAAGTATTCACGCGATCATGCAAAGCCACTACAAAGAGTAGCTTGAAGCAATCGATTTCCCAAAAGGATATGCGAACATATTTGGGGAAAACCGTACCAAGAATGTCCATCACAAACAAGATCCAAAAGAGAACAAAAACATTTTACAAAATGGAACTTGTTTGAGCAACATGCCACATAGGAATAAGATAATGAAGAAATCAATTCTAGGTGGCAATACCTCACATGTTCACATTTTCTAGGCTTGTAATATGCACATAGCTTATTACTCCCCCATAATGTGATAATCCATTTATTTTAAAACAAGAGGCAAACAAAACCAACTCGAGAAATTAATGGACATTATAGAATTTGAATTTCTCATGAGCATGACATACCACATAGAGAATAGATAATATTGATATATCAACACTAAGTGGTATTCCTCATGTATACACATTTTAGGATTGTGAAGTGCACGAAGCATATCACTCCCCAAAATAGGATAGTCCATTAATCTCTCAAAAGAGAGCCAACAAGATAAGATATCAAATAAAAGCAATAAGGCTCAACACAAGTAATGGTGTGCAAACCAACATACACATACTTGATTACTCAAGATAAGTAAGTAGAGAGCACAACACATACAAACACTAGCAAGGTACAAAACCTAACACATGCAAGGGTGCAAGCAACTTTCAATGTATATATGATTTAAATAAAAGTTACCGCAAGGAGGAACATTGGATATGAGATAGAACAATATAATCCAAATGACTTGGCTTGAGAAATATAATTGATGAAGATCCCTTAATTCTTCATGATGTAGCCAAGTCTCCAATGCCCTCCAACAACACCTATTGATCAAGTTTTAGCTTGTTGGTCCCCAACCAAGTTGGGTCCTAAGAGGTTAGTCACAATAGGTTTGGCAACCCAAATGGTTCTTTTCTTGACACCACTTTGAGTACCAACATATTTGGCAAACACATTGCCAACCTTATCCTTCCGAAGAGAATAATCATCATTAATAATAATGGGGTTGGATAAGGTACCATTTGTGCATGAAGAAGCAACGTGACCCTTCTCACGGCATAGGTAGCAACATCTACTTCCTCCTCTCTTCTTAGTTGGAGTCTTGACTTGAGGAGGGTAGCTTGATTCTTCTTGGGAAGAGGCCGTTCTTGAGGAACTTGAGCTTCTTCCCTTGTTGCTTCTCACTAAGAGCCTTCTTCTTCAAAGGGCAAGATCTAACATGGTGCCCTTCAACTTTGCACTTGAAGCAAACAATCTTGGCCGAATCTTTAACTTGTTCTTGGCCCTTTTCTTCTTGTTGAACTTGGACTTGTTCTTGATATTGGAGTTGAATCCAAGTCCACTCTTGTCATTGGGGCGTCTTTGAACACTCAACATATTGTCAAGTGTAGAATCCCCAACATGACGCTTTTCCAAGTCTTTCTTCAAAGAAGTGACTTGGGCCTTGAGCTCATTTAATTCCTCTACATGGTTAGTATCAACAAAAACACTAGAGGAAGTAGAGCTTCATTGTTAGAGCAACAAGGCATAGAAAGTAATTCATCACAAGATGTAGCAATATTGTGAGTGGATGAATCACTAGGACTAGCACATGGCAATAAAGCATTTTAGTCGAAGTTGTGCCTTTGTCCACATGAGGCTCACAAGATGTTACCTTTGTAGGATAGCCTCATGAGCTAACTTTAGCCTAGCATGGGATGCTAGAAGATCATCATTAGAGCTAGAAGCTTTTCATGACTTTCTTCCAATTTCCATACTTGCTAGTTAGCAACTCAAGTTGAGCCCTTAGCTCAACATTCTCCTTCAAAATAGATGCTTCACAAGAAGTGGAGTTAGTAGCACAAGCATCATTAACATTAGAAATGGAAGAAGACAACTTGGCAAGCTCATCATTTTTAGATAGTTGAGTTTGGAGTTGATCATGAGACTTGATAAGGAGAGAGTGTTCACTTTCTAAAGCCTTGTGAGCTTTGTCAAGTCTCTCTATGTCCTCACTTAGTCTAGCATTGCCAACACCAAATTCAACTTTTTCCTTTTTAAGCACTTTATATTTAGCAATAGCATGATCTTTTCCTTAATGATTTTAGCAATAATAAGATCATTGACTCATCAAGAGATTCAAGTCTCTCCTCAAGAGACACTCGAAGCTCTTGCTCTTCCTCAAGGGCATTCATTAAGGATGCCTTTTCATCGGCATCCTCTCTCTCAATTTGACATTTCTCGAGAAATTGAGTTTCCAAGTCCTCAATGATTTCCCTACTCTTAATAGCATAAACAATGATTTCACTTAGAGGAGGGATAGCTTTGCTACCTTTGGGGAGAGCACCAAATACCATCTCACCCTTCTTTGTTATGGATTCAACATCCATAAGCGCTCCATGAGAATCCTCATCCACATCATCACAATTTGGATTTGAGGTGGAGATACCTGAATCCTTAGCCATAAGGCAAAATGAGTAATGGCAAAGATGGTGAAGAATACTTGAAGCACCATTGAGATCCACGTCTTGTTCCAACAAATGTTGGGATTCCTCTACATTGTTAGCCACACAAGAAATAGAGGATATGGAAGTATTGTTTTCATGGCAACAAGACGAATGAAGCATATCATCATGAGATTTAGTTAAACAACTATTACATGATATGCAAGGACTAGCAACACTAGCATGTAAAACATTTGGAGTGCTAGAAGTGTTTAAGTCCAAAGATAGAACATTGCAATGAGATAGAGATGAAGTATAGTCAATAGAATATTCACCATCAACAAAGCAATTTCTATCACCACTCACCATATCATTACCTTGTGTCAAAACACATGTTGGTGAAGTGGAAGAAGATGTGAACTCATCACGGCCGGAGGTGGAGGGAGAACAATCATCCTCAATAATATTGGACACTTCATATTTATCTTGAAGCTTGGTCCATAGCTCATGAGCGTTCCGAAAAGGCATGATTGATGCAAGAACTACATCGCTCAAAACACACATAAGACAATTAGATACACGAGTATCGAGATAAGAGTTTTCCTCATCCTCTAAAGATAACTTTTGGGAATCCTTTGGAGGAGAAAAACCCATATCTACAATTCTCTTAAAATTTGGGTTTATGTCCCTAAGAAGGTTAAGCATGCGAATTTTCCAAACATCATAATTTGTGCCATCGAATATAAGAGTGGGATCGTGCACTAATTCTCTAACGACATCTTTACTCTCTAGGCGGTAAAGCCCAAAAAGAGAGCCCAGGCTCTGATACCAATTGAAAGGACAAGGATGTCGCCTAGAGGGGGGGGGTGAATAGGCGATTAAAACTTTTCCGGTTTAGGCTTGATAATTGCGGAATAAAACTATGTTTAAATTAACAAGCCAACAACCTAAATAAACTAGGCTCACCTATGTGCACCAACAACTTATGCTAAGCAAGACAAGCAACAAGGTGATAGCAATAGAATACTTCAAGCACGAAGGCTATCACAATGTAAAGTGCATAAGTAAAAAGCTCGGGTATAGAAATAACCGAGGCACGCGGAGACGAGGATGTATTCCCGAGTTCCTCCTTGTTAAGGGAGTACGTCTCGTTGGAGAGGTGTGAACCAACACAATGGTTCAACAACCACAAAGGTTTCACCTTCTTCTCCGATGAACCGCACCACAAAGGTTTGGTTCACCTTCCACTATCGGAATCCTTCGAGGCGGAAATCCGGAGCCTTTCAACAACGATCCGGGGCACAACCCACAACGGGATTGGGGGCTCCCGAACAGCTACAAGTGACCACACAAGGGTCTCAACCACCACACGGGCGTCTAGGGTCCAAAGACCCAAGAGTAACAAGTTCACAAGCTTTCAACTTCCACGAATCCTCGTGGAGAGCACAAACCGATGCAACGAAGCAATGGCAAGAGCACAAGGCTCAAATCCTTCACTCTCGAATCCCACCACAAGCAACTAATGCTTATGGGGGGAGAAGAGAGGAAGAACAACGAAGAACACCAAATCCCTCCAAGATCTAGATCCAAAGGCTTCCCCTCACTTAGAGGGGATTTGATTGGTGGAGATGTGAAACTAGATCTCCTCTCTCTTTTCCCCCAAAATCAAGCAAGAATCATGGGAGGGAGTTAGAGGGAGTAAGCTTTTTCCAAGTGCAACAATGGAGGTGAGAGAGTGTGAAAAAGCTAGGAAAACCGTTGGGGAAGAAGAAATCTTCCCGTTACACAGTTTTCGCACTTTCCGGTGCCAGATCCGGAAAATTCTGGAATACATACCGGACTTAAAAAATAGCTACTGGACTCACCCAGAATCGCCCGGTACACACCCGGAAAAAATCCCGGAATTGATCCGGTACCAGACCCGGAAAATTCCGGATCTGAAACCGGATTCAAAAACAGTAAAACCAGTCATACGAAAAATGCAATAAGTTTTGCATCCGGACTCCGATTTCGATGATCTTGGGCTCGTTGGAATCGCAACGAAGAGCTTTACAAGATCGTGCAGAGAAACATCATAGTCCAACAATTGAGGATAAAACCAAATGGGGAAAGGTTAGACCTCTCGATAAAAGAACAACCGATAAGACCTCCAAACCAAAACCGCAATATGTTTCTCATCCGGACTCCGTTTTCTATGATCTTGGCTTGTTAGAAGATACTCATAAGCTCTACAAGATTAAGCATATACATCATAGTCTATCATGTGAGGATGAAACCACAAGTAGAGAGTTTGACCTCTTCTTAAAAAAGACAAACCGGTAAAACCTCGAATATCAAAAACGCAACAAGATATTCAAATGAAATCCGTTTTTGATGAAATAGAGCTTGGTATGGAGATGAACACAAGCTCTACATTCTCACATGGATAAAAGCCAAATAAGAACCAAGAAAGATGATATGCCAAATATGCAAAGGTTTGAGTTCTCCACAAAGATGCGATCAAGTTACTCACTTGAGAGCCCCTCTTGATAGTACGCCGTCTATCCTATAACCCGGTCTCCCACTAACACCATGAGACCGGTAAAATAGAAACCCTATCAAGATCATACCTTTGCCTTGCGCATTCCACTTGAGCTAGATGATGACAATCTTTATCTCTTCAAGTGGACCACCTTTCTTGATTGCGCTTTCTAGCACATGCTTGATGAAGACTTCTCCAAATACTCCCCATACACCATGATGGGATGGGAGAGCCTTGCTAAGCTCCGTCTTCATGAATCCACTTGAACTTCATCTTCTTCTCTTGATATAGATGATGGCTTGGAGATAAACATGAATGTTCACCCAATCTTCTTTCCAAGCCATGCTTGCAATAAGCTCAACTCTAGATAACCATTCTTCATATAAACCCTTGGATAGAACCTTGGTCATCATATAATCTTCTAGAGTCCAACACATGAACTCCAATCTTCTTCATGTACAAGATCTATAAAGATATCTCAATGCAAACATTAGTCCATAGGGATTGTCATTAATTACCAAAACCACGCATGGGGCAACACATGCACTTTCAGAAAGCCACATGGTGGCGGTCAAAAGAATCCTTCGATATTTGATTCATACCCCAAAGTTTGGGTTGTGGTACCCTAAGGACAAGGTTTTCTCTCTTTGTGGGTACACGGACTCGGATTGGGCCGGTGATCAAGATGATAGGAAGTCAACTTCCGGGGCTTGCCAATTTCTTGGTGGTTCCTTGGTGAGTTGGTCTTCCAAGAAGCAAAATTGTATATCTCTCTCCACCGCCGAAACCGAGTATGTGGCGGCCGCAAGTGCATGCACCCAATTGTTATGGATGAGGCAAAATTTAAAGGAATACGGTGTCAATTGTGACAAAGTGCCTCTTTTATGTGACAATACAAGTGCTATCGAGATCGACCACAACCCGGTGCAACATTCAAGAACCAAGCATATTGAGATTCGTCATCATTTCATTCGAGATCATGTTGCCCGAGGTGATATTGAGCTGAGCCATGTTCCCACAAGAGATCAACTTGCCGATATATTCACGAAGCCTCTTGATGAAGCAAGATTCACCTATTTGAGGAATGAGCTAAATATCGTGGATTCATGGAGCTTGGCTTGACTATCTTGCATACACACCTTTGTCTTGACTATATATTGTGTTTAGGTGTAGGCATGGACATAGGGGGAGTGTGGTCCTAATACATTGGACTATCCCTCCCCCCATTATGCCGACATCAAGATCTCATTTGCTTCTCTATATTCGTCTCTATGAATTGTGAGCTTAAATGACGAGTGGTGGTTGTGAACCCAAGATATATCTTCGCGGTGTCACGCCATAAAACTCATACATGGTGGCCTAGGCCACCGCCCTCTTCTTTATGAAGAGTTGACCTTATTGGAGCTTATTTGGATTTCATTGCCTTTCCGTTGTCTTTTATGGAAAACACACTCAAATGTTGTTTTTTGTGTTTTACTTACTTCTTCAAAGTTTGAGTGTGTAGTACCATCTCCTGTGTGTCTTTGTCTAAACCCAAGCCTATCTCATTTTAAAAACATGCTCCTCTTGCAACATACATGTCCCACACTAAAATCTGGGATTTTTGAGTTGATGGGGCCGGAGACTCCGGTGTCCAGCACCGGAGACTCCGGTCTGAGCAGAGTCTCCGCTCCAAACACAGAGACTCCGGTCTAGGCCGGAGACTCCGGTGTGTTTGGACCGGAGACTCCGGTCTTGGCATTTTTGCTGGGGTCTAAAGGGTATCGGGGTGGGGAGTTGTTTCACAACTTCTCATACACCCCCGACCCCAACTCCTTCTCAGCCGCCGCCGTCGACTCAAGGATCGCCTCCGGCTGCTCCCCGCCGCCGGAATCCGCTGTGCCACCGGCTCCTCCTCCCCTCAAGCGCTGGGGGATCTTCCTCTCCTCCGTTTGACCTCCACCATGAAGGACAAGGGTAAACTCCTCTCTCTACCTCTAGGGTTTCAACCTAGATATATTTTGGAGAGTAGTTTCCTCAGTTTTTCTTGGTGTAGAACCTTCATGTTGGCAAATGCAATCCCTAGAAACTAGTTGCAACAAATTTCCCTCACATTTGACCTAGATCGGGATCTCCAGTCCCAGGGCCGGAGACTCCGGTCTCCCTGACCGAAGACTCCGGAGTGGCCGGAGACTCCGCCCCCTGTGACCGGAGACTCCGGTCTAGATCAAATTTCTGGAAAATTGTTCCAACTCAGTTTCTTCTTTTTGGCTTCCATGGACATGTATGCTTACCTCTATGCTACCTATCTACTCTTTTTTCACAGATAACAAGAGGTACTATTCGGGCACATCATCATCCAAATCCAAAGCACCAAAGAGGTCAGGAAGAGACTACATGGACTATGATGAAGAGAATGACCATTATGTGCAGCGTGGTGTTATCAAGCAGCAAAAAGAGTCCGATGCAAGAAGGGCTCGGCAAGAGGCTGCCCTCCTTCGAGAAGAAAGGGCCAAGAAGGCCAAGTTCAACAACATGGCCACCGTGAAGGAATTGAACAAGGAGGATTTTAGAACCATGAGGGCACAAAATTTCTATGATATGCCTAACAACACAACCGATGGCCACTTTTGGAGGAAGGAGCAAAAGCTCATCATGAAGGAAATTTATGCAAATTTGGACCCAAAAGCCCTTGTGTGTCCTCAAAAACCGTTGAACTTTGAAGTGTTGGCTAAGAAGGAATACTTTGTGGAAGCAATTTGGGTTGCTAGGAAGCTAGGCCTTGAGAAGCTCATCTCCACTCAACAAAACTATGACATTGAGATGGTCCAACAATTCTTTGCTACTCTTGTGCTTGGACCGGAGGAGAACACCAAGATGACTTGGATGACGGGCCTTGTCAAGTGTATTTCAACCTTTGAAGAGTTTGGGCAAGCTTTGGGTTATGAGTTCAAAGGAGCCACCGTTCCCGTTGGTCGAAGGATGCATGTTGAAGGGGTGGACTATGATAAGAAGCTACTTGCCCCTGTTGTTGCTAAAAAGGGTGCCATTGCTACCACCCGTGGACTCAAGCCCATCTACAACATCTTGATCCGCATGTTTCATTGGAGCATTGCCCCCCAAGCGGGTAATACGGATCCCTTCCGTGGAGCTCTTGTCAACCTTATGCATTATGCTCACAAGACATATCTTGCTGGACCAACTTGTCAAGGGTATGAGATTGATGTGATGGATTATATCAAGTGTGAGATCAATATTGCTATTCATGAGAAGAAGAATCCTATGTATGCTCCTTATGTCATGAAGCTTATCCTCAAGAAGATTCCCCAACTTGATCAATCTCGCTTCAAGCAACACTCGTTTGGAACCCTCCAAGTGCTAGGCATTCATATCACTCCTCAACCTTCTTATCAAGAGATAGAGGAGGAAGAAGCTCCAAGGGTTCGAAGGAAGAATGCCACTCCACCATCTTGGCATAGTGGTGGCAAAGAAAGGGTCAACAATGAAGTTAAGCATATCACTTGGTTGCAAAAGATCAAGCTTTGTATGGGGATTGCCGTTCACAAGGAGAACTATGAGGGCTATGTTGAGAGGAAGCACATCCTTTCCAACCAACACAAGATGTTCAACGAGCTGCGCAAGATCAACAATGGTGGAAAGACACCTCCTTGCCCTGTAGGTGCCCCCGCCCCACAGGAGTCCGATACTCTCTTCCTATTGAGGAATGGAAGGTGGATGAATTTCCTTGGGGAGACTTTGTAGATGTTTCCTCCATGCCCTCGTCCTCTCGCAACACCGGCAAGGCTCCTATGCACTATGAAGAGGATGATGATGATGATGAGGATGAAGCGTACATTGAGGAGGAGACCCAAGAAGCAAGTGGTGATGATGCCGACGAAGATGAAGAGGATGAGTGATCTTCTTGGGACGCGTTAGCATCGCTCTTTTCTGTTTTTGGCGTTTCAATGCCAATGGGGGAGAAGTAGTTCTATTAGGTTCTCTCCGTGGGATTTGCATGGGTCGGACACAAGCATGTGCTTTTATCATTTCCTTGCGCTTGTGTCCATTTATCTTATGTCGTTTGAACTTATTTGATTTGGTTCTTCTTGTGTGAGACTATGTTACTATTTGTGGTATGAGACTATGTGGATTTCTTATTATCTATGGTTGAGATGATATCGCTTATTATGATGTATTTTTGTGCATTGGTCTATATTCTACATTATTATGCACAAGGTATGATTCCTTTCATCTCAACCCTTTTATCATGATTATGTATCATGTTTATGCAAATTTTATCTTGTTCCAACTATTGCTTGTGAGTTGTCTCTTTTCTACATGTTGAGCATTTGTATTCCAATGCAAACTACTTGTATGCACACATGTAGGGGAGTTTCTCAATTTCTTTTGTGGAACTTGTCGATATTTGTTGTGCTTTGTTGCAAATCCTAGTGTTGTCATCTAACACCAGAAAGGGGGAGATTGAAAGGACATATTTTATGGCCCCCATAATTTTGTGTGTTAGGCAACAACACTAGGAAATATCTAATATCATGTTAAGTGGTGCAGGAATGAAAAGAAATATTTATACTTTGCATCGAAACATTTGTCGAAGAAAAAGGAGTTTGCAATATGTCTGGCTAGGCCGGAGTCTCCGGCCTCAGGGGTGCTCAGGGGCCGGAGTCTCCGGCCCATCAGGATTTGCTGCGAAGCGAGCAACACGACGGCGCTCTCTGCCTTAAACCCGGAGTAAGGCCGGAGTGACCCCGGAGTCTCCGGCTGGGGCCGGAGTCTCCGCCCAGGCCGGAGTCTCCGGCCCTCCTGGACCGGAGTCTCTGGTCTAAGTGGACTGCAACGGCTACACCAAGTGCATGATTTTGCCTTCGCCAAGCTACTTTGAAGGTCCATAAAGCTGCAGATCAGCGATGGAGTCGTGTCGAGCCCAGTTGAAGAGGTGATATGTCCACTTTCTCTTTGGTGGTTGTTACGGTGGTGCCGGATGAGAGGGACATGCGTTGGTATCTTGGTTAGAGAGTTTTATTCGATCCGGATTGTATTTTTCTTTCCTGGCTGAGGATTCCTTTTGCAAAAGCGAGGGTTCTCCTACGTTTTCAGTTCTGTCAGGTCAGTGTTTGAGTGCCTTGTAACTTGATATTTATTTTATAAATGAGACACGTATTACCAGCAAAAAAATCAAACCGCGTACGAACCATGAGCAAAAGAAGAGAGACCATACACAAATCTCAATGACAAGAATCAGAGTTTTGATGAAAACACAAACAGTTCGATAGTTAATTAAATTGTAAAAGTGTTACTCCTTCCGGTTCAGTTTACAAGGCCTGCCATACATTTAGGTCGTTAATTTGACCAACATAATACAAAGTATATATTAAAAAAACATGCCATTAGAAACTTTAGATGTTATATTTTCAAATGATTTAACTTTTCTGTTATATTATGTTACATTTGTAAAAATAGTGACCTAGGTATACACGTGCAGGACTTGTAAACTGAATCCGAGGAGTATCCGTTTTGTGTTTGTCAAAGGACCAGGCCCAGCGTTTCTGGGCCTCGTCCCTTCCTCTCGTCTCGGTTCTCAAGTATTCCGGAGTACTCGATTGAATGAATGAGCGAGCAAGCGTCCCATGAGGCATGTGCCAATGCATCCTCTCTTAGCACGTTAGCATAGGAGCCTTAAAAAGTTAAAAGACAACCATGCTAATGCTTTATTTGTTAAAGGTTGTATCTAAATTTAATGATTTAGGACTTATGCATACATATGATGATTGGGCTAGCAATTTTTTCTATGGCCACGTGCAAATGTTTTACTCAACAAATTACCTACTCTCTCCGTTTTTATATACAAGGCCATCTCATTTTTCAGATACCAAGAAAACAAATCCAACTAATAAATAGCATGGCTAATTGTGTGAAAAGTCTCCCGTATTCTGGGCTAATTAAATATGATGCATGTGGTGGCTTTTTCTTTATATAGTTGAGGTAGAAATCCAATCAATCTATTATATAATTAAAACACAAGACAATTAACGGTGGAGATTTGTCAGCCTAAACCGATGAGATCTGAACGGTTCGGATCTATGGACATACGATGGCATGACTAGACGTAGTAGTCGAGTCGTATTGCAATTGGAGTCCACCACATCGTGTAGAGTCCAGGAGCTAATAGTTTCGCAAAAAAAAAAGAGTCCAGGAGCTAATACAAAAGGTACGTCCCTTCCCAGATGCGTGAGGCCTAAGATTATTTGCTAATTCTCCAATGCGGCTGGAAAACCCTAGACATATATTGTCCAAAACAGGCTTTGATTGATCGTGTACCGTACACAATACGGACACTACTTCGTGCAACCAAAAAGAAAAATAATAAATAGCAGATTGGTCTTTTCCTCCTCTTTTTCTCCTCAGCATCGCCTTTCACCCGGCCGCCGACCTCGGCCTCGATCGGTTTTTTTGTCAGCATAATCACGACAGAAATATGTAATCCTAGGCGGCGCCCGAGTATTTGAGCAGACGGACATCGAAAGGATCACGAGCCGGCCGGCCGGACATTGCGTTCAAGCTGCACATCTCCGATGGCCGTGTTGCTTTTCTGCATTAGAGAAGAACGTGAATCATCAACAGACAAGGACACCAGCCGGCCGGGAATCGCGTTCAAGCTGCACATCTCCAATGGCCATGTTGCTTTTCTGCATCAGAGAAGAAGAATGTCAATCATCAACAGGCAAGGACACCATGTCGCCCTTCACTAAAAACGGAAATCAATCGTCTTCATAAAAGAGAAGAGACAGGTCGATTTCTCTCCGGCAGACATACGCCTTCCTCCTCGATTTGGCGATCTCCTTGAGTTGTAGCGTGAAGCACCAAGTCCGTCAATCTATTCTTCTTTGCAGCAAGCTTTGCTGCCGGATATAGTCGGCCAGGAGCATAATCAGTTGATCAATCGGCATCCGGGGAGCAGCCCGTACAGGACTCCAGGGTGCATCTCGGCCGGTGTGAGTCTCGCAGATTGTTTTTTACTAATCGATCGGCTCGGCCAAACCAAGTGCACTTCTGATCTTTTGACCTGAATCCAATTGTTCACTTACGTGCCGTTACAATTTTGATTCATTAAGCAGGAACAACAGACAGAAAAAAATCTTCCTCCGCGTCACCTCTCTTCATAACAAAGAGATTGTCTTCATCTGATGGCAGCAATCGGCCGAAGTTTATGGTATCAACGACGCCAGCTTGCGGTGGTTCTCGCGCGGATGAAAAACCTACAGCAACAATTGCAGCTTGGGATTGAGATGGCAAGAGTGAAATATGCTCATGGCGCGGCAGGTGGCCAAGTATCTGGGCGTTCTATTTGCTGATTTTGTAACCGCTGAGACGCTGGATTTGATTTGCCATAGACACACATCTAAATTTACTCACATAGATCGATCCGGCAGCCAGCCTGATGATTTGGTCCGGGTTCATTGCTATTAGCATATGCAAGCTGCAATTAAATAAGCCTATGCAAGCTGGATAGTATCCTCTTGCTTCATATGATTCCTCCACCTCCGCCGTCGCTGCAGTGCATCCCGGCCGATGCCAAGTCCCCAATGTCATGCAGCCATCGGATGCTGTGTATTTTACTATTCTTTGGCGCCATGTACTCAGCTCACCAATTATCGCAGATCTCAGATAATCAGTACTTTATCCACTCCCAAGTCATCAGCTCGGTGGGCTGATTTCATCAGGAAAAGCGGACACTAGGAAACATGTATGGCAGCTACAGGTTTCTTTCATCGACGGTGAAGATTTACCACCGTAAATCCAAGATTTACAAACGGTGGAGATTTTAGCAACCACGTATACCAAAGCAAGCGATACGGATCTATGGGATTTTACATGTCCAACATCCACACGCACGCAATCTGAAAAACAGACGGACACGGAAAGGTTCCGACGTCAACACGCACATTCAATATTAAAAGAAAGACCCTGATCCACGGACCAATGGGGATTGAGTAGGATAAATCGCTAGATTAATAAAGCTCATGTACGCCCCGACGAACATACACGCTTGCACACCCAGCGAATCGAGATCAACCCAGACGTATAGGACATTGGAGCGGCGACAGATGCTCATGTACGTCTGAGACATGTCGACAATGCTCGCGGTTGCATCTACAAATCAAAGGTGCCACAGGGATACGCCGCACGACAGGTTGAAGGCAACTTGACATTGGTTGGTTGCATCTGCAAATCGATTGTACGACAGTGCGGCAGGACACCGGCAGATCGGTTTGGTTGTATCAGCAAATCGATGGCACGACACCGGCAGATCAGAGGCACGCGTCAAGTTTGGGTAACGGCCACAATCTTCAGGAAACAGCTGCAATCTTCATGTGTGTTTAATCTTCCCCTCCCGACATGCAAACGACAGATCGAAGGCACCTTGACAATGGTTGGTTGCAACGGCAAATCGATCGCATTACCAGCGCCGTTGTATCCACAAATCGATCGAACGACACTAGCAGATCAAAGGCACGCGTCAACTTTGGGTAGTGGCCACAATCTTGAGGTAACAACTGCAATCTTCATGTCTGTTTAATTTTCCCCTCCCAAATGCAATTTTATTACAAACAACCTGCTTTCCTGTGAATTATTGATTGGTTAGATTACTTATTTCTTATTAAATTCACATATGTATTATCAAGGAACAACAAAAGTCTTGACAGCTTACATATCGAAACCTATTTCGAGGGTGCAGTATTAATATTTAGTTAGATTACTCTTTTTCACATGAAAGTATCAAATTTCATATGTTCTACATACAAAAGGACTACTTACTAAATGCTTCCGAGCAAGTACTTGCGAACAGACTAATAATGAGGAGGTCAGCTACCACATGGACAAACTAAGGGTGAGCACCAAACCATCATAAAAAATCTTAACCAAGACGATAAAAAAAACCCTATGATTCAGTCAGTTGAAAAAAGGCTAGGAAACCAAATATATGTGGAAGGCTACAGGGGCACGGGAAAAACATATCTGTGGAAAGCAATCACGACAAAGCATAGATTATAGGGAAAGATAGTGCTTGAATTTGCATCATGAGGCACTGCAGCCTGGCTTCTACAAGGTGACAGAACAACACACTCAAGGTTCCGCATGTCACTAATTATCACCGAAGAAACATATGAAAGAAAGAAAGTCTCACATTTGACTGAACTGCTAAAGAGTACCTCACTTATACTGTTAGATGAACCTCCTATGGCAAAGAAACATTGCATCTGGGCACTAGGTAAACGCCTTAGAGATATATTCCCAGGTTCACAAATGAAAACAGGCATGAAAGGACATTTGGTGGGATGACAGTACTACTAGGAGGCGACTTAAGAAAAATACTACCAGTTATAACCAAGGTGAGGAGAGAGAGCAGATAGTTAATGCTTAAATCATAAGATCGTACCTATCGAATCACTTTGAAATATTTGAGGTAACACAAAACACGCTGAAGTGTTTATCAAATGATCGAATACAAAAAAAAATGTCATTAAATTTGGAGAGTGTATACCACAAATAGGCAACGCAAAACAACATCATATGAACGAGAGGATTGATTTATAAAATGCTGAAGGACCTACTGCTACATAAATAAAGGAAAAATCGGAAATAAGAAAGAGTTCAAAGCACATAGCCAAAATTGCTGCAATAATACGTGAGCGGGATTTCCTAGAATAAAGAGCAATACTATGTCCACGAAATGAGCCAGATACAGGGTGAAGAGGTGACATACCGAAGCCAGAATTCCTGTGCAAGGAAGCAACGAATAACATGAACATGGAAAACATGTATCCTACTGAGTTTCTCAACACCTTGAAATTCCCAGCAATCCGAGACCATGAGCTATAACTGATGGTAGGTTTTGCCGGTGATGCGCCTACGCAACATACGCCAAGCTGCATGTTTATGCAAAGGAACAAGAATGAAAATAACACAACTTGGAAGCAAGTACATCGAGGAGAAAATAATGACAGAAACACACGTTGACGAAAAGTTATGCATACCACAGATCATCATATCACCCAGCGACTCAAAATGGAAATTCATGCAGAAATGAAGGAATTCAAAATGAAGGATATATCCATTCTCAGTCTGCTTCGCAAGGACTGTAAATAAGAGCCATTGTCAACTTGAACAAGGTAGGAATATATTTGACCAATCGAGTATTCCAACATGGGAAACAATATGTGGCATTATCCAGAGTCAGAAACAAAAAAGGATTGAAGCTGCTGATCGATGATAATGAATGTCCAATTGAAAACAACTGGAAAAAAATTGTAATAGGAGTTACAAATATTCAGTTCAGCTAGACTGTTCCTGCTTGGTTATATAGAGTTTGAGACATCCTTGCCATGCTTTATCAGGTACACATCTACTTCCTGGACATGGTTCATTTTAAATAGCTACATAAATATTTCTTGGAACATCATATGCCATATTATTTGAATACCCGAGATCAAACAATGGAATCAACCGTGGTACCCTCCTATCATATTTCTATTAAGCACCTCCAGAAGCCACAATCAGATACTAGAATCTCTCTCATGAATAGTATCAAAATCCACATCTCTCGAATAGTACAAAATCTAAATGTCCCTTAAATCGATCTCAAAAAATTGTTATAGCATGGAGGTTTTATCTCTTATTTCTCATCTGGGATAAAATTTTGACATGGGATGGAGAAGGATGATTGATTTACCTGTGCCTCCTCATACGCCAAGCTCAACGAGACAAGTATAGTCAGATGAACTGGCTCTATTGCTACTGTTATGTTTCCCATTGACACCACCATTCCTGCTGAAATTAGATCCAATGCTAAAATCAGTGACCAAACAAAGGATTATCATGTAACCGAAATTGGGGAATTTTAAAAAATACAAATAGAAATGCGGAAGCAACCATGCAGCACTGCAGGGTGAGACTAGCCTTGCCTGCCGAATGCAGGCTGCAGCTGCCGCCACTAAATAATGGCGACGCGAGCGGCTCGCTGAGCTGGGGTCTTCAGATCGAGTCGTCGGGGCTGACGCGGTGGCGCTCCACTCGGCTCCCGTGCTGCAGCTGCGTCCTCCGAAGATCGACCTGCCGGCTGTGTGGACGCTCCCGCCATCGATGGCCGAGCTGCGGGCTATCGTGCGCCTCTGCCGCGGCGGCCACGCGAGTGCCTCTCCTACCTTTCCAAATCGACGACGGCGACGTGCAGCCTCGCCGGTGGGCAAAGCCATATCGGCGGCTCCAGCGCGCGTCCCCTCCTTGGTCAAGCCACGCCTCCAAGAGCATGGCCTGGCAGGCTGGCAAGCTATGGAGATGGACGGGAAGCCAAATAGATTGGCACATTGGGTACAGTCGATTCAATAATAGAAAGGGATTTTCTTGCTGAAATTTCTTTTTTTTAATAGAAAGGGATTTTCTTGCTGAACTTTCACAAGAGAGATGTAGAGATGACTGTTGCTGGTCCGTGATTTACTCTTATAGAGCTATGAGTGACTATTGACAAAGGTATTTTACCGGGCGGAATAGGAGCATTTTCTGAACAAAGAGATGAAAAACTAATGATTGGATAAACTACAAGTAATAAGTATGATTTTTTTTCTCTAGATAACCATAGTAAGATAAAAAAAATTGGGTACATATATGTATTTCAAAAAATGAAAAATGTCAACAGAAACAAATGAGACTATAGGAAAACATCATCTAATCCCTAAAAAGATCCGAATTGAAATTGTGAGTTAAATAAAACTCAATTCTGATTCGTGAATTTTAAAGACGTGGAAAGCGACGAAGAATATAGAAAATAAATAAAACAATCAAAACAATATTTTGTTAGACGCAAAAGACAATACAAAAAAAAATCAATAGATGTTTAGGCCATGCAATATAAATGATACTGAGAAATAAAAAAAAAAGCTGAATATCTAAGAGTATAATGAAACCATAAATTATTTGAGAGACAAAATATTTTGAAAATTCCTATAAAATATTTTAAAACCATAAATTATTTGAGAGACAAATTATTCATAGTAGTCTACATTATGTGATAGGAGAACTAAGAGCTAGACAATGTGAGACAAAATATTTAATCATTCCTATAAAATATAATAGTGCAAATGGGCAGATTGCATAACATTAATGAATTTTTAAGTATTAAATTTATATATAAATAAAGTATATTGTTTTTCTAAATTTTCAAAAAAGTGGTACCAAAATATATAATAGATAGTCTAGCCGCGCAAATGCGCGGGCGACCCTTGTTTGCCTACTAAGATTAGCTGTCAGAACTACGTTATGACATCCTAAACCAACGCACATGAAAATCTATTATATATTAACTAACAACTATTAATTAAAATAAGAACTAATATCGATTAACGACCTGATTTATAAGCTGTTATTAGATTTAATTCACCACTACATAAGAACTAATATGGACGTGGATTAATCTGCTCGTAGTTTTCAGTATACTCTAGGACGTGACTTCCTTACAGCTAAATCTTAGCAGAATAAATATTAAGCTATATGTGATAACATAAATCATAAAGTTACATGCATAAGTATCACAAAGAATACATTAATTCAGTATTCAAATTCGTCATTACCTCTTTGGTCATCAGGTCCAGCTTCGGTATCCATTGACCATATATTCTCATGTCGTGTTGAGGCGTACAATGAATTCCATCCAATCCTTAATGACACGGATTGGCATCCTTCGAACTTTCTGCTCACCTAGAAGCCGGACGAAAATTTTTGCAACACCGGAGGCCACAACATAGACCTTTAGACGCACCAAACGCCTCTGATCCAGTTGCCCTGCCTTGTCGACGGTGACTAATTTTCGATCATATCACATCGTACTTGTTTTTACACTGTCCCAAATCGCGAGTGCGTTGAATCACAGGAGCGCATCCACTGTTCAGAGTCGACAAATAGCATTGCGGACGCATGTGCACTCCTGGTTGTACCACCGCACGGCGTACATGGTGATTGCTTATTATTTTGATGATTTCTCTGTCCGGCGGTGCGTCGAACCAATCGATCTGTGATCCTTGAAGTACCGAGTGTCTGATTAATTGTGCATGCCACGCATCTTCCATCAGGTGGAGATCTACACAGATGTGCTTGCGCTTTGGGTTATCGGGAGAGCCGCGGCCGGCCGCGAGGACAATGGCGTATCGGCATGCATCCCAGGCGACCGTATTTTATCATAGCAAATCAGCTTGAGACTACATCCGTGATCTGAAAATAATTTAGCTCAGCTGGCAAACTGCAGTCGCATGGTAGATGAGCAAATCCTATACTGCCGTCGGGCGTTTCAACCGTGTTTGGCACCTATATCAACATCATCCAAACGTGCCTCATGTCCTTCATCAATCCTGACTTTACACCAGATTAACATCGCCAATTCGCCGGACAGACTCGTCGAAAAGCTTGAGGCAGATTCAGAGTACCTACTGTGTTCGTCAGCATCCTTGGTGCGCCGTCGATCTCGCTTCGAGCTCATCGATGTACTTGTCCGTCCTACACGCCTGCGTATTGAAATTGCTGTCGTGCTGATCTTAGGGAAGCACCGCTTTATATATGGGCAGGAAAAAAAGGAAGTGTACCCTCGTATATTTTGGTAGAGTTTAGAGTCCAAGTCTAACAGAAACTGCACATGCATAATCTATGTGTCCTAATCGATCTGGTGTAGCGGTGGCGTACGGCGTACGGCGTGAGGCCTGGGTCTGGTCCGAGGCGTGCACCTGCCGTTGTTCACCATATCACAAATATAGAAAATTTGTGAGGAGCATATATAAACGCTATAGGTAAATATCTCCCTGTAATAACACACATGAAGCTTCACCAAACATGAATCAAAAGAGTCGGGAACTCAGGATCTGTCCATATTTCAGACAAAGAAATAGAGAAAGTCAGGATCTGTCCATTATTCAGACTAAGAATTGAGAAATACTTGAATCATGTGTATGAGTAGATCAATTGTCAATTCTGGGACGCTGGGTGATGATTCCACCGGCATCCCGACGCGTCGCCAACCACTGGACATCCTATCCAAACTAAAATTCTACAGAGAGCTACTGATGTGTAGAAGACAACACAATTTGATTTGGATTAATTGGAGTTACCAAACTCCCTACATAATTGTTTTATCCAGAAACTTAATAATCAAGTTTTAGCTACAAATTAAGTTATGTTGATCTTAAAATTAAATCCTTTTAGGGGTAACTAACAATGACTAAATGTGATCCAACAAAATTGGTCCTAATTCATTTCGGTTAAAAATTAAACATCTATAATTGTTTTAGTGCAGAAGGGTTTTCTAACTTCAACTTTATACTAAACAATTATCAATGCATAATTAATTCTACCAAAATTAGGAAAGCTAATAGATCCCAGTACCAAGCTAACAAAATTGGTTTGGAATTATTTGCGTTAATAGAGTATCAGAAACAAACAAGTTTAGATTTTAAACTTTCTGTGGCATTTTTAATAATACTCATTTATTATATATCTAAATGAAATGAAACCACCTGGGTTGGTTTAAACAATTTCATAAGCTTTCCATAACATTTTGGTTTGATTTATTTGGATTTATAAATCTCGAGATATTGAATTTCAAAGTTATGTCCAGTACTGAAATTTCTAGAGAAATTAAATTAGAAAAGCTTTCTGTTCTGGATAATGTTGAGGATCCTGACGGGTGGGGCGTCAGTGACTCAGCAGAAATATCTCGCGCGCGCAGAATTGTTTAAAACGCTGACAGCAGGGCCCACTGGTCAGCGACTTAAAGCACGAAGCGGTACGCTACCGTGGATTAAAGATCTAACGGCTGAGAAGCCAGCACATCGGCGACGAGCACAAACAGGCGGCGCCGTGGCTCCGGCGAGGTCGGCGATTCGCTCACCTAGGGGCTCGGGAGGACGTGCAGGTGAGGCAGAATGGTCGCGGCGGCCTGGGAAAGCTTGCTGGAGAAGTCCCACTTCCTGGGACGGCTCCAATCGACGGCGGCGAGCTCCTCCGCTTCCACGGCAAGTACTCCAACTCCGGCGAGGTCCTGGCGGCGATTCTGTGCACGAAACAGAGGGGAAAAGGGAGAGTGTGAGTGCGGTGGTTCTGGAGAAGAGTGTCCAGGCCAGAGAGAAGCGAAAGGGGGAGAGACACGGCGCGGCCGTGGTCGACACCCACCTTCTTCTCCGGCAGCAACTGGCCGCGGTCGACCAAGGCAGCGAGGCTGCGACTGCGTGCTCGCCCTCCTGGCGGTGCACGAGTGAGTGTGGAGCAAGGGGGAGAGAGTGGTGCGGAGTGGAGAGGAAGTGAGAGCTCGAGGTGGCTTATAAGGCCGACGCTCGGCTCACGGTGGTCGTGGTTCACGCGAGGTCCAGAGAGGGGGAGAGGTTGCCGTTGGTTGTCTGGGGGGCCGCAGGCGAGCTGTGGAGTGGTTGGGTGCGGCCACGCGTCGAGGGGTGCAGTGGAGCGCCGAGGTCGACAGCGGTGTCCTCGGGTCGGCCATGGCACACGGCGAGCACGGGCGCATGCTATGCGCGCGAGTGGGGCGCTGTCGTGCCGGTGTTTTCGTGTCCACGGGAGCAGAAGAGCAAGGGAGAGAGGGGGCACGGCGCTAGGCCACCACGGCGTCGCCACCTCCTTCTTCCACAGTGGCGACCATGGCGACGTGCGCGCGGGCGCCTGTACCCTGGCGCGACTCCTCCTAGTCCAGCCGCCCGTTTTCTTCGGCTCCAGCGAGCGCGGTGAGGTGAGTGGAGTGAGAGGGAGTGAGTGAGGGCAGGGATTCGACGAACTTCGATCGAAATCGATTTGGGGAAGAACAGATTTCTGCCACCAGGTGTTCGACGAAATGTTTGAACCAAAATTAATTTCCAATTTCTGAAATTTATTTTCATAATTTGCTTCACATATGTTTATCAAGATTTGTGGTGCCGTTTAGGAATTTATTTGACAAGTGCAACATAGCACATTTCTTGATTTGAATAAGATAAAGAAAGATATGGAATTTAAATTTAGTTTTTTGAATTTAATATTTGGAGAGGGAAAAGTTGTAGGAATAAAATGAGAGTGATTATATTACCACTCCACTGAATTTTGTTTGGAAGAAAATTAATTTCTCACTTGGAGAAATTGTGTGACACTTGTCACATGATTTTATTGTTTCAACTTTTTATTTTATTTCTTTGTTTCTGATGCTCAGACTGAAGATGATAATAATGAAGAAGAGAAATCATCTCCACCTGAAGAAGAACAACATGAAGCTGAAAATATTGAAGAACCTAAACCTCCTGAAAAACAAGACCCTCAACCATCTATTGAGAAGAATAAAAAGAAGAAGCATCCAAATCAACAAAAAGGTAAAGAGAGGGATCCATGGGTACAAAGACCCATACCATATCCCCAAGAGGTAATGAAATCTTTGGATGATGCTACGTTTGAGAAATTTCTTGAGTTGATTAAAACTTTATGTTTGCAAATTCCTCTTGTTGATGCTATTAAAATTCCTCCATATTCAAAATATATGAAAGATATTGTCACTAATAAAAGGAAAATACCTACTGATGCAATTACTGCGATGCTTGCTAATTATTCATTTGAGGGGAAATTGCCTGAAAAGCGTGGAGATCCTGGTATTCCAACTATTCCTTGTCATATTAAAGAAACTTATGTGAAATATGCATTATGTGATTTAGGAGCTGGTGTTAGTGTTATGCCTTTTTCTTTATATAAGAAACTTAACCTAAATAAATTGGTTCCAAATGAAGTTTCATTGCAAATGGCTGATAAATCAACTACTGTGCCTATAGGTATATGTGAGGATGTTCCTATCTCTATAGCTAATGTGTTAATTCCTACAGACTTTGTTATATTAGAAATGCCTGAGGATGATAATCTATCTATTATTCTTGGAAGACCCTTTTTAAACACTGCAGGAGCTGTGATAAATTGCACTGAGAGCAAAGTGACATTTAATGTCAAAGGAAATGATCATACTATCTATTTTCCCAAGAAGAATCCTGTTACAATGATAAACAAGAGTGTGAATTCTATTCAAAGAAATACTATTATGATTGGAAGCTTTGAATTTGCACTACCACCTCCTGCACCAAAGTATGCTACCTTGATGATTAGAACTATTCCAATCAAATATGAGGCATCTTGAATTTCTTCTTTATATATAAAAAATAAGAATCATGTATTATATCTTTTACATATTATTAATGAGACTTGATCAACCTCATTACTAATTTGGAAATGATGAAAACTTGATACCCATACAAATTTGTATTGCATTTTAATTTTATTTATCCTAGAGTTTTGGAGTATATGCATAATCATAATTATTTCAGAGTTCAGAAATTCCAGAATATGAAGTTTGAAAATTTCTCTTCAGAAAATTTTCTCGAAAAATTCCAGAAAAATTTGGAGGTAAGTTATTTTAACAGAGGGACCAACAGCCAAAAGTGGGACACCAGGAGGCCACTGATACGTCTCAAACGTATCTATAATTTTTGATGTTCCATGCTATTATTATATCAATTGCTACATGTTTTGGTTACACTTCATATCATTTTTATGCATTTTCTGGGACTAACCTATTAACAAGATGCCACAGTGCCAGTTCCCTGTTTTCTGCTGTTTTTGGTTTCAGAAAATCTATTAAGGAAATATTCTCGGAATTGGACGAAACAAAAGACATCGTCAATAATATCACGAGGAGATCACGGAGTCCAAAGGGGAGTCGGAGCAGACCCACCAGGGGACCACGCCACACTAGGGCGCGGCCCAGGGTGGGCCCGTGCCCTCCTATGGCGTGGTGGCCCCCCTCGGCCACCGATGCCGCCTCTTCGCCTATATATTCTCCGCGACGCGAAAACCCTATTACGGTCGATCATATTCCACGAAAAGTTCCGTCGCGTCCGTTGTCGGGGGAATACTTTCTGGGTTAACCCGCAGCCCAGTGCGACTTACTTTACTCGCACGGACAAAGGCCCACTTGGGAGCAAGCCCAATATTGAACCGCCATAAGGGGAAGTTCTAGAAGACATATCCCTGAGGACGTGAAGACCAAGTAGTCTCCGAGTAGGCCTCTGTGGACATATTCCTTGTGGGGAAAGTTTCCTTTGTAACCTAGCGAGCCTCTGTGTATATAAAGAGGACTCGCAGGACTTAGAACAGGTCAAGCTATCAAGCCCTAAACCCTAGTTCATACGGCGAGTACTAGATCGGATCGCCTCCATTGTAATACCTCGATTATCATATTGTAACGTACGTGCACTTAGAAATTGGCAAGGTACCTGTGTATAGTGCAAACCCCTGGATCGTTTCATTTGCACACACAGTTTAAGATGTAGTCTCACAACAAAGTATCATTATTACATCGAATGATCCAGACTTGGTAAAACATTCATTACAACTTGCATAGCATATAGCTAGCTTGAAGGAGTAAAGCAGCGGAAATAAATCTTCATGGAGTCCTCATCATTTGCATGTGCCACAGGCAAAAACATGTTGGTTGCAGACTCGAAACCCAAACGTAACCTTACTCATCGTCAGAAATTTCTGCAACAAATAAAATTTTGCAACAGAGTGGGTCAGAACCATTAAAAAATCATTCTGGCAAGTGACACTATGTGGACACTTAATGGAATAACTCTATAGCCTATATGCATATTTGGCTAGTGGAGTTCAAGGCTATTTTGCATAAAAGCCAATTTTTGCCTAACACTTTGTAAAACATTTTCTTCAAATGTTGGAGACAATATGGCATAAAATCCATAGTCTCTTCTACCCTTGTTCACCCATCAAAATTTTACTTAATGAAATTGCGATGTTGGGAGACTCCGTTGACATCCTTGATCAGCTGCTTGAATTGTCCGTAACCGGGGACACGGCTAAGTACTTAGTTTTTAACTCTGCAGAGGTTGTGCACTTTCACCATTAGACTTAACCAACCCAAACTATCCCCACACTCCAATAGTGATAGGGGAAAAGAAGAAGGTTAAGACGAGATCCTTCGGAAGCATTTTCCCACCCCATACTGGCCTGACGCGCTCCAACCTACAATCCTCCACCACCACCTGTCAAGCCGGGGTGAGTCCACGCAACTTATTCGATCAAGACAGAGCCCATATGAGCAATGGCTGCACTGGAAGCATCATCACTTAGAGAAAACTTTGGTCCCTTTGTTCCTGGGTGGCAAACCACAAGTGAATATCCCTTCGGGACAACACTCAACTCTCGTCATCCAGTCAATACCAAATCCACCCAGGTGATTCATTTTAACTTAGTAGAATTTAACATTTCAATAAAGCACTTTTGCATAGCATCAATTTCTACTAAGTTATCATGGTTGCTAGACACAACTAGTATAAAGGAGATAGTAGGTTTAGCATAGCAATACTATCCAACACATGCATATAAAGAAATATTCTAAGTCATGCATAGTAAAAATACTTAGGAAATTCATGAGGGTGTGCCACTTGCCTTGACAATAGGGAGAGCAGGAGTAGCAGTTGCAAAAGCCTTCGTTTCTCTCCGAAATTTCTAACACATCAAACAATTCACAATAAATATGCAGCCAAACAATACTTAAGAAAATATGACATGCATGAGATGCAGAATGATACAAGGAATTATGATGTGAATGACATACAGAACAACTAAGGAAAAAGACATAAAATAACTTAATCCAATTGGCTAAGGCAAGGTCAAGGTAGAGAAAAATAAATTTGATAAAACCACCACTTGAAGGTTGTAAGGCTACTCTAAGTCTTCACCAGTTTGGTCTTCAAATAATCTTCAACTCCTTTGCAGCTTTATTGATCTTCAAATATCACTCTATGAACTTAGTCTTAAACACCAAGGACTTGGTCTATGTCCAAAGTGAGACAAAAATAGAAAGAAAGGAGATAGAAAGAAAAGAAGTAGTTGGTCTTCTAAAATTCTTCTCTTTGCTTCCTTGTAGTTTTACTTGATGTGATGACTTCATTGCACATTTGTGGACTTGTTGATTCTGAAGACTTGATGATGTTGGCAGCTGGTTGATCTTGAATATAACTTAGCCACCATGAAGTTTAAGAGAAGGAGGAAGAAAGGAGAGAAGGAAATGAAGACTTGGAAAATGCAGCTGGTTGGTCTTCATGAACTTTCTCTTGATTTCTTCTAAGTCATTTCTTCTTGGAGATGCTTCTGCAGTCTTGTTTTCAAGCTAAGTCCTTCCTTGATTTCTACTAATTTCTAACTTAGTGGTTTTTGACTAGGAGAGTCATAATAGCTAACATGTATCCTCAAAATTTCTAATGAGGAAGTCATGTAAGAAGTACAAAAATAATACTAAGGACTTAATATGCATGCCATGCTTATGAAAATGCTCTAAGGAAATTCAAGCAATAAAGATGATCCTAAATAACTAAGGACCAAGGTTCAAACAATAAATCACAAATAAATTCTAAGTAAAAGTTAATCAACATAAGAGAGGCTAAAATTCTCTAAGGAAAAGGGTTGTCAAAACACTTGTCAAAAAATTTCTAAGGAAGAAAATAGTTTTGTTTTGAGAGACAAAATATTTCTAAGTACTTTAAGTGCTAAAGTCTCCAAATATACTACTAAGTTATTTTACAACTCGAAAATAAGAAGAAAATAATTTTTAATACATTTTATTAATTAACATAACACCTAAAAAGCATTTAAACAATATTTACTCAAAAATCATTGAAAAATTATTTTACAAAATTAATAGAGTATTCCTACGGCCAATACTTAGGCATAGCTAGAAATAATCAAGTCAAAGACGACGGCCAAGATTTACTTTTCGTAACATCCGGCCGGTGTTTTTCAAGACGCGCATACAAGGTGTCCATCTCCCGCACGTCTAACAGAGTCCCTTTTCAAATCGTAAAAGGAAGGGAAAAAACCAGTAACCAGGCCCATGTACTCCCGTTAAGGAATAGTCCAGATTAACCAATCGTATCTATCGACAAAACAGCCTGTTTTGGTGGCCGTCGCACGTCCAGACTAATCAATCGTATCTACCCATGCCATCACACGTCGTACGTGAGGGCGTTTATTTTGGTGGCTTCTTCCGCCGGCGATGCGTCGAACTAATCACGTCTGTAGGATCTGGCTTCTCTGTTTCCTAATTAGCGGGGCGTATGATTGATTTTGCGTGTTCCATCATGTGCAGATCGACAGAGAAACAGTCTGCGATCGCATCCTTGACGGCCTCCCTTCGCCGCTCCTCCGACAATCTCTGCCTCGACGAGCTCCTCCTACGGCCGAACTCTCCTTTGGTCCTGCTCCGGCCACCGCCGACGCGTCAAAAGCTGCCATGGCCGCTGCTCCTCACGGCACCTCCGGATAGAAAAACTAAGATAAAGGTAAATAAGTGTTTGCAGTGTTTCATCAGTTCAGCAAGCGTTTGCATCGTCTCATCAGTACAGAGTGCTTCTGTATACAGGCTCATGGATTTCAACTTCCATGATCTGCTTCTGCCGCGATCGCCTCCTCGACCACCTCCCTTAGCTAAGAGCTCCTCCTCTGGCCGAACTTGCCTCCGCTCCTGTTCCGGCGGTCCGCACCTCTAGCTAGCAAAAACTAAGATCAAGGTAAGCAAGCGTTTGTATCGTCTCATCAGTACAGAATTCAGATGTTACATCAATAGATTGCTACTGTTGTGTTGCTGATGTTACCGCTGCATACCAACAAATTGTTGCCTTATACAGGTTCGTGAATTCCAATATAGGTTGGTGGACTCCAACTTGCATCATCTCCTACCTGCTAAGATAGATATCAGATCGATCTATGTTGCCGATGTTCAGTACTGTAAATCATGTAGATACACGACATGGCGGCACGGTCAGGGTTCTAGCTGTGGAGCCATGTTCACAGAGGCGTTGCCCCTGCACATGGATGGGCAGATGATCTTGGTGGTGTCCATGGAAGAGGTTATGTCAATTTTCCACATAGATGCAACTTGCATGATTGGGCCAGATCATCAAGCTACCACCTCAACGAGACAAATTTCAACATAGTACGTCTCCTCTTTTTCCTTCATATGTCATATTTTAGCTTGGTTTCCTAACTGAGGAAAATTTTAAATTATTCGAAGTACTCCTCTCGGATGGCACTGCCAATTCAAGAATAAAGGAAATATCTTGAGTTCTTGAGCTGTTATAGATGCGGAGCTTTTGTGAGCTGTTATAGATGCGTGGGGATACTAGAATATTTAGTATTCTTTCAGTCCAAACTCATGTGTGTCATGCTACATCTATCGTAGATAAATATACGATGCATCAGGTTCAGGGGAAGTTATCTTAAGTGCAAATGTACATTGCGGATTTTTTTCTCCAAACAGATTACTCCCTGCAGAAGAGCTAGCAATTTTTGTTACCGAAAAACTAATCATTGACTATTGATTGTATTTGTTTACAGAAAAAACACGATTTATATTTCTATGCCAGAGCAAAGGTTATTGGAGACATATTGAATTAGATAATTTCATTAGAAATATCTCGACTGTGAGACGATGTTCATCAGGCTCATAAGAATATTTAATCAAGAACTTTATAGAAGCTGACACAACAGTGGTAATTAACTTAGCACATATATCTTTTTCAGATTCAAGTTATTGCCCACTTAGTGTGGAAAATACATTGGTTGTTTATGATTCTCTTGCAGAACTGTGATTGCAAAATTAATCTGATACCTACAACGACTCTTTAAACCAAAATAATAAAGTGTCTTGGTTTATATGTACTATCGTATCCACTTGCTTATAACTCAAGAGTCGGAATATTCACCTTATCTTCGTGATGCAATTTTAATTATGCTTTCTGCAGGACAAGTCAAATTTTGGGTCCTGTTATCAAATCTGAGTCTTCCAGCATATTCCTAATATTACAACTGAAATATAATTCAGAAGAAATGTATATGTTATCTTTTTTATTTTATCATCCACTTGATTTAATAGACGCGATGGAGTTACTTTTACAAAAAAATAAGATGTATGCATCATGGTCAGCTTATTTAAATGTTTGTACTAATAAAGTTAGACAAGGGTAAGGTTATTGTGTATGGTACATGTTATAAATAAGTTATCATGGGAATATGTAAAGATTGAACACTATTTTCTGTTGATACTAGCAACTGGAGGGACTAAGCGATTGATCTGCCTTGCACCGCTGCCGTCGACCATGTCCCTAGGTATGTGCGTCCTTCTCCAGTTTGATCTACTCCTCTAATCTGGGAAAATAAATTATATGGTATGGAGATAGGGTGATGGATTCAGCTATGGCTGCTTCTGTTCCATGCTAAATGACAGAGGCGCTATCAGATCATCTGGCCAGATTGCTACTATTCTTTTCCCAGTGACAATGCAATCGCAGCTGACATTATATCAAAGGCTAAAATAAATGACTAAATTATGGATCGTCATGTAATCAAAATTTAGAAGAAAAATATAGAAATGGGGAGCAGCTGTTAAGGGGCGCTGGAGCAGTAAGGCACGCACCTTGCCTGCTGAGTGCGGGACGCAGCTTCCGCCTTCGTCGTCGCCAACCATGTCCAGGTCCACGCCGGATCGCGCATGGTGCACTGACCTTGCCAGCCACCGCACTTTACCTTTCCAAATCAGCGACGTCGAGATGCAGCCTCGCCGGCGGGCTATCCGTGGCTCCAGAGCGCATCCACGACCAGGTCAAGAATCACCTCCAAGATCGTGGCCTGGCATACAATGGATAAGGATAAAGGGGATTTTTATTGGATACAGTCAATGGAATGGGAACAGTCGAGTCACTGGTAGAGGAGAAAGGGCATGACGCGTGCTGCACCCGGAATCTGAATATCATCTTCAGTATTTTGCTGCCACTCTAAAGAGTTCAATAGAAACTAATACTTCTCATTTAAAAAATTACAACAGTATTTCTCAAGGCATATATTTTTCTGCAATCCTTTTTGTACTCACATTTAGAATTGTACATACCGATAATATCATGTTAAAATTAAATATAGAACAGGTGACTCTATAATAAATGAATTCAGAAAACTAGGCAATACAATATAGAGTAAATCTAGCCACGCAAATGTGTGGTTATACAGTCATCTGTACTTTCTATTTACTCTCAGTCAGTGATGCGGATATGTGTATCTCCTATGCAGGGAAGAGCAAGTTTGGTTCTGGTCTGGTGGCTAAACTCTTGAGGATTATCATAGATTGAGTGATATGCATTCAAGAGGTCAACAAGGTTGCCTCTGGATTGGGAGTATCTGCAGGCTACAGCAACCAGTAAATTGAGGTTGATTGTTTTTCCCTACTTTCTTAGGTTTAGTCGATATGCTTTTGTTTCCCCTGTGTCTTTCAAAAGTAAGAAGAATTGACGATTTTACATTTTTCTTCTGTATAGAGTTGGAGCTTGATGACTAATGGCTGGAATGTAATCAAAGGGCAGCACACAGACACACATCCAAAGCGGCTAAGCTCCATAACCATGTCAAGCCCTAGAATGTGATCTCCAACCACACATCCGCACGCACCTCGGGCCTTCGAGAGCTCGAACACACCTGACAAAGCCATGAAGCCGTGGTAATCGGAATCTCAAAGCATCAAGGACAAGCCAGACGGATCACCAAGATGCTTATTGTATGCCCACAATTTGCTTGAACCCTGAGTCATCGATGCTCGAAAACAACACAGTCAAGACGGACTCATGACGAAGCATGTCGAACGGATCGAAAGAAACATAACAACAACACCGTCAACTATAGGTCATATCCTCGATCTCCCACTCCATCTGTGTTTGGAGATACAGCATACAAGAACTATTTGCTAAAATGTCTTGAAGGCAACAATTGGCATGGTGTCCAAGAAGTTGAGCGAGTTAACGATAATAGGACAGATAAATTAAGAAAGTGAAGTGATGGGAAAAATATATCGTTTAAACCTCTAAGGATCTTCCTTGCATATCCGACATCAGTTTTGTCCATTGTTTACACTACTGCAAATATATTTTTCATTCAGTATTGAAGTGTTATAAAATTCATATTATTTATTGGCACGAAACTAACAACAGATCAATGAAACTTCCATATATTTATTTGGAAACTTTAAAACTGTAGAGTCTACCGAAAAACACCTAATACAGTAATACACAAGTTACATTTACATACAATTCATAGATAAAAAAGGTTAAAAAAACCTTAGAAAAATTTCCAACCCACTATCTTTCATTTGTTTGCTGGGGTATAGTGTTGCATCTACATAGCTAGACATATAAATTTTGTTCTTCTAGAGAGATTTTATTTTTGTAAGTATTATACAGAACAAAATCTTCTGTAAAAATATCCAGAAAAAATAAAATTCTGATAAGCATTACGAATGGGTTATATGATAGATATGGCGGGTGGATATGCACGCCATGTGCCTTTTTAAACTACATTAAGGTTTTAAAGTAATTTATTTTATATTCCTAGAAGATATCATGTCATTTAACCATGTTTTCGCGAAGCATCTTCCTTCAAAATCTAAATTAATTAGCAAGCAATCAAAGTAGGGAAACAAATAGAAATCTGCATATCGTTTCTTTGAGATAGGTAAATATTAGAGAATAATCTAGCCGCGCAAATGCGCGGGCCACCCCACCACGCATGTTAGCCTGCAGCCCTGTGTGTAGTGTGTACTTGCACGACAATGTTGCTGCATGATGAAAGGATCGATTCGAGGTAAGCTGGTAAGATTTTTTTTGAGAACACAGTACAACACAGACGCTCACAAATACGCACATACACTCACCCCTATGAACGCACGCACGCACACCCTACCCCTATGAGCACCTCTGAAGGACTGAGCCGGCAGATCTTGAGGTTGACGAAGTCACCACAGGCGCCTCGCTGTTGACGGGCACGTCACCTACCACTGAAAGAATAGCGCCGGATAATCCTGGAATAAATCCAGGTAAATGCAAACGCCCATGCCAAGTCTAGGACTTGAACCTGGGTGGGCTGGTTCCACCACAGGGAACCCAACCATCAGAGCCAAGCTCCGTTTGCAAGGTAAGCTGGTAAGATGGCCCCCTCTATGCAAGACCAGATGGAGAGAGCACAACAATGAAACTAAAAGAAAACTTTTCTCTTGACTATTGTGTTTCTATCCAACGTATTTAACTCACGGTGTCATGGTGGCCTGGTGAGATGAGCTGCATAAAGCACGGTAGCAGATCTGTGAGAACTCAGAAGTACACAAATTTCACCATTAAGTGTAATTTGAACAGTGCTGACTTCTGAGTGATATATTGCACTTTTTCCTCAAATTGTTGTTTTAAAACACTCGACTAATGATGCCACTAATTTCATAATAATCTTATTTTTCATAAATATATTGCACATAAAAATCCTTTGGTTGCACAAGAAAGCAAATTGCTGCTACTGTGCCTGGCCATCTATGCTTGAAACATTAACTAATGCTTACTATGTCGATTCATGTAAAACATTGCATTAGTTGTTAACAATATTTCATTTCTTCATTCTTGCAGGTTTCATATCCTTTTAGATAATGCATTGTCCAGTACATGGCAATCGAATTATATATCAGTATAATCATTTGGGCAGATATATAAACTTTTTTCTACTTCCTCAATCGGCAGGTCAATTTAGTAAAAACTAATTACAGGCTTATTCCTACTCTCCCATAATAAACATGTAAAAGGATTACAGGGAGTAGTTGTTGAGGCTCTTCGTTGTTAAATAAGAAGGACGGGAAAGTATACTCTTTCACATGAATGCTTATAATATAAAAATGCATACACATTAGAGTGGTTAATTCAAGTAGGTAGTTCACAGAAATATTCTTTTTTGACTTTCTTTTTTTGCGGGTCTTTTTTACCTTCAGGTATGCATAGATTTATATGATTAAGTGTGACTCAAAAAAAGCATTAATGTTTTTTTAAATTACTGCCAAAAATTGAAAACAGGTGAGCGAGACAAATAGGGAAAAGATAGGCTAAGATTTAAGGTCGATCAATTATATGGCGAGCATAATTCTTCAAGGACATGAAAATATACTGCATACACCCAGGACAACACGGATGTGTCCATACAAACTCAGTCAACAAGAAAATTATGTAAGCATTTTGTAGACATAATTGCTTATTCAAGTTTGGCAAAGGAATACGAGTTGAATGTCATAATCCTCTTATGCACAATAGAACGTATTACATTTAGAACATGCGGAAAAATTCAATCACCAAAATTGAAAAGAGTGAGTACCAAAATAGCTCTGGAACTAAAATTACGAATAAACCTACATTTCACTTATTGGTGCTCTTAAAATGTTCGACGAATAGTATAGAAAATAACATAAGTAAATTAGATAATTATTATAACATCTCATTGCTAGCCGCGCAATTTGCGCGGGCTACCCAGCTAGTTCTTGCTGATTATGTATGGTGTATAAGTGTTGATGTGGTCATTTGAACAGCGGACAAACAGACAATATCCATATGTTACGTTCCAAACTATGTTGGTATGTACGGCTAAAAACATCAATACACACATGCGGTACTAACCAGGAAAGATACTAAACTTCCATGACTCCAGCCAGTTCTGTTGGGATTTGAGCTTGCAAAAAACGTAAAGATGATTGACGTATTGGGGTGTTTTTGCAGTCTAAGAACAAGCACCTATGCAGAACGTTAACTTACATCTGATAATTGTTCCTCTAGGGATGTTCCATTGAAGTGCCTAGCAATGTGTATTATGCATATCCCTGACTCCTCCCTACATATGAAACAAATAATAAATAAACTTTCCAACATGGTCACAGTGGATGTTTCAGTTGGAACGAAGGTTGACTATGCTAACCGGGTAAATCGATATGACAAAAATGAATGGTATTTCTTCGTCCAGTCGGAGCATTCCACTTTCCACGATGGGAAAAACTTGAGAATACACATGAATAACGCAATGTGGATTTTGCCAGAAACTATCTCATGAAGCATCTTTCTTGCTTGGAGAATTAGGAATGCTGCTTGCAGGGTCAAAAACGTTTATAGTTTTCGCCAACATATCCCAAGAATATAGGCACCATCCAGTCTGAAGGTGTCGAGGTGTGGACTCGGCAAATCTCTGGGTTGTGTACCCCGGGTTGATTGAGGGGGAGAGAGAGTGCGCGCTGGTAGTTCTGTCGGCTGACAAGCGAGGATTTACCCAGGTTCGGCCCCTCATGGTGAGGTAAAGACCTACATCCTGCTTGTCTGATCTGTAAAGATGTATGATGATGTTACATGGTGGCCGCGAAGGCGATGAGAGACGTGGTCTCGCTATGCTATGGCATGTGTGTTGTGCCGTATCTGTCCATTCCTCTAATGGGGTGCCCCTGCCTGGCTTTATAAAGGGAGCCAGGTAGGGTTTACATGCGTTTCTTGTCTTGTACTCCAAGTTGTAGCTTGTTGGGCTTCATTGGGCCGCCAAGTGGGCCTTTGTTGTCATCTTCTAATAGGCCGCATGTTACATCTATAGATACGTCCACATGTGGTGAAAAGCAAATCAATTAAATTGAAATCAAATGGTTGGGTAAAATGTTGATAACATGTTTTCTAAATTTACTATGAATCTTTGTGTAGCCACGAAGACGATCACTGAAATCTTGCTCACTGTGACATGGATATGTATCTAACACATGGAAGGCTATACCGCGTTTGTAAGAACATTGTTGCTATGGAGCGGTTTATTAAATTTCTTGGAATATTCAGATTTATTCTCATGCTTTTGCGCAGGCCTGACACTATATAGAATGCAAATTGCTTGATGTTGCTGCTCGACAGTACTAATTGGTTACAATATTTAGATTTATTCTATACTTATATATACGTAGATCTCTAACTTTATAGAGTGCATATTGCGTAATTTTGCTGCTCGACACTATACTAATCGGTTTCCTGACATATTAGGACTCAAGTTTATGTTCTGTTTTGCTCAGCTTGCACAGCTTGCTTGGGCGTACAATTCATCAAAAAGGAAGTGGAAAACAAGAGAACGGTTGTTGATATGAGGATTTATAACATTAATCTATTTATTGCTAATGTTTATTGCAATACTAATATAATGAAACAAAGAGATTTCTTCATGTATGAGAACTTAAAGGGTGTCTCTTCCTTTCTAATTGAATGAGCAGAGCTCAGAATTCCTGCCGTCGGATTGATTTGATCGGCATTTTTTTCTTCATCTATAGGGGTGATCTTTTCAGCTATAGATGAACGTTCCCGGTGGAAATTAAATAGTGTACCTAACAGGATGTCTAACAATGAAGTATTTCCATCACCTATGAAGTCCTTGAAGTATCTAATTTTGCTAACTACGTTGTTTATCCTACCTTTTTATTTTAATAAATGTCAACCATCAATCTTTTTTCAGAAGCACTGAATATTGCAGGTTTATGTGAGAAAGCTGAGAACTAACCCTTTGTATAGCATCATTGAGATGGGTTACGATAGTGCAGCAAATTAATGACATGCCGAAGTGTATCTTATACACTGTTCATGTCTGTCCTTTCTTAAGTTATATGGAGGAATATCAAGGGACAAGTCCGTAAAACTATATCTCCCGCTACATAAGAACTAATATGCGTTGTATCACATGCATATAAGGAAATACACTAAGTCATGCATAGAAAAATACTTAGGAAATTTATGGGGAGAGCCCAAGGAATACAAAATAACAGCTAATATAACTGACAGTTGTTGTGACCAAATTACTAAGATTAGCTGTCATAAAAATCATTTTTAATCAAGAAAGCTACTGTGTAACCCTAATCCAGTGTAAAGGAGATAGTAGTTTTAGCATAGCAATACTATCCTACACATGCATATAAGGAAATACACTAAGTCATGCATAGAAAAATACTTAGGAAATTTATGGGGGTGTGCCACTTGCCTTGGCAAACAGGAGTGTAGTAGTAGCAGTTGCAACCACTTTCGCCTCTCTCCGGAAATTCTAACAAGTCAAACAAATCACAAATAAACATACAATCATAAATGCAACACTTAGAAAAATATGATATGCATGAGATGCAGGATGACACAATAATTATAGTATGAAAGACATGCAACAAAATAAGGGAAAGACATAAATAACAATATCCCATTTAGCTAAGGCAAGGTCCAGGTTGAGCCTAAAGTAAACTTGATAAAACAACTTGGAAAAGTTGTAAGATTATTCTAAGTTTTCACCACTTTGGTCTTCAAATAATCTTCAACTCCTTTGTAGCTTCATTGATCTTCAATGGTCTTCAATTAGCACTACTTAGTCTTATACACAAAGGACTTGGTCTATGTCCAAAGTGAGACAAAAATAGAAAGAACGAAGATAGAAAGAGAAGTAGTTGGTCTTCTAAAATTCTTCTCCTTGCTTCCTTGTAGTTTTACTTGATGTGATGACTTCATTGCACTTTGTGGACTTGTTGATTCTGAAGACTTGATGATGTTGGCAGAAGGTTGATCTTGAATATAACTTAGCCACCATGAAGTTCAAGCGAAGAAGGAAGAAAAGAGAGGAAGAGAAGAAAGACTTAGAAAAAGTAGAATGGTTGGTCTTCATGAACTTCCTCTTGATTTCTTCTAAGTCCTTTCTTCTTGGAGATGCTTCTGGAGTCTTGTTTTCTTGCTAAGTCCTTCTTTGTTTCTTCATTGTTTCCACTCATTTCTAACTTAGTGGTTTTGACTAGAGAGGTCAAAAGATCTACCATGCATCCTCAAAATTTCTAAGGAGAAAGTCATGTGAAAGTATAAAATAATACTAAGGACTTAATTATGCACGCCATGCTTATGTAAATGCTCTAAGGAAATGCAAGCAAACAAGATGTTCCAAAAATAACTAAGGACCAAAGAGGTCACACAATAAGTCAAAATAATTTCTAAGTAAAAGTTCATAAAATAAGGTGTTGGTATTTTTCTAAGGAAAAATACTTTTAAAACAATAGTTGATAAAGTTTCTAAGGACAACACTTGTCAAAAATAACACTTAGGAAAATATTCTAAAACCACTAAGTTTTCAAGATGCTAAATTTTTCTAAGGAAAAGATTTAACACTTTTAAGATGTTGAAATTTTCTAAGAAAATAGTGTTGTCAAAATAATTATCAAATATTTTCTAAGGAGGGAAAAACTTTGTTGGGTGAGGTGAAATATTCCTAAGTTATTCTGCATAATTACTTAGCTAAATTTTCTATTCGAAAATAATGTGGAGAGCAATTTTTAATCTAATTTACTTAAAATAACACCTAAAAGCAATAAAAACAAAATACATGCAAAAACATAGAAAAAACACTTCTACAAAATACTAAAGAAATTCTACGGCCATAACTTAGACAAACAAAATTAATGCAAAAGAGTTTGCTCAAAAATCAATTTTTATAATTAAGTTATAGCCAAAATATCAATTAAACCACTTTTTTAAATTGTCTAAATTAATTTCGTCGAAACCTCAAACTAAGCATATATAAAGTTTCTACACATTATAAGCTTTCCAAAAATATAAATTTCATAATTTTCTGATAAAGGGATAAAAATTAATAATGAATCTAAAATCCAGGGACCTATCCGTGATGCGCAGGGGCTAAACGGTGCAAAAAACTGGAAAAGATCCTCGCGCTGGAGTCCCTGGCGACGTGGCGTCTTCTGATTCGTGCGGATCTTCTCGCGGGCAGAAGTGGGCGCGGGCGGACGGATTACGCGGGACTTCGTGGGCAGATGTCGACGTGGCGTCTTCCGATTCGTCGATACCTCTTCGCGTAAGCGATCTAACGTTAGCCGTCCGATGAAGATCTAACGGTCAAGATCTGAATGACCTAATTCGAGCGGCGCTGTCGGCCGGAGCTGCTCCGGTGGCCGAGAAAATGCGGCGGCGCCATGACCGGCGTGGACGCATGCGACGGAGGGAAAGGGTTCGGGATGCGCGAGTCGTACCACGGGGTGCAGGAGATCGCGGCGAAGACGAAGGCGTAGTCGCAGACGGCGGGGGAGCGTCGGGTGGTTGACAATGTCTCGCCGGTGCGGCGGCGAGCTTAGGTCGAGCACGGACACGGCGATCTGGGGCAAAACAAACCACGGGAAAATTCATACGGGTGCGCACGGACATCACAAAGAAGATGGGGCAGGGGAGAGAGCTCGAGGTGGTCGAGGCTCACCGGAAAACGAAGATATCGCCGGCGGCAATGGCGGACAACGGCAGAGCAATACGGGCAGCCTTGCGGCGATGGAGCTAGGGTTTGTGGGGGCTTTTGGTGCGGCGGACGTGGGGGTTTATATGGGGCAGGAGTTCGTGCAAAACACGCAGTAAATCTCAACGAATTTGGTCCGGATTAGGCTAGGGTTTCGGTGTTCTTTTCGTGCACGGGAAGATGAAGATGATGATGTCATCCATGACGTCATGGGCGGGGCCCGCATGGCGGTGAGAGAAAGGGGAGAGGGGCCGGGGTTGGGCTGCTGGGCTGCTACTTGCTGCGCTGAGCGGTAGTTAGTTAGGTGGGCTTGGCCCAGATAGCTAGGGTTCGCATTTTTTTTGTTCAAACTCTTTTCCTTTTTCTTTTTCCGAAAATTTTCTAAAATCCATAACTTTTAAAATATGAATCCTTTTGGATTCAAACCAAAACCTATGGTTTTGTAAAATCAAACACTTGATTTTGGAACTCTCAAAACACATTTTCCAAACCATTTTATAAACAAACTTTTTGAAAAGTGTTTCAATGGAATTTTGGACTTTATAATGTCATTTTAAAAACTAGAGGGTTTTTATAAATTCCTTTTGAACTTATACTTTAAACCAAGCAGAATATGAGTAATATAATTAATATCACTCAATAAAATAATTTTGTATAAAACTTAAATAGTTTAAAAGGGTTTGATAAATCGAAATGATTTCAGAACTCATTTTAAAAATCCAAATAACTATTTTCTTTCAAAAGTAAAACTATAAAACATGAAAATAGAGAATAGGTAAGTAATAGAATACTTCTCAATACCTGTAAACTATTTACAACCAAACACACTTTTTCAAATAGAAATCATTTTGATTTCCAAACTAGGTTTTTAACAAATAATATGACACTTGATGTCAAAATTTAAAATAGGTTTTAGAACAAACAATTGTGGCTTAAGTAGATCTTAAATACCACAAGATAAACATTTACAATTATTTATATTGCAACAGATTCAAACAATTTCACAAGCAACTCTATCAGAACAAAACATTCATAAAAACCAGAAGAAAACTTGGAGCATTCTTTGCTCTACTAATATATTTTCTTAAATATGTTTTCAAGTGGAATTATTATTCCAACTTTTGAAATATCCAAATGCAACCAATGCTATATGATGATGAATGTATGCATGAATTTTCTTTTCAAAGCAAAATACATAATAGTTTTCAAAAGTTTTAAATTTTTCTGATTTTTTAACTTTTTGAAAACTTGGGATGTTACATACTACCACCCTTAAAAGGAATCTCGTCCCGAGATTCGGAAAGGCTAGCAAAAGGTTGTGACTGGGATAACTCGGTGGCTACCACCCTTAAAAGAAAATTTTGTTGGTAATCGAACTTCAAGGTGCAAACTTTATTGAGAACGTACCGTTTACCCTTTTAGGCTCATTGTAGTTTCCTTCCACATGGATATGGTTTGCTTGTCCTCCCTTGAATGGGTTGGGCTTGGCAGCTCCTTCTTCCTTCCATTCAGGGCAATCACTTATATAATGTCCCATTTTTTTGCACTTGTAGCAAATCACTTGGCTGATGTCTTTCTTGTGGGGGTTGTTCTGGAGTTTCTTGTCTGGGCACTCAGTAGAGTAATGTCCTTGCTTCCTGCAGGTGAAACAGGTGATATGACTGATGTTTTTCTTGTGGTCTCCATTGCTTCCTTTGGATCCACCATTGCGGTTACGATGTTTGAGGTGACCCCCTTCATTATGGTGACTCCCCTGTTTGTGGCTATGGTTCACCTCAGGAGTATGGTGTCTTTTGAATGAAGGCTTAGAATGATGTTTGTTGATACTTAGCTTTCTCTTCAGATTTCCAGTCTTCCTGATATCATCCTCCAGTATGAGTGCTTGGTCCAGTAAGGCCTGATACTCCCAAGCGTGTGTGACTGTGAAAGGGACTTTCATCTCATCACATAGTCTCTTGAGAAAACTTTCCTCCCTCTCTTCCTCGATAATTATGCCTTCAGGGGCATAACGAGACAGTGCATAGAAATCATCTCTATACTCCTTGAGCGTCCTGTCCCCTTGCCTCAGGTTTAGGAACTCTTCTTGCTTCATGTTCCACATGTCAGGGGAACTGTAAACACTACAAAACCCTTCCTTGAACTCTTTCCAGGTTAAAGTATCACATGTGTGAGTGCTATGATAAGTTCTCCACCATTTAGCCGCAAGTCCTTCCAAGAAATAAGATGCAAAACTCACTTTCTCTGTGTCGGTGCACTCACAAAGTATCAGATCCTTCTCTATTGATCGTAGCCAGTCGGTTGCCATAATTGGATCATTTGTAGGGTGGAACGTGTTGGGTTCAAGACTTAAAAATTTGACAAGTCTATCCGTATGGGTTAGGGGTGGTGGTGGTTCACTTTGATTTGCTTTGATCTGGGTCATCATGGTCATCAGCTGGGTTTGTGTTGCCATCATCTTCTCCAACATTGTTCCAATGTTGTTGTTGTTGTTGTTGTTGATCTCAGGTGCACTATGGGGAGACATCTGTGGGTTTTAGAATAGATGAGTACAAGAGAGAAAGATCTAAGAGGAAAATTCCTACCCATACAAGCAATTTGACACAAACAACCACACATGATAAAAACTCACAAATTTTTGAGAAAAACAAACTAGTCGTTGTTGGATCGAAGTACACCTAGGATATGGGGAAACAATATGATAGTACTGCCATACCACAATTTGATAGGTCAATACATCAACATGTTTTCTTTATTCTACTACATAAGGGTGTCTATTCTATCTCCTTCTTGAGTGCATCGAGTTCCTCCTCTATTTCCTTGAGTTCATCAAGATATTTCTGAGTGTTGCGGAGTCTAAATCGAAGTCTTCTTCCAAGGTTCTCGATGGCCTCCCATGCTGCACTTCTTGCTGAATCAAAGAATGATGTTCGAATTATTGGGTTTGTGAACATGCAGCAACCTTCGGTCTTGTGGTCATCATCTTTGTTCTTGTATAGATGGAGTTGCACCCACCAGTACTCTTGATCTTCTCCCATGAAAGGAAATCCCTTGTAGACTGCTGCTCCTTCAAGTCCCATGCTCAACATGAGGTCCTTCAAAGCTTTTGGAAACTCAGTCTCACATTCCAAGGTCATGGTCATTGCTGGACCTTTCTTGAGTGATTCCAGGAGGCGGGACATCTATAAATAAGAGAAGGCATTTAGAACACGAATAGTTAAGAAGTTACAAGAATGATATCAAAAAGTTTTTAGACAAAAAGCAAATAAGGTTTTGTCCTATGGGCTTTCTTATTTCTAACCAGACTTAGGGTTTCGAACCTACAGGCAACACAGTGCTCTGATACCATCTGTAGCGTACCTGCACTTAAAATATGGCAAGGTACCTGTGTATAGTGCAAACCCCTGGATCGTTTCATTTGCACACACAGTTTAAGATGTAGTATCACAACAAAGTATCATTATTACATCGAATGATCCAGACTTGGTAAAATATTCATTACAACTTGCATAGCATATAGCTAGCTTGAAAGAGTAAAGCAGCGGAATGTAATCTTCATGGAGTCCTCATCCTTAGCATGTGCCACAGGCGAAAACATGTTGGTTGCAGACTCGAAAACCCTTAACGTAAACTCACTCGTCAAACTGAACAATCTGCAACAAATAAAATTTTGCAACAGAGTGGGTCAGAACCATTAAAAAATGGATCTGGCAAGTGACACTATGTGGACACTTAATGGAATAACTCTATAGCCTATATGCATATTTGGCTGGTGGAGTTCAAGGCTATTTTGCATAAAAGCCAATTTTGCCTAACACTTTGTAAAACATTTTCTTCAAAGTTTGAGACATTATGGCATGAAATCCATAGTCTCTTCTACCCTTCTTCACCCATCAAAATTTTACTTAGAGAAATAAGATGTTGGGAGCCTCCGTTGCCATCCTTGATCAGCTGCTTCAATTGTCCGTAACCGGGGACACGGCTAAGTACTTAGTTTTAACTCTGCAGAGGTTGTGCACTTTCACCATTAGACCCAACAAACCCAAACTATCCTCAAGCACTCAATTTGTGCTAAGGAAAAGGAGAGAGTTGAGACGAGACTTTTCAGAAGCATTTTCCCATCCCATACCAACTTGACGCGCTCCCATTCTAACCATTCTACCACCACCTGTCAAGTCGGGACGAGTCCACGCAACTTAATCCATCTAGCCAGAGCCCATATGACTAATGGCTGCACGGTAAGCAACTTCACTTAGAGAAACATTGGTCCCTTTAATCCTGGGTGGCAATCCACAAGTGAATAAACACTCAACTCTGGCAGCCATGCAATCCCAAATCCACCCAGGTGATAAATTATCTTAGTAGAATTTAAGCTTTGAATAAAACAACTTTGCATAGCATCAATAATTCTACCAAGTTATCAATAGGATTCTAGACACAACTAGTGTAAAGGAGATAGTAGTTTTAGCATAGCAATACTATCCTACACATGCATATAAGGAAATACACTAAGTCATGCATAGAAAAATACTTAGGAAATTTATGGGGGTGTGCCACTTGCCTTGGCAAACAGGAGTGTAGTAGTAGCAGTTGCAACCACTTTCGCCTCTCTCCGGAAATTCTAACAAGTCAAACAAATCACAAATAAACATACAATCATAAATGCAACACTTAGAAAAATATGATATGCATGAGATGCAGGATGACACAATAATTATAGTATGAAAGACATGCAACAAAATAAGGGAAAGACATAAATAACAATATCCCATTTAGCTAAGGCAAGGTCCAGGTTGAGCCTAAAGTAAACTTGATAAAACAACTTGGAAAAGTTGTAAGCCCGCTTCCGAAAGGGATCTAATTTTCCCCGGGAGAAACCCGGACGGAGAAGCGAGGGCACCGCCACGACGACATCTTGAAGAAGGATACGTCGCGAAAGGGCGTCGCCGATGATACGTCTCAAACGTATCTATAATTTTTGATGTTCCATGCTTGTTTTATACCAATTGCTACATGTTTTGCATCTACTTTATATCACTTTTATACATTTTCTGGGACTAACCTATTAACAAGATGCCGAAGTGCCAGTTCCTGTTTTCTGTTATTTTTGTATTCCAGAAAAGCTAGTCTGGAAATATTCTCGGAATTGGACGAAACTACACGGGAGTCCCTATTTTACCAGAACTCATCTGACGGACCAAAGAGGCGACGGAGAGGAGCCACGTGGGCCCCACACGTGGGCAGGGCGCGGGGCCCCCCTCTGCCGCGCCCTGGGGTGGTGTGGGCCCCACGGGCCTCTCCAGCCGCCGCCCTTTCGCCTACTTATTCCCCCCGACGCGAAAACCCTTAGTCACCTACTGACGTACACAATCTGAGACGAACATGCATGGATGGGTCACGTCCCTTTGATTTGGATATTAGACCAACACACAAAAACGCATGGATCGATCGAAAACCCCAAGTGTAGCCCGGCTATATGGCTCTTGTTTTTTCAAAAATTTAAAATTCACACTTCTGTGTTTTAAAAAATTCGAAAAAAATTCTTGGCAGAGATAATGTTGAGATCTATAGTTGTACAAAATCTCAATGAAAAATCCATTTTTTCGGACTGTGCAAAAAAGACAAATCTGGCAAAGTTTTTTCAAATTTTTGAAACTCGGTACTATTCATCATTCAGAACCGCGGGTTTGTCTTTTTTTTTTCCAGGCCAAAATATTACGAATTTTTTATTTAGATTTTGCACAACTATAGATCTCAACATTATCTCCACCCAGAATTTTTATTTCGATTTTTTGGAGAAACAAAAGTGAAGATTTCAATTTAAAATAACGGGAGCCATATAGCTCGGCTTACATATCACCGCACTCATGCATCGATCGATCTGCTACACTCACATATGCCTCTCTTTCGTCGAATTCTTGTTGGTATCAATCTCGCATATTCACCCAAAGTTTGTACATATCTCTTCTAATTATGCGTATTAGAAAATATAAATATAGTAATTTTATTCATATATAAGAGAAATAAAATATTAGGTAATATAGATTAGAATTCACCTGAAAAATATGTCCATAGATATATATTCGTTTATATCCGAGGAGGACGTGTCCAAATCATCCTCGCTTTTTTTGAAAAAGAAGCCATACTCGACGATGATTATTCTGGATACATACATACATACAAAAAAGATAAGGTGTGTGCATTGTATATATACGTCAACGGTTTTGACTTCTCTTGCATGCTTTACAATTAGTATTTCGCAAGAACAAACTTCATAGTAGTTCATCAGACGAGTAATCATATTTCAAAAGCAAGTACTACAAGTCTGCAACTCAATCTGAAAGGCAATTGAACTGTATCGTGAACAAATTGTCAGCTACCCTCCGCCATACAACATCACGAGCTGATTTCCAGGACGATCGCATCTCAGCGAACAGAGTGCTTTGACTGAAGCCTGCTTTCTCCGTGTACACCTTGGCTATGGTGAGCCACTGGGCCTTGATCCCCGGTTTCTCAACTTCGTCTTCCCAGACAAAGTCATCCGTCTCCTCGTCATGGAGCTGCATTCTTCCCATGAGATCATCAACTTCATCTTTCCCCTTGTCATGTACTCCACTCGGTCCTGCCTTGTCCGCTATCAAGCCCTTAGATCGGATTGACATAGAAACAAGACAGCGCCGCCAGAGGATAGAAAAATCCTAGTTATTATGCTAGGGGAGAAAACACTTGAATTAAAGATTGTTTCGAAGGTGCTTATATGTGTAGGATGTGTGTGCGTTAATAGGGGTGACTGTATATGTGTAGGATGTGTGTGTGTTAATATAAGGATAGAAAAATCCTTATATTAGCGTTTTCATTTGCGGAAAGTCATTTGCTCCCGAGCTCTAGTGCTCCCTTCGTTTAAAAAAAATAAAAAATATTACACAAGTTTTAAAATAAATTGAGAACAATTCTGGATGTAGTCCATGATGTAGCCTACAAACGTGCAAAGTCACATGTGAAATTCTTCATAATATGGGCTACACAAAAATGACAATATTTTTTTATATAGATTTGGAACACTATACTCAGATCTGTACATTTGTCTTTTTGTGTAGCTAAAATACAAAGTATTTCTAATTAAAATTTTACACGTGTTTAGAGAATAATCATTGAGAATATCTATGATTGTTTTCACTTTTTTTGAAAACTTGAAATGTGATTTTTGAATTATTTTAAACACAGGGAGCAATGTATCTCGGGAGCAAGAAATCTCCGCTCTTTTCATTTGTAATGTGTTTTGCGAAAAGGAAACTTGCGACACCGAGGGCCGAGTTATTTTTATGCCCATCCCGTGAGGGCCTGCGTTGCCCATGGACCGACTTCAGCATGGCCTCGCGTTACCGCACACATGATTGGATCGTCAAGGTCACGCCGCCTCCATTTGTTTTTTTTTTTCTTACGAAACCGCCTCCATTTATTTTCGCATGGGGAGTTTAGGAAAGAAAATGCACAGCAGAGAATGTGGATGGCAGCAACTCCGCAGCAATATGCACGGCAAAGAATTTGGAAATGAGGAAGCTCACATTCAAAATTCAAATCCAATGACACAATTTAAATAAACGCGAGCCCATAAAAGTTTAATATTCCAGCACCTCCATGAAGTCAATGAATGCCGCCGTTGACGACCCGCCAATCTCCAACGCATCGGCAGCCATCTCTTGCGCCGTCGCCATCCTCTCCTTGATCTCCTTGCCTTGATCTGAATCCATGATCAGCCTCACCTTCGCCTCCACCTCATCCGCTTTCACGATCCCCTCGTAGTAGCCGTTCATGGCCAACCCAAGTTTCATCTCCTCCACGATGAACACCTTGTTCATCCTCTGCTCCGCGTACATCGGCCAGCAAACCATCGGCACCCCAGCCGCGACAGCCTCCAGCGTCGAGTTCCAGCCGCAGTGCGTCACGAACGCGCCGGTCGCTGGGTGCCGGAGCACCTCTACCTGCGGGCCCCAGGACGACACCACCATGCCGCGTCCCCTCGTCCTGTCCAAGAATCCGTCCGGCAGCAGCGCCTCCACCGCCGCCTCGCTTCGTCCCTCGAACCGCTTCGTGGAGTCGGCGTCCGGCGCGACGGGCGCGCGCACGGCCCAGAGGAAAGCGTGCCCGCTGTTCTCTAGCCCTACGGCGATCTCCGTTAGCTGCTCTGCAGGCACCGAGCTCGCGCTCCCGAAGCAGTGGAAGACCACGCTCCGAGCCGGCTGCTTATCTAGGCATTCGTGCTCAGCGTTGCTTCCCATCTCCTCGCCGACCAGTGGACCGACGGAGAACAATACCGGTGATGACTCGCCGGGACGGGTAGTCCCGTCTTTTATCGCCTTAACGGCACGGGGCTCCAGCCACTCGAAGGTGTTCGACAGAATGCCCTTCGCTCTCGGCAACTGCTCGAGGAGGCCAAGAAATGTCTTGTACTGGTTGCTGTCGCGATCGAGCAGCACTTCTGGCAAGTCGGACGCTGGAATCGGGTGAACTCCAGGGAAGTGCAGCAAGTTGCGCCCCATGTCCCCGAAGGAGACGGCGGGGCGCATCATGGGGATGTGCAGGTAGGCCGCAAGGACCGATGCGCCGGAGGGGAAGAATAGGTAGGCAGGGACGCCCAGCTCTGCGGCGGCGTCAAACCCGTATGCGCAGAACAAGTCGGTCACGAGAGCCTTGACGGACCCGATGGACCTCAGCAAGGCGAGGAGGGCAGGGTTGGTGGCGCGGAGGTCGGCGATGAGGGCGATGAAAGGATCGGCGTCGGGGTCAGCCGTGTCCGCTGAACGGGTTGCTGCAGACGGGAGTAGGTAGAAGGAGACGGAAGGATTGGATGCGGCGAGACGAGCAATGGTCTCAGAGGAGTTGCCTATAGACGGAACGTCGGCGACGGCTACAGTGACAAGAACGCCAAGCTCGGCGAGGTGGTGCGCGAGCTGCGTCATGGGGTGGAGGTGGCCCCTGACCATCCATGTGTAAAGCACGATGGTGCTCTGCATATTTGCTTCTGTGGTTCAGTGGTTCAAGCAGAAGAGCAGAACGTGAACTCTGAAGGAGAGAAGAAGACGCAGGAAATGGATCGGGTGAATTATATGGTGCTGTTTCGTAGCCGTTTTTTTGGCAGTCGTCGGCGGCTAGGAGCTGTAAAGTTGGACATATATTCCCAGCTTTCCCACTACGCCATGCTTACAAAATTGATGATCGCAGGCGACTTCGCCAAAATCAAAACATGACCATTACTCCATTTTACAGCCAAGTGTGGCACCCAGTCACTAGTGCTCCCGGATTCAAAAGTTTTTTAAAAAAGTGCTTTTGAGTTCAAAAAATCATAATTTTTTCACCCGGATGCGTGCATGTATATTTCTGCAATGTTTCGGTGAAAAAGACATTCTATTTTGGGCTATAGAAAAAAATTGTGGGCATAAAAAAACCCCTTTTTTGGGCGACAAAATGCCCTTTTTCCGTGGCTCAAAATACTACATATTTTTTAGGAAAATTGCAGAATCCATAGTGGATGTGTATACGTATTTGTAATATCTTCCAAGTCAACTTGTAAGAAAAAGAACTCCCCCAGCAAACAGATAAGTATAGAACAATTTTTTATATATAGAAGATTTAGTTAGGGTCCAGCTAATCTTTTCAGGTCATTAGACAATGGAAATTAAATATCTGCTACGTTCACTAGTAGCTGGGTGGCCCGCGCATTTGCGCGGCTAGATTATTCTCTAATATTTACCTATCTCAAAGAAACGATATGCAGATTTCTATTTGTTTCCCTACTTTGATTGCTTGCTAATTAATTTAGATTTTGAAGGAAGATGCTTCGCGAAAACATGGTTAAATGACATGATATCTTCTAGGAATATAAAATAAATTACTTTAAAACCTTAATGTAGTTTAAAAAGGCACATGGCGTGCATATCCACCCCGCCATATCTATCATATAACCCATTCGTAATGCTTATCAGAATTTTATTTTTTCTGGATATTTTTACAGAAGATTTTGTTCTGTATAATACTTACAAAAATAAAATCTCTCTAGAAGAACAAAATTTATATGTCTAGCTATGTAGATGCAACACTATACCCCAGCAAACAAATGAAAGATAGTGGGTTGGAAATTTTTCTAAGGTTTTTTTAACCTTTTTTATCTATGAATTGTATGTAAATGTAACTTGTGTATTACTGTATTAGGTGTTTTTCGGTAGACTCTACAGTTTTAAAGTTTCCAAATAAATATATGGAAGTTTCATTGATCTGTTGTTAGTTTCGTGCCAATAAATAATATGAATTTTATAACACTTCAATACTGAATGAAAAATATATTTGCAGTAGTGTAAACAATGGACAAAACTGATGTCGGATATGCAAGGAAGATCCTTAGAGGTTTAAACGATATATTTTTCCCATCACTTCACTTTCTTAATTTATCTGTCCTATTATCGTTAACTCGCTCAACTTCTTGGACACCATGCCAATTGTTGCCTTCAAGACATTTTAGCAAATAGTTCTTGTATGCTGTATCTCCAAACACAGATGGAGTGGGAGATCGAGGATATGACCTATAGTTGACGGTGTTGTTGTTATGTTTCTTTCGATCCGTTCGACATGCTTCGTCATGAGTCCGTCTTGACTGTGTTGTTTTCGAGCATCGATGACTCAGGGTTCAAGCAAATTGTGGGCATACAATAAGCATCTTGGTGATCCGTCTGGCTTGTCCTTGATGCTTTGAGATTCCGATTACCACGGCTTCATGGCTTTGTCAGGTGTGTTCGAGCTCTCGAAGGCCCGAGGTGCGTGCGGATGTGTGGTTGGAGATCACATTCTAGGGCTTGACATGGTTATGGAGCTTAGCCGCTTTGGATGTGTGTCTGTGTGCTGCCCTTTGATTACATTCCAGCCATTAGTCATCAAGCTCCAACTCTATACAGAAGAAAAATGTAAAATCGTCAATTCTTCTTACTTTTGAAAGACACAGGGGAAACAAAAGCATATCGACTAAACCTAAGAAAGTAGGGAAAAACAATCAACCTCAATTTACTGGTTGCTGTAGCCTGCAGATACTCCCAATCCAGAGGCAACCTTGTTGACCTCTTGAATGCATATCACTCAATCTATGATAATCCTCAAGAGTTTAGCCACCAGACCAGAACCAAACTTGCTCTTCCCTGCATAGGAGATACACATATCCGCATCACTGACTGAGAGTAAATAGAAAGTACAGATGACTGTATAACCACACATTTGCGTGGCTAGATTTACTCTATATTGTATTGCCTAGTTTTCTGAATTCATTTATTATAGAGTCACCTGTTCTATATTTAATTTTAACATGATATTATCGGTATGTACAATTCTAAATGTGAGTACAAAAAGGATTGCAGAAAAATATATGCCTTGAGAAATACTGTTGTAATTTTTTAAATGAGAAGTATTAGTTTCTATTGAACTCTTTAGAGTGGCAGCAAAATACTGAAGATGATATTCAGATTCCGGGTGCAGCACGCGTAATCACAGACTATGTCATAGCAATCTCTAACTTTCTCTTTTGTTCCTCTTCCCTCATGCGTGTACCTTTCACCAATACTTCTATTTAAGAACCTTAATTACATTAGAACCATAATTAAACATTGTGCCAGGTTATTTCATAGGACTCATCATAGTAAAACTTATCTTGGTATTTATGTGTTTGCAATATATTATTAGATTGTTGGTTGGCCACTTGGCCTAACATTGTTATGTGAATGACCAAAAGACATTTGCGATTGAGAAATTAGCTCGTGGTGCAGAGCCAACGGCTCTTAGTGTTTTCTCGTTGCTACTTATCCATATTTTTTATCTCACCCCAACACTTTTTGTTCACAAATGTTGTATCAATAATATAGTGTACACGTACTTAATTCTTAGTGGTAGTGTCTTGCTTTGGTTGCTTTATACAGCTTCGTTAAATCATCTTAGAAGCATAGCACATGCACTACGTGCTATTTAGGAGAGGTCATGACATAGGAACTAACATGAATAGCTGATGGATTTAGTTAAACAGAATACCTGATGGATTGATCGGTCAGTTTGAACGTTATTTCAGATGCAAAATTTGACGCATGTGATAAGAACATAGTGGAGCCCGGCATGACAGCCTCTATTCTGGAATCGCCATATCTATTATAACAGCAGCATGCATGGCCTTTGAATGTCGTCGCTTATCGCCAGAACGGGACCGTTAGGTCCGACACGTCGTAGACTTGGACATAGAGTCAGGGTTTGATGTTTCTGCCACTTTCTCAGTGTGAGATCGTCAAAGTCTTTGCTGTCGTCGCCTTGAATTCACCAGAGATTGTATGGGTAATCGCATCATCGGCCATTGAGCGTCGTCGCTTATCATCTGATATATGGCACCATGTCACTGAAACAGTATATAAACATGAATAATCGTATGTCTATTCATTGACATATGAAATCTAAAATATATAGTAGAGTATTTGACAGTTTTGTTGTGTAAAGTACTTGTAGAATAAATAAATAAATAAATCTTTAAAGCTTCATACATTTATTGGTTATCCTCAATATATAGAAGGTATAAACAACATTATAAAGACATTCTCACTGAATCCGAAAATAAATTTAGTGGCAAACCTGAGTGTCTACTTAATATTTTGAACTATTGCATGATAAAGCACCGCTGCTCCAGATACATCAACAATGGTGGACTGGGAATGACTCAGTTCTCATCAAATAAATTAATGTAAAATATCTGAACTTGCTCCATTGCGGTGGAAAGCATGGTCCTTCTTTTTCACGTTTATGAACTAATCACAGTGATCACATACCTGAAACAAAAGGAACGTACATGTATTAGCTTATCTAATAAAAATATGCGTAAATCCGTTGCCAGAAAACATGCAAGTTGTCCAGCAGAACCTTACAATCGTCTCGCACACTCAACTGCGAGATGCCCAGAACAGCCAGGCAAACAATTAGCACAACCCGATTTTCTGAACTCCAACTAATATCAATCTAGATTCGTGACAATCCTTGGTGATCACAACTGCACAAATATCCCAGCTTTCAGATCAATCTAACACATCGTAGAAATCGACAGCGCAATGATAAGCAATCTCCACGGCACGGAGACGCCAGGAGAAACAGAACGGGAGGCGTCGGCACAATCTTTTGCCTGTTTCAAAAATAAAAAAGAACAAAAGGATGTGTACTCAATCCTGCTTGGACACGTCTACGCTGTGCCGGCTTAGATCGGCTTGACATGTACTTACCTACATGGGTCTCGGTAGAGATTTTTGTGTCCGCGAGAGAATTTGGAATCCATGGCTTTCCGTCGACCTAGAATTCTCGCCGGCTTAATGTCCCCATGCAGAGTCGTTGTAGACTATATGTTTATCAAGATTGCTTGCATGAGATCAACATTGTCGAAATTGTGATTCAGTCCGGCAGCCAGGGTTCATGCAACGTGGGTGCTTCTGCTGTAGTAGCTGTCGTGCCTTCGATCCGCCGGTTTCATGGCGTCGTCGCTTACTTCCAATTAGTTGGGCTTCATGGCGTCATCTCTGTAGTTTACTGCGTGCTTCCGATTAGCTGGGCTTCATGGCGTCGTCGCGTGTGTTCGATCTCTCGGTCGATGGTCCAGCGTGCGGTTGTAGACAACTATATGTTTATCAAGATCGCTTGCATGAGAGATCAACGTTGTCGAAATTGTGATTCAGTCGGGCAGCCAGGTTCATGCAACATGGGTGCTTCTGCTGTAGTCGCTGTCGTGCCCTCAACCCGCCGGCTTCATGTCGTCGTCGCGTGCTTCCAATCAGCTGGGCTCCATGGCGTCGTCTTTGTAGTTGCTTGCGTGCTTCCGATTAGCTGGGCTTCACAGCATCGTTGCGTGTGTTCGATCTCTCGATATATGGTCCGACGTGCGGTTGGACGTGTGGTCTTTATGGATGCGTCTGCCATGGTAATTAATCGATCAGGCAATGGTTTTCTACCTTGTATGTGCACTTCATCGTACATGACTCGGAAATTAGACTCCAGCTTGTATACGTCTCCTCTCAAGTTTGGAAAAAATATCTAGCGGCAAGCCAATTTTTTTTCTCTTGCGCGTGTTTGCATCTCCGATCAATCTGAGCCGTACTTCTTTATATGGCTTATGTCAAATTAATCCTAGCCATCGTTTGTCCTGTGTTTTAATTATATAATAGACTAGGATGTTTTAAATTTGGACTGTGCTTTTATTTGTAATAATGAGGATCAATGTTTTAAAATTGGACTATGTTTTAATCTGTAATATGTGTGGATCAGTGTTTGTAGACAATGTTTTTATCTGTAATATGTGTGGATCAGTGATTTAAATTTGGAGTTTGATTTCATCTGTAATTTGTCTGCATTTGTGGTTAAAAAAGAGGAGGGAGAGGTGGAAAAAAATGGAAGAGCCTCTTGGCCCAGCTTGGGCCGACAGCCTCTTGTCGGCCCAGTACAGGCCGATAGGCCCAGTCGGCCCAGCTCTGGCCGACCGGTTTGTCTGACACGCGCAGGGTCGGCCGACAGCACAAATCGGCCCAGGCCTGGCCGACAGGCACTAATCTTTGTTCACGTTTTCAGTGCTTTTGAAATTTGTCGATCTAGGGAAAGTTTGATCCAGTTTGAGAATAGACAGTAGATTACCAAAGTTTATAAGAAAATGCAGCTGGTTGGCTTCATGATGCATCATTTACTACATGGTAATTGAAATATGTTTGGCACAACAAAAAGTAAATTAGCCATAAAGCATTAAATTTGGACTTACCCTTTGCTTATCAAATGAAACAATTTTAGGCACCAAGCTAATGCAAATAAACAGAAAGCGCCAATAACAATACAATATTTTGGCCTGGCAGGTAATCACTCAGTTAAATGAAATTAAATACATACGCAAAGCATAGATGCATGCAAATGGGCACGTTGTACTGGCTGTGCCTGGAATATACTGTTTACCTATATAGCCCCACACCGCCAAGGATTAAACAATATGATGGCAAACACGACCATACAGCACGACCTGACATCAAGAAGAATATCAAATTTTGGAACTGCAAGGTAGCAGAAATACTGAAATTAAAGATATACTTAGTATGGATCTGCAAGCAATTATTCAACTCATTTTAAATAGAGAAGAAATCGAATCTACCATGTGGGAATGCCCCATATTCAGTTAAGAGTGCATCTCTTTTTTTCCTTCAGGGACGATGCATGGTATTGATGTCAATGATATAGAGTTACGGTGGAAGATATGTTTCTTTCTCTCATATGCTTGCTAGCTTGATTTATTGCTTCAATACGGAGTACATAATTTAAATGCAGGAGTTGACAAGCTGGATATTCTTGCGTTCTGATTTCTCACAATCATATTTCAGATCAATATTCTGTGCTGGTCACATGCTACGTCTCCCTCGCCAGCGGCCGATCCAGTTCAAGGACCAAGTATGGCCAGTAACCATGACGCATCCTCTATCGTCAAATTCCGACTGCCGTCGTAGCCGACAAGGAGATAGAACTCTGCTCTTGGCCGCTGATCCTTTGCTTATGCTAATCTCTTCATGCAAAGTTAAGATAAAGATCTGCTTTCACATTTTTTAATATGATGTTTGATGTTATAAACACGTGTTGTGTGCCCTGGCTATTTAATTTACCTCTTGATCAAGATGTGTTCCTCGGTCGAGCTTTTGGTCCATCTGAGGGTACAAACGTTAACTAATCTTCATATATCCTTGAGGCACGACGACAAGACGAATCTCCCAGATTGATTACATTGTTTGCACAGTTATGTTTTAATGACATGCAATCAATATCTGAACTTTTACAGCAAGGGAACATGGACAAGATAAGAACAATGTTCATGCGTCGTTGATCCGTGGGAAAACTGAATTAATGAACAACGTTAGAGCATATGGTCAACTGGATCAACAAAGTTTCATCATCATTGTTTAGTTCACACGTTAGCTTACTTAGCTTCATCGGTCGACGGTTGTTTTGTAAAGCCAACTGGTGCAGCAGGCTCTCTCCGATGAAAAGATAAAATATATATGACATCACGAAGCTTTTTCCATTACAGAAGCGAGACAAGTAGTGGTACTTGCATTCCTTTTTCAAAGGTGGATTATAAGTAGTGGTGTAATTTGACTGATGTTTCTAATACTTAAAAATAATGCACAAGTAGAATAAGGTTACTCCGATATGGCGAGTGATACATTGAATGGGTGAAAACAAGAGATAGGTGTGACGAAAAGTTTTAGATTTAATTCTTTGCAAATATAGTTTCAATATAAAAAATGTGTGCCGAGATAGACTTTGAGAGACCAAGAGGAGTGAAAATTAAAATGTACAAATTACTAGAACATATTCTGCTCCTGGCATCACTAGCGAACCTCAATGAGCCCGCCTTCAGGTATCACAAGCCAAATCCTCACAGTCTTCGACAATTTTATCAATCAAATCATTTATATTTCTTCAAGAGTTACTTTTGGATATAAGTTTTTCATTGGTAACATATCTAAATAATATCACAAAAAAAAATTGGCGAGTAAAAACATAAGGCCAACAATATAAAAATATGGGAATCTAAAATCATTCTAGCCGCGCATTTGCAGGTAGTACGACCCATTGTTTAGCTTCTTACTGATGATGTAGGGCCCTTCCCATGGAGAGGACAACTTATGCCTTCCCTTGTGATCTTGTTTAAGTCGCAGCACTAGGTCGCCTTCTTGAAAGGTGCGTGTTTTGATGCGTCTGGCATGATAGCGCCGCAAGTCTTGTTGATATACCGCTGACCTTGATGCTGCCAAGTCTCTAACTTCTTCTAATGTGTCCACCGAGTCTTGCCGAGCTATCTCATTATCTGTCTCGATGTAAGCCGCAACTCTTGGTGAATCATGTATGATATCGCTGGGCATGACTGCTTCTGCTCCATAGACCATGAAATATGGTGTAAATCCCGTGGATCTGTTAGGGGTTGTTCTCAAGCTCCACAGTACTGCTGGCAGTTCTTCCACCCAACATCCTGGAGATGCTTTGACCTTTTCAATAAGGCGCGGCTTAATTCCATGGAGAATTTCCTGGTTAGCTCACTCAGCTTGTCCATTGCTCTGCGAGTGTGCTACTGACGTGACGTCCAATCTTATCCCATTGTCTGCGCAAAATATCTGTGTAGCCCCTTCAGAGGTGTTGCTCCCATTGTCTGTAATGATACTATGGGGGTAACCGAAGCGGAATATGACCTTCTTCAAGAACTTGACTGCTGTTTCAGCCTCGCAATCTCCCACAGGTTCTGCTTCTATCCACTTTGTGAATTTGTCCACCATGGCCAGGAGGTGAGTTTTTCCGTTTGAAGACCGTCTGAAGGGCCCTACCATGTCAAAACCCCATACGGCAAAAGGCCATGTGATGGGTATTGTGCGAAGCGCTTGAGCTGGCATATGATCTTGCCTAGCATATCTTTGACATCCATCACACACTCTGACAATTTGCTCTGCATCTGCTAATGCTGTTAACCAGAAGAATCCATGTCGGAACGCCTTTGCCACCAAAGATCTTGACGAAGCATGATGGCCACAATCGCCTGAATGAATTTCGTGCAAGATTTTTCGTCCCTCTTCTGGTGAAACACATCTTTGGAATGCTCCTGACACGCTGCACTTGTATAATTCATTGTTGATAATTGTATAGGCCTTTGATCATCGTATGATCTTGCGCGCCTCAATCTCATCATCTGGTAGCACTCCGCGACTTAAATATGCCATGTATGGCTCTGTCCATCCTGGCTGTTCATGCAGGGCTGCGACTAAAGTTGAGTCGTCCTCTGGCTCTGCAATGTCAATCTCTGCTGGAGGCTTGACTGATGGATTGTGCAGTTCATCCAGGAAAACTTTGGGTGGGACTGACTGTCTGTTGGATCCAAGCCGAGACAGGGCATCCGCAGCTTCGTTTTGTCTCCAATCAATGTGTTCAACTTGGTATCCAGTGAAATGTCCAGCAATTCTGTCCACCTCTCTTCTATATGCAGCCATGTTCGCATCCTTGCTATCCCACATTCCAGAGACCTGCTGTGCCACCAAGTCTGAATCGCCAAAACAGCGTATGCGACTGATGTTCATCTCCTTTGCTATACGTAGACCATGAAGCAGTGCCTCGTACTCTGCTACGTTATTTGTGCAGTTGAAGTGTATCTGTAGCACATACCGCAGCTTATCTCCCTTGGGAGATGTTAGAACAACTCCAGCCCCCGAGCCTTGCAACTGTCTTGACCCATCAAAATGCATGGTCCAGTATTTGGTTTCTGCCATGCTAGGAGCGATTTGGATTTCTGTCCAATCGTTGATAAAATCTGCAAGAGCTTGCGACTTAATTGATGTTCGCGGCTCGTAGCTGATGTGATGTGGTCCCAACTCGATCGCCCACTTAGCGACTCTTCCAGTAGCTTCTCGATTACGAATGATATCTGCCAATGGTGCTGAACTAACCACAGTTATTGGATGCTCTTGGAAGTAGTGTTTCAGCTCAACGATAATATGTGTGTAGGATAGTATTATCTTGTTTGATGCCCTCTGTACTGGATATATGTTCACGCCACTGCAGACTGAGTCACGATCGAAGCATGTTTTCCATGACCTTCAATTAGTAAGCTTTTGCCTTGACTGATCGTGTAACGTAAATACTCTATAGCAACAGGGGCGGAGACAGGGGGGGCTAGCAGGGGTCCGACCCCCCCCAACAATCAGCCCCCCCTAACAATATAGCTGGGTGGCCCGCGCATTTGCGCGGCTAGAAGTGTAACTAAATTTGCACTAAGATAGGTGCTCAATATCTCCTTGCAAAATAATAGAGTATACCTTTTCACTCCATAACACGTTGATTTGATATTATGGTCATTTTTTATTCTTCTATCTTGAGATCTTTATACTAAACTTGTTTCGTTGCCTTCCATATTCAATAAAGTAATTTCGTTGTTAAATCAACCACACTCTTACTACTCCAAAAGAAAGACATTGCTTTGTCGCAGAAATTATATATCCTAAACTCATTTTGAAAAAAAGGTCCTACATTTGTACTTCACAGTCGACCACATACTAATATATTGGTCCGTTGTATTTCTCACATTCGCCAACCGGTTAACATTGATCTTTTCAATTATACCTCTTATGCGTAATTGGCTTTTGGCCATATGGTGGGAAGGATGGTGTCTTTTCACTGGACAACTTTAGTATCACGCGTTAAGTACATATGATCTTTGAGATCAAATTTTGAAAGTATAAAATATTTAGTCAAAAGTTGTTCAAAAAGTTGACAACACACATCCATATTCTATATACACCCATATCAAATCTACGCTCCAAAGTTCACATCCACTTACAAAACCAAAAAAAGACAAATATAGATGAGAATAGAATCAAATACTCTTCACCCAAAGGTGACACTATTTTAAAGTCGATTTTGGCACATCTATAATTGTGGATTGAATTTTGAGCTGAATATTTCGCAACTGTTGATATAGCCTGTAGGTTTGTGGTAAATTGTGTTTACAAATTTTCATAATTTCTATTTTTTTATTTGGTCTGGTCAAGAACCGTGTCTTCGTGCTTATCAAGACCTGGTCAAGAACCGTGTCTTCGTGCTTAAATTGATGTGCTGACACCAATCTTCTTACATTGATTTATATAATATTCTTAATACCAGCAATGGACCTAGGCGTTTCTCGCTTTCATTAACTAATCAGCATCGTGCTTTCTTATTACTTCTCTTAATCTGTAATCTATTCAAACGATTGTACTGTATAATTTTTCCAAAATAAATTTACGTGGTACAAAATAAATTGAAAGCCAGTACTTTTAATTGTCGAGTTTTAATTAGGCTCATCAAGCTAGTGAAAATTTTATCCGATCTACGCTTGGTTATCCCTTTTCTTGGCTCTTCACTGAGAACCATTCTTGTGATTAGTTATAGTTGAATACAGATCACATACAAATGCATATTGAAAAGCAATAAAGAAAACGTAGAACTCACATATAAGCGATAGGAATCTAACCTCAACTGTGCAGAGGTGGTCGCCAAGCGCCTAAGCCAGCACTTCCATACGACATTATACATGCTCTCGCACCATCAATTTGCATGCGTGCGACTCCCGGCCGACGGTGGCTTCATGTTCCTGACCTGGATGCGTCTAGCATGTACAATGTCGTATGTTGTGAGCCACCTGAATTACGCTGCGATCTACGTATAAGTGCGTCATGCGCATGGTAATGATGATTCCAAATTCTGTAGCGAGCAACATCCAAATTGCAGAAGCGCCGGTACTTTTGGTTGTGCCACACGGCGTAGTCTTGATTGCCTAATTTGACAGTTTGATGGCTTTTCCCGCCGGCGAATGTGCCGAACCATTTGACATCGGTTAATACGGTCTCAGCTTTTTCTGTTTCTTGAAGGAAGGAGTGTAACCCGTGAACCTGCTTGGGTTAGCTTTCTTTAGAAACACATGGATATATTAAGAAATCGATGAGATTCCTTATGTGTGATTTTTTTTCACAAATTTGTTCATAAAATAGTTTTCACAAATTCATACATGAGAAAATCTACATAAATATATTTGAATATTATAAAATCTACCAGTGTACACAGTAATCCGTATGGCCAACATATATACACATTTTTATGGTTAGTTTTTTATTAGAATATTCTTATTTAAGCTTTTTCAACAGAGATGGACGCCATTAATATGCTGTCACAGTCGTGTTGCTGCAGGGCAACTTAACATTTTAAGGTCATAGTATAAAACTTAGTTAAAGCAGAGATATTGCAGATGCAATAGTTGTGTTGTCTTATGCAAATCCTTGGTGCATTTCATGGATTCGAAGAGAAAATATTAATGAACTTAGTCGAGCATGAAATTATTAGAATATGAAATATCCTTTGACGTGTAGGTTAATATCCACGTTTCGTACTTGTAATTTTTTCGTTTCGACGGTCATATACGCGATAATCTTATACTGTAGGTTTGAACATGTTTACACTCCTCACTGTACACGTCTTCTCCAACCCGTGTCGCCTCGCTGCGGGTAACTCCGCCATCGTCTGCTCCGCCGCCGACCCGAGACGTTGCCGTCGCGTCATTGTCCAGAAAAAGTCGGGTAAACGGACACCATTTTTGAACGATTTTAAAAAATGAACAGAAAATGACGGTGAACGGAAACTATTTTTGAAAGATTTTGAAAACGAACAGAAAAAGACGGTGAAGAAATCGATTTTTGAACGATTTTAAAAGTGAACAGAAAAAAGTCTATGAACGAAAATTATTTTTGACCGATTTTTAAAAAGTGAACAAAAAACTCTATGAACGGAAATTATTTTTGAACAATTTTTAAATATGAACAATTTTCAAATCTGAACATTTTACAAATCTAAACATTTTTATAAATTTGATTGTTTTTACAAAAATGAAAATTTAAAATAATATCTAAAAAAGAAAAAAATGTGAACCTAAAGTGGCGGTGAACGAAAACTATTTTTGAAGGATTTTAAAAAATGTACAGAAAATGACGGTGAACGGAAACTATTTTTGAATGATTTTAAAAGTGAACATATAAGGCTATTGAACAAAAACTATTTTTGAATGATTTTAAAAAATGAACAGAAAATGACGTTGAACAAAACTATTTTTGAACGATTTTAATAGTGAACAGAAAAGGTCGGTGAACGAATTTATTTTTGAACGATTTTAAAAATGAACAGAAAAAAGGTCTATGAATGAAAATTATTTTTGAACGATTTTTAAAAAGTGAACAAAAACTCTAGTAACAAAAATTATTTTTGACCGATTTTTGAAATATGTACAATTTTCAGATATGATCAATTTTTAAATCTGGAGATTTTTGAAATATGAACAATTTTCAAATCTAAACATTATTTAAATTTAAATATTTTCAAAAAACTTAATTTATTAATATCTAAAAAGAAAACAGAAAAGGAAAAAGAAACTGCCAAAAAAATAAAAACGAAAAAGAAACAGGAAAAATAAGAAAGAAAAACAGCCAAAAGAAAACTAAAAAAAAGAGAAGCAGGTTTCTTCTACTGGGCTGGCCCATAATCAACCGGGGGCGACCAGGTGTGCGGAGCTCATTGCGCTCCGACCTGGTCGTCAAATAGGGTTTGCCCACGACACGAGATGTCTACACTCGGCCGCCATATATAGCCAACATCTGGTTAGGTTAAAACTTGGTTTTGCTTAGTTAAAAATTAGCAATTGTCGTTACTGCAAGTTCTTTACTGAGCTAATTATACTGAACATATACAAACTTGTGTGGTGGGTGCTATTTGTCCAACAACTTGCAATCTGTGATTTGGTGGTCACTAATATGTAATTTGGGTATAAACTGGTCCAAAATCGCACGGGTGGGCATGTTTTGATTTTCTGTGAAAAAGTCCCTAATATTAACAGAAATTCACAAATAGATAGTCCTTATTTCTTTTTACCTTTCGCGCTGAAGGTGGAAATGTCCACCACAAGCGCCGTGCACTATATCTACATGCTCCATGTCTCGCCCTTGGACTGCGGCCTACGCACCACGGCCATGCCATTCAAGATCTCTAGCATCTTATCACACGCCTCCTTCGTGGCACCTTATTCAGCCTATGTATGTCGCTCTGGTGTTTGACGCGACTATGATGTGCTGGGGGCGGCGCATGCCCTCGTGCTAGTTATCCCTCTCCGCCCGGTCCATAGGTATACTCGTGCGCCGTCCCCGATTCGTGTCGCTAACTAGGGAGAATATGTGCTCCTTCATCTCCTACCCGCGCACCAAGGAGAATTGCACAATAACGCGGCCGCGCCCATCACCGGCATCGTGCCACAACCCGTCACACACCTCTAGCTTCCTCCCGACCGCCTCTTCTTTCACCTTGCATCGTGGCCACCACACAGGCACACTTCTTCTTCGCCCTCGCATTGGCCTCGCTGAACAGTAGCTTCTACGCCTTGCACCGGTCAAGATCACCATGCGCAGAACACAGAGTAACTTGTTGCTTGATCGAAAATTTGAACAAAACTATTGTAAATTGGAACCGAATCTAGTGCACACAACTACCTATGCTTGTGGTACAGTAACCAAGATATTCAACATGGACATAAGCACACAACTGGAAACTCATTCATGTGGTGATCGCTTAACGCTTCATCCACAAATAGAAGCAATAAAAACAAATCCATGATCAATATTGCACGCACTTCATTCAGAATTCACAAGCATCAAGCACAGGTAGGCATTTTGTACAGATCATCTGTACTTTAACTATATTCGTAATTTTCAGATTACATCTTAGTTCTTACGTGTTTTTCCGATTGCTCTCGGGAATTAGACCCCGGTGCTTAGATTGATCATGTTTCGGCATTATCAATAAGCTAGCTCTTTAAGTTCGTGTAGTCGGATCATCGACATCGACGCCACCAAAACTAGTTATCACTCGTCGAATGATCGAAACATACATGCACCTATCACGTTAGTCGCCCTCGGTGCGAAACATCTGCCACCCCTGCATCACTCCATGGCGAAATGCTTTTTTTTGTTGTTGTAGCCGCCTGCGATGAGTCATCATCAATTAAGTAGTTGGCCTGCTGTTTGTCGCCGACGACAACGAAACATCACGAGTTCACGATAATCATATCCCCGTATAAATCTCTTGCCTGCCACACAGCCTCTCCTTCAGTTCCACTACACAAGTTAGTAGGAAAGTAAACACAACCACGCAAGCAATGCTAAGCAGCGTCGTGCTATCAATCAACACAGGTAAACGGTGAGACCTCAAGGGGCTTCCTCAGCGCTCAGGGACTCTCGGCCGTCCGATCGTCTCCTAGAGCGAATCCCAGCCGTCCGTCGTTTTTCACCCGTTCCTGCGTCGTCGTGGTGTGTGTTCCTTGCCTATGGTCTTCCTTGGCTTACTTTTTTTACTGGGTACATGTCTCACTGACGCTGGGTCCAGAAATTGCCGGTCCCGCTTGGCAGAGGCAGAGCGTGTGGCGTCGTCGGTGACCATTTCCTCGCGCGCGCGCTGTGATGTGGGCCGGTCCTGGGTGTGGCCCGCGTGTCAGCCGGCGTGGCTTCGTCCGCGCACGGTGTAGATGTTGCTGCCCCGTGGGGGTAGTATCGACATTTCGCGTCCTATCCCTCGCGTCCGTCGGGGAGACGACCTCGCATCGACATTTCGCCCGATCCCCTTTCTCTCTCACCCCGCCGCCGCTCCCCCGGCCTCGCCGCACCTCTCGGAGAGCAGGACGGTTGTGCTTCTCCTTACTCAAGGCTGGCCGCACCCGGCTGCCCTCGCCGCCGCCGGCTCCGGCTGCGCCTGGCCCCGAGCTCCTCCGCCCGCGTCGCCTCCGCCTGTGCCGCCCCGACCTCGCCTCAACCTCGCCCCAGCCAGTACAGTCTCCGTTGCGCGTGCCTCCCCATCATGTTCGTCCTCGTGTCGAGAAGGTAAATCGTACGCCAGATCCCAGGTCTCCTATATTTCTCTCCCTCTTACCGTTAATTCTACTTCCCGCAGGTTGGATTCGCCTCCTCCACCCCCACATCTCTAGCTCCAGCTCTAGCTCCACACTCTCCCTCACGGCGAGGGAGGAGAAGGACGGAAAAAGAGGAGGCTGGAGGAAGAAGAGAAGATGGGGAGCAGGATTGTGGCTTGCACAACTAAAAATAAGGAGCAGGAGCAGCATTAATGCCACTGCTGCACTCTTTTTCCCCTCCACGGTGCTGAATAGGAGGAACACGGGAGGGCATCACTGTGTGGATGAGGAATTTGAGCTCAGGTGAGCTGCTGGTATCCGCGCCCTGCTCCCCCCATTGCTCTCTCTACGTTTCTGAGTTGTTGCTGCTATTGATCAGCTTCGTTTCTAACTCCTCGGTCTTGACCATGAGGAGCAAGGGCCACCGCTACAGCTGATCTCATGTGGAACGTCGACCTCGCAGCATTTGCACCTCTCGCAGGTACCAACCACATCTCTTCCTTCTGATTTGCCTCCTCAGCTTCTCTCCTCCATTCCTCTCATTTGATTTCATCTCATAGCTTCTTATTTTTTCTGTGCAGATTCTTTCTAATCTATGCCTATGAGGTGTTTGATGAAACTCCAAGCAGGAGGCAGAGGTGTTTATGCTCCATTTCGTTCATACAGTAGGTGGATAGAGAGGGCGGAAGAAGGCAGGGAGATGATGTCGATGAATGTGTGTGTGGCCTCATCTCGGTTGGGACCTCCTCCATGACGTTAGTGACAATATTTGAGACAGGAATCATCTCCCACTCCCCCACGATTCACCATGGTATTGGGGATGCATGGTGAGATCATTTCCTCGATTTAATTGGCCTTTCTCCAGTTGACCATTTTCCATTACTTTTGTATTTGGTGCTTTAGCTAAAAATTGCAGGTTGTTTTTCTCTGTTGTTGTCAGGTCGACATCTCCGCTGCAATAGTTCTCGCAGGACTGGTTGCAGAGTACTAGCGATCCCGGTGAGTACCATAGTCGCCTCCTCCTTTCTTTTCTCCATATGTTTCTTCATTACATTGCACTGCAACAGTTATTGGTGTGGTGTAGAGGTAGGTCGAATTATGCAAGTTTTTTCCTTAATTCGTGCCTTTGATTGAGTTTGAGTGTACACTGGTTATTTGTATAGATGTGGACGTGAACAACTGTTCATTGGACGACAATAGGAGGACATGAGATGTCACATCAATTCATCATCTATGGATGTCCACTGCCGGCTTCGGTAGAATTTAATGGATTTATTTCTTCATGTGTACATCTCCTGTTTGAAAGTACCGACTTGAGATATATCTTCATGAACGCACATGTAGTAGAGCTGGATTTGTTTCAAACAGATTTTTTCCTACAATTGTTTACCATGATCCTATTTGCAATGGATTGGTATCTTTTGCGGTACTGTGTTGTGTGGTAGGATTCATGAAATACTTTTGTACAGTTTTCACCTATTTTAAATTATTGTTACCATTAATATATGGTTCTTTTCAAAGTTAACTTCCATAGAGGAGCTCATATTCATATTGTAAAATATCAGGTTAGCTTTTAGCACAAGGATTTAATTATTTGGGTATCATGTGTATAGCATACTAGATTACATTCTCTTTAATAATATCATATAGATTGTGTTCCATATTTTCTTTATAATAAAATGGAGAGAATCCATATTTTTAAAGGTGGAAACTTGAGTCATTTATCACATGAAACGATAATTGGAAAATCAGAGTGTTTTCAATTATGATTTATTTTCTTTTTGAGTTTAGAGGATTTGGATCATACCTTTTACCCAGGTTCGCGGTTTCTGATTGTCGTTTACCTTATATCAGAGCTTTGTGGTCAAGTTTGTTTATAATTTTATTCCCTCTTTGCTTGCTTATGGCCATTTCCAACTTTTAATGTGTAATTTGGTGTTCTCTCACTTATCCTGCACTGCTTTGCTACTAACTGCGGGCAGTTTCTGCATGTCTAACACTCTGATTAATTAGTACTATAAGATGGCATGTCAGGCGTTGGCATCAACATCAATGATATGATTTTCTTCTAAGGTTAAGGGAGACTTCTGATTGTATTATGCTATATCTAATGCCTGAACTTTATTTCTGGAGTTATAGTTTTTCTATTAATTAGCGGTCGACTGATAATACTGCCCCCTTTGTTTTGCTGCTTTTGGCTATATTTTTTTCCCTTTCCTGTATGTACCATTTAAGTATATTTTAAATACATTTTCCACCCGGGCGTCAGCTGTTCTTTTTGCCATGGCTTCCTTCATTTTTAAATCTCTTATTTTTGCACTCGCTACCCTCCCAGGCGTCGGCTGTTCCCCTGGCTCTAACTTGACCGAGAGGCTGATGAATCATGGATTGCTGGTTTGATTATTTTCTTTGTTTGTAGTTTGGTTGCTATTCTAGGATGTGTTTCACTACTGTGATTTTTTTTGCACTGCTGCCATTTATATTGTGTAATGTTTTGCATGAGAGGACCAATGAGAATATTACTGACACATACATATTTGAAACTGACTGTTTAGAAGTTATCAAGCCTGAGGCATGTATGCTATTTAAACAGTAATTTTAACTACCTCAGAATCAGTAGTTTTTTCCCGTGGAAACCTGTAGTTGTTCATGTTCTCTGATATGTTTTGTCATCAAAATTGTGTTTTTTTTATTCTGGAACAAAACTAGGAGAGTGGATATAGAAATGAGTTGCTTATATCTTGCCAATAGGTGGTGCTATGATTCCTGTTGTGAATACATCTTCAAGAATTGTGTTGAACTATGCTCTTGATCTCCGTGACGGTAAAGTGCCGAAATAGTTTTATGAACTTATTTATGTTTCTTGATAAATGCTTATGTTAATGGTCACTTAGGTAGCTCTGGATAATCATTTTTCGTGGTACTAGAAAGTAGAAATATGGGAGATGCCACACATGCATTGCTTGACCAATAATTTAGAACCTGAAATTCAGGAGATCCAAAAAAAACTTAGCTTATCATAGCTACCTATGTTTGAATTCTGAATTTGATCAAGAGTGCAACCTTGATATCATTTTCTTTTATTTCTTCAAAAATCCTTTCTAATGTGTTTTCTTAAGTTTTAGTTTATGAATCTGAGGATTCCTTCTTCTTTCCAGAGAGCTCACTCAAAATCTGTGTAGTTTTTTCCCCGAAGATTACTAAGGCATTCTATGAGGCGTTGAGATGCATAACTGAACCTAATACCAGGCATCCATGTGTTACATATATATGAGTGAGCAGTACCTATATTGTAAACTACTGATTACCTGTTGGTTCGTGATTTTCTCCAGGGTATTTTCATAGTTCCGAAATCTGAGGTGCAATGCTCGTGGTGGTCGGCCAGGTCTTTCAGGTACACTAGATCACAGCATGTTTTTTATTTTATTCGGAAAATGGTTCAACATTTTCAGCTGTAGTGGTTTGCCAAACTTAATTTCAAGACCGTCTTGTCTTTGTGCAGAAAAAGAGTTGTGGACAACTGCACATTTATATGCCTTCTATTATGATGAACATCGATAGATTGTGATCCCTCTAATTTTTTTCCATATAATAGAATGAATGGCTACAGCTTATTTTTGATTGGCAAGGTGAGTGTTCCTCTCCGATTCATCCCTCTTATGCTTTATGTGCTTCAATATGGATTCTTGGTTCCTACTAATTTACAAGTTACATTACTAAAACATTTAATTATCGGGGTTTAGCAGATTCTGGAAGTTCTTTCTGAATGGGGAGAGACACCGAGGCAAAATGAAAAGGTACATGCTGCTTATTATACCAAGACCATTTCCTTGCTGTCATTTCACTAGGATTATTGCTTTCTTATTTCTTACCACAATTGGGTGTCTGTCATTTGAAATTAGATTCAGATTAATGTCAGTTCTACATCTACATAAACCACCCGGTTTCCAATTTGTCTATGCTTTACAGAGGTTGCTAAGAGTTCTAGATGATTGTTGGTTCGTGGATTACCACCTGGTTTCCATTTACATATATTTCTGTGGTTTGACTGATTATGAGCAACCAATAACTCTGGGTTTGCTAATGAAGACTGCTTAATCTTCTCGATTCAGAACTGTTCCTTAATAGGCTTCACACATCTGCAATACTTTAATAAAGCATTGTTTGCCAATTATTACTTTTTCTCTAGGTTTGTTGTCGACGATTTTCCATTATTGCTTTGTTTGCTATATATATGCGTGCTTTACATAAAATTGTTTTTGCACTATCATTTGTCCTGAACCTATACATGATTTCTCTCTAATGTGTCCTAAAGGTTCTGCTGAAGACTGAAGTGCTCAGTTTAGCTACGCTTCACTTATAATGTTTTTTCCTTCCATTTATGGACATGAAGCGTACACTGCTGCAAAGCCCCGTGACTACTAACATAGTTCATCGCCAAGAAGGTAGTTCATCTCTCTTGCAATGAATCTATATAGATTTTTGCAAATGCAGACCTGCAAGTTATAACTGAACTTTATGACTGCGATTATGGTCTAAAAATCAGTATTCCCATTTATGAGCGAACACAGTTTAGCGTTGGGGGTGGAATGTTGGAACCAAATCTTGCTTTCTCAAAGTTAAGGTTGAAGTGTCAATTTTCTTTCCTACAGCCAGTTCGAGTTAACTTGGTCTAAAACTATCTGCAATAGAGAATGGCTTAAATATGCAGTATGGAAGTGAAACTGTTATTTTTTCTTTCCTGTTAATCTAAATATCTTATCTTAATTATGCAGTTGCCTATGTGATATCGGGAAAATAGGTTGCCTTATGCTTTGTGTTATTGGTTTGCTCTTATCATTTAGGTAGTGCCCTGAATCCTACTTTGCTTTTTCAGGAGTGCCAACTTTTGTTGATATAAGTTGCAAGTGAATGTTCTTTCTATGTTGTTTGCATATCCTGGACTCTGAGATGGTGTTGCTAACTTTTGAAGTTTCCCTGTAAATATGAACTAAGTGCCAATTGCGACGATGCTCCTATGCATCTTTGGTGGATGATGTTTCTACTATTCTGCCGTGCTCGCCGTATATATCTTCCTTTTGATTCATCCTGATATCAGTTCTTTAGTTAATCATGTGGTTGGACTCTTGGTTCACTGGGATTATCCAGTTAACTGTAGACATGGTTTTACTTATGCTTGCTAAATGCAATGTTGTTTGCCTTCAGTTCAGCCTTCGAAAGAGTTTTACCTTGCGTCTTCAGGTAGACAGGAGAAAAAAGACATCGCTTTGGACTGGAGTTTTCTTGCAGTCCTCTGGTTCGTGGCCGTGGGCATACCAACCCCTTGCATTGGACAAATTTGAGATAGCAATGAACTACTGCAGTGTTGCTTTCTGTACTGATACAGATTATACTCATGTTGATATTGTCCTGAACAAATTCAGTCAGGAGATACCAAGTGGGATACCTTTTGTTTCTCCTTGGAAAAGCCCTCAAACCAATTTCTATAGTAAAATGTATAGCAATTCATCTTGAAAAGAGATAGTGGCTTTATATAAAAGCAAAAACATATATTTGATAGCCGCCTTCTATAAAAAAAAAGAGTGAGTAAGACATCGCTAAGAAACCTGCATTGACTCATGACTGTTTTTTTTTTTTTTTTGCGGGATGGCACATGACTGATTAAGCTGCCACGTTGGTGTTTATTAAGGATATTTACTTTCTCTGTAAAAGCTCGAGGCGTCAGCGACTCATGGTGTACCGTACCGACCTCTTCGGTTTATCTCCCCATATCTTCCGCTATTAATCAGCCGCATTGGTAGAGCTCTGCGTCGCCATTCGCCAGCAAGTTCATCTCTTCATCTCCCTTCTCAGTTCTCAGGATGACGGAGACGGGTGATCAGCAGGGCCCTGCAGTGATAGGCATAGACCTCGGGACGGCGTGGTCCTGTGTCGGCGTGTACCGGCATGGCCGCGTAGAGATCATAGCCAACGAACATGGCGGCCGGACGACGCCATCATACGTCGCATTTACCGACACGGAGAGGCTCGTCGGCGACGCGGCGAAGAACCAGGCCGCTCGGAACTCCATCAACACCATCTTTGGTGAGTACGTATTATCTCTGTTCAGATTTGGACATCTTCTCGATCGTTTCTCTCGAATGGCCGTACGTGACCTCGTCCGCAATACCTGACTGATTGTGTGCACTAGGTACTAAGCGACTGATGGGAAGGAGATTCAGCGACGCGCCCGTGCAGGCAAACATGAAGCTGTGGCCGTTCAAGGTCATGTCCGGCCGCGGCGACAAGCCAGTCATCGCGGCGAACTACAAGTTCAAGCCGAAGCTGCTCGCCGCGGAGGAGATCGCGTCGATGCTGCTCTCAAAGATGAAGTGGGACGCTGTGTCCTACCTCGGCGCGCCTGTTACCAACGCCGTGGTCACGGTACCCGCGTCGTTCGACATCCTCCAGCGCCGCGCCACCAAGGACGCCTGCGCCATCGCGGGGCTCAACGTCCTCGGCGTCGTCGACGAGCCCGTGGCCGCCGCCGTCGCCTATGGCCTCCACGAAAGCACGACGGTGGCGAAAAACGTGCTCGTCTTCGATGTTGGAGGCGGTACCACTAGCGTGGCACTCCTCGCGATCGCGGCGGGCACGATCACGGTCACGGCAACCGCCGGTGACCCCAACGTCGGCGGCGAGGATTTCGACAGTCGCATGGTCGAGCACTTGGTGGAGCGGTTCAAGACAGAGTACAAGAAAGATGTCAGTGGCAGCGCGAGGGCTCTGGTGAGGCTGAGGGCAGCCTGCGAGCACGCGAAGAGGACGCTCTCGTCGCGGGCCTGGGCTCCCATCGAGATCGACTGTTTGCTCGAGGGCGTCGACTTCTTCACGACCATCACCCGCGACCAGTTCGAGGACCTCAACATGGACCTGTTCTACAAGTGCATGCTGCCTGTCAAGAAGTGCCTCAGTGACACCAAGATCGATAGGAGCGACGTGCACGAGATCGTCCTCGTCGGCGGGTCCACCAGAATCCCCCGCGTGCGTCGTATGCTGAGTGACCTGTTTGATGGCAGGGAGCTCCGCCAGGACATCAATCTCGAGGAGGCGGTGGCCCGTGGCGCCGCCATCCTCGCTGACATAGCCAGCCGCGTGCCCGGCAGCGACTTGCTGGACTTGTTCCTGCTAGACACCACGCCACACTCTCTAGGCGTCGAGGCGGCCGGCGGTGCCATGGACGTGATAATCCCAAAGAACATTAGCATTCCGATCAGCAGGAAGCAGACCATTTCCATCCAGTCCCATGACAAGAGATGTGTCATCTTGTCGGTGTTTGAAGGGGAGAATGCCATTGCAAGGGACAACAGTTTGCTCGGAGAGCTCAAGCTTTCATGTGGAGATGGAGCACAGCCTGGAGCCAAGCGCCACATTTCGGTGTGCTTCGACATCGATTCCGACGGTGTCCTGACGGTGTATGCGAGGGACAAGGCGACCAAGCGTAGGCACCAGATGAAGTTCATGGACAAAGGTCAGCTGAGCAAGGAGGAGATCGAGCGGATGGCAAAGGAGGCTGCGGAGTACATGGCAGAGGATGCGGAGAATAGGGAGAGGATCAAGGCAAATAATTTGCTCGAAGAATACTTGTACCAGAAGCACCGTGCAATCGAGGTTGAGAGGAGGAAGGTGGACGATGCTCTTTCCGCCGTGGAACTGATGATTCAGCGGGTTCACAACGACCAGCTCTCTAGCGCTAGAAAGTTCCTAGACGATTTGGAGGCGCTCAAGCTAGAGGGTAGTACTAGTACCATTGCTGCTATGCAGGTCCATGAATAATGTTATTCTTTCTGCGCGAGATCAATTATCTTTTCTGTTGTCAATGGGCGAATGTGATCGAATGGGAATCCAAAATTTAGAAAATAAGGCATTCTACAAGATTTATTTTTGGTTTTTGTTAAATACACATAGTATCGAGTTTTTTTTAGAATTCACTACCCCTTTATTGATCAATGTTATACATCAAGCACACACCTTCAGGTGGTGAAAGTAACCAAATATGTCTGCCTAATGATAATGCAATTGAGTTCCTTGCCAAAACGTGTGCATCTATGTTTGCACGTCTTCCCTCGTGGACGAATTCCACTTCTCCAAAACTAGCAGCATGAGTTTATATGCCATAAAATATATGCCATTGGATTCCTATTCGGAAGAAGTTTGAAATGTTGTATACCTGTTCTGTGGAAGTAGTTCATATTATGTTAGTTAAATTCATAGTAAACTGAGGCCTGAAACTCAAGGACAAGGAGCCCTTGCATATTCAGAAGAAGGGATTATCACTTTTTGTACCTCGTTTAGAACAATCTTTGGCGCAATTGCATTCCTATGGGATTTAAGAGGGCATGGTGTTCATTGAACGAAAGTGCGCCGTGGTGTTGCAATACTACATTTCTATTTTGATTACTTTTTTATTGTCGTAAGAATGAAAAAGGGGTGTTCTTTTACTTCTTGTCGCATAGAGCATTGTCATGATAGATCGATTGCAATGTTCTACATTTTCTTGCCCCTGTGTTTCTCTTTTTTTGAGGGGGAATAGGTTTCATTACATATTGATAATAATGTTTTTACAATCAGATTGCCAAAGAAAGGAAATAGCTTCAGGAGGTTGGTTAACCCAGCAGCCAACCAAATCATCAACCCGAGCTAGCCTAGCTAGTTCATGGGCAAACCAGATTGCAATCTCTTCTCACGAACTGTAACTTGCAGGAGCTTAGACTAGCAGCTGAAGCGGTAGCAGCATTGTAGACAACATGGAGCTTTGATCTGTTTACAGTTTCTTGCTTCGAAGAGTTGCAATGACCGTTGCGCAGTCACTTTCTACGATGACGGGGCCATGCACCAAATTGGCCGCCATCTGCAAACCTTCCAACACTGCATAAGCTTCAGCTTCCTCCGCCTCATTAATTCCTTCAAGGTTTTTTCCTGCAACCCTGTGTTTCTCAGTCACGCTATTGTTTTGAGATTCACATTTGTTGAAAGAAGAACTTAAGATTTTGAATTAGTTGTAGCCATACTTTAACCTCATAATTTGCCAATTTTTGTTGTTATGATGTCATGCGTCCTAAGCTAAACTCAAACTTTTCTTTAGTGGAGAAACTATTTTCTTTTAAGTTCTCGAAATAGGCTTGCGCCCCGCTATATTAATATAGCGACCACCATACAACCGCTGAGAACGCTGGGGCAGCAGCACAAAAAATGCCCAAACGAAAAGAGAAAGAAAAAAGAGAGAAAAGAATGCCGACAACGGCGGATTGACAAAACGAAGAAGTCCCGCAACCGCCGCGCACACATGTCCCACCACGCTCCTAGAGCTCCGAAGCCGCGTACAAAACAGCCCCTTCAAGAAGGAAAGCGACGACGTTGCTGCCCGGATGGACCTAGGGTTTCCCCGATAGACGGAGGGAAGAGAGGGAGGGAAACAACCGACACCCTTCAAGAAGGACAGGCGGCACCCGCAGGCGTCACCGAATCGGTGTCGAACGAGCTGATAGGGAATTCTCCCGACCCCATCCTTCATCCCCGATGCTACGGAGCTATCCACCAAAACCGTCAACCAACCAGCGCCCACGGTCATGAAACCATGCCCGATGTCTCACAAAGGAACAATGCTGTGAGGCCTGCACGACGGAGGAGAGAAGCACATCAAAGGACTAAGGGCGGTAGCACCACGGGCACGCGGAAGGGACAGACCTCCACAGCCGAAGGCAGTGACCGACCGGACGCAACGGCAGGAGAATACCAGGCCCGCACGCTCGGAGGCCCGGCCGGGCCCTGAGGGAACCTGTAAAGCTCCCGCCGTCGCGCTGCAGTGGGCGCGCCGCCGGCGCCGCCACCCCCTATCCAAGCCAAGCCTCCTCTTCTGTCTGCCGAGAACGATGACGTCGCGCCGGAGCCGGCCCGCCCAGACCCAGATGCGGCCCAGATCTGGGCCGGAAGAGCGTCGTCGGTCACCACCACGCCACGAAGACGCCCCGCCGCCAAGAGGCCACGCCACCACCTCCCTGCCCTCCGGCCAACCGCCCCCCGCCGCCGGACCATTGCCCGCCATGGAGCACCGCCGCCAGCCGCCCGCCCCGAGTCAGGCCGCTATCTGAGTCATCTGAGTCATGATGACATATCTAGTGCGTCATTCTCTCGTGATGCTTCTGTGCTATCTGGCAGCAAATACTTAATGTAAAGTTACATAAAAAATTTAAAACATTGACAACTTTGATACATGATACATCTAATATATAAATTTGAAGAACAATTTCAAGTCATCTGTTGAGAAAAAAAAGGGAAAGCATAAATAGTACCACAAAAATTCAAATCAAACGTTAAATTAAACTCTTAGGTGGTAAATACGGAAAGTGTCTTTGCCTTCGAAGTTCCAGTGTTCTCTCCATTTAAAAAAAATCACAAACCATATTTGTGATTCAAACAATTCTGAAAAAATACTATATGTAGCCAATGGTGTACCCAAAAACATGCAAAATATCAATATCAAATACTTTGTATTATGGGCTACACAAAACAACAAAATCTAATAAATGTAGACACTTGAAAATATGCATACTCAGATCTATACTTTTGTTATTTTTGTGTAGCTTATAGAATTCAAAGTATTTAAAGTTGATATTTTACTCGTTTGTGAGATATTTCATTGGCTACATCAGGACTTGTTTTTAGTATTTCTTAAAACTTGTACATATTTTAAATGGAGGGAGCACTCGAACTGGGGAGCCAAAAATGTCCACTAGGAAATACATCTTATAGTAATGTTGTGAGAGGGAGAGGCTAGAACTCACTCTTTTTTTTTTAAACACAGGGAGCTCCACTACGGGGTGGGTCCCCTTCGTTGTCTCGGATGGCGTCGGCTCGACCTGATCGAAAACACGACGGAGAGGAGGAGAAGGCTGAAGGCGACGCCGCCCGCCAAGGCCAAGGCGCGTCCCAATCACGCGCGCGGCACAACACAAACCCAGCACGGCGGCACCGCACCAGAAAGAGGCTCCCCTTTCCCCGTTTTTAAAAATCCGACCTTCTCCTCTCCACTCCCCAATTCCTCATCCCTCCATCTCGCGGCTTCCTTCCTTCCCTCCCATGGTCCTCATGGCCGCCGCTGCAGACGACGACCACGCCAGCCACCGCACCACCCACCCCGCCTCGCCTGCTCCCGCGCCGCTGCCTCCCCACCCGCACCGCAGACGGCTCCACAGCTTCTCCTTCCCAACCCTCAGCTGGGGCACGCACCGCCTCCTCCGCTGCACCAAGAACCCCGCCTCCCCGCCCCCGCCCCCGCCCCGGACACCCCGTTCCCCGACAAGGAGAACGCCCACCCTCCCGCCGACGCCGCCACTCAGCGGCCCTGGAACCTCCGCACCCGCCGCTCCGCCACCGCCGCCCCGCGCGCCTCCGGACCCGACGACGACGCCCCCGAACCGCCGCGCCATCCGGAGGCTGGCAGCAGCAGCAAGCGCGGCTTCTCCGTCCTGCTCTCCAAGGATGAGATCGCCGACGACTTCGCGCTCTTCCGCGGGACGCGCCCCCCGCGCAGGCCCAGGAAGCGCCCTCGCACCGTGCAGCGCCAGATTGACGTGAGGATCGGCCCTCCCTTCGTAATTGTTAAACTTCCTTGCTATTTGAATTTGGCCTCTTATTATGCGAGTTTTTGTTGTTGAAATTGCAGTCGCTGTGCCCTGGATTCTGCCTCGCGGACGTGACGCCGGAGACGTACAAGATCGAGGAGGTAAGGAACGACAAGGGATCCTTTGATTTCTTCTTGTGATTTGGCAACTTTTCTCTGGTTTGGCTCCGACTGAACATGCGTATGTGTTCTTACAGAGGTAGCTGCTAATACGACGGAGATTCGCATCATCAAATGGGAAGGGATTCAGATGTGCATGGCTCTTTGTTTAGTGGTGATCCGATCGTGTTTTCTTTTCGTCTGTGATGATGGCTAAAAATGTCAGTTTCATAGCTCGTAAGCTCGTTATGATGGATGTCTTAGAGGAAGTGCAGTCTAGTATCTCTTCTGATCATGTGCTGGGATGTAGTGGGTGAGTAGTTCAAGTTAAGGAATTTGGTTATTGGGATTGTAGGATTGCTAATTGTATGGTGGGGTGTAATCGTCCTGTTATGTACATGGGTATTAATCTCTGAGGGTATTTCTATATGGAAATTTGGAAGAAAAAAAAACTATTCAGTTCTGCTTCTCCTTGCAGCGCTGAGTTTTTTTAGTGCTCTTGTGCAAGTCTGCATTTTCTTGTTATGATTGCTTACTTGTTGAATCTGCCTAGTCGACATAAACCGATAGTTTCATTGCACATTTCATATTTGCATAGCATCGAAAGAAGCTGCTTTAACTTTACTCTTAACGGAATTGTTATATGTTCTGGAACATAACTTGGAAGATCGCTATACTGCACGACCGCTAGATAGTTCTGTTCCATAAGCCAAATTTGGTGGGGAAGTAATAATTAATCAAAGGTAACAACTATATTATTCTTGTTTTATTATCTCTGTCACATTTGTTGTTGAGCTTGATTTACATCATTATTATCCGCATTTGGTGTTACTCTTCGAATTTATTCCTTGTATTATTATCAGCATTTTGTGTTACTCTTGGAATTTTTCTTCCTCATATTATTATCAGCATTTGTGCTCAGCATCTTGATTCAACTGCCTGTTTCATTCCAGTGCATAAGCTGCACTCCATTTCCTGTTTAAAATATTATAACTCTAGGTTGATGGCTTGTTGTGTATAGTGCTATTTATCTTCGTATGTTCAGTTACCTCATGGGTAAACCACCAAAAGCGTAAGCTGAAAGGCTGCATAAAGTTAATCAGGGATGTTCAGTTACCTCATGAGTTATTTAACGTCCATCAGATGATGAACACCATTTTACACCTTGGTCTCCTTAGACATTGTTCAAATCAACTGATACCCCTGAACATTCTAAAACCAGTGACATTTTTAAATCAATTGATATCCCTGAACATTCTTAAACAGTCTGGCTTTTCTGTATATTTCAGCACTTATCTGCATTGAAATAGGCACCCCTTACTTTAGCAGATAGATTAACATTTCCCTGGAAGGGTTTTCTTACTTCTGCAGTATGTTATTCTACATGTGTACCATTACTTTCTTGGAACAGTGGCCAGATTGATGAGTCTTTAGTTGGATTTGTGGATATTATTGCTGGAGAGCATGATTGCTGATTTTTTTTCTCAGGTTCTGTAAATCTTTCTTTGGCCAACCAAGCATAGTATGAGCTTGAAGATTTGGTTTTAATCGACGAGCAATTACTATCTACATATGTTCCTCTCTCTCTGTATTCGCTGGGTTGAGGTTATCTTTGTTTAATGCTCAGTATGCAGAGTAGGATGGAGCTTGCCTGCTCCTACCTGCGGTCTTCCTGCCAGTGTACCGTGTGCCATGGTCGCTGCTCCTTGGGTTAAATACCCAAAGCCAAGGTCTCTCTTATGTCTTTATTTCTGACTTATCTTACTAGTTTCTAGGCCGACTTGTGAATATTTCAACGCTTTTGCAAGCATGACGTGCCTTGAGGATCTGTTGTCCACATCGATCTAAGAGGTTGAAAGAATCCAAGTGAATGTAGAGAAATATTTAATGTTTAATTTGTGGGTCCAGATTATAGGTAACCGATTAATTGGATAACCGAGTGCAACTATATACAGGGATTAGAATTGTATAACCAAAGCAACTCAGTTTTGAACATAAACATATGCATTTTATCATCTGATTGTTTCAGCAATTTGGCTAGTTAAATTCATGGAGTTTAGACATTGTTGCTCAACGAACTACTCTACTTTCCGGGTCTGTGTAGACTATAAGTGGTTTCTTTGGTCTTCCCGCTGTTGATATGCTCCTGTGGTCACTGATGCTGCTCCAGTGTTGCACTGAGCTCTTTTTTGTTCCTGTCTGCCAGTGTGGAGGGTCATACAAGCAATATTGCGGCTGCAATGCGTTTGCCTGAATTGTGTTCTCCATTCTATGTTCTTTCAGTACGGCTTCACAGAATCATATGTTCAGATAAGGGGGATCTATCTAGTCCTCAGTTGTAGACCTTTTCCGTGTTTCTCCCTCTAGTCCTCTGCAGTCTGCACATTACCATTTTGGGCTGGTCTCCCTTCTGAGTGGCATTCCTGTTTGACACATAATCCACGCGTGTATTCCCGCGAGCAACTCTAGTAGATGCGCCAAAAAAAATAGAGTGATCTTAGATTATTTTTTTTTTGAATATTTGCACTGCTTTGACAGATTCCTTAAAACTGCTCTCCATGTCTATTATTCTTCTCTTTTCTTTGTGCATATGAACTTCATTACCTCATAATAATTCAAGCATTTATGTTGCGACCGCGGAAGATAGGATACTGAAATGAATGCAGGGATCCATGATACTGTAAATAAGATGGATAAATTAATCACTTAACTCAGGAAAGAGGGGAACTGCCTGCATTAAGGCATAATTTTCGAATATCTTGGCCCAAGGTGATATTTGATTGAAGCTACTCCCTCCGTTTTTATTTAGTTCGCGTTTTGTGTTTAGTCAAAGTCAAATTTTATCAAATTTGACCAAGAATATATAAAAAAAAAGAGCATTCATGATACCAAATGCATATAGTATGAAAGTATACTTTATGATAATTCTAATAATATAGAATTTACATTGTACATGTTGATATTTTTTCTAAAATATTTGATCAAACTTAACAAAGTTTGACTTTGAGTAAACCCAGAACGCGAACTAAATAAAACGGAGGGAGTAAAATCTTGCATGCATTGGTGGGGGAGGCAACTAGCCACTAATTGAGATGGAATTAAATACAATTGTGCCTAGGATGTGCGGAGTTACGGGACAAATAGTTTTTGGGATTATACACTGCGAACTAGGACGGAGGGAGTATTTATGTTTACCTACCAAGTTTGGGACTTGATAGATATGTGATAGTCATTGTTAGTTTAAATAGAACCTTGTTTGACATTTTGCCTACCATATAGCTGGCACATATCACATGAACAATAATGAAGCATAATACAAAATAACAATAGGAAGCAAGGAAATATCAGTGCAGAAATTTGCAGCACTACGTGATTCAAAGATAATCCGATGTTTCTCAAACGCCATTTTATCACTGGGATTGTAAAATACATATATTAAATGGGTTGTTGCTCTCATGGAACAAATAAGTGAATACAGAGCAATCAAGAAACTGCCTTGTAGTTCTTCATATAAATAGCGACTGCAATACGATCCAACATAATGGGAACATGATAAACTGAATTATGCTTTGATTCCATGGGGTAGAGCACATGTATTCCATATAAGGATTCGATCAAACAGTGGGCTGTAGGAGAGAAGAAGTAGTAGCACGTATCATGTTCATTACTTCATTACCATGGCGAGATGGTGACCCCCCCCCCCCCCCCCCCCCTCACCCACCATCGTCTCGCCAAAGATGCGTCCGACTGCCGAGTTGTCGTCCTCTGGAGATTCCTTCGGCAGCCACAGTTAGATCATCTCCACCGGGGGCCTCTAAATCCGTGTCCGGCACTCGAAATTGAAGCTCAATTGGGGGTGCCTAACATGTGTCCACCCAAGTGAAGGGTGCAGCCCACAGCGGCGCACCCCAAACAAGCACTCCAATTTTTTTTTTAACATTCGTTGATAGCGGCGGAATTTAAACGAGATTTAACAAACTTATAATTTAAAATCTAAACGAGATTTAACAAAATAAACTAAAACTAGGCCGATACCGGCGACACGCTACATCGTCTAGCCAACCACTACACGCGTCGGCGTCGAGGAAGATGCCTCTTCCACATGCCCTCGCCGGCGAAGAATATGTCAATCCCAGCGCCGGAATCATCAACAAACTTGTATGCCTCAATGATCTGGCGCCGGAAGTGTCATCTACCATTTCGTCGGCTACGGCCTTTAGAAACTTAGCCTCGGCTGAGGCTGAGCCTTCTGGTTTCGCAGCCGGCACGTGGTGGGATTTGATCTACCGCCGTTGCATGCCGCGGCGCGCCTGCTGGGAAGCCTCGCGCGGCTTCATCCTGTGCCCCCTTATCTGGTGATCGTGACGCTGCCTGGGAAGTTCCATCTGCTATTCCCGGCGCGCATGGTAAGGGGAGATCGGGCAGCTCGGGGTCGTTGTCGTCCTCGCCGTCAGAGCGGGCACGCTCATCGTCCGATGGGAACCACTCCGGCGTTGGCTCCCGAACGCCGGTAGGGAGGAAGACGCCGTAGCGACGCTCCCCGTACTCCGCGTCCGCCACGGCGTGCCAGTAGGGCACCGAGATGGAGTACTTGGGGTCGAGCTTCTGCTCGTACGACAACTTCATCCACTTCCGATTGATGAAGTCGTTGCAGCGACGAGCACGTTCCGCCGAGAGGAAGTCGCGATGACGCCGAAGCTCGCGCTCCTCTGGCGTCTCGCGGCTGCCCACCATGCTTGGTGGCCGATCTGCTGGTGGCGAGTTGGGAGAGGGAGAAGAAGTGGTGTGGGAAGAGGAGGGGCGCCACGCGCCGCGTTTTAAAGGCGGCCGGAGGAGCGGGGGTTGGGTGGCCAGCATTAACGGCTAGCCACCGGTTTGCCTAGCCGCGCATTGACGCCGACGACACGTGTGCAGGGTGCCGCTGCGGGAAGCCGCAGCGACTTCAACAGGTGGACGGCGCGGCTCGACGCGTCGCTTCCTTCTGCACCCGCCTAGGGAACGGACGAGGCGTAATTGCGACGTGTCGCTTCGCTTTGCGCCCGCCAGGGGTACGAGCGCGGCGTTATTGCGACGCGTGCTGACAGGCATGCCGCCGTCTCGTCGTCTCGCCATTAATCGGGCGGAACGGCCTTCTGCACAGCCCTAATTAACACGGGCGTCAGCGCTGTGTGTATGACGGGCAGGCCACTCCTGTCGGAGGGCATGTCCGCCCCATGTCCGGCACCCGAGAGGGCCTCTAAACTTGGGGGCCCTTCGGGGGTGTCGGACACGATTTCGCTCGGGGCGAGCAATTGGGGGTGCTGCTGGTGGCGTTTTCTGACGTCCGGACCCCAATGAGCTTTTGGTCTTTGGGGGTTATTTGTAGGGTGCCGGTGGAGATGCTCTAGAGCATCTATATCTCAACAAAAAAAGGGCATCTCTCGTCCGTATGGTCGTCCAAACGAATAAACGATCGTGGGCCAAAAAAGGCTTCCAGAGGTCCAAACCATCGTGCAAACTTGACGACGTCCACAATTCTCAAAAAAAAATTTGACGACGTCCACAGCGAGTCACTCACTCATCGTGAGCACGGAGCCACGACCGTCCAAAGGCAACAGCTCGACCGGAGCAGTTGAGAACCAGGACGCGGGACGCAGGCGCCATTCCCGCGAGGTCGCCGCCGGTTCCAGGTACGTTTTCTCTGCGGGGTGGGGGGGGGGGGGGGGGGGGATAAATTGGTCGGGGGCAGCAGGGTCGTCGACCCAAGCAGCTTGGGACGTGCCAGATCCAGCCGCCCCATTTTTGCCGGTTGCGAGCTGGATGCGGGCGCGGCGGTGTTAGGGATGGGATCGGAGGTGGGGCCGTCGGGCCTGGTGGCGCCGGCGCGAGCATGCTGGGGAAGGGAGGCGGCGCTGGAATGGAAAGGGTGGAGGCAATGCAGTTGTTATACAAAATAGACTTGATTTTGGTAGAGAAATAAACATGTACTACTAGACACTGAATTTTGTCTGCTGTTTATTTAGGAATTTGCCTAAATTTTGCTGTTGTTTATTTCAGATGGACAACTCAAATGAAGAAGACTTCGGGGTATCCAGTGATACTGTTGAACAAGAGCAAAAACCTTTGGGTACCAAGCACAAGAAAAAACGTTCGCGGAGAGAAAGCAAGTTATCATTAGAAATCGTGTCCGTGTGGGCACAGAAGCAAGAAAATGATGAGATCAAGGAGGCCGCCAAAAAAGCTCGCTACGCACGGGCATTTGAATTGCAAAAGAAACAGATTGCAGTGCAAGAGAGGGACGATGCAAGGAAGCAATTTGAATTTGAAGAGAGAATCATGCTCGTGGACACTAGTGGTATGACTGCTGTACAAAATCAATTCTACCAATACAAGAAGGATGAGATCACCGCCAGCCGCCACCACACATCCGGTTGACCTTCATTTTGTGGTGTGTGGTATTTGTTGTATGAACTAGTTGTTGTTTGAACTATTTGTTCTACTGATGCACCGATCATCCTTACATGCTAAATTCGAGCAGAACAATTGTTGCTAAAACAATCCTTAAATGCTAAATTCCCGCAGTACAATTGTTCCTAGTTGACGCCACAAATATAAAATAACTCTTGCTTGGCACTCTCATAACAGAGCAAGTACTGTGACTCCAAGCAAAATTTGCAGGCCATTCTTTCAGGTAAATGCCCGCAGAAAATAGGAGTGTCTATCAAATAGCTACTTCTCTATTATAGTTCGATAATGATATATGAGATAACGGAACATCACTCTTGTTTGAACATCTCTAGTGTCAATTAAAAAAATAAGCTTAATCCCAAACATTGGTTTAGTTGAAAAGGGGAAAATAAGCCAAGTCCCTAGCAATACAATACTTACGATTTTAAATAATACTGCTAGTGAGAACATGTAGCATGTGACCCTTGTAGAATTGCAGACAACCAGTTATTTCCTAAGATTTACTTTATGACATAATCCTAAATGCAAAACCTTTTTGGCAGTTTAGGCATGTATGTTGCTATCTTAATCTTGTAACGCTGCAGAAATTCATCATGCCCGTAACACAAAGACCTCACAGTTCACATACGTAAGAACTTAGAATATTTAATAAAAAAGGGGAAGGGTGCTAATCGGTGAATAATCTGCTCACCCTCGTGTAAGAAGTTGAAAAGAAATAGTGAAATTTAGGATAGAAATCAACATCGACCATCCAAAAGCAATGGCGATGCACCTTGTCCGCTTCTTTGGTGAGCCCGTTTGTCCAGAAACAAGAAGGACATGATGAAAAACAACACATTTTGAGAAACGGTACGTGGTAAAGTTTGAATCAGCAAAGCAAATCTCAAACGTGAACGAGACCCTGATCAATAGGCATCACTTTTAATCATTTTACATTACTTCTAGCCACTTTTTCCACGTAAAAAAATTCTTCTTCCAGTAATGCAGTTTCCTAACTTGGGGCCAAGTTTCATCTATAGAATTAATATAAAATTTTATGATGCAGCAATCTGAGATCCTTTTTCAGGAAATAACTTCTATGTGGCACGGGCTAACTTCTAACTGGGCTTAGGCCAGGGAGCAAATAACTGGGTTTTTAGCAACCCAGTAATCTTAGTGAATGATGGCCCATGCTCGCTAGGCCTGAGAGGCAGATTACGTATCAACTGGGTGCTTCCGAGTCATTCACCGAGTTCATCCCATATCCAAGCATTAGCTGCTGCACCGTGAGATCGAGGTCGGCAGAGCTACCAAGCCTCCGGCCGGTGGTGACAGCGAAGACGCGCGTTCTATATGGTCACAGGAAAATTCAGTTGGCTGTTTCGATCCCGTATCCTGCAGGGGGAGTAAAGAGAACAAAGCGTGTGCATCTGAAGCGACGTGTTTATAAGAATTATGGTCATGTTTACATCAGATGTCGCCATCGTGGAAGGTCCCTGATTCCCCATTCTTAGTTCCTTATTCCGGTCACGTCGGATTGATGACCCTCATCTTCTTCCGGCCCAAGCATGTACTCGAAGTGGTGTGAGGGACACGAAAGGAGAGACCGTGGTACATGCATGCATGCTATCCTTGTACTAGTGCTGACGTGCCACGCTTAATTTACTGCTGGCATTTTTCTGAAAACTCTATCGTTTGGTTTCGATCGTCCCATGTCGTGGAGCACAAGATTACACCGACCTCGATCTTGCTTGCAGACGTAGCAGAGTCCCTACTTACAGGGACGGAGCCAGGGGGGCGCGCTGGGGCCATGGCCCCCCCATGGTGATTTTTTTTCCAAAAACCCCCCTGATATTTGGTAGATTTAACCTCAAATTTAGTCAAATTTACATAGATGGCCCCCTCCAAGTTATTTTCTTTGCATTTGGCCCCCCTTGTGTGCCAATCCTGACTCCGTCCCTGCCTACTTACAAGCCCAACTTGACACGACATCGTCGGCATGTTCTTTTCGTCCACAGTAGTCGATCAGTTGGGTCAACACAACAGATCGCACACATCACAAAGGTCGGCTGGGAACCGAGACATTCCGCGCGCGGTGACGGCGACGGGACGATCGACCGGGTCAAGACGCGCTGTTGGGCCGCAATTGATGTCAAAAGGGCCGGTCGGGTTCACGCACCAAGAGTCCGGCGACGCTCTAGCGCGTTCCGGTCGGAGTAACCACGGTTGCCGTCGTCACGCGCACATCCGAGAGCTCAGCGCGCGCCGGCCTGCCAACCACCGATGTGCTTGCTATGCTCCGGTCACATCGTTTGGAATTCAGGGCGCGTCGCCTCGTCGGTCGGTCGCGTTATGCAGTCTACTGCCCGTAATTCCATGTAATGGCCGTCAGCCCGTCAAGCTACTGGAGACGTGGACGTGATAGTCGGCAGGGACGACTGCAGCGACCATCCGTTCCCGACACCGGGAAAACGTAATGCTCCGATCGTCGCCGCGGTGAACGACTTGATGGCGCAAGCATGGTTCGTGCAGTCAGAGCATCGCCTCCTCGCTGTCGCTGCGTGTCGAGCTATCTGTCTCGCTTTCATCGTCAGGCCGTTTCAACTAACAGAGTGGCGGTCTGGGACTGTCGCCGGTTTCTGTTAGGAATCCAACAATTAAAATAGAACAGCCTGTGTATCAGTGTATGTTCCACTAATTTCCAATACTCTGGCGCTGTAGCGTCCACTGTCGAGGAATTTATAGAATTCACGAGAATATAGAATGTAGCTAGCCAAGAGCATATAGAATTCACGAGCATACCAAAACCTGCAACCAAACTGACGGTCAAGTTTCAGTGTACCTCGTAGACAAGCCCAGGCTGGATCGAGGTTCATTAGCGAGAAAAAGCGATCGAGCACTAGCACATCATTGCTCTTAGTAGCTAGGAGCAGGAGCATCTAGGCACTAACTATTGCAAGCTAGTGGAGTAGTTAATGATCAGTCCTGTCCTAATGCGTACACAGCACAAGCAAAGCTAAATTCTTGTCTGGAGAACACAAAGCAAAGCAAGCAAGGAGAGGAGAGCAGCACGAATGGGTTGATCTGCCTGGATAACAGGCGCGAAAACTAAAACCATGTGCCGTTTGCTTCGATTTTGCCTCATGCATGCACCTGAGGCAAAATACTGGCCCAAGTGGGATTAGATCTAGTGCAGCCATACGGAAGAGAGAATCAGAGATCATGCTCCATGAAAGCCTTTTGGCATAACATAATTACTTAATTAGCGTAAGACTCCTTTATGTATGACAACATGAGATATCCATGAAAGCCTTTTGGCATAAGGTAGTTACTTAATTAGCTTAAGACTCCTTTACGTATGGCAACATGACATATCCATGGAGAAGGCATACATCCAGCGGAGACCGTAAAGGGGGAATGTGTTGGCTCAAACAAGAACAATTAAGCTAACCAATTAAAGACTAGGGGCACTAGTGTTAGTTGTTCTCCTTGACTCTATACACTACTTAACAACGCAAACCTTAGCCAGAAAGATGGGATTCTAGCTAATCATGCATGCATTCTGCAGGGAAGGCAGTTAGAGACAGAGGGACAGGGCGACAGGGCAACGGTTGAGCTCGGGGAGAACAACTAAACACAGGGTTAGTACTTAACACTTTGTATATTATCACGATGCTGGCTCTGTCCTAAGTTGGAGAAGTACATGCATGCACGCACGCGCATGCGGCAGCTAGGGAAGGAAGGAAGCCTCCCCGGGCTGCCTCGAGCGCCAAAAACAAGGCTGGATGGCCCCTTGTGAATGATGGCCTTTGCCGTCTCAAGAAGGGCCTAGAGACCTGCAACCGCAACAACTACCAAGGCAAGCAGGTGCATGCAGGTGAGCAGCAGGTTTATCTCGATCATCTCTTCATCGGCACCATAGATCGATGGGGAGCTCCGATGCCAACGCCGCAACTGATTAAGATAATGCAGCAGCTACCCATCATTGTTCATGTGGAGGCACTTTCTCTTCTGCTCAAACGTGCGTGCTTGCACGGTGTAGTACGGGTGTTTCTTCAGGTTCAGCAATGGTGGAGTAGCATCTACGCCCCTAGCCGAGTATAGTTGCCTTGCATTTGCACGCTCGCTCTCTTTTTCCCGTGATGTTTGTACCCTAGGTTAACCTGCTAATGTAAGAGATTGTAGACCTGTGGTACGACCTTGTTTTCGCCAAAAGGAGTCGTCTTTTCTTTCGAGAAGTGTTTGCTTTCGCGTGCATCTTTTACTGGCGTCTCTAGACTTGACTAGATTAGCCTTTGCTACAATGGTGGGCACTGCCTGGGTGCCCGGCCTATCTGCGAACTGAGAAGAGCAGCCGGCCAGCTAGGCGTCTCAAATGGCATCCTAACAGGCGGCAGTATTTTAGTACTAGTATTTGGCTATATTTGCTACGCGCAGGTGTTAGTTGTTGCAATAGTAAATGTGGCACGAACAGCTAGCATGGCGGTTTCAGAGAATAATTCTGGTACACATATGGTGCCACATCCTAATCGAGCGCAGCGCGACATCGCCAACAAGGTGCACACCAGATGAGAGAAACGTTTCTGGAGTTGTGGAAAGAAGTGAACTCTTGCGGGAAAATCACAGTCCTCGTACGGTATTCAAGATGTGATGGGTCCGGTGCGGCCCTGTGACCCGCCGGACCGAACCTTGAATTTGTTATCACTAGGATAAAGGGTCGACCCACTAAAAGTTAGGTTCAACAAGGTTCTGTCCCTGACGAACCTAGGGTCAACCCGCACCTCGGCAGAGACAAACCGGAGGACAGGCGATCCGTGCGGACGGAGGACGGGGCCACGCGGCGGCCGTCCGCGCCGGCGAAAGGACGGGAGATCCGTGCGGACGGAGGACCGGGCCACGCGGCGGTCATCTGCGCCGGCGGAAGGACGGGGCGGAGGAGAGCCCCGACAGTGGATATGGGGAGCCTAAGCTGCACGGCGGCGGCGGAATTCGATGGGCTGGCACCGGAGGTCGGGGGCGACTGTGGTCTACCGGGAAATCGAGCTCAAGGATACGGCGATGCCGAGCTCGATCTCGGGGGCGACGCGCGCGGCAGGGCCGGGGCGCCTGCATACAGCGACGCAGAGCTCGATCTCGGGGTGGCATAGACAAGTACGGCGGCGACCAGCCTTTTGGCTCTTCCATGGTGTTGACTATCGTGGACACATCCCGCCGCCGCGACGAGATTGTGGCGACACACGCGCCGCCCAGCACGCTAGCAGGGCCGACCCTTTATCCTATCAGAAGAGGTGCGGGCTGGACCTTGGACCTGAAATTTTGCGAACGGTTCGCAGGTCCAGTAACCGGTCCAAACCGGACCGAACCTATCGCATCCTGATACGGTATCAACCAAAGTTATAAGTGGCGGACTATGTCATTTAGTGGTGTCTCTGTAAAAAGCTATAGCGAAGCTAAGCCTCATTTAGCGTTTTTTATTAAATCATACAAATAAAATAAAACATAAATAATCAACCATCATATATACTTGAAAATTGAAATACACATGTTCAGCATAAAAAATCCAAAACCGATTAGACATATTAACTGAATAACCAATTGTGTGGGTGTGTTCCGAGCGGTTTTCGTGCTATGTGGAATAAAATTTTGGGCCACTGCGGCGTAATTTAGAAAAAAAACCAGCAAACTTTGGCACAACTGTAGCTTTGTTTGTTAAATGACTCCAAGTTTAGTGCTTCAGCAGAAATGAGCAAGCTATTTGCATTATTTCTTGCAGGAGTTCCAAATTTGCAAGTGTTTTTCTTTGAAAATACGCATGAACCTTTTGGAAATCTTCAATTTGAGTGGGGGCCTAGGCCACCACTGCACTCTACTTGGGTCCGCCCCACAACCTGCTATTAAAAGCAATGGTATCAACTCATGATATCAACATGAGCATCGATTTTGTGATAGCTAAAAATACTAAGAAACTCTTAATGTTCATCAAAATTAACTGGCGGTCCATATATAAGATGTTTTATTCCCAGTTTCATAATATTTCCCTTTCACTTTTCAGTGAGGCCATGCGAAAAATTTGTGAAACATGTTGTCGAAACCTCGATCCAGTATTTTTTTCACCCTGATAGTACATCCATTTTGAAACATGTCTGAAACCTCGTTGCAACCTTTTAACAAACTTCTTTAAGGTTAAATGCGAATAGATGTTGATAAAGTATAAGGTTATATATGCTAATGTGTTGTGGCATACAGGGCAGCCATCCATGAGACTAAAGGAACATCCAAGATGCCTGCTCCCATAGTGACGGGAAACACAAGGTGTGGTTTTTCAGTTCAGTAGGGTCAACTCCAGAGGGACAACACATTTTGCGCTTGCATCCGTTTGTGTTAGTCCGGACGGAAACCAAAACCCAACGGGGCGACTTAAACGGACACCATGTCCGGTTTGTGTCCATTTTGATCCATTTTCGTCCCATATTTGGGATGGATTTGGGTCAAAGTGGACACTGCCGTTGTCCGCTGCTGCTAGCCACTGAAAATCGACAAATTTTTTCCAAATGGGTGACCCCCTTGGGTGCAGATAGACATGGCTGGACGCCAATCTTCATGAAGACCCAAATGGGCAAAAAAATGTAAATATTGTCCGAAATGAGTTCGCCCCGTCGGCGTTGTCCTTAGTCGTTTCAGAAATTCTTATTCGTAAGTTGACTAAGTATGCATCATCGAACTTTAAAGTAGCAGAATTCAAGAGAAAAATCATGTGCAATTTCTTATGTATAAGTATTCAACTACTGAGTTGGGCAAATTCAAAAATTGAGTGGTACTTCAGTTTCAAAATGTGCAACCAATGAATGAAAAAATAAGCGCACACATACACACTAACACAAACGGCAAGATTAAAAGCGCCGAAAACAGCGCACCGTAGCAAGGCAAAGGCCCGCCGCCAAAATCCAGGGATGCTGGTATTGTTGATGGCAGAAACACAGGCACCACAGTCGTTAGAAAAAGATAAATATAAAATAAATTAAGAGAGCAGAGCACACGTCTGGACTCGTACTATCTTCCTAGCTGGCACAACAAGAACACCAACTCACGCGTCCAGCACAATCCCTCCCCGTAATCACACACTAAGCATGAGATTACAATCTAATCAGCCCTCGCACGCACCAGCTTGGAATATGTTTCAAACCAGCACAAGCAAGCAATCAAATGCTTTCAGTAAAAGAACAACCAATCAACAACAAATGACCAACATAACATGGCGGGGCTAAACAAATCTGACTCAAAATGATCAAAATCTGACTCAAATGGCAAGTCTTTTGCCTTATATTTTTTAAAAAATAGCAAAGCCAGGTCAAAAAGCACTTGTCCGGACCTCAGAGATGCCAACTCTGGTACAGAGGAAAGGAGGAGGGCGGGCCAGGAAAAGCTAGCCTGAACCCAAAACCCATGGTCCTGAAGACTGTTCAAGATGAGCAGTTAGCAAAAAAGCAAAATTATTTCAAATTTGAACAAGGTGGACTAGATTACACTGTAGTATTATACCAGTGGTGGACTAGCTAGCAGAAAAGATGACCGAAAAGCCTCGCCATCCAGGGAGAGAAAGAATTCACAGACCCCCTGCAAAACTTCACAGTTCTCTTCTCTGTCTCGGTGTTCTATCGCTGTGCCATTCGCCGTCAGGCCTGTTCGCCGTAGCACCTCTATGGCCCCCGCCGACCCGTGCCAGATCAGCCGCCGGACCCTCCAAAATCGGCGGCCTATCAGAAAAATTTGAACCCAAAAATCTCCAAGCTTTTTTCCTGCTCGGCAAACCCCACCATGCCACGGCATTGTCTCCGCGTCCTCGTCATCGGCGTCGTCGTGTCCGGACAGTTCTTTAGCTGCCAAGGAACTGCCGCATGGCGGCCAGGCCTGGGCCGCGTACGTCGCGCTCCCAAGCCGCGGCCTCGGCGTCTCGGCCTGCGCCCGCGAGCCGGGCGACGACGGTAGGAGTGGCGTCGAGCCGTCGAACGGGCCAGCCCCATGCGTCAGCCATCCGGCGGATCTTGCCGACCTGCGCCGCCGCGAGCACCCGCGTGTTTGCCTTGATCTCGTCTACCGCCTCGCGGAGGCTCTTGCGGCCGGCGAAGTGGTCTCCAATCTCCGGCACGCCGATGGCCTTGCACAGCCCGGCGTGGGAGGCCCGCTCGGAGGGCGACGTCGTCGCGAAGTATCCGTGGAGCTCCTCGACCATGCCCAGGCCCAGCATGTCGTCCACGCGCCGGTCGAGGTATTCGTCCAGAACAGCCTCGTCGACGTCGACCCAGAGGAGGCAGCACGGGAACCGGAGCGCCGGCCTGTACCCGGCCGCCGTAGCGGCGAAAGGGTCGGGAGGGGCGTGGTCGATTCTGTCGGCGAGGAAGGCGTGGATGAGAGAGTTGGACCCGCCGGCCACCACCGGCACGAGTCCGCGCGCCGCGATGGAGGCCGCGGTGGCGGCGGCGAGCGAACGGAAGGACGAGGCGGGGAGTTCGCCAGCGTCGGCGCGGATGGCGCCAAGGAGGTGGTGCGGGACGCCGCGGCGGTCGGCGGGCATCACCTTGTTAGTGGTGACGTCGAGACCGGCGTAAAGCTGGATCTTGTCGGCGTTCACCACCTCGCCGCCGAGCTCCTGGGCCGCGTCGATAGACAGCTTGGTCTTGCCCGCGCCCGTTGCCCCCACGATCACCACCAGCCTCGTGTCCCCTCGTTCTGCCTCCGTCGTGTTGCCGCTGCAGCTGCAACCACCCCCGACTCTCGCCCTTTCCATTCTTACACCGTGCCGTTGTAGCCGCCTAGGTGAGCCACTGACGCCAGCGACAGCCGCGGACGCCATGGGTAAGCGGACGCCGGTGCCGACCCTGCCGATGAGGCTGCTCATATAGCCGGATCAATTCCACCAGTCTCCTGGCCACACTAGCGCCGGGACTCACTTATATACGATCGACTACGCCACAAGGAGACGCGAGGGCTCGCTATAAATAAGCAAATAAGCGGAGCACTTGCACAGTCAACAAACCTGCAGATTCCAAGCAAGGTTTGGAGTATTATCAAGGCCGCGGTAGTGAAAATTTCTTACTCCCGAGCTCGAGTTATTTTTATATTTAAAATTATATTAACAAGTTTTTAAAATCTGAAAAAAAATCTTGTATATTATTAAGGATGTATTCCACGAACGTGGAAAATCTTAATTAGAAATACTTAACATTCAAATCTACATAAAGATGACAAAGATGTGGATCCAAGTACACACTTTTAAATGTTTAAATATATTGTGTTTTTATAGCCCATAATATAAAGAATTTCACACTGTGATTTTTCATACTCGTAGAATGCATCATTGACTATATCCATATATTTTTTCAGAATTTTTATAAACTTGTAAATTGAATTTGAATTTTTTAAAATATAGAGAGCACTGGAACTCGGGAGCCAAAGTCATTTTCTGAGGCTGCGAAGGCTTTGCGCAGAGTTAAGAGTCGTCACTTGCAACGTCCATAATTTTGTTTTTGCATTTGTTTGAATATTTAGTTTAAATTCAAAACACTTAATTAAACACAGATCAAAGTTGTGTTAAACTGGGTCTTAGCACGATGACTAACCGTTTGTCTACTATAACAAGCTCTCCTAGACTCCTACGACAAGCTTTGCCCGGCTCCGGTGAGGGTGGGGCGAGGACAGTGGCACGTCTTCGGCTCGCTCCAGTGTTCGTAGTAGTCGCTAGGTCGTCGAAGGACCTATTTGTAATTTTTATTACTTTTTGGGTATTTTATATTGTTGTGGATAATTATTAATAGCTCGGTGGTCTTTTTCGCAAATAAAATCAGATAATAGTCATTTTTAATAATAAAGGGACAAAACTTGTTGTATTATATAATATAACAACGACTAAAATTATCGTTAAGTGACATTTTAATACTATTTACAATGTCTTATTCAACATTGCTCTTGACGCCCTCTACTCGTCGTCGGTCTAGCCAGAGTTGGAGATAGAGTCGATCGGTAGTCTGGCACTGGCAGCCCACTGCTTGTCCTGCCTGAAGAGCTCCCCCTGGTTCTCTATGGACCGACTACAGGCGAACTCCTCATGTTGGTCGTCCTTCATCTTGCTGATGGAGGACGAAGACCCGACAGAGTTGTTCCCGCAGACGGCGTTCGTCGTCTTCCTGCACAGAGATAATGAGCGCCTCAATGACTTATGAGTCCTCGGTCTCCACCTCTTCGATGGGGATGGGGGTGCCATGTCCACAAAAGGTGACGCCATGGGAATTGGATGTTAAGTCGGCGCCCGGGGAAGTGGGCTCGTGGCCATGACTAACACCACCCGGGTATAGGCAGCCCCACAGAACCGCGCCACCCGGGATGACACATTGTAATCAGCTAGGGGTTTAAGCCACCATGGGGTGGTCATCGAAGGTGAAGTCGAGTCGCTTTCTCAAGGAGGAGGGATGACGACGACGCACAATGGGAACCTCTACGGTGGTCTTTCAGTTCGAAGACGTGTGTGCTTCGTGTGGATGGCCAGGTCAGCCAATTGTGTCCAATATGGCCATGTAACATGACGACATTGATGCATTTGTATCGGGTATCGTCTAATTCTTCACTGAAGATTCAGTCGATTATCTTTTAAAAAATTAAAATGAGGCAAAAATTGCGTGTTTTGTTGAAAAATGAATTCTAGTGACTATTTGTTGAGATCAATTACCTAGAATTCCCGTAGAGATGAAGATATCTGAAAACTAGAAGAGATTCTCTGCGCATTCTACCACAGGTGGCGATCCATGAAGGGAGCCAATTGGCATGTGATATGTGTGCGGCTCAATCTGAACACATGCAAAGTGGACTAAGGTATAACCTAGTGGGGGAGAGGGGTTGATGCCTTTTCACCCACTCAAGTTCAAGTCTTTATGCTTGCAATTTTGAAAAATGTCACAGGACCTTTCACCGTGGGAATAATTTTGAACACCGACCAATTGTGGGACATAACTATAGGTGGGCGTCGTACGTGGGAGCATCCATGGTTAGCGCTAACCTTGAAGGTGGTCTTCCAATTCGACGACGCATGTGTGCTTCGTGTTGGTGGCCAGATCGGCTGATGGTGCCCAATGTGGCCGTGTTTCATGATGACATGGGTGCCTTTATAGCGGTTTTGGTCCGATTATTCACCGATGAATCGGTCAACTATTTAAAAGTAAATAAAATGAGAAAAATTGCATGTTTTGTCAAACAAAGAATTCTAATGACTATTTGTTGAGATCAACTGCCCAGATCTCCCTAGAATCATGTACACACAAGTGCCTTTTTTTTTATAAAGAGCACACAAGTGCCTTTTTTTTATAAAGAGCACACAAGTGCCTTGTAGCACTAGATCTCACCGGAGGGAACAATCATGCGTAGCTTGTTGCTTGCATCCTTGCACGGCAGGTGTTCGTGCTTGTGCCTCTGAGAGGATTGTCTTGTGTTTCGTCTGGGATGTGTCTCTCCCTCGCCTAGGAGTGCCGCTACACTATGATTGGCAATCCACAGGGATAACCATGCCTGGTCGCGGATGTTTATGTACAGGTCCAAGCAGGCCTCGAGCTCAAGGCTGACTCTGACCGCATGGCGATGGCGGGATCTCTGCATTTTAAAGCTCATTTCTAATCTGCCCGTAACAAGCCCTCTGATCACCTACCTCTGAACTATGATGCCCGGCCGGAAAGCTGATCGCTCCAGGGAATAAGAATAAGAAGTGGCTTTGAAGTAAGCGGCGCATGTCGAATGGCAATGGCAGAGAGCCGTCCACGCGCACGCGCGGACCGAGCGCGGTGTCCGCCGTGCGCCTCGGTCGCTGCCAGAGCACGCAAAAACTTGCACCGGCATCGGCATTTATGCGAAGGCTGATCGGGTTACTGCCATTGGTTCTTGTTCTCAGAGCTACTCCAGGCTAGGGTAGGAGATGCGGCAGACGGCTCGTTGTGATGTGCCTAGTAGCACGGTTGTGGCAAAGCTGTCCTCGCCTATCAATTTCATGCACTTGTGATCTTTACAGAACGTCTGGGCCAGCAGTTAAAACCTATCCCAGCTATTGCTAGCCCTTTCCAGAACGTCTCCCCTTGACAGAAAAGCAGACAAGCATAGGACGGCCAGCACCACCAGGCGATGCCCCAACTCAAATGAACACGTACCTGCTTGGTTCGCATGATTTTTATCCCTCGGAATTCGGAAACGTTGAGTAGAACATGGACATATCATCTCACATATACTTCCATATATCCGTGAAACTATTGGCAAACCTACCTATAAGATGAGACTAAGAGCATCTGCACCAGTGCTTTCAATAGGGCTATTGGCGCGACGGCACGAAAATGTCCCCTATCAGGCCTCCTAATAGCGACAAAGGTGCCGGACGGGCCCAACAGCGCGTCCGGCAACCCCGCTTCACGCCCCGTCCATAGGGAGCCAAGTGGGAGTGCCGTCAACCGCGACAGTTCGATTCCCGTCGGATCCTGACGGGCAGGACCGGCGCGTCAGTGACACAACCGTCGGTCAACATAATTTATTACGGGATGGTGAACTTCGGTTAAAGCCGCAACGGTTCTGTTGGAGCGCAGACGCGTCACGCTTCACCTCCCCGACACGCGGCGTAGGAGTAATGGGCGCCTTCGGAACCGTCGCTGGGTTCCCACGCTCCGCCGTCATTATAAGTTGCGCGGCACGCCCCGGTTCCCTCATCCTTCTGCTCGTCGTTGCTCTCCACCTTCTCCTCCCCTCTCCCTGACAATGGCGGCGAACAGCGGCGACGAGCACAAGAGCGGCCTCACCATCCCCGAGGCGATGATCCTCGCGAGCGTCGGGCTGCTCGTGCCACCGGCGATGCGCCCGCTCACGGGGCTGGAACGTCAGCGCCTGTGGGCTCGCCGTACCACCTCTCCCGGAGGACCCGGAGGAACTGCGCGAGCTCACCCGTGAGCGGCGGATGCGTCTCACGCCGGAGCAGCTCCTCGACCCCATCTACGACGAGGACAGCCGAACTGGCCAGCGGTGCTAGCTGCGGAACGGCACCAGCTAGGCGAGCACTACGAGGGGCCGGTGAGGCCCGAGCTATAGAACCGTCAGGAGCGGCGTCATTGGTGGAGAAACCGTCACGGCTCGGAGGTGCTCCGGTTGCACGGCTACCAGCCTCCATTGCCATCGATGTCTCCGTAGCTAATGGCTTCCCCAGGAACCTCCTCCTCGCGGCCCCCTCGCCGCGCTATGCCTCGTATGCGGTCAAGAAGGAGGCGTGATACGTCTCAAACTTATCTATAATTTCTGATGTTCATGTTGATATTATACCAATTGTTACATGTTTTATATACACTTCATAGTATTTTTATGCATTTTCTGGACTAACCTATTAACAAGATGCCACAGTGCCAGTTACTGTTTTCTGCTGTTTTTGTATTCCAGAAAAGCTAGTCTGAAAATATTCTCGGAATTGGACGAAACTTGGACAGAACCTCCTATTTTTCCAACACGTACACGGAGTCCAAAAGAGAGACGGAGGGGGGCCACGAGCCAGCCACACCATGGGGCGGCGCGGCCCCCCCTCTGCCGCGCCGTGGGGTGGTGTGGGCCCCGGGCGTCTCCAGCCGCCGCCCTTTCGCCTATATAATCTTCCCGACACGAAAAACCTAAATACCCGAGGCATTATCCACGAAAAGTTCCAGAGACGTCGCCGCCGTCAACCCTAGCTCGGGAGGGTTCAGAATCTCTTCCCGGCACCCTGCCGGAGAGGGGAATCATCACCGGAGGGCTCTACATCACCATGCATGCCTCCGGAGTGATGCGTGAGTAGTTCATCCTTGGACTACGGGTCCATAGCAGTAGCTAGATGGTTGTCTCTCCACTTTATGCTATCATGTTTAGATCTTGTGAGCGGCCTATCATGATCAAAATCATCTTATTGTAATGCTACATGTTGTGTTTGCTGGGATCCGATGAATATTGAATACTATGTCAAGTTGATTATCAATCTATCTTATATGTTATTTATGATCTTGCATGCTTTCCGTTACTAGTAGATGCTTTGGCCAAGTAGATGCTTGTAACTCAAAGAGTAAGTATTTATGCTAGATAGTTGGTTCATGCCTCTGGTATCTGGGAGAGTGACAATAACTTCTAAGATTGTGGATGTGATGTTGCCACTAGGGATAAAATAACCGATGCATAGCTTAAGGGTGCGCCGTTAGGTCTAATGCATTTGTTTACATTACGCACATTACTTAATGTGATTATCCGTTGCTTGCAACTTAATACCAACGGGGAACTCGAATGACAACCTGGTGGTGGATTATTAGTCATAGACGCTGTTGGATAACGGTGCATGTATTTTGTCGTAATGCCCACATGAATATCATAGTAATCATCATGTCATATATATGCATTGTCATGCGCTCAATATTTTATCAATTGCCCAGCTGTAATTTGTTCACCCAGCATGTTAGTTATCTTTTTTGGAGAGACACCACTAGTGAACTGTGGACCCCGGTCCATTCTTTTACACTGATAATACAACCAACTGCAAACATTGTTTCTTTTCATTCTCTGCAATTTACTATTGTTTTCCACACCATACGTTTAATCCTTTGTTTTCAGCAAGCCGGTGAGATTGACAACCTCACTGTTTCGTTGGGGCAAACTAGTTTGATTGTGTTGTGTGCAGGTTCCACGTCAGCGCGCCACTGACAACCTTCAGAAGTGATTTCTTGCTCCTACTGGTTCGATTAAACCTTGGTTTCATACTGAGGGAAACTGCTGCTACACTGCTCCATACCTTCCTCTTGGGGTCTCCCAACGAACGTGTGATCCACGTCTGAAAGGACAAAGATGTCGCCTAGAGGGGGGGAGAATAGGCGATTAAAACTTTTCCGGTTTAGTCTTGCTAATTGCGGAATAAAACTAGGTGTTTAAATTAACAAGCGATCAACCTAAATATACTAGGCTCACCTATGTGCACCAACAACTTATGCTAAGCAAGACAAGCAACAAAGTGATAGCAATATAGAATACTTCAAGCACGAAGGCTATCACAATGTAAAGTGCATAAGTAAAAGGCTCGGGTATAGAAATAACCGAGGCACGCGGAGACGAGGATGTATTCCCGAGTTCCTCCTTGTTAAGGGAGTACGTCTCGTTGGAGAGGTGTGAACCAACACAATGGTTCAACAACCACAAAGGTTTCACCTTCTTCTCCGATGAACCGCACCACAAAGGTTTGGTTCACCTTCCACTATCGGAATCCTTCGAGGCGGAAATCCGGAACCTTTCAACAACGATCCGGGGCACAACCCACAACGGGATTGGGGGCTCCCGAACAGCTACAAGTGACCACACAAGGGTCTCAACCACCACACGGGCGTCTAGGGTCCAAGGACCCAAGAGTAACAAGTTCACAAGCTTTCAACTTCCACGAATCCTCGTGGAGAGCACAAACCGATGCAACGAAGCAATGGCAAGAGCACAAGGCTCAAATCCTTCACTCTCAAATCCCACCACAAGCAACTAATGCTTATGGGGGGAGAAGAGAGGAAGAACAACAAAGAACACAACAAATGGAACTTCAAGATCAAGATTTACTAGGTTCCCCTCACTTAGAGGAGGAATGGATTGGATGAATATGTAGATCTAGATCTCCTCTCAATTTCCCTCAAAGATATGCAAGAATCATGGGAGGGATAGAGAGGAAGGCAAGCTTTTCCAAAGGTTAACAATGGAGGTGAGAGAGGGGAAAAACGAGCTCAAAGAATAATAGAACCGTTGGGCAAGAAAGTCCCTTAAATAGTTCCCTCAAAAATCTGGCCGTTGCAGGCGAAACAGGGCCGCAGCGGTAGTATCGGGCCTCAGCCGGTACTACCAACAGGGGCAGGAGCAGACGACGTCGATGAAGGTCAACGGGCCTCGCTCACCGCCCGCAGCGGTAATACCGGACGAAGACACGCGGTAGTACCGCACCCCCGGTAGTACCGCACCACTACCGGGGCAACTACCGGTTAAAAAAACCTCGAATACAGAAAGCCTCTCGGAGATGCGGTAGTGCCGCACGGCCAAAAAGACGGGGTCACCCGGTAGTACCGGGCTTGGGTCGGTACTACCGGCCTAAGAAGAAACTGCAGAAACAGATAACGAAAACCGCAATAACTTTTGCAAGGAAGCTCCAAACGAGATGAAACCAACGAGGTTGGAAATATTAAGGGTCACAAATATGGAGGAGATATCACACATGGGAGGTGTGGACCTTATCTCGAGGAGGACCGGTAATATTTCCAACACGAGAACGCAACAAGTTTTCCATCCTGACTCCGTTTTCAATGATCTTGGGCTTGCTGCGAAGATAATCACAAGCACAACAAGATCATGCATATACACATCATAGTCCATCATGTGAGGAGGATAACACAAGAGGAGAGTTTGACCTCTCTATAAGAGACGAACCGGTAAAACCTCCAACATAAAAAACACCACAAGATATCCAAATGAAATCCGTTTTTGATGAACTAGAGCTTGGTATGGAGATGAACACAAGCTCTAAAATCTCACATGGATAAAAGCCAAATAAGAACCAAGAAAGATGATAAGCCAAAATATGCAAAGCTTTGATCTCTCCATAAAGATGCGATCAACTTACTCCCTTGAGAGCCCCTCTTGATAGTACGCCGTCTATCCTATAACCCGGTCTCCCACTAACACCACGAGACCGGTAAAATAAAAAACCTATAAGATCATACATTTGCCTTGCACATTCCACTTGAGCTCGATGATGACGATCTTGACTCTCTCAAGTTGGAACGCCTTTCTTGATTGTACTTGCTAGCACATGCTTGATGAAGACTTCTCCAAATACTCCCCCATACACCATTATGGGAGAGCCTTGCTAAACTCCGTCTTCATGAATCCACTTGCACTTCATCTTCTTATCTTGATATAGATGATGGCTTGGAGATAAACATGAAGTTCACTCAATCTTCTTTTCCAAGCCATGCTTGCAATAAGCTCAACTCTTCACATGACCATTCTTCATATAAACCCTTGGATGGAACCTTGGTCATCATGAAATCTTCTAGAGTCCAACACATGAACTCCAATCTTTACCTATGGACAAGATCTACAAGTATATCTCAATGCAAACATTAGTCCATAAGGATTGTCATTAATTACCAAAACCACGCATGGGGCAACACATGCACTTTCAACGTCATCAAGCACTTTTTCTGGCGCCGTTGCCGGGGAGCAAGAGGATTTCTGCAAGGGGAGTTTCACGCTTCCAATCTCTTTACTTTGTTATTGTCTTGCTTAGTTTATTTTTATATAGTCTTGTTTCCTTTATTTATCAAAAACACAAAAAAATTAGTTACTTTTATTTTCAAGTTGTTATCTTTCTGTTTTGTTTTAATTTTGCTAAAATGAGTACCCCTGAGAACGCTAAGTTGTGTGATTTCACTAGCACAAACAACAATGATTTCATTAGTACACCTATTGCTCCACCTGCTTCTAACGCAGAATTCTATGAAATTAAACCTGCACTTTTAAATCTTGTTGTGAAAGAGCAATTCTCTGGTGTTAGTACTGATGATGCTGATGCTCACCTTAATAATTTTGTTGAACTTTGCGAGATGCAAAAGTATAAGGAAGTAGATGGTGATATTATTAAACTGAAACTTTTTCCTTTCTCTTTGAGAGGACGTGCTAAAGAATGGTTGCTATCTTTGACTAGAAATAGTATTGATTCATGGACTAAATGCAAAAATGCTTTCATAGGAAAATATTATCCTCCTGCTAAGATCATATCTTTGAGAAGTAGCATTATGAATTTCAAACAATTTGATAATGAGCATGTTGCTCAAGCTTGGGAGAGAATGAAATCATTGGTAAAGAATTGTCCCACCCATGGACTGACTGCTTGGATGATCATCCAAACCTTTTATGCAGGATTAAAATTTTCTTCAAGAAACCTATTGGATTCGGCCTCTGGAGGTACCTTTATGTCCATCACTTTGGGTGCTGCAACAAAGCTTATTGATGATATGATGATAAATTATTCTGAATGGCACACCGAAAGAGCTCCACAAGGTAAGAAGGTAAATTCTGTTGAAGAAATCTCTTGAGTGATAAGATTGATACTATTATGTCTATGCTTACAAATGGAAAAATGCATGTTGATCCAAATAATGTTCCTTTAGCTTCTTTGGTTGCTCAAGAAGAGCATGTTGATGTGAACTTCATTAAAAATAATAACTTCAACAACAATGCTTATAGGAATAATTTTGGTAATAGCAATTATAAGCCCTATCCTTTTAATAGTGGCAATGGTTATGTTAATTCTTATGGTAATTCCTACAACAATAATAAAGGTGTACCCTCTGATCTTGAAGTCATGCTTAAGGATTTTATTAGTACACAAACTGCTTTCAATAAATCTGTTGAGGAAAAGTTTGGGAAAATTGATGTTCTTGCCTCTAAAGTTGATAGTCTTGCTCTTGATATTGATTTGTTAAAAATTAAAAATATGCCTCATGATGTTAAAGAGAGCAAAACTCTCAATGCTATACAAGTTAAAATTGATAATAATGTGAGGATGCTAGCTGAGTTGCATGTCAGGTGGGCAAGAGAGGATGAAATTGCTAAAAAGAGTAGTATTGCTAGAGTTTATGCTATTACTACTACTAAAAATGCTATAAACTCAAGTGTTAACAAACCTCCTACTATCAATGGTAAATTAATTGGTGTTGGCAATGTCTCTACTTCTGTTGCAAAACGTTTAAAATTGCCTGAAAACACTGAAACTGTTCCTGATAAAAGTAATAGAATTTTTCAAAACATGGGAGACAATGGTCCCATTACCTTTGATAATAATGATTTTGATTTTGATGGTTGCAATATTTCTGAAGTAATTAAGTTCTTGCAAAAGCTAGCTAGAAGTCCTAATGCTAGTGCTATAAACCTGGCTTTTACTAAACATATTACTAATGCTCTAATGCAAGTTAGGGAAGAGAAATTAAAACAAGAAGCTTCTATCCCTAGGAAGTTAGAAGATGGTTGGGAGCCCATCATTAAAATGAAGGTGAAAGATTTTGATTGCAATGCTTTATGTGATCTTGGTGCTAGTATTTCTATTATGCCTAAGAAACTTTATGATATGCTTGATTTAGCACCTTTGGAACACTGTTATTTGGATGTTCACCTTGCTGATAATACTATTGACATGGGTATACATCTCGGGTACCCTACCGTGAGGGTACCTGGTGCACGTGATGACTAAAGGCCCAATAGCGAAGAGACTACTCGAAGCCCAAGGCAAGAGGCCCAAGAAGATGGAGTACCCTCCAAGATTAGACATAGGCATAGTCGGTTTAGACTTTCCTTACGTGTAAACTAGGTCGGTTACAAACTCCCGAGACCCGGCCTATTTAAAGGCTGGGAGGGGTGCCGATCTAGGACCAAGCCATACTCAAACCACCAAAAGCTCTAGCGAGATCGATACCTCGCCGGAGCTCCCCTGTAATCGCATAATCCACAATCAATACCAGACAAGCAGGAAGTAGAGTCTTTACCTCCACCCGAGGGGTCTGAACCTGGGTAAATCTTTGCCTCTGCTTGTCAGCCGATGAAACTACCAGTACTACCACGTTCTCTCCCCATAATATCAACCCTAGGTCCTTAACCATGGGATTTGATGAGGGTACACCTCGTCAACTATAAAGAAACCTTTGGGGAGAGTTGATGATGTTTTTATAATAGTTAACAATAACCTTGTCCCCGTTGATTTTGTTGTTTTGGATATTGAATGCAATGCTTCTTGTCCTATTATTTTGGGAAGACCTTTTCTTAGAACTGTTGGTGCTATTATTGATATGAGAGAGGGGAATATTAAATATCAATTCCCACTCAAGAAAGGTATGGAACACTTCCCTAGAAAGAAGATGAAGTTACCTTTTGATTCTATTGTTAGAGCAAATTATTCTGTTGATGCTTCATCACTTGGAAACACTTGATTCTTACTTTCTGCGCCTAGCTGAAAGGCGTTAAAGAAAAGCGCTTATGGGAGACAACCCATTATTTTATTTCTGCAATTTTTCTTTTCTTTTTGAGTCAAGGAGTTGTTTACTTCTGTAACAATTCCTTTGTATCTTTATTTTATCGCATTGTTGTGCCAAGTATTGCCTCTAATAGGAAGATGATGCTAGATTTGGATTTCTGCGCAGGAACAGATTTTTGCTGTTCACCGTTTTACTTCTGTAAAATCGCATAAAAATTATTTAAATCTGAAATTTTTGTGCGTGATTCTCAGAGATGTACGCATCTTTCGTTAGTTTAAAGTTTTTCGATCTGAGCAACGTAAGTGCCTCGAAAAAATTAATCTTTACGGACTGTTCTGTTTAGACAGATTCTGTCTTTTATTTTTCGCATTCTCTCTTTTACTAGTGTTGAGTGGAATTCTTTTTTAGGGTGAAGAGCTTCACATAACATCAGTGGCAGTAGTTAATGTTAAAAGTAACGGTCATGTTTGTGTCCTTATAGAACATGTGAGTTTTTGATTGTGCACTAACCCTCTAATGAGAATTACTCTGAGTTTGGTGTGGCGGAAGTTTTCAAGGGTCAAGAGAGAAGGATGATATAATGTGATCAAGAAGAGTGAAGAGCTTAAGCTTGGGGATGCTCCCATGGATCACCCCAGCATATTTCAAGAAGACTCAAGCGTCTAAGCTTGGGGATGCCCAAGGCATCCCCTTCTTCATCAGCAACTTATCAGGTCATCTCTAGTGAAACTATATTTTAATTCTTTCACATCATATGTGCTTTACTTGGAGCGTCTGTGTGCTTTTATTTTCAGTATTTTATTTTTCTTTTGGTCAACTTGATTGGACCCTAGCATTCTTGATTGGGAGAGAGACACGCTCCGCTTTTTCATATGAATACTCCTATTCTTCACTTATACTTGTTGAGTATTCTTATCTAGCTATTGCTATGCTTTTAGCTCCTGTTTTGCATGCATCTCTTATTCAGAGCTGTTAGTTCTTTTAAAGAAAGTACTCTCTTGCTTCACTTATAATTGTTTGGAGAGTTTATGTTGAAATAAATTGATTGGTGTTTGGTTGGAACAGAAAATGTTGCATGTGGTAGATGGTATAATGGAAAAAGCTTACATATTCTTGTAGATCACTGTATTGGATAATTTGATACTTGTCAATTGTTTTGAGTTATCAAGTAGTTCATGTTTAAGCTTTTGTATCATGTAGTTAAAACCTATTAATGAAGAACTACCGTAAAGCTCGTTGAAATTTGGTTTGCATGATTGGTATCTCTAAGGTCTAGATATTTTCTAGTAAAAGGGTTTGGTTAACAAGGAAGACAGTGTAGAGTCTTATAATGCTTGCAATATGTTTTCATATAAGTCTTGCTGTGTCGGTTGATATCCTGTGTTTGCTTCAAATAACCTTGCTAGCCTAAACTCTGTACTGAGAGGGAATGCTTCTCGTGCATCCAAAACCTTGAGCCAAAATCCATGCCATCTGTGTCCACCATAACTACCTATATGTGGTATTTCCTTGCCATTCCAAGTAAATTTTTCATGTGCTACCTTTAAACTATTCAAAAATTATTACTCCTATTTTGTGTCAATGTTTACCAAGCTCATGAGGACGGGGTGGATGTCTTTATGTCAACTGTCAAACAGACTTTACCACCGGACTAGCGGCATATACATCCGCTTATCCATTAATTTTGCAAAAAGAGCTGGCAAATGGGGTGCCCAGTCCCAATTAATTACAACTTTAACCGCTTAATTCTCTTCACATTTTTGCCCTGATTTATCAGTCAAGCAATGACAAACAGTGAAATATCTGCATGTGTAAACAAAAGAGAAGAGGGATGATCTGCCTTGCTGGTAGAAATAACGTCCTTCATGGGAGCCGCTCTTAAAAGTCTGGTTGGCAGGGGTCATATTGTACTTTCCATTTTCTGATTCGTTGACAATTAACAAACACCTCCCAAAACTTATTTTTACTCTCTATATGATTTCAAAAACTTAAAAAGCTCTAGCACATGATTTAATCCCTGCTTCCCTCTGCGAAGGGCCTTTCTTTTACTTTTATGTTGAGTCAGTTTTCCTACTTCTTTCTATCTCAGAAGCAAACACTAGTGTCAACTTTGGTGCAACAATTTTTATATGCTTGTATATTGCACTTATTATATTGCTTTGTGTTGACAAATATCCATGAGATATATATGTTGAAAGTTGAAAGCAATTGCTGAAGCTTAAATCTTCCTTTGTGTTGGTTAAATACCTTTTACTTAGAATCTATTGCTTTATGAGTTAACTCTTATGCAAAACTCTTTGATGCTTGTCTCGAAAGTACTATTCATGAAAAGTTTTTGCTTATATGATTCAGTTGTTTGCTCATTATCTACTTGCTAGCAAACTATAGACCATTGACCTGGATCACTTCATTCATAACATGTGCTTTACAATACTATTTGATCAAGATTATGATTGTAGCATGTCACCTCAGAAATTATTTTGTTTTTATCGTTTTACCTACTCGAGGACGAGTAGAACTAAGCTTGGGGATGCTTGATACGTCTCAAACGTATCTATAATTTCTGATGTTCCATGTTGATATTATACCAATTGTTACATGTTTTATATACACTTCATAGCATTTTTATGCATTTTCTGGGACTAACCTATTAACAAGATGCCACAGTGCCAGTTCCTGTTTTCTGCTGTTTTTGTATTCCAGAAAAGCTAGTCTGGAAATATTCTCGGAATTGGACGAAACTTGGACAGAACCTCCTATTTTTCCAACACGTACACGGAGTCCAAAGAGAGACGGAGGGGAGCCACGAGCAGCCACACCATGGGGCGCGCGGGCCCCCCTGCCCGCCGTGGGGTGGTGTGGGCCCAGGGCGTCTCCAGCCGCCGCCCTTTCGCCTATTTATTCTTCCCGACGCGAAAACCCTAAATACCCGAGCCATTATCCACGAAAAGTTCCAGAGACGCCGCCGCCGTCAACCCTAGCTCGGGAGGGTTCAGAAGCTCTTCCCGGCACCCTGCCGGAGAGGGGAATCATCACCGGAGGGCTCTACATCACCATGCCTGCCTCCGGAGTGATGCGTGAGTAGTTCATCCTTGGACTACGGGTCCATGGCAGTAGCTAGATGGTTGTCTCTCCACTTTATGCTATCATGTTTAGATCTTGTGAGCTGCCTATCATGATCAAGATCATCTTATTGTAATGCTACATGTTGTGTTTGCTGGGATCCGATGAATATTGAATACTATGTCAAGTTGATTATCAATCTATCTTATATGTTATTTATGATCTTGCATGCTTTCCGTTACTAGTAGATGCTTTGGCCAAGTAGATGCTTGTAACTCCAAGAGTGAGTATTTATGCTAGATAGTGGGTTCATGCCTCCGGTAATCTGGGAGAGTGACAATAACTTCTAAGATTGTGGATGTGCTGTTGCCACTAGGGATAAAATAACCGATGCTTAGCTTAAGGGTACGCCGTTAGGTCTAATGCATTTGTTTACATTACGCACATTACTTAATGCGATTATCCGTTGCTTGCAACTTAATACCAACGGGGAACTCGGATGACAACCTGGCGGTGGATTATTAGTCATAGACGCTGTTGGATAACGGTCTATGTATTTTGTCGTAATGCCCACATGAATATCATAGTAATCATCATGTCATATATATGCATTGTCATGCGCTCAATATTTTGTCAATTGCCCAGCTGTAATTTGTTCACCCAGCATGTTAGTTATCTTTTATGGAGAGACACCACTAGTGAACTGTGGACCCCGGTCCATTCTTTTACACTGATAATACAACCAACTGCAAACATTGTTCCTTTTCATTCTCTGCAATTTACTACTGTTTTCCACACCATACGTTTAATCCTTTGTTTTCAGCAAGCCGGTGAGATTGACAACCTCACCGTTTCGTTGGGGCAAAGTAGTTTGATTGTGTTGCGTGCAGGTTCCACGTCAGCGCTCCACTGACAACCTTCAGAAGTGATTTCTTGCTCCTACTGGTTCGATTAAACCTTGGTTTCATACTGAGGGAAACTGCTGCTACACTGCTGCATACCTTCCTCTTGGGGTCTCCCAACGAACATGTGATCAACGTCATCAAGGCGCAACCCTCGCTGTGTTCTGCTTCTTCGTGGCGAGGGTTGGCGCCACCTCCCGTCAAGGTGAAGTAGGAAGCGCCTTGTTCGCCGCCGAGGCGCCCTGGCGGCATTGTCATTCGGGAGACGGCGCAACCGTCACAACGGCGAGCGGAAATTTCGCTCGTGGTTTGTAAGATATATCGAATATGAAATAAAAATGGGGCCGTCTATTGGGAATCCTCATCGTCGGAGTCGTCGGGTGGTCGATCGGGGATGACGTCTCCGATTCTGACGGCGATGCGTCGTATTAGGGCTTGTAGTCGTCCTGGTCTTCTGGGGAATAGTCGTCTCTTGGGGCGAAGCCATCTGGGTCGACCAAGCCCATGGTTTTGCTTGTGGAGAGAGAGAGAGAGAGAGAGAGAGAGAGAGAGAGAGAGAGAGAGAGGGGGAAGATATATATAGAGAGAGATGTGGAGATTGAGAGAACTGTGTGGGTTTGTCAATCCATTTTATTCTAGCAGTACACCGGCGGAACAACTAACCTAGGTTCAGAAATCGAGAGAACATTGATACCGTGTGGAATTTGAGGAGACAGGAGGCTGAACCGCCTCTCGTTTTTTCCACAACATTGAACCGCTTATTATATCTAATGTCATAATGTAATTTTTCCAGTTGAAACGGCAAGTCGTGAACTACATTGACAACTGCATTTGTAGCGTGTTGTAATTCCGTCGAACCCATTACGTGCATTCGTGCGTAGACGGGCTGATACAATTTGGTAACAAGCTAGAACGGTATGATCCATCTAGACATGTCATGCTAAAATTGGACTCGAACTGGCACGAGAATTTTATATGTGCATTCGTGCCATTCAATGGAGCGCGAACTAGACACTAACTAGCACCCACGGTACACGCTCTGGGACAGTACACATTGAAACAAAATTGTATTGCAAGTTTATGATTTTTCCTTAATACTACTAGTACACTTAAAAGGAAGATTCCCGCAGGATTTCCGATTTTTTTGGAGTTTTATCGATTTATGTGATTTTGCTCAAAACAGGGTCAAAATTAGCCACGTGACCGATCATATTTTTTCGTCGTACCTACTTCACAAAAGACAAGAACTTTTGCACTAAAACAAATTTAAAAAAACTTCAGTTTTTTGAATCTTGCTTCAACAATCTTGTTTGCAATGTCAAAACTCATGTTTGTCTCGAATTTGATCATCATATTAAAAAGCTAGCTATGGATATGGCCATAACCTTGGCCATCTAGCTTGAAAGCAGTCTTGAATCTTCAGACAAGGTTGTTTAGAAATTGTTCCATTCCAAGTTTATTATTTTTCCTTGATACTAGTACACTAAAAAGGAAGATTCTCGCAAGATTTCTGTTTTTTTTTAATTTTATCGATTTGTATGACTTTTCTCAAAATAACCATGGATATTCCTATGATCTTGCTCATCTAGCTTGAAAGCACTCTTGTTTGCCAAAAAAAATTAAAATCTTACTTCAGCAATGTAATGTCCAAACCCATGTTTGTGCCAACTTTGGTCATCATAGGAAAAAGCTAGCCATCGATATTGTCATGAGCTTCGTCTTCTAGCTTGAAAGAAGTCATGAAGATTCAGACAAGGTTGTTTAGAAATTGATGTATTCGAATTTTATGATTTTTCCTTTATGCTGGTACACTAAAAAGAAGTTTCCGCAGGATTTCCTTTTTTTAATTTTATCGACTTATATGATTTTTCTCATTATACTCGTTTAATGCATGAAATATAACTAGAAAGGTAAAAAAGTTGAAGGAATGTGCCTCCAATGTTAATCCTTGTGTGACTCGCACAATGCACAAAAGATTATCATTGAAGGACATTAGAGTACGTCATTCTCAAGCTCTACAATTTATCTCGGAATTTTTTGAAACTTCAAACTGTTGATTTCAAAATAAAATTAAAAAAAGGGCTACATGTAGGACGAGCTACAAAGTGACTTTTTGGCTCACACGGGCTGGGAGTGTGGGACTAAAATATTATCCAGAGAAACCAACCAAAAAATAATTCATATTTTTAGGGGCAGATCTAAGATATTTGTCCCTAAATCCATGTGTCATGATAACAGTGACACATTCGGGGTATATAAACCGGTTGTACACCTTGTAAACTAGCAAGGTGGGACTAAACATCCCACCCCGTATGACTCCACAACCATGACTAAAAAATTAGCATTGAATGAAGAGCGCTTGGGCCCGACCGGCCCCATGCTAACGATAGCCGTCGCAAGTTCAGGTTTATAAACAGGGCGTGCAGACTCAACAGTGGATAGACCGCCGTCAGTATGGGCCGTCTCATCAAAACTGTCAGCGCAGTTTCACCTGAGGGAAACAAATGTTTGGCCATATGTGAGCCTCCAAATAGCGAAAGTGGGGCAAAACTGAACAAAGTTAAGCGAACGGGAAAAAACCGAGAAAAACTAAATGAAAACTAAGTGGTGCTCCAAACTTTAAAAAACTCGTTCTATCATGAACAGCGGTAAGGGTGAATTTACAGTCACAATACTACGAGTTTAGCACTGGCCTCTCTAACTGCCGGTGGGCTTGAATAGGAGTAAGCACGTAGGATTTCCGTCTTGCACGCGCACATCGATCGATCTCCACGTTAGGGGGCTCCCTGTCGAGTGATCCGCGTAGCAAGCTAGCATTACAGTTCCATGGTTCTCCAAGATACTACTTCCAAGTAGTGCTAACCATGATGGATTATTAGATTGCCTTATATTTTTCGTTCCATTCAGCTCCCTTCTCCATTAGCAGTGCTCGCATTGCTTTCTGATTGCGCATCCACCGGCCATAACCATGAAGACATGGTAGATTTCTTTGGAAATCGAATCCAATGTAGATTTCTTCGGAAATGGAATCCAACGCAGACTTCATCACTTGACAACTGATCTTCTTTTTCTCGACTGAATACAGTGTATGCCGTAGCAATCACGTAGGCAGTATACATGCACGCAGGACCGATGAGCCAAATTTTAAGCTGGAGATCATGAATCAAGAATGTATACTTGTGTCAAACCTGGAAACGGCAAACCTTCGGAGGCTTGGTTTGGCCAACATCGTTCTTCTCCCAAAGAAACATGGCGGGGAACACCAAATAAGGCTCATATCCATGTTATAGCCAAGATTATCGCAAACCTACTATTGGTTCGATTTCCTCTTTTGAAAATTTGTGGGTGAGGGGGTTTGCTCATATCCATGTTATCGCCAAGATTATTGCAAACCTTATAAATTTGTTTCTTGTTCCTTTTCGCAGTACAAACAAATTTGTGGAACCTACTAATGGTTCAATGAATTACATTCAATAGATTTTCTTTTATAAAACAGCTCTAGGCCTATCATAGCGGCACGTATATTAACGGTTTTGCTAATCCTAAAACATTCGAGATTTGTTACATCTGAAACGTTTTTTGAAAAGTGTAACTTCAATTTATTGAAAAAGTAACTAGATAAAAGAAAAACACAAGTTGTACTTTCACTAAAGTAAATTCTACTTTTTGGAATCGATATAGATATAAAAGCATCAACTTTGACTTACATATAGACGGACCGCTATTTTTGTGGAGCAACAAAAGTAGTACACGCCCCGGGCAGAGAACATTGAGAGCAGCACATTGGGAGCAAGCTTTGCAGAAAGTATTTGAAGGGATACGATACCTCGTCGTCGTGCATGCATCATGGCCCGTCTTTTTTTCATCTCACATGGATTCTTGGAAATTGGAGAACAATTGAATACAGACAAATGTTCACAAGTGTAGTTGACCGCAGCAAAACTGGGAGAGCGACGCTTAGAAGGTGGGTCAACTAAACTCAATTATACAAGGGAATATCAGAAAGCTAAATGTGAAAAGTTCTGAGACACACACATTACAGGGAAACACTCCCACTTCTGCTTGCAATTTGCAAACACTTTTTTAAGATAAGATAGAGAACCTAATTAATCCTCAATTCAATAGTGAAGCAGGAGGGCCCTCCAAGTTCTCTAATCAAACATTAAAGGTTTGGTTATTAATGTCTTAAAAACTGAAATAGATACACTAAAACCATATGCAGTTTTCAGAAGCACTTTCACATTATATAACTTAATTCAATATAAAAAGCACAAGCTAGATGGGATATTATCAATCTAAACCATCCGATATTTAATTTGATTCCTCAATTCTCAGTCTAATGGTTCTGTACAATATTACTCTATCTCCTTATCACACCTATACTTAGGTTCTTAGCTATACTTATTTTCCCTCCAAATTACACTGATTTTATTTGTATACCACAAAGTTGTTGTTTCTTTATCAAGTATTTTTTGTGCTATTTCTTAGTTAACAAAACAAAATCATGCCGTTACTCATAAGATGTGCATGATACGTGAAATCATCAAACAATATTTCTGTTTGATTTATGTTAGTCAAGATGTGGCACGGACACGTGAGGTTGCTAGTTAAGAAACAATAACAATGGAATTTTCCGAAAATATAACCTTTTCAAAGATAAATAAATAAAAATACGTGAGAAAACCGTCAGAGTGATTCACCAAGGAATTGCCAAAAAAGAAGTTTAGAATTGAATGATATATGACTTGAAACAGAAGGAGTGTATAGTAGTACATCAAGATTCAAAAGGACATGGTAAAGGCGTCGATGATAAAAAGGTGATGTGATGGGGAATTAGGATTATTATTATCATTGCAACCATAAATAGGAGTTGTTTGGACGCCAGAATTTTAGGATTGGTTGAGTATCATATTCCTTTTTCTGCCAATTGTTGCATCAAGGTATAAAGGAGCACCATTTGCACACAAAAAAGTACATCCCTTTTTGTTTCTGCATATTGGGCTATTGGCGCACGAAGTATCCAACTACTTTAGTCGAATCTCTTACACGGCTTCGGTTTTACATCAGTGCGTGTTGCCACAAGAACATAATGGCCGCACACCCTCTTTGCTCTGCAATTAGGATTGCACTAGCGACAAAATTTTAGAGAAGAAACTTAATTAGAGCATATTTATTGTATCTGAGTCGGCCGTATGCATCATTTTGATGCAGAGGCTGGGACGGGACTCGCATTTCTAAAAATAAATGTATTGTATCCGAGTTGTGAAGACTAATCGTCAAAAGCACTCTTCATAGTCACATTTAGGGGTGTAAACGGATCAGATTTTGCCTCTAGCATATCCTTCACCATATTTTTTTTCTCGGATTCAGATCGGATCGGATAATGAACGGTTGCGGATTCGGGGGCGGATAGATATAATCACGGATTCGGAACGGAAACGGGAGCAGATTCGGGGCGGAAAGAAAATTAGTCGGATCGGTATGCGCAATGTACATCATCAACCCACATAACCAAAAACAATAGCTCAACAACGTAATAATCTAACAAAGTTGTAATCTATTAGTTTAGACAAATAGAACTAACTACAAATTGTGCTCCACAAATGAACTTCACAACTCAATAACTACAAATTATGCTCTATTAGTTTAGACATTTTGGTAGAAAATCGGATTATTCGGATTATAACCATCGGATAATCCTAATTAATATTCGGATAATCCATATTCGGATGCTATTGCACATACCATATCCTATACCGTATCCGGGTGCTCAGTTCGGAATCGGATATCCTTATCCGGCAGATTCTTCGGAACCGGATATGAATTCTTTAAAACGGATTCGGCGACGGATTCGGTACGGAAATTATCCTATCCGTTTACACCCCTAGTCACATTCACATAGCCATTCCCCATTACCACAAGGATGTATATTACCCTGTTCTCAAAGTGATCTGGAGCAAGAGCACACTGCACACACGCAGAGCCCGGATGTGGATTCTTTATGGTTATATCGTCTTGATGCGGCATTTTGAGTTAAATAAAAACATCCTTTATTGTTTGTCTTGATTTAATTTGGTCGGGTGCAAGTTCAGTCATCCTTAGCTTGAATTCGGGTGCATTTCTGTATTTATTACCAAGAGATGCAGTTTTTTTTTCATTTCTGTTAGACTTATCGAAAAGAAATGTTTAGATCCATTTGCATGGCGGTCGGTGAGTCGGTTGCAGGAGAATCCAACGCGTGAAATAATCGGAATTCAAAGGCATGTCGAGTTATCCGATCGACCGAGATGCTCCATCCCACACGCACACCTTTATATCCTTTCAGTGATTCCGCAGCATTGCGAGCTAGGTTGGTTATTCACTTATTCTGATCGATCCCTCTCTACCCTGCGCGGTGGTGCATATATTCAGTTCAACAACGTGCCGTTAATTCAGTCATTCCTCAGAAGCATAAAGCGCTCTCCTTGTCCCTTCCCCTTTGTCCATGCTAGCTAGCTCACTTTGACCGGCAATGGCAAGTGCACACGTACATCGATCGGATGCAGGCCGAAAGCGCTCTCCTTGTCCGCGTAGCATCGGTGCTTGCCACACTAGCTAAGCTTTGCCTTCCGAAAGCGCTCTCCTTGTCCCTTCACCTTTGTCTCATGCGGCAGAAGCTAGCAGAGAGAAGCATAGTATGGTGAAACTAAAATAAAACTGATATTGTGAGAAAATTCAGCACAAAATAACCTAGTTTAAAAATATCCGCGAAACTAACGCAAAACGGTAGCTTCGATGCTGGGGCGCTATCCTCTACACCATAACGTCCAGGCCGGGCGCTACCTTTCATCAGGTGCACAGAGGGGGCAACAATAGTTTTTATTTTAGGATATATAAAATGCGCATGTCAGGACTTGAACTCGACACTCTGAGCTCTGATACCATGTTAAATCTCATGCACTGGCCAACGCATATAAAAGTCCGAATTTATGTAAATGGCTAGTGCACCACTTATACATTTAACATAGAGGACAGCGCCCCGATGGTAGGCGCTACCGTTTTAGGTTAGTTCCAAAATTATTTCGAAAGTAGGTCATTTTGTGTTGAAGTTTACTTAATTACAAGTCAGTTTTATCGTTTTGATGCATTATTTACCGGAACTACTGTACGTGGCATGTATGAGAGCAAATTAAGATTTTGATGCATTATTTATTAAGCTGTGAATTATTCTGACCAAGTGATAGATCGATCGCCCGCGGTACTCTTGCTGTGCAGATCGATCGAATACCAAGTGTATTCTCCTATGGCCATTCATGCTTGTATGAGATAATTATAAGGAGGCTACAAGAGCCAATAGTTAATTAACTCAACCAGTCAGTCTCGGCAAAGAATCGATGACATACGATCAAGTAGGAATGTAGGATGAATAGTCAAATTATTAAACAAGGCAGTTCGAGCCTTATTTGTAAGGTCGTGATGAAGTCAATTTGCTAGTACTTGTTAGATAGAGTACTTGTAGCTTTCAGCAAGACGGCATGATAGAGCTGTGACGACTGCTGGGGGCTTTTATATCCAGATATATAAAATCAAGCTTATGTGATGTAGACAGTAGATTAACTAAGTAGTCATATCCCTGTAGGCTCTAGCTAGTTGAAGTCTCTTGAAGATCAGATCAGCATGCATGCGCTAATTGCCATTAATTCTACCAAGGATCCATATAGCCTCAATAATAGGTCTGCCCTTGTAAGTTTCGCTAGTTTTATTCTTCAATTTTCGTTACTACCATGGAGTAGCATTGATCAAGGTAATTAAAGATTCATGTGAATGAAGCTTGCACTTGCACTGCGAATATGGCATCGGTCCTTGTAGCAGGAGAGCGCTCGATGAGATCATCTAGTTTGATCTTTAGCTAACTTTGTCATATGACACTCAAAAGAGAATGGCCAAACATTGATCACACAAGTCTACAAAACAGCAGCAAGTTGAAATTAAGTTATGCAAATCCAAATGGTATGGCAACTAGTTTAAATTATCGTATACATGTTGTAGCACTAGTAGAAAAGGGGGCAACGGTGCGCCCCCTTTAGTACCGGTTGTACAAAAACCGGTACTAAAGGGGGCATTAGCACCGGTTGCGTTCGTGTGCCAGCAGGGGCACCGCGGCGAGGACCTTTAGTACCGGTTGGTCTTAGCAACCAATACTAAAGGCCCTTTAGTACCGGTTGCTAATAACAACCGGTACTAAAGAGTTGGAGGCCCCGCGGCACATGCGGCCGCGGTTGGTGGCCCCACGGCGAGACCTTTAGTACCGGTTGGTAATAACAACCGGTACTAAAGGTCTCGGGCACTATAACCCTTCTTCCACCCCGAGCCAGCTCCATTTTGAGCTCGAATTCAACTCCATTTTTTCTCTCTCTCTTTGCTCTCCCAAGCTCAAATTCACCATTTTTTCTCCAACAACTTTCAAGATTGGTGGCACCTACATATATAAGGGTTAGCAACTTCATCTTCTCTTCCGGCATTTCAAGTTTAGCTCATTTTCGTGCAAGTTTAGCAAGTTTGATTTTGGTGGTGCTTGCAAGGTGTTTGATGAAATGACTAAGTTAGGGATTTCATTTGTTTTATATGCATTTTGAGCTCAAATTAAAGTATAATTTGTGGTTTTATATAGTGTCGTCCGTCCCCTTCCTCACCGCCGTCGATCGCCCGCGCCGCTCCGTCACCGACACCACCTCGGTGAGCCTCTTTTTTATCTTTTATTTTAAAAATTTAGTTATATGATTTAAATGCATAATTATTTCTTGTATAATTTTCTTATGTTTTTTTATATGTATAGTGTCATGGTTTTGATATCCGTCCCCGTCGGCCCTCGTCCGGTCTATGATTCGGATGTGGTATATTTTTATAACTATTTATTTTGTTTCGTGTTTATAACAATCATGACGACCAACTTGACATAGATATATTTTTATTTAGGAGGTAGTTGAACCGGAAATTCCAGCCGACCCTATTGTCGAGTTTTTAAAAAAGAAAACAACGATTTGAAAGCAAAATTGAAGATAAGTGAAGATCTTCGTCTCCAATGCCTGAAGAGAAGATGGTATTGGACTTGAAGATTGCCGACATCGTTGATGCTCACGGGGTCGAGCTTGCCGACGTCGTCGCTGCTCACGAGATGAAGATGGATGCAATGCGCTTCAAGCTTAAAAAGATTAGAAAATATGTCATTAGTCAAGAGGCTTGGTATCATTATGCTGTTGGTTCAATAGTTACCTTGGTTGCGATTCTGATCGCATTTGTTGTTGGATTTAAATTCTTTAGATAGTTGTATGTTAGTTTCGATTGATGTATGTTTCGTGAGAACTATGTATTACATTTGGGCACTACTCTACTTTGGTTTTAATGTGATGAACTTGTATAATTAATTTGGTCACGTATCTCTATTCATTATTTAGCTGGTGTAATGGTTTTTGATGTATTTATGTAATGCAGATGAGCCGAGAATGGATGTACGGTGATCGACGCTGTCCCGAGTTCATTGATGGCATGCATCGTTTTCTCGATGTGGTTAAGTTAAACAAGCTGAAGAATGGTTTTATGATTTGTCCATGTGATGAATGTCGGAATACGAGGAATTACCCGAGCGTAAGAACCATACACTCCCACTTGTTGCGACAAGGCTTCATGCCCAATTATTTTTGTTGGACCAAGCATGGAGAAAGAGGGGTTATAATGGAAGACCCTGAAGAAGAGGATGATGACAACTATCCTGTGTTCTCTGAACACGGTGATACTACAATGGGGGAAGACGAAGTTGAGCTCGAGGTCATTGTTGATCAGTCCGATGATGATGATCTTCGTCGGGTCATTCTTGATGAACAGATGAAGTGCGGAAGTGAAAACGAGTGGTCGAAGTTGGAGCGCATGTTAGAGGATCACAAAAAATTGTTGTACCCAAATTGTGAAGATGGCCAGAAAAAGCTGGGTACCACCCTGGAATTGCTGCAGTGGAAGGCAAAGAATGGAATATCTGACAAGGCATTTCAGGAGTTGCTACAAATATTTAAGAAGAGTCTTCCAAGGAATAATGAATTGCCGCACAATACATACGAAGCAAAGAAGATTGTCTGCCCTCTAGGATTAGAGGTGGAGAAGATACATGCATGCATCAATGACTGCATCCTCTACCGCGGTGAGAAGTACGAGAATTTGAATGCATGCCCGATATGCGGTGCATTGCGGTATAAGATCGGCGAGATGACCCAGGTGATGTTGAGGGCGAGCCGAGCCCCAGGAAGAGGGTTCCCGCGAAGGTGATGTGGTATGCTCCTATAATACCACGGTTGAAACGTTTGTTCCGAAACAAAGAGCATGCCAAGTTGTTGCGATGGCACAAAGAAGACCGTAAGGAAGACGAGATGCTGAGACACCCCGCTGATGGGTCTCAGTGGAGAAACATCGACAGTGCGTTTGGGGAATTTGCAGCTGACGCAAGGAACTTAAGGTTTGGTCTAAGTACAGATGGCTTGAATCCGTTTGGGGAGCAGAGCAGCAGTCATAGCACCTGGCCCGTGACTCTATGTATCTATAACCTTCCTCCTTGGTTGTGCATGAAGCAAAAGTATATTATGATGCCAGTGCTTATCCAAGGCCCGAAGCAACCCGGCAACGACATTGATGTGTATCTGAGGCCATTAGTTGACGAACTTTTACAGTTGTGGTCTGACGAAGGCGTACGTGTGTGGGATGAGTACAAACAGGAGGAATTTGGCCTACGAGCGTTGCTGTTTGTAACCATCAATGATTGGCCTGCTCTTAGTAACATTTCAGGACAGTCAAACAAGGGATACAATGCATGCACGCACTGTTTAGATAAGACTGACAGTATATATTTAGGTAACAAGAATGTGTACCTTGGTCATCGTCGATTTCTTCCAAACAGGCATCCGTAAGAAAGCAGGCAAGCATTTCAAAGGTGAGGCAGATAACCGAACGAAGCCTACACGCCCTGATGGTGATGTTATATATGGCATGGTCAAGGATTTGGAAGTAATATTTGGAAAGGGTCCTGGCAGTCTAAATGTTCCGAAAGACGCTAACAAGCGCGTACCCTTGTGGAAAAAGAAATCTATATTTTGGGATTTACCCTATTGGAAAATCCTAGAGGTTCGCTCTGCAATCGACGTGATGCACGTGACGAAAAATCTTTGCGTGAACCTGCTAAACTTCTTAGGCGTGTATGGGAAGACGAAAGATACATCGGATGCACGGCAGGACCAGCAAAGTACGCACGAACGAGACAACCTGAATCCAGAGAAGTACCAAGGTACTGCCAGCTACGCTCTTACCAAAGAAGAGAAGGAGATCTTTTTTCAAGTCCTGAGCAGTATCAAGGTCCCGTCTGGCTACTCGTCGAATATAAAGGGAATAATAAACATGGCAGAGAAAAAGTTCCAAAACCTGAAGTCTCATGACTGCCACGTGATTATGACACAATTACTTCCGGTTGCATTGAGGGGGCTTCTACCGGAAAACGTTCGAGTACCCATTGTGAAGCTATGTGCATTCCTGAATGCAATTTCTCAGAAGGTAATCGATCCAGCAACTCTACCAAGTTTACAGACGGGTGTGGTCCAATGTCTTGTCAGCTTCGAGTTGGTGTTTCCACCGTCCTTCTTCAATATTATGACGCACCTCATAGTTCACCTCGTCGAAGAGATTTCCATTCTCGGTCCTGTATTTCTACACAACATGTTCCCCTTTGAGAGGTTCATGGGAGTCTTAAAGAAATACGTTCATAACCGTGCTAGGCCAGAAGGAAGCATGTCCAAGGGCTATGGAACAGAGGAGGTCATTGAGTTTTGTGTTGACTTTATTCCTGATCTTAAGCCGATCGGTGTTCCTCAATCGCGCCATGAGGGGAGACTGCGTGGAAAAGGCACGCTAGGAAAGAAAGCAACAAGATGTATGGACGGGCATTCTTTCACTCAAGCACACTACACAGTTCTACAAAATTCCAGATTGGTGGCTCCGTATATCGTGAAACACATGGATATTTTACGCTCCCAATACCCGGAGAAGACTAACTTCTGGATTAAAGGGAAACACGTGGATACTTTCGGCAGTTGGTTGCGTACACATCTCATTAATAACACACTGTTGGACAAGAGCTATACTTGTTGGCCAAGTCACCATCTTCGACTATATTGACTTTCCAAGGGTACGAGATAAATGGGAATACATTTTACACGGAAACCCAAGACAAAAAGAGCACTAACCAAAACAGTGGTGTCCGCTTTGATGCAACAAACGACGATGGGACAAAGGACACATATTATGGTTGCATACAGCAGATATGGGAACTTGACTATGGACCTTCTTTTAAGATCCCTTTGTTTCAGTGCAAATGGGTCAACCTGTCAAGCGGGGTAGAGATAGACCGGCGGTACGGAATGACTACAGTGGATCTCAAGAATCTTGCGTACCGCACCGAGCCATTCGTCCTAGCCAATGATGTGGCTCAGGTTTTCTATGTGAAGGACATGTCTTCCAGACCGAAAAAAAGAAAAGATAAGCAAGCCGGTACATCATACGATGAGCCAAAGCGCCACATAGTTCTTTCAGGAAAAAGAAACATCGTGGGAGTGGAGGACAAGACAGACATGTCAGAAGATTACAATAAGTTTGATGAAATTCCGCCCTTCAAAGTGAAAACTGACCCAAGCACGTGTTAAATGATGAAGAATGTCCATGGCTACGGCGCAATCAGAAGAAAGGGACACACACGAAGAAAAAGTGAACACTAGATAGATGTTGTTGCTGATGTGTAATAATGTATTAAACCTTTTATGTAACTATGTCTGAAAACTCAAAAGAGAGATCTAAACACTAATTTTTGGTTCTAAAAACTCCAACGGCTTACAAGCGCTCGAAAAAAGTTGGATCAAAACACACGGCTTCCCCGTCATACATCCCAACGGTGGCTCGTGAGTGCCCTGCATATCAAATGCACCGTTGGGCTGATCCAACACTGGTTTTGCCTCAAAAGAAACACCCCCTGATCCAACGACTCACAAGTTCTTCAAAGAAACACACCCCTGATCCAACGGCTCACAAGCGCTTGAAAAAACACATGATCTGTGTGCTTCTTTACTTCCGGTTGGTGTTACCAAACGGGACTAAAGGCGGGCTTCGCGGTCACGACTCGTGTCAGACACGTGTCCTACCCCAGCGCTGGGGAGGACACGTGTCCCCCCCTACGTATTGACGTCGTTAGTGTTAACGATGTTTCTAAAATAAATAGATAATTATTATAAATTTTAAGACAATTAAATTACATAGATATAAAATAAAAAGAAACTAGAGAAAAAACAAAACAGAAACCAAATAGAAAAAACAAAACAGAAACCAAATAGAAAAAACAAAAAAAAAAAAACAAAAAAGGCCCATTAGTACCGGTTGTATAAGCCAACCGGTACTAAAGGGTTGGGCTTCGCGCGCGAAAATTTGCGCGGCCCAAAATGGCCGAGCAATTCAACAACTGGAAGAAAACATTGTGGAGAAAATATGGGAACAAAACTCCAGATTTCACTGGACATCTAGAGAAGCTAAAAGATGACTGGCCTGAATTTGTGGCGTATAAGAAATCGGCCGTCGCTGCGGCCCGATCGACCCAAAATAAGTTGAATGTTAAGAAGAAGAAATATTTCCATCGTTTGGGCTCAGGTGGCTACAAGACTGCCGTGCCTAAGTGGGAAGCCTATGAAAACGAGCTGCGTCAAAAAGGGATCACTCCACAGACAGATGACTGGCCCGACAGGTCCAAGTTATGGTTGTTCGCGCATGGGGCAGTGTTGGACCCAGACACAGGGCTGATTGTTGCACAGGAAAAATGGAAGAAAAGAATTAGAAGAGTCACCAAAAAACTAGTTGACGCAATAGAACTAGTCCGACAGGGAAAATATGTTCCCGATAGAGAGGACGACGAGCTTTCACTCGCCCTCGGGAATAAAGAACACTGGGGACGATGTCGAGGCAGAGGAGGCGGGGTTGGTTTTCTTGAAGGGTTTCCGGAGGACGCTGCAACTTATATAAAACATTGCAGAGGTAAGAAGAGGGAGGCGGAGAGGTTTACTGCATTAGAACGCCAGATGCATGATGTGAAGGAGCAACTGGCCTTAATTACCCAGCAAAGGGAATCTCAGCCGCGAGTAGAAGATCATGCAGTCGATGTCTGCCCATCTCAGCGGAAAAGCAGCGTGGGTTCCACGCAGCTACAAGATCCTGCAGTTGATGAACCAGTTGATGAACCGTCGGCGGCGCGCTACCCCGTGGATGATATCACGGAGAAGACAAATTGTGAGTTACATGCGCCAATGAAGAACATTAGTTTTCGGTGGCGAATGGCTATGCTTTACCACATCAACTTGGATCAACCTTCCATTTTGGTGAGATTCCGGCTGGATTTGCTCGTGTCGGGGTCACGAAAGTTATGTCGGGATTCAACTCAATGCATCTTGACATTCCCGGAGCTGAAGGCGAGAAGACATTGGGAGAAGTCGAACTTGGTATCGTTCTATGGAAGAAGAAACACATCAAGTTTCCAGACTCGGCGCCAAGGCCACCGACTCCTCCGGTTAGAAATTCACCACAGCAAAGTCCACCCTCCTCCCCCGACGATTGGGAGCCCACCGCGAGTCCATCGCCCGCGCCGTCCCGTCAGCCGACTGCTGCGCCCACTAGTAATTTGACAAAGCGGAAGCTGTTCACGTCGTCCCCTGTCAAGAAACGTGCAAAAACACCCAAGGAAGTCAAGACTCCTGAGAAGTTAGCTTGTGAGATGACTCAGTAGGAAAGACTGGAGGCAAGACTGGACCCCATAAATGAACTTCTGAAGACTATACCAACTGAGGTAAAAGATCACACCGTTGATAACCTATATGACCCTCCACCACCGCCCCTTTCAGACTATGAACGAGGTATTGACAAGGTACTTTCCTCACAGATGGAGCAAGATAAAGGGTGCGGGAAAAGAGTTGCCCAGCTCGGAGAACAAGAAGCACAATCGATCGCCCCGCTCATTGTGCCTTCTGAAGCTCGGGAAATCGAGCATGGAGAAGTTGTCATAGGCGACACAGGTTACCCCATAGCGCAGATAACAATTCAATATAAATTTGAACTCGGGCTGCCTCTGGTCGAAAATCCGAGTGCTCTAACAACACAGTTATATAAATTGCATAACTGGTACATGGCCGCCGCAAAAGAAGGGAAAATCTATCTCATGGCGGGAGTTAAGGAACAACACTACTTCCGACAATATGGTGTGCAGGTTGAGTTCTCCGAACTTTTTCAGATGTACAATCAACTTGCTCTCGACAAATCTATCATCAGCTGCTATTGTCTGTAAGTAATTTATTCGTGTAATTTAATTATTTATAGTTAAGCTCGTTCATTGCTTGTTATCCTCACAACATTCTTTTGTACGCTATTATGCAGAATGAAGATTCGTGAATGCCGAATGGGAGGAATCTGGGACATTGGGTTCATTGACCCGGATAAAGTTCATGTCCGGACCATAGCTGACCATCCCGAGGACACAGAGGACGTTTTGCTAACGTTTTTAAGCGATAAAGTACCAAAAAGGAAATACTTTTTCCTTGCAACTTCGGGTGAGTGTTACTGTCTTGTACACATTTTATTTTGCTTTCCTGATATTAAGTGTAATTGATGAGTTCTGAATACATGCGTATATAAATGTGCGCAGGTACCACTTCATTCTGCTAATCATTAGACTCGAGGAAGGAGAAGTTGAAGTCTGGGACTCATTAAGGAGAGATCAAGATGAGTACAAAAGCGTGCGTCTAATGCTCAAGAGGTAATTTCAATCGCACTATATCGGCCTCTTTCGTTCATTTCCGGATATCAAAAGTATAAGTAATAACTCCTCAATTCATTTTCTTTTCCGGGCAGGGTTTGGAAAAAGTTCATCGCGGAAGAACGCGGTGAATGGAAAGATAAGCTGCAGTTCAAGGCTAACAACGTAAGTACTACTACGTATCTAGGTCTGTGTATCTTTCTAATACCATTATCATTCTGTTGATTATTATTTGATTAAATTAAATTCTTGTATAGTGGTGTCTGCGACAACCACAGGGGACGGAACTATGTGGATACTACGTTTGCGAGTTTATTCACATGAGGGTCAATGAGAGAGTCAATAGTGTAAGAAATCGAGAGGTACGTAAACATCATACACAACTTTTATTTTGCGACCATCAATTGTGTTTAGTTTCGATCATAACTGATTTGATCTCCTTCTTTTAAAGATGTCAAGGAAGCGGAACCAGCTCCTACCAAAAAACCGCGTAAAAGCTATTGCGGAGGAATTGGCGGGATTCATTCTGACGCATGTCGTAGATGAATTCGGTGAATTCCACTATGTCGAAAAATAGACTCCCTCCATGCATGTACTAGCTAGCGGTGATCTCCATTGTAATTATGAGTACTTTATATGTAACAAGAGTACTTTATATGTGTAATGAGTACTTTATATGTGTAGTGAGTACTTTATACGTGATCTCCTCCGAAACCCTGAAAAATGAGCGAAAAGGAAAAAAACAAAAACCCTAAACCCCGAAAAATAAGCGAAAAGAAAAAAAACCGAAAACCTAAACCCCCCTGAAAAATAAGCGGGGGGGCAAAAAAAAGCAGGAACCTTTAGTACCGGTTGGTAAAGGTCCTCAGCTGCGCGCGCGCAGGTTCGCCCACGTGGAGGGTCTTTTAGCACCGGTTGTATATAGTCGGGACTAAAGGGGTACCCCTTTAGTCTCGACCTTTTAGTACCGGTTGCACAACCGGTACTAAAGGCCCAATAAGGCCGGTACTGTTGCCTTGTTCTCTACTAGTGTAGTCACACCACAACAATGGGTTTTTGAATAGGTTCAGTCATCTCGTTGGAGCGCATCATAATCCTATATCATAAGACGTTAAGAGAGGCTTGGTACAATGCTCAACCGTGCAAGACTTGTCGAGATTGACTACAAAACACTCTTCTTCAATGTTCAATGTCCATCTGAAACGAAGTAAGACTTCTCGGATTCGATCCTACACTCACTGAAACAAGCCTTCAACCCTAGTGTCATCTCCTTTATTTCATTCAAGTGGGATTCAATGGAGTACATGCCCATCGGAGGTTATTTATATTCTAGTGTTTTTTCGCAAATTACCAAGATTGTCCTTGAGATGGTAGGCGGGAGGGGTGGTGAAGCAATCTTTGTTCCATGAGTCCATGGTGGACTATGGAAAGGGTTTCGTTAGCCAACTTGTTCTAGCTATGAATGCGTGAAAGTACCCTGAAAGTGTTGCGTGAACACCTTTTCCATGTCGAGCCAGCTATGAATGCTTTTCTCCGCAAGTTTTCGATCCAGCTTCGGGCTGTCCCCTCCAGCATGAGGGGAAGGAAGCGTGCGGCGACGAGGCCATTGCCCCCGGCAATTTCGACTGCCAGCGCGTAATCTGACAACCATGAGTTTGGCTTGTCCGCTCCATTGTACCTCTGATGAGTTTTTGACACTGATGTCATGTCTCGAGGTATCTGAATGTTGCGGATGGCTGGGCCAAAGCACTCAGGGCCGAGGTAGGCGTCCTGCTTTCCTGCCTTGATGTCATTGAGACGATGTTGCGCGTCTTTCGGATCGAGCTGCATGTTGGATCTATCCGCGTGGGGCTCGTCCTGCGCTGCCGGCTGTGCCTAGGCTCGTTGTTTTGTCCCCGGCTTCTGCCTTCATGCCTGGGCACTGGCGGTGGGGACGGTGTGCGGTCCCTGCTTCTTCTTGGCGGCGGGGCGTTGTCACGATTGCCGCCACTCCTTGGCGGCTGCTTGTTTCCCCTGCTTCCGCTTTCATCCCGTCTAGGCGGTGGAGGAGGCGAGGCTTCACGTCTGTTGCCGGTTCGGGACGCTTCATCACGTTGCCTTCTGGGAGGTGGTGACTTACGCGGGTCCTTGTCCTTGTTTTTCCCTTTTCCATGGCTACTGGAGCCAGACGAATCCTCGGGATGACCACCGGCCGCAGCTTTGCAAGCGTTGGATTTGGATTCCAGCCTTCCTCCACTTGCGTCCGCCAAGTCGGCACGAGAATCAGCACGGGCCTGCTGCTCTATAGCTTTGTGAGCGAGGATCGAGACATACTAGATTTTCTCGTCCTTGTCGTAGTCGTCGTTGTTGAGGATGTCTAAGGCGGCCGCAGTGTTGAGGACAGGGGTGCAGAGAATGACGTCCCCGTTCTTGTCCTTACGCTGTGGTGCTGAAGCCCACTCAAAACCAAGTCTTTGGGCAGGGGATTTGAAGTTGTCGGGAGACTGATCCCTGCCTTTCTTGCTTTTCTTGTCTGCCACATGTCCTGCCGGCTTGGGCAATGGATTTGTGGTGAAAAGGTTGCGCTTGGAGGTTAACTTGGCGGTTAGCTTGGCGTTCTCTTCCATGGCTTCCTCGAGTATACCCTGAACCTCTGCTTGCTTATTTTTGAGGTATTTGGTTTGCTCCACCAAAGAGTTTCGGAGCTTCTCCAAATCAGCTGGATTAGTATTTTCGTTCACCGGCGTGTGCAGGACTTCCGCCAGGGCCGCCATGTTGCCTGTCTTGCTGGGCTCGCCTTTCTCCAGAAACTTCTTTTTCTTCAGAGTCGGCGGGGGCTCTGGGAATAGTGGGTCGGTTGCCGGGGTCCCAGCATTGGCGGCATCTGCTGCTGCCGCCTGAGCTGAAGCTGCACCGGTGACATCCGCCACAAAGACCTGCTGCATGTTGACGGATGAGCCTGTAGCCACCTCGGAAGGCGGAGGTTCAGGTGTGTTGAAACACCTTTTGATTCTTTGTTCGAACATGCTTGTAGAGTCTTCTTCGGAATCAGAGTCTACGTTGACATGAACAGTAGATCTGGATCCGGCATCCGACATAGCCTCATCCTGCAACGCAGGGAGGATTGATTCGGGATCATTGCTATCAGGCTGGGAGTCAGATCCCAGTCCTGTCATGCCGACAAAGTGTCGATCTGAATCTGCTGACTCCTAGGAGGAGGCGGACTCAGATCTGTCTTGAATGTAAGCTTCCTGATTGTAGGGCGGGTGGGATGGCGAATAAATTCGCGGCAACCCATACGCCTCAGATGTGTAGCCGATGAATACATCGACGCCGCCAAACGGCACAACCTCACATCCGACAATGTAGTCGTCCGCGGGGATGTAGGACTCGTCGCAGCTGATGTAGTGATTGTTGCCGTAGCGCGTGTCGCGGCCGACGGCGATGGTTTCGCCGATGCCGCCTAGGGTTCCCGTCTGGAACGTGACGCTTGCCGCCTTAGGCCCCACGGTGGGCGCCAACTGTCGTCGTATCGGCATCTTGCATAGGAGACGGGGTCCTGCTAGCCGAGGGTGAACGTAGGGCAAGAAGGTGGACGTCGTCGAGGTCGGGATTGTACACGGCAGTTTACCCAGCTTCAGATCTCGCAGCGGTGGCGAGACCCTACTTGCTGCTATAACTCACTATAATGGCAATAGCCTTGGTCGGGTTACAATGAGTATGAGAGTATCCAAGTATGAAAAGTATGCCCTAAAGGCGACCCGAGGTCCGGCTTATATAGGCGGCCGAACCTAGGGTTACAAGGAAGTTACGTATCCGGCAAGAATACAGAGTCCTAAACCTAGCCGGCAAGTTACCGCCTTCTATCTTGGACTCGATGGCTGCATGGGCTTCAGTCTTGGGCCTCCTCCTTGTCGTCCTACGCCGCCTTGTTTGTTGGCTATCTGGGCCGCCCGGCAGGCCAAAGGCTTAACCACCACTTTGGGCCACCCTGGACTAGCCGGATGGATCCATGTCAGAGATACCCCCAGTAGGTATATCCCCAACAACCACCTAATGGGCTTCTTTGATTGGGCCTTCATGTCTTGACTTCTTCATTTTTCCTCTTGATTTGACTTGTTGACCTTGTCTTATTGTTTGGACTTTCTTAATTTACCACTTGGTTGCCAGGTAGAATTTGCATAGGACTATGGATAGGATTATTTATTCCCACAAGAATACAAGTCCAAGTGATATCCATCCACAGTGTGAAAATTTCACATGTATGTTGATGTCCCCCGACTATCCTCAACGTCAAAAGTTCTCAGATCTGTGCCACACATCACTCCCAGATAGATTTGCTTATAGACCCTTCTATTTTATGAAAAGCAGCCCACACTCCACCTCGGATTTTTTGTTTGCCTACACATTTGCATATGGACCATTCTATTTTACGGGGCGTCAACACTCACTCTTTCTCTAGGTGGGGTTTTAAATGTTTCCTTAAGGTTTCACACATATTTTAATTTTAGGTTTTACAAAAAAATTCACAAAAGGTTTCAAACTATAATGAAAGTGGACATATATGAAACTATGCACCCATCTGTGTTCGGTGTTCCTTCGTGTGAACATGCATATTGAGTTGGTCTATAGCTAACTTTTGTATGACAATCTTTTCTACTATAATTTTAGCATTTGAGTGAGCTGATTGATGCATGGAAATCACCAATAATATCTAATTGTATCTAACAATCAATTTACTTAGCAACTTATATCAGCATATATACAGTTCACCACCAAATCATATATTGAGATAATGTTATCAGAAGTAAAAACAAGCTCTCCATGTGGATGTACATAGTATGACGTCGGTTTTCTCTTAGTAATTCCTCCTACCATCTTTGTTGGAGTGGAGGAGAGAGAAGTTTGTGTTCTCTTACGAGATGGACAAGAAAATCAACACAGATGCCCGCGGAATGAATAATACTACTAAATAGTTGCAATAACATCAAAGATAAGAGAAAACGACTTCCGTAACAATATAATTACTAAGTATCTTCTGTTGTCAACTCTAAATGACATGAGGCGCAGTTTTGAACCACAATGCATATTCCCTATTAAGGTTAACCAAAGGGACAATTAAAATTCCAGATACTTCAGTGATGCCCAATTTTTTTCCAAATTTCCAGAAACATTGAGAATCAATACCACTGAAATTCCATGTTTACACAAACAGGGAATGCACTGTGGTTGGACAGACACCCTTCTTTTGTGCCCAAAGTATTGAGAGCCGAAATAAAGGAAACTACAATGGTTATCCTAAACATTTCTAAAACCAAAAATTTGACACTAGTAACTTCAATCTCGAAGTTGACACAACAAAATGACAATAAGTACCGATCGGTCACGAATCGCGACGATGAGCTAGAACTCCTGGCACGGATGCAAGATACAACTTCGAATGAGACAGGATGATTATTTTTTGTTTCTTCGCAGTTGGCTAGCTTAAACTAAGATCTGGTCCCAAAACAAACACTTGATATTTTAGCATAGTCCGACCAGACAAATTTGTACATACTATGTTCACGTCGTAGCTATGCTCGCATCATGCATGGCCCGGTTAAGAGAACAAGCACGTCCGTGTCATCAACTGTATATCAGTGTCAACCTGGTGGCCAGGAACGGGCCAACACATGGAGATATGACAGCACCTGAAATTCGCGGTATTTTACGCGTTTGGTCACGATCGGAGAAGGGCTTGAGTTCAGTTCGGATAACAGCTGACAGTTGTTCCATCGACCTGCACATATTTTGCATTGTTTGGGGGTGTTTCCATTTTTTATCTAGTGATAGGCCTTTCTATTTTGTTTTTTCATAGAGAGGGTGATAGAAAGCATACAGAGAGAGGCAGAGAGCTTGGAGTGTTTGTAGTTTGCTATGTCCTGATGTGACCAAACTGTATGCATGACAGTGACCTAGCCATTTAGTTAATCAGCAGTTGGATGGTCCAGTTTTTGTAATCGCATCACTGTAAACTCCGGAACAGATTACAGATCACGAAACGTGGGTCAATCAGGAGTACGTGTCGTCCCTCAGATGAGACCTTAAGCTAAGCCAGTGTGCTTCGATCAGCCATCAACTTGCTTAGATTAAGCGTGGAGCCTTGGAGCAACAGCAAGTGCGTAAGACCACCGTCCCAAGTATTGTAAGCTAAGTCTATTCCCATCTCATTGTTAGATTCTCTTTCATTTTCTCCTGCTGGCTCGACGAGCACCCGGTATATTGTCCCATTTTTTGTCGGTCTCCGAGGAAGCCGATAACATATAGGAAGCTAAGAACAACCACACATTCGCTAGCTAGTGTCTGATTATTTAACATGGATAATGGACCAACAAATAAAATGGATGAATCGATCGAGTGAGAGGCAAAGCATGCTGAGCTCTAAACTCGGGTAACGCTAGGGGCGCAAGCAAGAGCACACGCGATGATCTCGTCAGAAACCAATCCTTAACACCAGAACCGGCGGTGATCTCACACATTGGCTAGTGGAGTACTACTTATTAATGAAGTGTCGATATCTCGGTGTACTTACTACTTAGGCAGTGGCCAGATGCCAGATGATCCGTGTATCATACATTCATACTGCTTCATTTCTTTTTATCGTGACAAACCTCAACATAAAACCACTCCAGGTTTTTTTTTTTGAGAATCGTATAAAACCACTCGAAGTGGAACCGAGATCTGCTAGCATTCCACTAGGCCTAGTCAGTCTCGAGTTAAGTAGAGAGGGCCAAGCCCATATTCTTACCCAGTCTACCAAACACACCCCTAGTGACCAGGAACGGGCCAACGCATACAGATATGACAGCACCTGAATTACGCGGTATTTTAGGCGTTTGGTCACGATCGGAGAAGGGCCTGAGTTCAGTTCGGATAACAGCTGACACTTGTTCCATCATTCCATGGATATTTGTATTGTTTGGGGGCGTTTCCATTTTTTATCTAGTGATAGGCCTCTCTCTTTTGTTTTTTCAGAGAGGGTGATAGGAAGCATATAGAGAGAGCTTCGAGTGTTTGTAGTTTGCTATGTCGGTATGTCCTGATGTGACCAAACTGTGTGCATGACAGTGACCTAGCCATTTAGTTAATCAGCAGTTGGATGGTCCAGTTTGTAATCGCATCACTATAAACTCCGGAACAGATTACAGATCACGAAACGCGGGTCAATCAGGAGTACGTGTCGTCCCTCAGATGAGACCTTAAGCTAAGCCAGTGTGCTTGGATCAGCCATCAACTTGGCGATCCAAGACTTCCTTGCTTAGATTAAGCGTGGAGCCGTGGAGCAACAGCAAGTGCGTAAGACCACCGTCCCAAGTATTGTAAGCTAAGTCTATTCCCATCTCATTGTTAGATTCTCTTTCATTTTCTCCTGCTGGCTCGACGAGCACCCGGTATATTGTCCCATTTTTTGTCGGTCTCCGAGGAAGCCGATAACATATAGGAAGCTAAGAACAACCACACATTCGCTATCTAGTGTCTGATTATTTAACATGGATAATGGACTAACAAATAAAATGGATGAATCGATCGAGTGAGAGGCAAAGCATGCTGAGCTCTAAACTCGGGTAACGCTAGGGGCGCAAGCAAGAGAACAAGCGATGATCTCGTCAGAAACCAATCCTTAACACCAGAACCGGCGGTGATCTCACACATTGGCTAGTGGAGTACTACTTATTAATGAAGTGTCGTCGTATGAAACAACAGATGCCTAGGGGTAGGCTTGAGTTTGGGGCCGATGGACGCTAGAGGATTCGGGGAGGGATAGCGCGCTGAAGAGCGCACACGGAAGAACAAACGAACACAAGGATTTACCCTGTTTCGGGGCTCTCGTGAGGAGATAAAACCCCTACTGCAGCATCTAGCCTACTTGGTGTATTTCTCCTCTCAATATACGGTCTGTACAAATGCTTCTCGAGCTGTCTGGAACGAGCTATGGAGATGAGCTCCAGGGAGCCAGCAGAGAGAGCGGGGGGAGAATGAGCCCAAGGGGCAAGAGAGCCCGTGCGGGAGCTGCGGAGAGCTCTCCCCCTGGTGCCCTTTATATAGGTGCCCAGGGGACAAGCGAGGGGACAAACAGACAAAGAGTACTATGCACTGTGCACTACGCTGTAGAGCTGTACTATAGTCACATCCATGCCACTGTACCCATGCCGCCTGCGTCACTGCATGCGTCACGGATCTTGTCTTCTAGCGCTTGTCTCCTGGATCTTCTAGGGATAGCAGGGGTATCTTGTACTTGACGAAGTAGCAACCTGGAACGCTGGAGTGTCGGTCCAGACGAGGGAAGTGCATCCCGGCCTGCCCGAGGTTGGAGTTCTTGGTCCGCCGGTGGAGGATATGCCGGCTTGCTCCGGAGTGAGGCCACCCCAGCCTGGTCCGAGACTGAAGCGAGACGACGTGGTCGTGGTCCTGCCGAGGTAAGGTGACGGTCGAGGTGCAGACATCTCGGCCCTAACCGAGATATGGCCATCTCGGTCCGGCCTGGGGTGCATAGGAGAATCTGGCCCATTCCCGGGATTCACTGATGCTAGCCCATCCGAGATTCGGAGCCACAGCTTAGCCGAGGTATCTGCCGATCCGAGCCTGGAGCGTGCTGCTCGATCCTAGACTCCAAACGTAGGTCCACCGAAGCGGAAGCGCACGGCCCGGCCCAAGACTGGAGGGAGACTCGGCTCGCCCAAGTTAACGAAGCAACGATTCCGATCCGCCCGAGGGAATCCCGTCGATCGAGCCAAGGGGAGCGCAGCTCCTGCCGAGGCAGCGGCCACTCGGTCTGCCGAGGCTGGCTCGGCCCGAACCGAGGTAAGAAGTGGCCTGCTCCGAGTTGAAGCCCAGCCGAGGTAATCCATCCGGCCTAGCCCGAGTCAACCAGATCTCGGCCCACCCGAGATTGAAGCGGGGCTCGGTCCAGCCGGGGCAGGGGAGATAAGCAGGCCCATCGGAGGCTGGCCGGTGCTTCGGCCCAGCCGAGGCTGGCTGGCGCTCGGCTTGGCCCATCACAGGCTATGTCGGCCAGGGATGCCCCAGATTCGGCCCGGGCTACTTCTTTTTCCTTTTCTTTTATCTTTTAACTCTTTAATTCCTGCTTTTATCTCTTTTACCAATCCAACCACCCCATAACTTTGGGGTACCGGGGATCACATCCCCGACAGTAGTCCCCGAGGCTGCGGGGGACTCGCAGAGTCGCGCGCAGTCTTACAAAAACAAACATCCATATCAAAAAACCTCCATATACACAACCTTCTGCATGCACGGGCACCATTATATGTCGGTTCTTAGCCATCATGGGCATTACCGAAGGCGCATGTCACCAGCATATCTCATGTGTCTCTTATATGTCGGTTTTCAGCCACTACGGGCATTACCGAAGGCGCATGTCTGCACGGACATATCTCAAATGTCTCGGAGCATATGTCTACACGGACATATCTCACATGTCTCGGAGCATATGTCTGCACGGACATATCTCAAATGTCTCGGAGCATATGTCTGCACGGACATATCTCAAATGTCTCGGAGCATATGTCTGCCCGGACATATCTCATATGTCCCGGTATCTCCGCCTCTTTAGGCATATCATATATGTCTCGGTACCTCGGCCTCTCTAGGCATATCACATATGTCTCGGTACCTCGGCCTCTCTATAGGCATATTTCATATGTCTCGATACCTCGGCCTCTCTATAGGCATATTTCATATGTCGGTTTTCTGCCACTCCGGGCATTACCGAAATCAGATGTCACCAGCCTTAGCTGGATTGACATATAGCGGTCAATGGCTAAATCTGACAATTTGCCTTCATGGGCACTTGTCAGATGACGAGTTGAGACTTCTCTCAACCCGTAACACTCAGTGAGATCAGATACCTTTTGACTCATTGTGCCGAGATAATGATGATATGATACTCTGGTAAAATCAGATAACTGAAGAACCATGATAATTGATTAAGTCGGTAATAATAGCAATTATGAGACACTTGATGATATGAGATAGATGCCGTGATATCTTGGCAAACCGAAATAAACGGCGATTTGAGATATGAGGTGATGTCGAGATATAACTGCAAACCGAAATAAACAGCGATCGGGGATATGAATAATGCCATGATATGTTGGCAAACCGAATAAAACGGCGACATGGAGAATACCGACAATAACATGATATCCTGGGTGATTCAAGATAACCAATATAACCATGATCTTGAAGACGAATATTGTCTCGGTAAAACCGATGCCACCTTTCAACGTTAGTACAGGCATATATGTATACTGAATATTAAACGGGACAGCAACTTTATTTAACAAACCAAGGTAAATCTAGCTATAGCATATGTCGGTAAACTAAATCTAGCAGCAAGACTATGCAACAGGGCACAGACTCGGACTCAACCGAGTCCCCGAGTCACTTTACAGATCTAGGAGAAAAAGCAAAACTGACTGACCAGCCAGTACCCGGGTCAAGACATCTTGCCCCCGAGGAAAACAACTAAACAAGATACGAAGGGGCAGCCCCCGAGTACTGTCCGAGACTATCTAAGAGCGATGCAGACATATAAATGATACTTACAAGGCAATGTTGTGGGAGAAGTCGAGGAAGACGCTGATGCCGGCATGGATATCAATATGTTGGCCTGAGCCACCAATATCCTGGTTTGAGCCACCTGTACGCTTGCTTTGACCAACATATGTCGGATTCCAAGCTTAACCCGGATCTCCCAAGCTTAACTCGGATTTTCCAACCTTAACTCGGATTTCCCAAGCTTAACTCGGATTTCCAAGGCTTAACTCGGATTTACCAAGCTTGACTCGGATTTCCAAGCTTAACTCGGATTTACCAGCATACCAGCATATCTCGGATTCACCAGCATATCAACATATGTCGGATTTACCAGCATACCAGCATATCTCGGATTCACCAGCATATCAACATATGTCGGATTTACCAGCATATCAGCATATGTCGGATTTCCAGCACAACTCAGATTTCCAGCATACCTCGGATTTCCAGGACACCTCGGATGGACAGTGTCGCCAGGACATGGACATGCCGGATGAACAGTGTCGGATGAACAGTGTCGGCAGGACATGGATATGCCGGATTTCCAGTGTCGCCAAGACATGGATATGTCGGATGAACAGTGTTTCCAGGACAAGGATATGTCGGTTTTGGCTACGTCAACCCGGATTTGACCAAGTCAACTCGGGAATGATGCCGGAGTCGAGTCCCCGAGTCACTTTTCTCACCCGGGATCTGCCGATGATGTCCGTTGGTGGAGGCAGCACTAGCCTCTGCTCACAGCGGCAAGCTAGAGCGCGGGGGACAATGGCGATGTCGAGTCCCCGCATTGATGACGAAGCTCCCGTCCGAATTGATCCAGCAAGCGCCACTATCAGCCCCGCGGTGGGCGCCAACTGTCGTCGTATGAAACAACAGATGCCTAGGGGTAGGCTTGAGTTTGAGGCCGATGGACGCTAGAGGATTCGGGGAGGGATAGCGCGCTGAAGAGCGCACACGGAAGAACAAACGAACACAAGGATTTACCCTGCTTCGGGGCTCTCGTGAGGAGATAAAACCCCTACTGGAGCATCTAGCCTACTTGGTGTATTTCTCCTCTCAATATACGGTCTGTACAAATGCTCCTCGAGCTGTCTGGAACGAGCTATGGAGATGAACTCCAGGGAGCCAGCAGAGAGAGCGGGGGGAGAATGAGCCCAAGGGGCAAGAGAGCCCGTGCGGGAGCTGCGGAGAGCTCTCCCCTGGTGCCCTTTATATAGGTGCCCAGGGGACAAGCGAGGGGACAAACAGACAAAGAGTACTATGCACTGTGCACTACGCTGTAGAGCTGTACTATAGTCACATCCATGCCACTGTACCCATGCCGCCTGCGTCACTGCATGCGTCACGGATCTTGTCTTCTAGCGCTTGTCTCCTGGATCTTCTGGGGATAGCAGGGGTATCTTGTACTTGACGAGGTAGCAACCTGGAACGAGGGAAGTGCATCCCGGCCTGCCCGAGGTTGGAGTTCTTGGTCCGCCGGTGGAGGATATGCCGGCTTGCTCCGGAGTGAGGCCACCCCGGCCTGGTCCGAGACTGAAGCGAGACGACGTGGTCGTGGTCCTGCCGAGGTAAGGTGATGGTCGAGGTGCAGACATCTCGGCCCTAACCGAGATATGGCCATCTCGGTCCGGCCTGGGGTGCATAGGAGAATCTGGCCCATTCCCGGGATTCACTGATGCTAGCCCATCCGAGATTCGGAGCCATAGCTTAGCCGAGGTATCTGCCGATCCGAGCCTGGAGCGTGCTGCTCGAGCCTAGACTCCAAACGTAGGTCCACCGAAGCGGAAGCGCACGGCCCGGCCCAAGACTGGAGGGAGACTCGGCTCGCCCGAGTTAACGAAGCAACGATTCCGATCCGCCCGAGGGAATCCCGTCGATCGAGCCAAGGGGAGCGCAGCTCCTGCCGAGGCAGCGGCCACTCGGTCTGCCGAGGCTGGCTCGGCCCGAACCGAGGTAAGAAGTGGCCTGCTCCGAGTTGAAGCCCAGCCGAGGTAATCCATCCGGCCTAGCCCGAGTCAACCAGATCTCGGCCCACCCGAGATTGAAGCGGGGCTCGGTCCAGCCGGGGCAGGGGAGATAAGCAGGCCCATCGGAGGCTGGCCGGTGCTTCGGCCCAGCCGAGGCTGGCTGGCACTTCGGCCCATCACAGGCTATGTCGGCCAGGGATGCCCCAGATTCGGCCCGGGCTACTTCTTTTTCCTTTTCTTTTATCTTTTAACTCTTTAATTCCTGCTTTTATCTCTTTTACCAATCCAACCACCCCATAACTTTGGGTACCGGGGATCACATCCCCGACATGAAGTGTCGATGTCTCGGTGCACTTAGGCAGTGGCCAGATGCCAGATGATCCGTGTATCATACATTCATACTGCTTCATTTCTTTTTATCGTGATAAACCTCAACATAAAACCACTCCAGGTTTTTTTTTTGAATCGTATAAAACCACTCGAAGTGGAACCGAGATCTGCTAGCATTCCACTAGGCCTAGTCAGTCTCGAGTTAAGTAGAGAGGGCCAAGCCCATATTCTTAGGCCCAGGCCTGCGTTGTTGCTCAACTACAAAAAAACACCGCGGACACGAGGCTTGTGCAGTGCAGCCCATTCATTATAGACGACCTAGGTTTTGCCCTAAACGACCAGAAACCCTAATCACCAGCTGAGAACATTGTTTTCTCGCCAGTGTTTTAGTCATTTTCTCTGGTCTTCGAAGGCCTCTACGGCACCATGAGCGAGGAGAGGGGGCCGTCAATCAATTGGATTCTACTACTCCATTCTGCACGAGAAGCATTATAATTTTTTCACGAGATCAAACTATATAAATTTTGATCAAGAAAAAACATCTATAGTAACAAATCAATGTCATCATACACATCCCGAAACATGTTTCCACATGATACCTATATAGTATTATAGTTATTGAAATATCTTTCCTATAAGGTTGGTCAAACTTTACATTGCTTGATCTCTTCTCATGTAAAAAGGGAGTAAGTTTTTGCGACATTAGTTATACTTGTTCATGGTGACAGTATGTTTGCAGCGTGTGGAAGTGCGAGCATTTTTGTACTTTGGGTGCAACCATTTGGATATGGTCGCTCGGGTGTAATACAACCAATTAAGCCGTATGAAACAACAGATGCCTAGGGGTAGGCTTGAGTTTGAGGCCGATGGACGCTAGAGGATTCGGGGAGGGATAGCGCGCTGAAGAGCGCACACGGAAGAACAAACGAACACAAGGATTTACCCTGCTTCGGGGCTCTCGTGAGGAGATAAAACCCCTACTGGAGCATCTAGCCTACTTGGTGTATTTCTCCTCTCAATATACGGTCTGTACAAATGCTCCTCGAGCTGTCTGGAACGAGCTATGGAGATGAACTCCAGGGAGCCAGCAGAGAGAGCGGGGGGAGAATGAGCCCAAGGGGCAAGAGAGCCCGTGCGGGAGCTGCGGAGAGCTCTCCCCTGGTGCCCTTTATATAGGTGCCCAGGGACAAGCGAGGGACAAACAGACAAAGAGTACTATGCACTGTGCACTACGCTGTAGAGCTGTACTATAGTCACATCCATGCCACTGTACCCATGCCGCCTGCGTCACTGCATGCGTCACGGATCTTGTCTTCTAGCGCTTGTCTCCTGGATCTTCTGGGATAGCAGGGGTATCTTGTACTTGACGAGGTAGCAACCTGGAACGAGGGAAGTGCATCCCGGCCTGCCCGAGGTTGGAGTTCTTGGTCCGCCGGTGGAGGATATGCCGGCTTGCTCCGGAGTGAGGCCACCCCGGCCTGGTCCGAGACTGAAGCGAGACGACGTGGTCGTGGTCCTGCCGAGGTAAGGTGATGGTCGAGGTGCAGACATCTCGGCCCTAACCGAGATATGGCCATCTCGGTCCGGCCTGGGGTGCATAGGAGAATCTGGCCCATTCCCGGGATTCACTGATGCTAGCCCATCCGAGATTCGGAGCCATAGCTTAGCCGAGGTATCTGCCGATCCGAGCCTGGAGCGTGCTGCTCGAGCCTAGACTCCAAACGTAGGTCCACCGAAGCGGAAGCGCACGGCCCGGCCCAAGACTGGAGGGAGACTCGGCTCGCCCGAGTTAACGAAGCAACGATTCCGATCCGCCCGAGGGAATCCCGTCGATCGAGCCAAGGGGAGCGCAGCTCCTGCCGAGGCAGCGGCCACTCGGTCTGCCGAGGCTGGCTCGGCCCGAACCGAGGTAAGAAGTGGCCTGCTCCGAGTTGAAGCCCAGCCGAGGTAATCCATCCGGCCTAGCCCGAGTCAACCAGATCTCGGCCCACCCGAGATTGAAGCGGGGCTCGGTCCAGCCGGGGCAGGGGAGATAAGCAGGCCCATCGGAGGCTGGCCGGTGCTTCGGCCCAGCCGAGGCTGGCTGGCACTTCGGCCCATCACAGGCTATGTCGGCCAGGGATGCCCCAGATTCGGCCCGGGCTACTTCTTTTTCCTTTTCTTTTATCTTTTAACTCTTTAATTCCTGCTTTTATCTCTTTTACCAATCCAACCACCCCATAACTTTGGGGTACCGGGGATCACATCCCCGACATGAAGTGTCGATGTCTCGGTGCACTTAGGCAGTGGCCAGATGCCAGATGATCCGTGTATCATACATTCATACTGCTTCATTTCTTTTTATCGTGATAAACCTCAACATAAAACCACTCCAGGTTTTTTTTTTGAATCGTATAAAACCACTCGAAGTGGAACCGAGATCTGCTAGCATTCCACTAGGCCTAGTCAGTCTCGAGTTAAGTAGAGAGGGCCAAGCCCATATTCTTAGGCCCAGGCCTGCGTTGTTGCTCAACTACAAAAAAACACCGCGGACACGAGGCTTGTGCAGTGCAGCCCATTCATTATAGACGACCTAGGTTTTGCCCTAAACGACCAGAAACCCTAATCACCAGCTGAGAACATTGTTTTCTCGCCAGTGTTTTAGTCATTTTCTCTGGTCTTCGAAGGCCTCTACGGCACCATGAGCGAGGAGAGGGGGCCGTCAATCAATTGGATTCTACTACTCCATTCTGCACGAGAAGCATTATAATTTTTTCACGAGATCAAACTATATAAATTTTGATCAAGAAAAAACATCTATAGTAACAAATCAATGTCATCATACACATCCCGAAACATGTTTCCACATGATACCTATATAGTATTATAGTTATTGAAATATCTTTCCTATAAGGTTGGTCAAACTTTACATTGCTTGATCTCTTCTCATGTAAAAAGGGAGTAAGTTTTTGCGACATTAGTTATACTTGTTCATGGTGACAGTATGTTTGCAGCGTGTGGAAGTGCGAGCATTTTTGTACTTTGGGTGCAACCATTTGGATATGGTCGCTCGGGTGTAATACAACCAATTAAGCCGTATGAAACAACAGATGCCTAGGGGTAGGCTTGAGTTTGAGGCCGATGGACGCTAGAGGATTCGGGGAGGGATAGCGCGCTGAAGAGCGCACACGGAAGAACAAACGAACACAAGGATTTACCCTGCTTCGGGGCTCTCGTGAGGAGATAAAACCCCTACTGGAGCATCTAGCCTACTTGGTGTATTTCTCCTCTCAATATACGGTCTGTACAAATGCTCCTCGAGCTGTCTGGAACGAGCTATGGAGATGAACTCCAGGGAGCCAGCAGAGAGAGCGGGGGAGAATGAGCCCAAGGGGCAAGAGAGCCCGTGCGGGAGCTGCGGAGAGCTCTCCCCTGGTGCCCTTTATATAGGTGCCCAGGGGACAAGCGAGGGGACAAACAGACAAAGAGTACTATGCACTGTGCACTACGCTGTAGAGCTGTACTATAGTCACATCCATGCCACTGTACCCATGCCGCCTGCGTCACTGCATGCGTCACGGATCTTGTCTTCTAGCGCTTGTCTCCTGGATCTTCTGGGGATAGCAGGGGTATCTTGTACTTGACGAGGTAGCAACCTGGAACGAGGGAAGTGCATCCCGGCCTGCCGAGGTTGGAGTTCTTGGTCCGCCGGTGGAGGATATGCCGGCTTGCTCCGGAGTGAGGCCACCCCGGCCTGGTCCGAGACTGAAGCGAGACGACGTGGTCGTGGTCCTGCCGAGGTAAGGTGATGGTCGAGGTGCAGACATCTCGGCCCTAACCGAGATATGGCCATCTCGGTCCGGCCTGGGGTGCATAGGAGAATCTGGCCCATTCCCGGGATTCACTGATGCTAGCCCATCCGAGATTCGGAGCCATAGCTTAGCCGAGGTATCTGCCGATCCGAGCCTGGAGCGTGCTGCTCGAGCCTAGACTCCAAACGTAGGTCCACCGAAGCGGAAGCGCACGGCCCGGCCCAAGACTGGAGGGAGACTCGGCTCGCCCGAGTTAACGAAGCAACGATTCCGATCCGCCCGAGGGAATCCCGTCGATCGAGCCAAGGGGAGCGCAGCTCCTGCCGAGGCAGCGGCCACTCGGTCTGCCGAGGCTGGCTCGGCCCGAACCGAGGTAAGAAGTGGCCTGCTCCGAGTTGAAGCCCAGCCGAGGTAATCCATCCGGCCTAGCCCGAGTCAACCAGATCTCGGCCCACCCGAGATTGAAGCGGGGCTCGGTCCAGCCGGGGCAGGGGAGATAAGCAGGCCCATCGGAGGCTGGCCGGTGCTTCGGCCCAGCCGAGGCTGGCTGGCACTTCGGCCCATCACAGGCTATGTCGGCCAGGGATGCCCCAGATTCGGCCCGGGCTACTTCTTTTTCCTTTTCTTTTATCTTTTAACTCTTTAATTCCTGCTTTTATCTCTTTTACCAATCCAACCACCCATAACTTTGGGGTACCGGGGATCACATCCCCGACATGAAGTGTCGATGTCTCGGTGCACTTAGGCAGTGGCCAGATGCCAGATGATCCGTGTATCATACATTCATACTGCTTCATTTCTTTTTATCGTGATAAACCTCAACATAAAACCACTCCAGGTTTTTTTTTTGAATCGTATAAAACCACTCGAAGTGGAACCGAGATCTGCTAGCATTCCACTAGGCCTAGTCAGTCTCGAGTTAAGTAGAGAGGGCCAAGCCCATATTCTTAGGCCCAGGCCTGCGTTGTTGCTCAACTACAAAAAAACACCGCGGACACGAGGCTTGTGCAGTGCAGCCCATTCATTATAGACGACCTAGGTTTTGCCCTAAACGACCAGAAACCCTAATCACCAGCTGAGAACATTGTTTTCTCGCCAGTGTTTTAGTCATTTTCTCTGGTCTTCGAAGGCCTCTACGGCACCATGAGCGAGGAGAGGGGGCCGTCAATCAATTGGATTCTACTACTCCATTCTGCACGAGAAGCATTATAATTTTTTCACGAGATCAAACTATATAAATTTTGATCAAGAAAAAACATCTATAGTAACAAATCAATGTCATCATACACATCCCGAAACATGTTTCCACATGATACCTATATAGTATTATAGTTATTGAAATATCTTTCCTATAAGGTTGGTCAAACTTTACATTGCTTGATCTCTTCTCATGTAAAAAGGGAGTAAGTTTTTGCGACATTAGTTATACTTGTTCATGGTGACAGTATGTTTGCAGCGTGTGGAAGTGCGAGCATTTTTGTACTTTGGGTGCAACCATTTGGATATGGTCGCTCGGGTGTAATACAACCAATTAAGCCAATAGCATTCATATGGCATGAGTTGTAATCATTAGTCATGTTTGTTGTTTTCTTCCTCTATTTTCATATTTCTTGGATGTTTTTTACGCTTTATGTAAGTTCTAACCATCGAAATAAAAATGATTGTGTGCATCAACCGATGCAAAAGAATGGGGAAACTCCTATTTTACAAAAAAAAATGGCAATATTGTCTCAATATTTGTGATGGTGTTGCATGGATGAAAAGTCTCGTGATTACATATTGTTGTACTCTTGTGGTTGTTATTGACGACATAACACAAATGAAGAGCTTGTGGTGTTTTGTCCCCTGGATCGTTGACTTTAGATCCAATGTGTTGTCGACCGACGCTTCGACCTGTATGGCGGTTGTGGTGGTCAATTTTGGTCTGTTTTTGTGTTTCCGATCTTTTCCTTGAAAGTACAATATTGTAGACTGACGAAGGAGGGGAGATGTGGAAGACCGATCATGGCAATGAGGTGGCTGTAAAAAAATCAAACTAGGGATCCCACTCTCTCTCACGGTAAAAGGGCAAACATGTGTTCAGAGCGAGGGGAGCAATTCAATAGCCATTTTTACATGTGTGTCCTATCCACACCGGCTTCAACAATCATAGCTTCTCACCAACTAAGATGGACGACTCGTGCGCATTTTCAAAACTTACAAGATCAGTCAAAACTATGCATGTTTGGTCATCCTCGTGTTTTCAACCCAAGACTTGGAAAAAATTAAGAACCAAACGGTAAACCTAGAGACAACTACTTCAAAAGACTCCAATGCAACTTTTGGTTGTAATATGTGTTTTTTGTTAGATAATTTTAATTTATGAATGAATATAGTTAGATCGTTTATAGAAAAGGATAGAAAGCTGACACCCAATTTTTTTACTCAAAATAAAGCAACAACAACATGGAGTGGTGTTTTGCCTCCCGGGTGCATATGTACCCATTATTTAAAATGGATTTTGCACATATTTTGAAATGTCAAAAAATGGGAAAAAATGTTCGCGCATAGATCTTAACATGTTATGTGTTCACAAAGTTGTTTCACGAAAAACCGACATTTTTGTGGCTTGTATAAAAAAGAAAAAAAATTGGTGCTAAAATAAGGCTTTTCACGACACTTTTTTTGTCTTTTTTACACAAGGCACAAAATATATCGGTTTTTGGTGAAGCGACTTTGTGAACACATGTAATATGAAGAAGTATCCACGAAATTTTAATTCAATTTTTTTTGACATTTTAAAATATGTTTTTCAAATACCGGATGCATATGCACGGGTGCCAAAGTGAATTTCCGCAACAAAAAAACACTAATTGGCGCGGACACGGTCCAAAGCCCATTCATTGACTGCACATGGCGGAGTCCGGACTGGTCAAATCGTGGAACAAAGAAAAGCCCTCTTCCAGCTCCAAGCCGGCGTCTCGACAAGGAGCACGACGCCACCCTGCCCCGAAAATAATCTTATGCGACCGGGTCGCCGGGCTGGACCCGGCGACATGGCCGACGCGTGGCCGCCTGCTGCCCCCAGCGCGCTTGCTTTTTTTCCCGTTGATCAAATCGGACGGTGCTAAACTTGGTCCACTCCTGGGTCGTACCATGGTAGGTCGCATAAGATTTTCTTCCACCCTGCCCTGCCTGCCAGGGACGGAGCCAGGAATACAAAATAAGGGGGGCCAATTGTACACTCCATTAGTTAGAGGGGGCCATATTGGTAAAATCTAGTAAACTTGGGGTCCAAAACGTAAGTTTCATAGGGGGGTCTTTACAAAATTTTCAGCCATGAGGGGGGCCATGGCCCCAGCGTGCCGGCTGTCGAGCAAGCATCACATGGCGGCGATCTCCCAGTTGCAGCGCATCGCGGGGCCGCGCCACGCCGGGGCGCCGCGGCCGGGGACTGGGAGGCGCGCGGCGGTCGCCGTCGCCGCGGGCAAGGCGCCGCTGGGGAGGCTGGAGGGCGCGAGCGAGGAGCTCAGGGCCGCGGCGGCGCAGAGCCTCGACTGGGCGCCGGCGCGCCGGCGCGTGCGCGGCGTCTTCGCGCCCGTGCTCCCCACGCTCGACCACTGCCTGTTCAAGGTACCGTCTCTGTTCTTGCCCCCCCTTCACTTCACCTGGGGCGTCTGGGTTTGACTTTGATCCTGTCTGTCACTAGCTCACCATTCGCTTGCTTCAGTAAATGATCCAAGTCTTCCAGAGTCCAGACTAGAGCTCAAATATAGCATTTGTGATCTGAAATTACTCATGATTTCTCATTTGTATGGTTGTACGGCGTGTGGGCCACTCATGTCCGGGTTACCGTAGTCCTACGATTCAATGTGTTAGAAACGGTTTTGTATTAGGTAACCGTACGTATGTGTACGTGTACATACCATGTATTGTATCCTGCTGAAGTCTATATAAACTGATCACCGTGGAGGCTAGACGAGAACTTGCCTGTGGCAAGATGGTTAGTTGGGTGGTTGTACCCCTAGCCCACCAGAGTTCAAACCCCAGGTTTGACGCTGGTGTTTCTCATTTAAGGCGGAATATTCTTCAGTGGGAGGCGACGTTCCCGTCGACAGCGAGGCGCCCGTGGTGACTTCGTCAATCTCAAGACTCGACCCGCCGACTCAGTCTCTCGGAGGTGCTCATAGGGGTAGGGTGTGCGTGCGTGCGTTCATAGGGGTGAGTGTGTGCGCGTGTATATGAGCGCTTGCGTTGTACTGTGTTTCGCAAAAAAAAAAAAAACCGTGGAGGCTAGACCCCACGCAACCCTAATTCTATTCTCAAACTTGGTATCAGAGCCTAACCCTAGGCCACACGCCGAGCCGCGCCGCCGCCGCCGAGATGACTTCCTCGGCGCTGCAGCTCTCCACCCTCGGCCCGAGCGTCTCCGTTCCCGCGGCCTCCGCCGCCGTGCCGATCGCTCCCTCTGCCGTTCGCCTCAACCAGAGCAACTTCATGCTCTGGCGCGCTCTCACCGTCCCAAGTTCTCCGGGGCGGGGCTCCACGGCCACCTCGACGGCACCACCGCGGCGCCCGAGAAGACCATCACCCAGGGGACCGGCGACGCCGCAACCACCGTCGCCAACCCCGCGTACGCCACTTGGTGGACGCAAGATCAGAGGGTGCTCGGGCTCCTCCTCGACTCGATGGGCGAGGACATCGCTTGCCAGATGATCGGCAAGAACACCGCCGCGTCCGTATGGACTGCGGTGCACTCCATGTTCGGCGCGCAGAACAAGGCCAACGTGCGTCATCTTCGACGCCAGATCCAGGCGCTGCGCAAAGAGGACATGCCCGCCGCCGAGTACATGAACAAGGTCAAGGTACTCGCCGACGCCATGGCCGCCGCGGGTTCCCCTCTCGGTGACGATGAGATCATCGATCACATGCTCGCTGGGCTCGGCCCCGACTTCAACCCTTTGGCGGCGTCCATGATCAAGGACAACTCGGATGTCTCCCTCTCCGACTTCTACTCGCACGTGCTCAGCTATGAGGCTCTGCGTGCGCATCAAGCTCAACCCATGATTGGGTCTCGTCGGTGAACGCTGCATCGCGGCCTGGCCTCTACATCAACAACGGCCCGCCGCGTCCTGCTGCCCATGTCGGTGGCGGAGGATCTTCCTATGCTGGGTACCCGCAGCAGGGGCAGGGCAACAATGGTTACCGCCCCAACGACAACTACGGCGGTGGTGGTGGTGACCGCCGCCAGGACAACAACTCCGGCCGCAATGGTGGCGGCAACGGAGGCAACGGCCGCAACGGTCGCAACAAGAATCGTCCTCGCTGCCAGATTTGCTCCTATTGGGGGCACATGGCGGGTGACTGCAAGAACCGCTTCAACCCCGAGTTCGTCATCAACAACAACTCGCGCTCCGGGAACTCGGCATCGACGAGCTCCAACAACACCCCCGCTCCATGGGTCATGGACTCCGGGGCAACCGATCACCTGACGAGTCAGCTTGACCGTCTCCACTTCCATGCGCCCTACGGCGGGAAGGATCAAGTCCAGGTGGCCAATGGTGCAGGTTGGTCATTCGACTTTAGCCGGTTCATCTCTTCGCTTGAAAAATATTCTTCATGTTCCAAATATTAGCAAAGACCTCCTCTCCGTTTATCGCCTCGTTTCCGATAATGACGTGTTTGTTGAGTTTCACCGTCGTTTTTTCTGTGTTAAGGACAAGGCCACGAGGAGGGTTCTTCTTCACGGTAGAAGCCATGGCGGTCTTTATCCAGTCCCGTTTAGCCGAGTGTCCACCTCGTTGCGTCGCCATGCTCTCTCCACCGCCACGGGTGCCTCTACGCAGTGGCATCAGCGTCTTGGTCATCCTACCAATAAAGTAGTGAAATCCATTGTTAGCAAAAATAATCTCTTGTGTTTGCCTTCAGACAATACTGTCTTAGTTTGTGATGCTTGTCAACAAGGAAAAAGTCGTCAATTATCTTATAGTGCCTCTCATCGTGTGTCTACTATGCCTCTTGAATTAATTCACTCCGATGTTTGGGGTCCTGCAGTTGCCTCCTCTGGAGGTTTTAAATATTATGTTAGTTTCATTGACGATTATTCCCGTTTTTGTTGGATATATCTCCTCAAACACAAGTCTGATGTTGAACAGGTCTTCTATAACTTCCAGGCTCATGTCGAACGCCTTCTGAATTATAAAATCAAGGCAGTTCAGTCCGATTGGGGTGGTGAATACCACAAGCTCCATCGATATTTTCAGCGCACGGGTATCTCTCACCGCGTGTCCTGCCCTCACACGTCCCAACAGAATGGTGTTGCGGAACGTAAACATCGCCATCTCGTCGAAACGGGCCTTGCATTGCTTGCACATGCTTCTCTTCCTTTGCGTTTCTGGGATGAAGCGTTTTTGACCGCATGCTACCTCATCAACCGTATGCCGACCCCTGTTCTTAAACAAGATACACCGATTCAGCGTCTCTTTAACATTGCCCCCAACTACTCGTTCCTTCGTACTTTCGGCTGTGCCTGCTGGCCTAGTCTCCGTAAGTACAACACACACAAACTTGAGTTTCGTTCCAAAATGTGTGTTTTCCTCGGGTATAGTCCTATGCACAAGGGGTATAAATGTTTGGATCGGTCCACCGGGCGCATCTATATTTCTCGTGACGTTGTCTTTGACGAGACCGTTTTTCCTTATGCTACACCCGGTGTCACGGTTGATATCTCCACACTTGAGCAGTCCATCTCTTTTCCGTCTTCCGAACCGGCTACGAGTGCTCATGTGCGAAATTATGACCTGTCCTATTTGTCTACTGATGTGCCTGTCACAGGCGATGCTCCTTCCCTGCAGGTACCTACATCGGCGCCCAGCTCCTACGTCGACCCTGCGATCGACGTGCATGTGCATGCCACGCCGCCCGAGACGCCGCCTTCTCCCGCGTCTGGGCCGCACGCTTCGGCGTCGCCCGCTTCGGAGCCCGCCTCGCCTGGCGCTCCTCCGACGCCACCGTCCGCTGGGCCGGATGGCTCGGCCCAGTCCGCGTCGCCCGCTGCTGGGTCCTCCCCGGCCGCCACGCCTCCGACTGGGTCTGCAGCTGCACCTCCGTCGTCTTCGGCTGCTCCTGGTCATACAATGACTACTCGTCTCCGCGATGGAACGCGTCGCGAGAAGAAGATCACAGACGGCACCGTTCGGTATGATCCCGCCGGCGTGCGTTCTTTGCTGCACCCACGTCTCACCGTGAGGCCCTTCGTGAGCCGGCGTGGCGCGATGCCATGTCTGATGAGTTCGCTGCTCTTCGTCAGACCAACACCTGGACGCTGGTACCTCGTCCCCAAGAGTAAATCTTGTCAGCTGCAAGTGGATCTTTAAAACCAAGCATCGTCCGGATGGGTCCATTGATAAGCACAAGGCTCGATTGGTCGCCCGTGGTTTCACTCAGCAGCACGGCATCGACTATGGTGACACTTTCAGTCCGGTTGTCAAACCTGCCACAGTTCGGGTTGTTCTCTCTTTGGCAGTGTCCCGCGGATGGACTCTTCGTCAAATCGATGTCAGCAATGCTTTCCTCCATGGTTTTCTCACCGAGGATGTATATATGCAGCAGCCACCTGGTTTTGAGGACCCTCAGCGTCCCCATCACGTTTGCAAATTACAGCGTGCTCTCTATGGTCTTAAACAGTCTCCCCGTGCTTGGTATGCCCGTCTCAGTGAGCGTTTGCTGCAGCTTGGTTTCACTGCTTCCAAGGCCGACACCTCCTTGTTCATCTTCTCCCATGGTGGTGTTCAGATTTATATGTTGGTCTATGTGGATGACATTGTCATTGCCGGGTCTACTCCTGCTGCCGTGGACTGCTTGGTGCGTTCTCTGTCGGATAGTTTTCCCATCAAGGATCTTGGTGTTTTGGACTATTTCCTTGGTCTTGAAGCGTCTTGCAATTCTGGGGGGATGAGTGTAACCCAGCGTAAATATGCTCTTGATCTGCTTCATCGGGTTAACATGGAAAATTGCAAGCCCACTTCCACGCCATTGTCTCCATCTGACAAGCTGTCTCGTGTTTCTGGAAAACCACTTAGTACCGACGATGCTTTCAGGTACCGCAGTGTGGTAGGAGGTCTTCAGTACTTGACCCTCACTCGACCGGATATTTCTTTCGCCGTCAACAAGGTGTGTCAGTTTCTTTCACAACCAACCGAGGTACATTGGGAAGCTGTTAAACGCATCTTGCGCTATGTGAAGGGGACTCTCAGTACAGGCCTGCAGTTCAGGAGGACTGCTTCTACTGCGATCAGCATTTTCACTGATGCAGACTGGGCCGGATGCGTTGATGATCGACGATCCACAGGAGGTTTTGCCGTCTTTGTAGGTCCGAACTTGGTTTCATGGAGTTCGAAGAAACAACCTACTGTCTCGAGATCTAGCACCGAGGCAGAATACAAAGCATTGGCAAACGGAGCTGCTGAAGCCATTTGGGTGGAGTCCTTGCTGAAGGAACTCGGCGTCATGCAGCAGCGCACACCAGTGTTGTGGTGTGATAACCTAGGGGCGACGTACCTGACTGCTAACCCAGTGTTTCATGCTCGCACTAAGCACATTGAGATAGACTTCCACTTTGTGCGAGAGCGAGTAGCGGCTGGAGTTCTTCAAGTCAAGTTTATTTCCTCCGATGATCAGTTAGCTGATGTATTTACTAAGCCAGCTACCCAGCAGATGTTAAACCGTTTTAGAACCAATCTAAACTTAGTTTGTAAAAGTTCAGATTGAGGGGGAGTGTTAGAAACGGTTTTGTATTAGGTAACCGTACGTATGTGTACGTGTACATACCATGTATTGTATCCTGCTGAAGTCTATATAAACTGATCACCGTGGAGGCTAGACCCCACGCAACCCTAATTCTATTCTCAAACTCAATGCACATGGAAATGGGCAGCACTACGCTTCAATGCACATCGTATGTAGTTGCTGTGTTGCTTGAGCTGTTTAAAAGTGGGCCATCTTGTTCCAAAGGTGATCTGTTCTGTAGTGTATGCCATCAAAGGGTTATTTCCTATATAGTTCATCGGTTCAAGTACTCATTCGGTAGTCTATGGATGTGTGCATCGATTGATCCAGCGGTGGGGCAGTGTTCCTCATTTCGAAAAGAAAAACAGTTCATCGGTAGTCTTGGTATCATCTCTGAATTTTTGCTCTTTATATGCAAATATGCAATGTCAGTTGGTCCTACTTAAATTTCTCACCGTTTTTCTCCTACTCCTCATTCTGTAGATGGCTCCCAAGGGAATCCAGATGAAGGAGGTAAGCACATGATATGGACTCTGAATTGACCTGACCTTATATTTGGTTCAACTAGTTCCCTGGCAGAAATGCAATGTATCTGTGAACAACCATCGTTTTCTGTCCCTCGTACGATGGCATCCATCAAAAGACAGGCACCTTAAGCTGGTAATATCAGGAACATGTTCATGGTGTATTGAGGAAACTAAGATATTTACATGGAGCGGCATAATATGTCACTTGCAGTTTTTTTTGCCAATATTTGTTACTTGCAGTTAGCCTCAAAAGGAAACTAACATTAGCAAGCATTTTCAAATTTGATGAACTGTTATGTAGCTGTGTGACAAGTGACAATACTTGTCTCTGTAGAATTTTGAGACCAATTCAAAGGGGGTTGAAATATTCTGGAAGAGCTGGCTGCCCAGGGAGGGCACTGCCACCAAGGCAGCACTTTTCTTCTGCCATGGGTATGGGGATACCTGCACTTTCTTTTTTGAAGGTGATTACTTCTTTTATTATGTTCCACTTAGAGTTTTCTTTCCTTCTCCTGCTTTTTTATGTATGTCTCACTAGCTTGTAAATATCAGGGGTCGCCAAGAGAATAGCCGCTGCCGGTTATGCAGTATATGCTATGGATTATCCTGGTTTTGGATTATCGTATGGTCTTCATGGCTACATTGCAAGCTTCGATGGAATGGTTGACCATGTCATTGAACAATATGCAAGAATAAGAGGTTTGTGACGGGTATCTCAGTAGACTTGACACTAGGGCTGTCGTGCAATAATATAATCTTTGCATCGTAATGAATATTTTCCAATGGTTAGGCAGGGAGGATGTGCGGGGGCTCCCACACTTTCTCTTGGGGCAGTCAATGGGAGGTGCTGTTGCTCTGAAAATGCACTTGAAACAACCAAAAGAATGGGATGGAGTGCTTCTTGTTGCACCTATGTGCAAGGTAAGTATAGAACTCTAGATGAAACTCGTCGAATCTAGCGTCCCATTACATTCTTGTTTAGTGCTAAGCTGCATACTGTTTAGTGTTTGCAATTTATCTGATTGTGACTTGTGCTTTTGTAACTATAGTTTTGTGGATTTTCGCTAACAGTCTGGAGATACATTGCACTGTAATTCAAGGGATCCATGATAAAAACAAGACTGATCATCTACTTTATCGCCAAATATTGTGTTGAGCTGGCAATTGGCACTACTAAGTTAACGTGACATTTAAACTTGACATATACAGTAACTATTTGCAAGATATCCAGTTTGCTCTGATTATAACAACTACTCCCTCCGTTCACTATTATAAGATGTTTTAGATATTTCAATGTGGACTAGATATGGACCAGAATGAGTGAACGTACACACTAAACACGTGTAGATACATACATTTTCGGAAAAAGGTAAAACATCTTATAATAGTGAACGACTGAACGGAGGGAGTATGTACAATTATGCATGAAAAAGGCTTTAAAAACAACTGCCAAATGGTATGGAGGACTTACTTATAATATTATTTCACGTGTTTAAGCCAATGGTTGTACTTAAAATTTTCTTGTTTTCATTATTGGCTGCATTAACCATATTTAAGGCCCTGACTTTTATTTGGCAAGATTTCAGAAGATGTAACACCATCAGCGCCAGTGCTGAAGGCGCTGAGCATGTTATCATGCCTTTTTCCAGAAGCAAAGCTATTTCCGCAGAAAGACATCGGAGATTTGGGATTTAGAGATCCGGTGAAAAGAAAATTAGTAAGCCCCTTGGATCAATTTCTTGCTATTTTTCTTCAACTTAGTTTGTTTCACTGAAATGTAATATAGCATATTACCATGTTGTGGCACCTGTCTTACTTCAGTTCTTCGTACTACATCCCTTGGTTTCTTTGTGGCAAAGTTCTTGGTGTTCGTACAAGAACTTGCTATTTTTCTTCAACTTAGTTTGTTTCACTGAAATGTAATATAGCATATTACCATGTTGTGGCGCCTGTCTTACTTCAGTTCTTCGTACTACATCCCTTGGTTTCTTTGTGGCAAAGTTCTTGGTGTTCGTACATGTGCCCTTTTGTAATTGTGGCACATCTTTGTAGTAGTCAAATAATTTATGATATCAATCAGAGAAATGCCTTGAAATATTGAAATGTTTGAACTTCTCTGTTTTTTTGCTTTTCAGTGTGAGTACAACGCGATTTCATATAATGCGCAGATGAGGTTAAGGACAGCAGTTGAACTTTTGAAAGCTACAAAGGACATTGAATCCCAGTTGGAAAAAGTCAGTATCACTTGTACCTGATTTCCTTCTCAATGTTGTTTAAAGTGTGACCTAGATCTAGAAGCAACCATCGTCATTTCTTCTTATTCTTAAAAAGTACCTAGAAATGTAAAACACTCCATACATGTTTATTTTAACTGACTCCATAAATGTTTTCACAGATTTGCTCTCCGCTGCTGATTCTTCATGGAGCAGCCGACCAGGTAACCGACCCTCACGTTAGCGAGTTCTTGTATGAGAAGGCCAGCACGAAAGACAAGACCCTCAAGCTCTATGAAGGTGCCTACCACGCTATCCTAGAGGGAGAGCCCGACGATCGTATTTCAACTGCTATCAACGACATCATTTCCTGGCTGGATTCACACTGTTGAGTATGCATGGTTGTATATGGTCTCATTCATTGGCACAATTCTCGTCCCCTTAATAGTGGATGGATCATATAATAAAATTCGGTAATGAGACCTTCTCTTCCTTAGGTGAGCATGAAAGTCACTGCTGCCTTACTTCAGGAACATGCTGTACAGAGATTTTTTTCTCATTTTCTGGAACTCCACCTTCAGGCTTTCATTAAACTGTTAGCAGTCAACGACTTGACTCCGTTATCAGCGGTTTAGTGGTCTTTGTTGCTGCTTTTGTTCTTTAATGTATTTTTTATGTTTTAGAACCTTTTTCTTGTAGCATTTCAGAGCACCATGAAAACAAGAGCGAAGCTGCGGCATGGATTGTGTTGTAGTGATGTTCATAGAGCGAGTTTGTAATGAAGATTCGTGCTGGGTTACCAAGAACATTCACTATCAGAATCGGTAGTGTGTCTAGCGCTGCGAACGCTTGGCAAAGGCCAGAACCCGCTCGGCATACGGCCTTCACCAAGTTCTGGGTCGGTGGTTGCATAAAAAGGTACCGGCGACCTCCGTTTGACGGCATGGGAGTGTCTCTCGAAAGTCAGTCCGCTCGGCAACTATGTTTGCGCGCTCGGCAACTACTCGTCAGAGGAGCTCCCAGGTTTTGCCATGTGGCCCACTGAGCGTATAGTGGGCGAAACCCTAAACCCTATCCTTTTTACCAAGGTAGACCATGAAACTTTTGTCTTTGTTTGTGTTAGGTAACTCATAGGAGTATGGAAAACCAAATTTAAACCCAATTTTTCAAAAGATTCCCTCGGTTGTCTCGAAGTGGGGATTTTGCATTATAAGTTCAGAACCTTCCCGCATGATTGCCATGTGTGTGAACGAAGTGCCGCCTCGCTGCTGCGTATTTTGTCCTTTTACGCCTTGCAACACCCTTATATACATATATAAGGAATATATGCAACTGGGAGAGGGTTTCCTCGTGTCGTTTCCCTTTGATGGCCTCAAAGTGGGGTTTCACACTATAAGATCAGAACCTTCCTGCGTTGTTTCGGGTGAAACCCTGACCCGTGGGTCCTGCATCGTAAACCCTTTGACCAGTTTCGAAAGTAGGTAGACTATGAGAGTTTCTCTTTGTTTGTGTTAGGGTGGTCATAGGAACATGCAAAACCAAATTTGAGTCCAAGTTTTCAAAAGATTCACTTCGGTGACCTCCAAATTAGGTTTTCAAATTAGCGGGAAAGAGAGGGGGATAAAATGCAAAAGAGTAATGGAAAGAATAAAAATTATGGCATAGGAAATAAAAGTAGTAAACAAAAAATTATTTAAAAATAAAAACGTGTATGCCGAATGCCATGCTTGACATACATAATATTTCCTTGGTGGTTGGATTCGGCAACGACGTTGCTCGTGTGGACACGTCATTTACTCATTTTTAGTACCTTTCTGGTTGTCCACGTATTGCCAACGACAACGGTTGATGTTGATGTATGTTGTTGCATGGTATTTATGGCGTTATGTGCATACTCGTTACCTAGATCGGCCATGTTTCTGATGTTGGGTGTACTTGATATCAATTTGATATAGAAGCCAGTTTATTTTCTTAGGGAAAATGGGTTCCCACTTAAAATAGGGCTTAGTCCTAAGTGGGTTTTTTTGTTAGAAAATACAACTCAGGATGGGAACGGGCCGACCCGACCCTGGACCTGGACCTGGCCCTCCTGGCCTCGAAGCCAATTCACAAGGCCACGGGTTGACCCATTCGACACTGGCCCTACTGGACCATCGGGTACCGTGGGTCGACCCACTTTTGCCCAGCCGCCTGTCCTCCCCTCGTGCAGTTCAAATTCTTTTCCTCGCATGGATTGTAATTCACCGAAGATGCACAGCAACTACTAAAGCTTGTGGAATACTGAGTATTAGGATTTTGGCCGCTAGTCAGCTGGTGTTCCATCGCTATTGATCATCAGTAATAAAAAGTACGGAGTGTCCTGTCTTCTGCCAGCGACGGACAAAATCAGACGACCCAGAATCAGCACGGACGAAATCGGACGCCTCTCCTACGTCAAGCTTTTCGTCCGTCGTCCATCGCGCGCCTCTCGCGCAGCGTTTCCTTAATTAGCGGTAATAACGCACCTCCTTAATTAGCGTCAGCCCCTGCCACCGAAAAGGACGCCGCCGCCACACCCACGCTGCTGCGAATCCCCGGGCTCCCCATCCCCGCGCGCCTCCTTGGATGGCCACCCCCTGGACGGTGGCGAGGAAGAGGAATCCCACCTCCGTTACGCCGCCACGGACAGCTCCACGGCCGCGCACGCTCCAGAACGGTGGCGGGGCAGGCGCATCCCACCTCCCTTCCGCCGACCGGCCAGCCCTTCGAATTCACCGCCGCCCACGCTCAAGCATGGTGGCAGGGCACACGCATCCCGTGATCCAGGACAATGGAAGGTCTTGAGCGGGAACATGCTGCCGGATCGGTGGTGGCGGTGGGGCGGATCTCATCCTGACGGCTTCCTCCCCAGAGGTCCTGCGACCATCCTCCCCGTGTTGCTATCGGCCTCCTCCTAGAGCTGCTGCGGCCGTTCTCCCGGAGCTCCTTCCATCTTCTTCGTTTCCAACCACGAGCAAGGTGATGCGCTCACCACTGTCTTCTTTCTTCCCCGCTTTGCTCTGTTTTTTCTTTTCTGTTCGGATTTTTTGTCTATCTGCATATCAGTAGATAAATTGGTCTACCTTGTGTGTAGATGTGAAATTTGATGCATAATAATAGGATGGCCAAATTTTCAATTCCGTTGGAGACTGGCCTGGATTGTGCTTTAAGCTGCTATGCCTTTATTGAGAAAAAGGGAGATAGTTACATGGCTTGGATCAGACTGTCAGTTATGATAAAGTCAATGAAATTGTGAAGAGTGTCGAGAAGTGAAAACCTGACAATCATGGGCAGTTTCAAACAGACCCCAAGCTCATTATCATTATGTCGTATTTTAGTTATTGACACTTTCAGTAACATCTGCATTTTGTTCGCTGGCAGTACTTCGAATTGCAATTTTGTTCGTATGATTGGTCCCAGAACAACACTCATGGCCAGTTGGTTATGGCATCTGAATTTTGCCAAGCACAAGACTCAGATCATTGCATCTGAATTTTGTTGGTTTGCATCTGAGTTAACATCAGTTATTATGCTCAATTCTCCACAGATGCTACATATTGACAGCACATACACAGCTGAAATGTCACTCTACATGGCGGCTTGGATAATCAATCCTCAAGCACCGCTTCGAGGTCGCGCAGGGGCGGGTGGCCGTCGGCGAGGCGTTCGTGGACACCGTCGATGACAGGAAGAGACCTGGCACTATCATGGACTGTAGGCCCTTCAGCAGGGGATGAGTGTGAGGCCTTCGAGTACGCGCCATGGTCCATGAGTAGCAACGGCAAGCGGAGAGTCAACGTCACTGCAAGTCCGGACTTCTGCGAGGATGGCTCTGACTACCGGGACGAGAGTGTAGGTCCCTCCGGGCGCGGCACTGGAGTACGTCGTACAGGTCAATAAAGTGTACATCGCGCTGGGCGTGAGGCTCATCTCCTTCCCAGACGTGAGTGAATCGATTAGCAACTTATGCTGTACTGTTGTGTACTAAAGCTTGTACTAAAGCTTGTTCCTGTGAGCTTCTTATACATGCACTTGTTCAGAAAATTTTGTTTCAACAACATCAGTTTGTGCGACCATGGTAGTTCCTGCAGAGCAGGTTTCAAATAGAAGAACAAGTTTGGAACATGTAATGGTTCAGTTACCAAGGCAGCTTACTAGAAAAAGAAAAAGAAAAAGAAATTTATATTTATTCGTAGCATGCTGTCTTCAATTTATATATGTCAGAATTTATAGTGGATAAGAGAACTAATGTATACAAGTGATGTGGGTAACAAATAGATGTGATTTACAAGCTATGAAGAGTCTGGACAAAAATTAGGGTAAAGTATTCCTTGTACTTGTGCTTTTATTTCATTCTTAGGAGCGTAACACATGCTAAAAAAAATCAAAGCTGCGACACGGCTTCATATCCCTGTTCAAATCAGACTGGCCATTCGCACTACCATTCGCCGTGCGAATTTGATATGGGTCGGAGTGATTATATTTTCGTAAGAACTATTTATATTTTTTTCACCCGTTGCAACGCACGGGCATTGTGCTAGTTGATCAGTAATTAGAGCCTCGTGTTTCTTCATACGCTATTGGATGCGAGGCCACTGAACAAGGCGACGATCTCCTCATCGGTCTCGTGGGTGTGCGCTAGGATCCCGCTCCTCCTCGGCAGCTTGGCGTGATGGCGTCGGCCTTGCTCTGCAGCAGCCTCGCCATGTAGATGCACTGATGCAGTAGGTTGTGGCGCCGAGGCCGCGCCGGAGATGGCTCAAACGCGGTGAGGTTGTGGAAGACGAGCGCGCTGTACTCGTGGATGTACATGCTCTGAACGGAGATGGATCTACTTGTCGCGGGGGCTGGTCGCCGGCCGCTAGTAGCCTCCGTGCGTCGCCGAGTTGCCGGTCGTCGGTCGCCGGCAGCCTCCATGCATCCATGCCAGTGTCCTCGCAGAGTCGCCGGTCGTCGGTCGCCGGCAGCCTCCATGCGTCCATGCCAGTGTCCTCGCAGAGTCGTCGGTCGCCGGCAGCCTCCGTGCGTCCATGCCAGTGTCCTCGCAGAGTCGCCAGTTGCCGGCAGCCTCCGTGCGCCCATGCGCTGCTTGTGTTCTCGTCGGTCGCCGGCAGCCTCCGTGAGCCATGCACTACTTGTGTCCTCGCCAAGTCGCCTCTCGCCTGTCTGTCTTCTTTGCGTTGCGTTGGGTCGACCCGACAAACCTGGCGGGTCAACGGGTACTGGCTCCCCTGACCCGATTATAATTCGAGGCCGACCCAGCCAACCCATTGGCCTCGCCTTTGTGGGGCGGGCCAGTTACCCGTTGGGTCGCCCGCCCCGTTCCCATCCTGAAATACAACCATGCATTTGTATTTTATATTTATTGAAGAGAAAATAGTAGCCAGTAAAGGAGATGCAACTCGACACAAAAAATTTGACACCAAAACGAGCATTACAAAACAAAAATGCATTGAAAACCATATTGGTTGTCTTCTTCCTTCCATTATTTGGCAACTACTACAGCATGAAACATGTACTGAATAAGCAGAGAGTGGACACTACAAACGTCCTCACCAATCAAGGTTTTAAAAACCGCAATCATCACTCATCGCTAACAACGAGGCTGAATAACCCGTGAAGTAACATCGGCTAGGGAAACACCCCAAATAGCACATGTTGCAATCCTTCACTACTAATCAAAAGGGTCAAAGAAATCGAACCTTGACGCATACTTAAATGAATGAAGATATCGTAAATGCCACAACACTGACCAGCCAACAACTTTCACTGAAGAAAACACAAACTGCCAACATTTAAAGAAATTTAACAGATCTAACAACAACTACTCGTATTGGCCCTTTGTCGAACGTCGTATTGAACGTTGACGAGGTAGGAGAGGCCAGAGAGACCTTATCCAACGCGATCGTCCCCTACAGAGACCAAAACCTAACAAAAATAGGGTACGAGAACAAGAAAGAAGGGATCCCACCCCTCTTGCCGGCAATGAGACCGCCATAGGGACTATGGTACCCGCGCTAGGGAAAGCCTAAATTGGTAGAGGGGGCGGGCGAGGGGACGCGATGAGCAGAGGTCCGAGCAGAAAGAAACTCGTGTTTTAAGCGGTTTAGTTAACCTAACCATTGGATATTTAATCAGATGGTGGATGTAATCATAAAAACAATAAACTAAAGGGTCATACGGCAAATATACACAAAATAGCTTTCTTTCCCCTGCTGGCTGCTGCTCCTTGTTCCCCTCTGCCTTCTCCGGGTGGATCAGCGCGGACGCTACTGACGATGTCGTCCCTCAACTCGCTCTTCAACCGCGCCTCCCCGTTCGGCACCAAATGGTTCGTTTTCCTCTTAGATCCCGCCACCGCGCGCTTTAGCTACAGCTTCTCTTCTCGGTTTGGGCTAGTGGTCCTAAGGATCGGCGGATTTCGATACGACTATTAGGAGTTCCAGGTTTAGATTCCGCTCAGGAGGGTGGTCGGCGGATGGCCTGTTTGTCGACGGGGGAAAAGTAGCACCCATCTGGACCCGAGTGACAAAAGATTATTTTTCATACTTTTTTCGCCTCCTTGAGTGACCAATTACGGTTGCTGGATGGGTATTTTAGGATTGGTTGGAAAATTCATGTGTGTTGTGATTTTGAAGATGTAGCATGATCGACATCAGCTTCAGTAATTGGAACATCATATGACAGCTTCGTTTTATACATGGCATCTGATTATAAGGGCCCTCAGGACTGGATTGATGAGCTAATAAAAACTTAGTGATATAAGTATCGGCATGTGATATCCCAACTGGATCATCAGCAGCCGCCAGCCGATGGTTGTGCATAAGCATTTCATGTTTCATATCGTTCTTACAATGTTCTTCACTTCATGCATGTGTCTGTAGGCCTAGAGAATGGAGAGACAGTCTTGTTTTACCTATGCCCTTAATTAACAGAAGTTTCCTACTTCGTGCAGCAAAACATGCTTGAATTTGATCATTTCAAGGATCAAGCTGCTGCGCAATAGGAGGGAGATGCAACTGATAAATATGCGCAAAGAGATGGTCCAGTATCTTCAGACAGGCCAAGAGTCGATCGCAAGGATTCGAGTAAATCAGATTTACAGCAATATATTTCCCATAGTTCCAGTTTTCTCCTTTCTGTAGTTGTCTAACCTATAATTATTAATCACAGGTGGAGCACATTATTCGGGAGCAAAATATATTGGCTGCCTATGAGATTGTGGAGCTTTTTTGTGAATTTGTTCTGGCACGAGTCCCTATTGTTGAGGTCCAAAAGTAGGTCCTGATTTATCAAGTGTGTTCTTACTAAATTTACTTGTTTACAGTTACCCACTGTGTAGATATCATGGTTCTTTGTTTCTCACTTAATAGAATATGATTAACAGCTACTGGATTTATCATGGAACAGGGAATGCCCCATAGAATTGCGAGAAGCAATAGCTAGTATAATCTTTGCATCAGGAAGATGCTCAGACTTGCCTGAGCTAATGCATCTCCGTAATTTGTTTACCACCAAGTATGGGAAGGAGTTTGTTGCTGCTGCTATGGAATTGCGCCCTGACTGTGGCGTTAATCGTACAGTAAGAAATCTCAAATATATGCTTTTCTTCAAAGGTTGTGTTGCTCACAATTCTAGCGTCTTATGCAATTTAAAACATGTGAGCATTGCGTGTGCAGATAATTGAGAAGCTTTCAGTCAAGGCTCCATCAGCTGAATCAAAGTTGAAGGTTTTGAAAGCTATTGCTCATGAGTACAATCTTGATTGGGATTCATCTAATACTGAAGCAGAGTTCAATAAGAAATACGAAGATCTGCTGGTAATATTTGCTAATTTATTACTTATTTCCTAGTTATTGGATGGAAATGCTAATAGATCTGCTGTTTCGTAACTGTGCTTAAAAATATGTGCTGTTTCGTAACTGTGCTTAAAAATATGTGCTGTATCACTACTTCCTGAAAACTGCCAGGCTGGAAGAACTTCTCTTTTGACATCTTGATGTACTTTATATCTTGAAACACTAATGTGTTAAAGACTCCGCTCACTAGTATTTCAGTTGAAATAATTTAATTGAATCTGTATACATGCTCTTCCTGACATATTTTCTTTTAGTATTGAGAAGCCTTCTGTTTTCTTTTAATACTGAGAAGCCTTTTAATACTGTAGTACAAACCCCACAGATCTACCATCATACTGTTTTTGATGGCTGGTGGATTATGTTGTGCACATATTTTTATACCTATCATGTAAACTGTTGCCTTGGTATCTCGTTCCCAGAAAAAGTCTAGAGAGTATAGTTTTAATCTTATTTTACACGGTGATGCTTGAGGGTTTACAGACATAATGTCTTAATGCTATGTAGTTCTTCGGTTGCTCACCTGCAAGAATATGGGCCAACAGTTTGAACAGTTTGGGCAGTTGGTTAGGGGAGAGTTACAGGAAGAATTAAGTCCGAGAGTTTATTTAAGCCTCTGACTATGCCTACAGTTCGGTCATCCTAAAAACTAGAAATTTACTTCACTTGTTGTGTGCTTGTGTGCAGGATGACTCAGGGTCATCAGTCCGGCAAGGACAAACACCTATAATTGAGAGTTTTCCAGCTGCTGCTTCCAGAGATAAGCCATCGATTCTACCTGTCGAGGACACGAGAAAACATAAAACTCCGGAGTCCCCAAAGTCACCTGTTGTGAGCTCAAGAACATATGCTGCCACGAAAAATAATGTGGCCAGCCAAGAGCATCAGCCCCGTGCTGCGGAGATATCCTGCGCCGGCCCAGGTTCGGCAGACGTGCTAGAAAAGGCCCGAGCTGCCATTGCTGCAGCCAACCGTGCTTCTGCCGCTGCCCGTGCAGCAGCAGAACTTGTTAAGGTTAAAGTTACAAGTCAGTGATCTATGCGTGATATCGAGGCAGGATGGTCGCTGTGACTCGATGACATATTTGGTTGCATAACTGTATTGTGTGTATTCATTTGTAAGTGCACCTGCTGAGGAAGTATTGCTTCTGTTCCTTGATTGCGCGTACTGTATTTCTTTTACATGTACTATTATGCATTCTAAATCGTATAGCAGTCGTGAGAAACTGAGGACTATGGTCCCAGCAGTTTGCGGTCTAGAAAACTTTGACTGATTGATGGTATTCAGGTTGGCTATCCTCTTCTTCCTGTTAGGAAAAAAAAAACGCATGCAAAACAAATGACTTTCCTGCTCTCTCGATGGTCCCAACTGTTCATTCTCAACGGTCCAAAGTTCATTCTTCAGTATACGTAACACATCACACATGTTAAAGCTCCGCCTATGAGCGGAATTTCTAAAAGTAAAAGATTGTTGGTGTACAACAATTCAGTCCATCAGCTCTCGGAATGAAGAATTTGGTTTGTATGTTCGTTCGTTGTAAGGCTCTTTACCACTCTATGTATCATAAATGGAAGAAAAGCCGTATACATCTTTTCCATGCAGAGGCCCGGTAGGTAACTCCCCCTTTTGAAAAAAAAAACATGTGAGAAGATACGTTCTAATAATGGTTGCCTCCGTTTGCATTTTTAATCTTCGGATTCTATTTTCTTTCCGTTCATACCCCTTGGCGTCTACTGCTACCTCTTCGGACTTGCGACAATGTCTAGGAGAGGAAGGCAGAGCCGTGAAGAGTGTGGAGGAGGTGGTCGAGGAATATGGCCTCGTTGTCTCGTTGACTTTTGACCTATTAGGTCCATTTCATATGTTCTCCAAAGAAACTACGTTTCAGGCCAACCGGTTATCTTTCAAACTTATCGAACTTCACCGAAAGTGTTTGGATCTTCAGAAAACAGAGTCAGGGTCATGACAGTCAATTTCACCCCAAAAAACTATGCTTCGGTCCATTAGCCCCTCATGGTCCCATGTACACTCTTTCAACATACATAACAATCACACATGATAAAGTTCCGTCTAGATTGATTGACTGTCAGATCTTTTTTTATCCAATGTTGTTTCTTTCTCTGGCCTCCACAGCTCGCACCATCCTTGTTACCCTCCGGCACTAGCCCACCCCGCGCTATTCCACCGCCTTGCCATCGTCGTCGGGCCTACTTCGCCACCCACCCACCTCTTCATGTCCCTTGAACCACCCTACCTCGAACTGGTGGAGATTCTCTGACTTGGTACCCTGACTTTGAGTCACTGACATGTGGACCCTATAAATGATGGGCCCCATAAGTCAGTGACTCGAAGTCTCTTGACTTTGAGCCCAGCTAAGTCAGAGAATACGTGCCCCTCGAACACACTCTCATAAGTCATAACCATATCGATTGCTACCTACTTCTTATTCGAGAATATGACAGAAACACTGCCTTTTCATTTAAACAAGATAATATATATATAATATTTACATGGGCATATGAGATAGTAATGATATCACATACTAACCTAATTGAATAAGAAACAATTCAAATGTAGCTAAGAGAAACATGTAATGTTTCTTGTTTGGCTCCTTTGTCGTCACAAACGGATTCTGGTGTAATAGCCAGCACGTCATCATGATACTCTTCGTCCTCTTTGCTTCAGCAAACCTGATTAACAGATCGTTACGCTAAAAGAAGAATTTCCACTTCCTCTGATCTTCAATTGGCGCATCGGTCATGCCGGTGGTAGCCTTGATCAGCTCCTCCAGCTCGCGGATGCGCTCGTCCATGGCGTCCGACTCCTCCGCCTTCCGCAGGAGCTCGTCCACACGGGCATCGCGCTCCTCCTCCGCGGTGCGAAGCTCGGCCACTGCCTTCTCCGCGCGCGCCTCCGCCTCCCGCCTCCGCGCCTCCGCGGCCTCCCTCTCTCTCTCTGCCGCGGCCAGGGCGCGCTCCAGGGCCTTCACCTCCTCCTGCAGCTTCTTGACCGCCACCGCCTCCGACGCGGCAGCCCACTTGCCGTTGAGGAGCCTTCCACGCAGCTGCGTCTCCTCGTCCGTGTCCCCCGGCCCGCCGCCGAGGACGGACAGCACCGACGACCAGCACGACGCCATAGCTACGTGTAGATCCGCTCTTGCGCCGCCGTATCCACCGAACAAAACGTAGTTTCCGTCGTGTGTATACGAGTTTGTTGGCTACCTGATTTTATCCTAGTCTGGCCACGATCGGTGTCCTAATCGAATCCTCTGCTTCTTCTCTGGGTGGCCGTGTTCGACACGGAGAAGATGGCGGGGCGCGAGCTGGGCTTTTGATTTTCCAAAGGAGTTGCTGCCGTTTGCAGGGCCGAAGCCCATCACGCGCGGCAATTCTACGAATTACTCAATTTTAGATTTTTAACCCAGCCCAACCATTCGCCGGCGTCCTACAGCGATGGAGGAAGAGAAGGCGGCGGCGTACTACGAGGAGCTCAACCGCAAGGGCGAGGGCGCCCGCCGATTCAAGCAGGGCCTCGGCTTCTCCTCCGACGAGCCCCAACCTGCCGCCTTCACATCCAAGCCCACCACCTCCTCCTCGTTCCTCTCCGGCTTCGTCCGCGCCGGCGCCACCCCCGCCCAACCCCCCAAGTCCACCAGACCGCCTCCACCTCCCGAGGCTGCATCCCGCCATCGCCGTCGCTCTCGCTCGCCCTCCCCGTCCCGGGCCCGGGCCCGGTCGAGGTCCCCGTCTCGCTCGCGGCGGCGCCGGTCAAGGTCTAGGTCCCGGTCGAGGGAGCGGAGGCGCCGGTCCAGGTCGAGGGAGAGGGGGGACCGCAGGGCGTCGCACCACCGGTCTCGGTCCAGGTCGCCTTCTCGCCAAAGTAGCAGGAACTCCCACGACGAAGGTCGGCGGGACCGGGATGGAGATCGGCGGCGCGACGATGGCGGCGACGGCCGTCAGAAAGGGCGCGGTGGTAAGGATGGAGGTAAAGTGGACTACTCGCGGCTCATTCAAGGATACGATAAAATGGTTAGTCCCTTCTTTCTTTACCGCGTCGTAACTAAATGCTGTTGCGCAATTCTGCCACTGGGTGATTGACTCTTGGTGTTTACGGAGTGATGAGCTGTTGATGTTCTTTCAGACCCCTGCCGAGAGAGTGAAAGCAAAGATGAAGCTTCAGCTTTCGGAGACAGGTGTTGTGACTTTTTCCTGTTATTCCCAGTGTAGTATTTCCATTCAATTGCTGCTGTTCGATTAACAGCAATGGCGCCGCTACTTGTGTGACCATACCCGAGCGTGCAACGATACCACAAGTTCAATGACTATGATTCCGCATTAGTTTTCAACTACTCTTGTCATTTATATGTCGATTGTCTACCAGCAATCTGACGTTTACGAGGTAGTGCAATGTTATGTGTTTCTGCTTGCAATTATAGCCATGCCATTGTGTCGGGGGGCTGCCCCCGGGTAGGGCAAAGAGGTGGTGTTGGGAGCTATAAAGTGGAAAGGAAAGTCAATCCGGGTTACTCAAGCCGGATCACTTAGATCGGATCGGTTGAGAAAGTCGGTTAGTACTCAATCTTGTTTAAGTATAGGGAGACGCCAAAGGGAACAGGCAAAGTCTAGCCGGATCAGAAGAAGAGATCCGGCTCAACTAGCCGGGTTGCCTGGAAGAATCCGGCTTACCAGCAATGTCGGATAATGCACAAGGGCCGAGTAATGTCAGTAAGTTCACGGGTCCTGCAGGCCTCCTGCCCGAGGCTCAGAAGACAGCCAGGTCGAGACACGGGATTCCTGGGAGCGCAGCAACCTAGGAGCTGACTCGGCCAATTCGGGAAAGGGGCTATGACCTAGACCCGGTGGGCTACACCTGCCATTGCCCGAAGTGGCAAGATAGGCCTGCTAGGGCCTGACAGTCCAGCCGTTGGACTGACAGGGGGCAGAGGCTTGTCCTCTTCCTCTTGGAAGTGCCATTATCTCATGGAGCCAGGGGCAAAGAAGTAACTCGGCAAGCCTTTATATACAGCACCACCACCTCCTGTGTGGAGGAGGAACCCTAGAGCTCATTTTCCCCCCTTGGTAGCTTCTTCTTCATCGTGAGCTCTCACCATTGTTGCTTCATACAGCTCGAGGAGCGCTTTGTACTTGTCACCATTGAGATATAAAGAGAGTAGGCTAGTGCTGCAGTAGGGGTGTTACCTCCACAAGAGGGCCCCGAAGCAGGGTACATCGTGGTGTGCTTTGTGTTCTTGGTTTCTTGGTTTCTTGTTCATGTTCTTGCGGTTTCTTGCGTGTTCTTGCTTGTGCACTTCTTGAGTGCATAAACCCTCCCCGGTTCCCCCAACGCACTTTCGGCCCCATCTTAGCCATACCTATGGCATCTGCCGTGATCCCACCACGACAGTTGGCGCCCACCGTGGGGCAGATTGAGGCGTTGGAGGGAGTTTACATCCGGACGGGCTCAGGCGAGCGTGTTCTTTCTGGGCTTATCGCCAAGATCGGCGAGTTCACCTTCGTCAGCGACAATGCAGGGTGTTTCGCCGGCAAGCCCTTCCCCGAGCATGGCTTCCTGATGATGCTTGGTAGCTTCGTCACCTATGTTGCTGTCGAGGCTGTTCGCGAGTACCCGGCGCAGGTGCTCGTGGCCGAGGACCCTCCTTCTTTCCGCGCAGCTCTCGGACGGCGTAGCGCTCGCCCCGGGAGTAGTGTGGAGTGATGATGACCGGACCAAGTGCTGGAGCAGGCAAAGGAGATGCCGGCAATAGCATGCCCGAGGAGCTGATCACGCCAACCGATCCGGTTGACAAGCCGACTCGGACGGCAAAGTTCCCAAAGGAGAAACCAGATCCGGTTGGTCCACTTGGCATGTCAAGTAGGGAGGCTCCCTTAGAGGATGTCCTGGAAAAGTTAGCTCGGCCAGTGGCACCTGGGGCAAATGTAGAGCTTACTATAGCTCAGTTAGAGGCAGAGCGCCTGAGGTTGCAAAGAGAAGCCCGGTTGGTGGTAGAGTCTAGGCAAGCATTTGATAGAGACATGAGAGAATATAATGCTGCCAATGGTATCACCGATGGTTTCACTCCGGTAGCGCCTCACCCGCGCAAGAGAGCAGATTTGCGCAACAGGGGTAAGGACCTCAATGATGAGTTAGCTAGAGCCGCAAGGTCGAGCTCGAGTAAGGCTACTAGTCATAGATCGGGTACAGGCAAGCCGGTGTATAGCTCCCCGGCCAAAATCTTAGGGCTGCAGCGGCAGCGCGAGCCGAGTTGACCACATTAACCGGGGATGCTTGGCGCAAGCAGGCAGAAAGGTCAATGAGCTGGTTGATGTGTGTAACCGGCAGAATGAGGCTTACCGGAAGCTAATCCGGACGCTGGTGGTTCTCGGGTAGTAGTGTCGGCTAAGGCGGTTAGCCAGAGATCCAAGGGGCAAGCGTCATCCCCGCATGTCGGAGCTGACCGGGCCCAAAGCGTGAATTCGGGCAAGAGCAAACAGCTGCAGGCCTATGATGCTGAGTATGCCGGCAAGCAGCTAGCTGCTCAAGGAAGAGGTGGCCAGAGCAGAAACAATGGCGGTCAAGGCAATCCGGGAGCCGGAAGGGGTAATTCGGCTGGCCGAGGTCAACCACCTCGTCCCCTGGGCAGAATCAACCCCGGCAGGAGCAGCAAGTAATGGTGCAAGCGCAGCAGCAAGGTGGTGGCCAGGCGGGCTACCGCTATGATGATGGTAATTCGGCTATGGCGCGAGCCGGATACCAAACGTATGATAATGCACTTGCGTCCAGGCTGGGACCTCGGACATTGGCTCCGGATGATCAGCGTCTCAGGTTGGATAGGATTTACCAGTCCGAGAGGCTGGAAGAGCAAGGCCCACCAGGTCCTCCATGCTTTGGGCCTAGGATCATGAACGAGCCGAATGTGCCGTTGTTTCAGCTTGGCCGAATCACAAAGCCGTATAACGGCAGCACTAAGCCGCAGGATTGGCTGATAGACTATGTATCCTCGGTGCACATTGCGGGGGGCAATCGCCGATGGGCGGTCCGGTATCTCCCGCATATGTTGGAAGGGCCAGCCCGGATTTGGCTGAATAACTTACCAGAGGGTAGTATCAACTCTTGGATGGATTTGGAACAGGCATTTTACAGCAACTTCTCCAGCACTTACAAGAGGCCAAACCGACCTCAGCTCTTGTCTGCGTGCAGGCAGGAAGAGCGGGAGACAGACCGAGAATTTTTGACTCGGTGGAGCAACATTCGCAATTCTTGTGAAGGTGTCGTGGAGGAGCAGGCCATTTCTTGGTTTGCGCAGGGTTGCCGACATGGCACCCCGCTTTGGCAGAAGCTCCAGAGGGATATGCCAAAGACCCTGGCGGAAATGATCCGGATAGCAGATACATATGCTCTTGGCGATCCGACGCAGCCAGCGTTGGATGTGGTGGGAACAAGCAGGAGGCAACCGGTCAATAACCGAACTGGACCATTGAGGCCCAGTGACCGACATGAGTTCGGTTATAAAAGGAGAGATCCGGATTACAGATACGGCTCAGACCAGGTTGCTGCAGTAAATATGGATCATCCTGATAGCCAGAGACCAAAAAATGAGGGTCCAGCTTGGAGGCCGAATCAAGGTGCCTGGGCAAAGAAAGTGTGGGATGGACCGAGTCCACCTCTAACTTTTGAGGCAATGATAGATGGGCCTTGCCGTTATCACACAACAGACCCACGCAAGCCGGCCAATCATTCAACTCGGAATTGTAGCTGGCATCATCGCATCCAGGCGGAAGGTCAGAGAGGGCCACCTCAGAGAGGTGCTCCTAGACCGAATTTCAGGCCAAATACGCCTTTATCCGGAGCCAATGCAACCCCGGTGAACGAAGGAGCTCCAAGGCCGGCAGCCACAAAGCCGGTTAACCTGGTAAATATGGGAGGCAACAACAACAATGCTGGTCCGAGTCGGCAAGGTGGATACCCCGGAAATGATTACAAGGAAGCTCATCAAAGTTATGTGGTTTTTGTGACCGAGCCAACTGACAAGAAAAGTCAGCTGCGAAGGGCGAAGGAGGTGAATGCAGTCACACCAGCAGTCCCAAAATACCTGAACTGGTCCGAGCAGGAGATCACTTGGAGCAGGGCTGATAATCCCAGGGTTATGCCAAGCCCAGGAAACTACGCACTGGTGGTGGATCCGACTTTGGTTGGACCAAAGATTAATGTGAAATTCACTCGAGTCTTGGTTGACAATGGCAGTGCTATAAACATCATGTATCGGGACACAATGGTCAAGTTGGGTTATTCGCCGAATCAGTTGCAGCAGAGCAGTTGCACCTTCCATGGTATAGTACCCGGGGTGTCTTGTTCCCCAATGGGTAAGATCTGGGTAGATGTGCTGTTTGGTACCAAGGACAATCACAGACTTGAGAGTCTCGAATTCGAGGTGGTAGACTTGGAGAGCCCATACCATGCTCTGCTCGGCAGGCCGGCATTAGCCAAGTTCATGATATCCACTCATGTTGCCTACCTCAAGATGAAGATGCCTGGCCCGAATGGTATCATCACCGTTGCGGGAGATTACAAGAAGGCCATACAGTGTGCCACGGTTGGTTCCACCTTAGCCGAGTCGTTGGTGATCCAAGCTGAGAAGAGCAAGATGCATGAAGTAGTGGCGATGGCGAAGTCAGCTCAGCTCGGCGTGCTGGCCATGACCAATCCGGATGCAGGTGCAACATTTGAGGTGCCCAAGGAGACAAAGAAGATCCCCATTGACCCGGAGAATCCGGAGCGCATGGCCATCATTGGTGCCGGGTTGGGCGAGAAATAGGAAAGCGCGCTCTGTCACTTCCTCCGTGAGAATCGGGATATCTTTGCATGGTCGGCTAAGGACCTGCCTGGTGTTCCGAGGGAGTTGGCAGAGCACTCTTTATTTGTCAGGCCGGATGTGAAGCCGGTGAGGCAACCGACTCGGCGTCTTTCAGACGATCGAAGAAAAGTGGTGCTTGATGAGCTGGCTAAGCTACTTGCAGCCGGATTCATTATGGAGGTGTTGCATCCAGACTGGATATCCAATCCGGTTCTGGTAGAGAAGAAGAAGGACGAACCAGCGGTGGTCAAGGTGTGGCGTATGTGCATCGACTTCACCAACCTGAACAAGGCGTGCCCGAAGGATCCCTTTCCTTTACCTCGGATTGATCAAGTGATCGATTCTACTGCTGGGTGTGAGTTGTTGTCTTTTATTGATGCGTACTCTGGTTTTCACCAGATACCACTGAACCCCAAAGATCAAATAAAGACTGCTTTTATTACCCCGTATGGGGCGTATTGCTATCGTGTCATGTGTTTCGGTTTGAGAAATGCCGGTGCAACTTATCAGAGATGTATGCAGAAATGCTTACACTCTCAAATGGGCAAAAATGTGCAAGTGTATGTCGATGATATCGTCATCAAAACTAAAGAAAAACGCACTCTCCTCGAGGATCTCGAGGAAACATTTGTGAACTTGAGAAAGTATCGGTTAAAATTGAATCCGGATAAATGCACCTTTGGTGTCCCGGCTGGAAAGTTGCTCGGTTTCCTTGTATCGAGCCGAGGTATTGAGTGAATCCGGCTAAGATCCGAGCCATAGAAAACATGAAATTGCCTAAATGTCTAAAAGATGTACAAAAGTTCACCGGGTGTCTAGCCTCGTTGAGTCGGTTTGTGAGTCGGCTAGGAGAAAAAGCCTTGCCCTTGTATCAATTGATGAAAAAGAGCACCGGGTTCACATGGACCCCGCAGGCAGATTCGGCTTTCAATGAATTAAAAAAGATGTTGTCCACTGCACCAATTTGGCATCACCTTTGCCGAATGAGCCAATGCTACTTTACATTGCGGCCACTAACCGGGTCGTAAGTGTGGTGATAGTGGTAGAGCGAGAAGAGGAGGGTAAATCCGTGCAGACCGGTGTACTATTTAAGCGAGGTGATCTCAACCTCAAAGCAAAATTATCCTCACTACCAGAAGATGACATATGGTGTATACCTGGCGGCCAAGAAGTTGAAACATTACTTCCAGGAGCACCCGATCACCGTAGTATGCGAAGCTCCAATCTCGGAGATCATTGGGTGCAAAGATGCGACTGGCCGAGTTGCCAAATGGGCAATAGAAGTGTCTCCTTACACCCCGCATTATGAGAGAAGAGATGCTATCAAGTCTCAGGCTTTACCGGATTTCCTTTGTGACTGGGCCGAGATGCAGTATGAGCCACCAAGCCGATTACAATTACTGGAAGTTGCACTTTGATGGCTCCAAAACCAAAATCGGACTGGGTGCTGGGATAGTACTCACATCACCGAAGCAAGATCAGTTGCGATATGTGTTGCAGATTCATTTCTCAGCATCAAACAATGTGGCCGAATATGAGGCACTGATCCATGGGCTTAATGTGGCTAAGGACATCGGCATCCGCCGGATAGAATGTTTTGGTGATTCAGATTTAGTGGTGCAGCAGTCTTCTGGAAATTGGGATGCCCTTGATGCCAATATGGCACTATATCGATTTCATGTCCAGAAAATTTCAGGATTTTTTGAAGGCTGCGAGTACAAGCACATACCTCGGCTGGAGAACGAAGCTGCTGATATCTGTCAAAACTCGGGTCGTCTAGGGATGCAATCCCACCCGGGATATCCTTGAATCACCTAAGGATCCCTTCAATCAAACCTTCACCTGATTCCGAGTCAATTTTTATCCCAAAGCAAGAATCTGAAGCTGTTCCTATGAATGTTGATGTCGGGTACATTTGGGAGGACCCGGGGACTGCATGGCGAGACTCGGGGACTGCGCACCGAGACTCGGGGAATGCTACCCAAATCTTAGGGAAAGGGGAAGAGAGGAAGATGGTGCTAACCGAATCTTAGGGAATGGACAGAGACTGATAGAAGAATAATGGCGGCCGAACCAGTGGAAATAGATGAGCACTTATTCCCTTTGCATCCAGTACCGGAATGGGCTGAAGAAATCATGAAGTTCATGTCGGAGGGGAGTTTGCCAAATGATGAAACCGAAGCTAGGCGAGTGCAGAGGAGGTCCAAGGGTTACACCATCATAAACAAGGAGTTATACAAAAGGAGTGCAACCGAGGTGCTACAACGTTGCGTGGAGCCAGCCGAGGGCAAGGAGATGCTCCTGGAGATACATCAAGGAGAATGTGGGCATCATTGCAGTACAAGAGCCCTGGTGGCTAAAGTATTCCGGCATGGGTTTTACTGGCCCACTGCTCATGCAGATGCAGAGGACATAGTCCGAAAATGTGAAGGATGCCAAAGGTTTGCCAAGCAGACACACCTACCCGCATCGGCGCTCAAAACAATTCCTATCACTTGGCCGTTTGCTGTGTGGTGTTTGGATATGGTGGGAGAATTCAAGCCGGCTAGGGTAACATGACACATATGCTGGTGATGGTGGATAAGTTCACCAAGTGGATAGAGGTGAAACCGATCCGGAAAGTGGATGGTCATTCGGCTGTAACTTTCCTGAAAGAAATCATTTTGAGATACGGTTACCCCCATAGCATCATCTCGGATAATGGCACGAACTTTGCTGTGGGAGAGTTTGCCCGATTCTGCATGAATAAGGGGATCCGGTTAGACATAGCCTCAGTGGCACACCCAGAGTCCAATGGACAGGTGGAAAGATCAAATGCTTTGGTATTAGCTGGGATAAAAGCCCGGTTAATAGAACCTCTGGTAAAGACTCCGGGGTGCTGGATAGATGAATACCATCAGTACTATGGGGTCTAAGGACCACGCCGAATCGGTCAACTGGCTATACGCCATTTTTTCTGGTATATGGGGCAGAAGCAGTGCTACCCACTGACATAGAATATGATGCACCAAGGGTGACAATGTATACGAAACCGAGGCAAAAGAGGCCCGGGAAGATGCAGTGGATCTGCTAGAGGAAGCAAGGAATTGGCCCTGTCTCGGACAGCAGTATATCAGCAGGGTCTCCGACGTTATCATAGTCGGAAGATCAGCCCTCGAGTGTTTCATGAAGGAGATCTAGTACTAAGGCTGGTGCAGCGCAGCAAAGGCCGACATAAGTTATCACCTCCATGGGAGGGACCATTCATTGTGAGCAAGGCTATGCACAATGACTCGTACTACCTTGTAGACGCACAGGAACAAGGAAGGATGGCCTGGACAGACCCGGAGAAGAAACCAAGCGACCCTGGAATGTAGCTCTGCTTCGACCCTTTTACTCTTAAGGGCGCAATGTATGTATCTCAGTTTATCATAAATGAAATTTCGGCAATCCGAGTCTGGACTCGGGGACTGCCTCGTCCTTATGCATGTGTTTTTTATTACTGTTTTGTCCATACCGTTCATGTGTCGGATTGTTTTGAACCTCGTCCCAAAATTCAAGTAATGTATGCTGTGTTGTTGATCTCGTGACTCGACTGACAAACACCAAAATGGTAGTCAAGAGCAGAGGTGGGAATATGGGAAACATGAAAATGGACTCGGGGACTCGGTCCAAAACCGATTCGGCACATGTCGTTTACTAACCCCTGTTATTTCTTTTTTGTTTATGTTAGATGATTCTAAACCACAACTCGCATGTTTCAAGTATTGTATGCTATGATTCCTATCTTGTGACTCGACTGTCAAACACCTAAAAGGTAGACAAGAGCAAGATTCGGCAAAAATAGTAAACAAGAAAACAGACTCGGGGACTCGGTTTAAGATGATCCAACATAAACTTAGTCCGGATCACATTAAGCAAAATAAAAGTAGTCTCGAAGAACTTAAATTGTATATTACATCTGCTCCCGGCATACCGGGGATTTAATGTTTTTCATTAAGATAATTCAGGAAGGAGCCAGGTTGCAGGAGACTCGGTTGCAGGGATGACTCGGATGATGGAGGAACCTCGGTTGAAAGAGGACCCTCACTTGCAGGAATAACCTTGGACGGAGAGCTTGAAGGCGGGCAGACTCGGAAACATCCGGATCAGCTGAAGTTTGGCGGTCTTGACTAAAGCTTGCTCTGTAGTCTTAGCCGAATCAGTGGCTGGCGTCTTGGAAGTTTGGCTGGAGCTTGTTCGGCAGTCTTGGCCGAGTCAGAAGCTGGTACTTTGGTGGACTGATACGAGGTTGTTCGGCAGAGTTAGCCGAATCACCAGATTCGCCCTCAGACTCGGCGTATTCGTCAAGGGAGGCATCATCCGATTCCTCTTCTTCAGATTCTTCCCCATCCGAGTAGACCGGAGCTTCAGATCAAGATGCTTGGTGTTTGCAAATTCGGCCATAAAGTTGGCAGCTTCCTCGCGGATCTTGATCCGGTTCGGATCTGAAGCCCATGAAGAACCCTCGCGAAGGGAGCGCACTTTGGCGAGATCAATCAGCTCATACCAAGACATGATAAATAGCAAACCTGCGTCAGCACCAGCGCGGGCGGACGAAGATCTCCACTGCTTTAACCGGGTCTCCGCCTGATCCAGGTCTTTGATTAGCTCGTCCGCAGACCGGACTTGCCGAGCTTCAGGAAACAAGACTCGGTGAGCTTTGAGACTTGCATTGAACAGATCAATGTGGGACTCCTTCAAAGGAGCAATCCGAGCTTTAAGTGCAGTAATGTGATCTTCGATATCCCACGTCTCTGGTAGGGGAGCTCCAGCTAACTTAGCTCTCTCAGCTCGGGCATCCCTCACAGCTTTGGCGGCTTGAAGCCGGATGCTGGTAAACTCTCCTACATTCAGATAAGCTAACACCGAATTAAACGACGTAACATTGTTTATTGCGTAGCTCTAAACTGAAATAAATCAACTCTCTCACACACGAGTAGCAATACTAAAATGCCATTCAAATACGTAGGGAATGCCCTGTTTTATGTTCATCATTTAGCAGTCTAGCACACAACAGCTGATGCTGCAATCTTGTGTTTTGGATTCTTTTTCATTATTCTGAAGATTATAATTCGTTTTTCAATATTTGACAGCTTCAAAAGATTCCACTCTCGGAACTGCCACTCTGGGCTGGGGAAGATTTGAATTCAACAAGGATGCGCCACTTGATGAAGATGACAATGGTGTTGAAGGTCAGTATTGACATGTCCACATTTGAGTTCGATAAGGATTCTATTTTTTTAATGAATTTAGTATCCCCTTTATACGCCTTTGCATTTGTTTTTGTACGTCGCTCGTGTATTTTAACTTGGTATCATGCCATTTTAGTCACCCACCTAAGGATTCGATATAAACTGGGTACTTGGGTATGAAGCTCTGCTAGGATTTACTAAACCCAGTTTAGGATTTAAAATACTTTAAAAACCTTAGGTATAGAAAAAAATATTCACATGAAAAGTTAACTATTTGTACACACCCACCCTAGGCAAAATTTCTCAATCGTCACATAAAGTTTGCATTTCCTTTATTTATTTGAGTTGCAAGACGTACTCTAGGAAGCTAAGCTGTCTGTTTGTAAGGTAAAAAAAACTGTCTGTTTGTTCCAAGTGTATAATTCCATCCGAGAAGTGTATGTTACCCTCTTTATTTACAGTTTGTATGCACAGTGAAATAACCTTATGAAGTAGTTATGTACTTAGTTCTGTTTTGCTGTCATGGTTTAATTGATGGAAAATTAAGCATGGATACGGAATTTCGGGTCAAACCTAATTCTCCATGTAATTACCATCTTAAGCTATAGAGTCCATTGCCACCATGCTAAATTAATATTCAAATTTAGAGCACTCAGCATAAAGTATATTAGCTTTTGAGGAAAATTCTTAGATCTAAGGAGTGAGTAGACGATTTTACTCCTCCCGCGACTTAACCCCCCACATGCCATCACGCTCCTATCTGTTTATGATCCCTGAAATGTAGGAACGGAGTAATCGTTCCTTCCTTCCCAACTGCCTCGCCCGCCGAGTTACTACACTCTACATATAGAATTGGAGGGAATATTTAGCTCTACTGTGTAGTCTGTACGAACAATAAGCTATAACAGTTCATGCAATATGGTTAGTGTTTGACCGACGCCTTTTGTAGAATCGCATTGGCTATTTCTGATTCAACATTATGCAAGATACTTATTCAGTAGCTTGAGCTTTAAGATTAAGAGGCTGTAGTGCACAAATCTACACAAAATTTAAACCCTTCTTTATGTCAAAATTTCTTCTGATAATCAACAATTTATCTTTGTGTCCCCTCTCCTTTTTAGGTGCTAATGATGATGCTTCATTGGTTAAACACATAGGGAAGAGCTTCCGACTTTCTGCGGTGGAGGTACCAGTGCTGTAAAATAATAAATTTATAATGCTATATTCTGTACGTTCCTCATTTGTTCCTTACACGCGCTATTTTGTTCATGCCTTGTTGTTTATATATCATAGTCAAAGAATGAAAACATAGTCAGGGATGCGCATGATGAGGCTATGTTTGGTGTACCTACGTCTTCGAATGTTGGTACTGAAACTTCTGAGGACGAGCTTAAAACCAATGATGAGGGCAAGAAAGCTGGAGATGTTGAAGCTCAACTCGGCAGTTCCCTTATTAGCGATGAAGTAATCCCAAGTCCTTCCATGAATTTTGTTTATTTCTATGTGAGCCAGAAGATACTAATGAAACGAAGTTTTGTCAGGTTTTGGCAATGCAAAAAGGGTCGTGGAGAGAAAGGATTCAGAAGTTGCGGCAGAACTCAAATACATGAAGTTAGTCCTTGCTAAAAATGTCCACATCTGCTGTTCTACTCACACATACTGTATGTACATGCTGTAACATTGTGAGTCATTGTGTTCACGTAATTAGATTTATGAAGGCTTAGATCCATTAGGTGGATGATGTTTGCAGTGCTAAGTTGATGTAACATTTGTTCAGCAAACCGATCATTGAAAGTATCACTGGTTTATTTCTTTTACTGAAACTGGTTATTATTGGTATCCAACTTTACTTGTGGTGAATGATGGTTGAAGTTTTATCAGAGATCATAATTGAGCATGAGCACCACGAGAACTGAATACAGCTGTGCCGTTTAGAGCTGTCTGTTTGATCTACAAGTATTGGCATTTAGTCTATGAAGACGCCTTCAGATGTCACGGCTAAATTGCTCAAATGATAAAACCAACATTCTGTCACCACCATTAAAGGTAAAATTGTGCTTAGAAGTTAGGGAATAATTCAGATGATCACTGTGATCTGGAAAGTAGTTATTCTACTCACTATTTGACTGAGGGGGGCACAAATTTATTTTCTAGAATCCAGAAAATTAAGACCATCTCTATCCACTCCTGCGAAATTCCCTAAGGACGGCCCTTTGCAAAAATATGTAAAAACCGACGGCATACAGTTTTTCTTGCTTTGCATCCTTCGCACATGTGCTGTCAACTGAATACAGATTTCCCCTCTATGGTGATTTCAACAGCTTCCGACCACGCAAACCATTCCAGAAGTTTCGAGCCATAGTTACCTTCTTTCCAGGTAGCTGAAGCACCAACACCTAATATCCATGTGATGAGAAGAATTGGCAAACGCCATCAGGAAAACAAGCAGAATGTCATTGATATGTTAAACAGAGCTTATACCTCGAGCCAAGTTGATCAACTGCAGGGAATCAGCAGCGAGCTCCCTGAGAATAGTACTTCATTCTCATCACCGGTTTTGACACGGGATGTGGAAACCTTCGTGCTGACAACCTTAATGTCTAGAATATCGGGTTCGCCATTTTGGTTCATGAGTTGCAGTTTTGCGCGAGTTCCTGGCCATCCTGCAAATGCTCGCACCTACCAGAGTTGGTTGGCAATAGCTTCCATGAGCAGATTTAAGAACTACAAAACTCACCTTGTTATGGAGAAGTTTAGCTTCTTCGTCAAATATCAGCCATGACTCGTCAGAATTCATCTGGAACACAGAGGTTATCGTGGTATATTAGTTGGGCTATATATGTGTCTACAACTCTACATTCAAGGGGGTCACTTGAGTCTATCATCCGCAGAGTCTGATGCGCGAGTACATTAGGGCAGTATTAAGTTTGGCAGCTTCAGCAAGCGAGTTATTGGAACAAAAGAGATGGAATAAGTCATACTTGTACAACCATACAAAAATCAGTATACAAAGAAATATGCTCGAACAGTTACAAATCCTACAAAGTTACAGATGAACTTTTTTTTTTGACGTTTCAGATGAACTTTACAAACACAGGGTGGAGTTCCAGAAGTTTTATAGGGAACAAAATGGCAGGGAAATGCAACAAATGGGTTTGTAATCCCCCCACATAGGTTTATAGCTGCACTTGGAATCAAACATAGTGAACTTGAGAAGCAATTGAGCAAGTCATCAAACATAAAGTATAAACTAAACTGTAGCAAGTCTTATTGTTCATTTGGATCAATGAGGATTAACTTTATAGAATGGGGCTTGATAACAAGGTTTTTTCTCGTGAATTTTGACACAGACTAGTGCTGAGGAGTTCTATACTTAATTGTGTAGCATCAGTTGGTAAGACGAATAATTTTTTAGCCCCTCCTGTCCGTTACTACCTTGGGTGCCAGTGTAGCTTTGGAGTCATCCTGTGGCTTTGCCTTTTGCTTAGCTGAACCATCAAGAACGGATGGTAGTTCATCCAGCAGTAGCTTGGACCCTATTTAATACAAGATCGAAATTACCAAATCTGAACAGCTCGAAACTATACTAAATGTTGTTCAAACTATTCGACATGTGTCTTGTGAATTTGTAAAACATAACTAATCATAAGTCTATTTAGGAGTAGGTCGATGTCGTAAAGAGAGATAGCACTAGGAGGACCAACCCCATGTTGAAATAATGAAATATACATATACTTTACTGATAGAGTATCATCGTTTGATGTTTGTACCTATATTAAATAATATATAATATATCAATCAGCTCTGGTGCCTGCAGACAAATTGATAAAATATTTATCAAGGAAAAATTGTGTAAAATTGATAATCAAACACCACAGCATCGTCTGAAATTTCAATTATCTTCAATTTATACCCTGAACTAACCAAACTGTTGTACAGAAACATCATCCACAAATTAGCAAACAAATAACATATCATGCTAGTTCAATTATGTTACTCCCTTGAAAAGTTTCCAAGGTTGATCAGTCATCACGAACATAGACAGGCATCCACTAAAAGTATGACGATAGTCCATTAGAACTATTTTTATTGAACAAATATCTATTTTCATTACCAACAAATAAAATCTTGAAATAAACAACAACTCTGTGGGTAGTACGCCGGCTGTGACATCCGTGCTTGGCTCTGTTCTCCTGCAAATCGGTGTGTCTGCTCTTCGTGCTCTCGGGTGAGCTGCTCTGCCTTCTGACGGTACGGCGTCCTTCGAGCCAGGACGAGAAGACAGGGGTCTTCTTCGAAGATGGAGGCGAATGGCTTTCGACGGCGACAAGCAGGGGCGTGACGAAGGCGGGATGCTCCGGTGGCGTTCTTGTTCACAGGGCTCTCCTCTTGGTGCTGAGCTTGTCGGCGGATGGTGGTCTCGATGATCAAGCTGTGCTTTCATTTTTATTTTCTGTTTGCTTGTTCATTCGTTGCCTGTAAGCTGTCCTAGCAGCATGTCTGTAATTTGCCGTTGTAAACTCTGAACTTTGTTAATTCAAACCTGGGCATTTTGCCTTTGTTCTAAAAAGAGTGAGGGACGACGTGGCAAGGTTGCTGTGGCGGGAAGGGAAGCATGTGGCTGAAACGTCTAGTGCAAAATAATCGAAATAGGCCGTAAAATATTGCTACATCTCCGTGCATTTAAAAAGCTTCGGGAGAGGGTTTAGATGGTCCTCTACAAAATTGTTAGGCATCTGAGGTCACTTATCCATTTCCTAAAACAACAATTTGTAGACGAAAAAGGAATTTTCAAGTCTACTAGATCTTTTTAAAAACATATTATCTCTTTCTCGGAAAAAAAGGAAACACAAAATTAAGCTGTAAAATAAAATTCAATTTGAAGATGCAAACAATGACATGGTGTGCCCAGGAGACGGAGACGTTTAACTAGTACAATGCCAGAGGGCTAATCCACCTCCAGTTGTCAACATCTCTGCTCTAATCAGGTAATTAATCATGTGCCAGGCAAAAGTGACGTTTTGCAAAAGATATTGTTCCGTGAATGATTACATCGGTTCGGGTAAATTACCGTTATCGGGAACGTGAATCTTGCAAGATGGCCACCATGGGATGAATGTGATGGTGTTCGTATCCATGAAAATTGGTGGCTTTGGCAGGAAAGGCAGGATCGGTTTCCCAACAATCATGCCAACTGCCAAGTACTTTCTGGAGCATCTGCGGGCTGGGTTGGGTTGGGTTGGGTTGGGTTGGGTCGGCTAACTCCTTCTATATTTGAGGAAACAAATTGATACAGTTTTCTTCTTCTAACAATCAACAGGGGCAAAATGAGGAAGTAAACAACTGAACATCATATATTAGAGCACAAGATCAAAAACACTTCACAGATAATAAGGCAAAAAGGAGGTCTATCCGAGAGATGGAAGCAGACACCAAGCAACAGGGGGCTATAACTGGCAATGCTAATTAAACTTGTACAGTTGTACCCAGTATCAGTTACCGGAGGACGGGAGGAGGGTCACCCAGCAAAGAGCAGTAGCACGAATCCCGAGGCGGAGGCGTCAGAATCAGATGATTCTCACGACCAAGGAGGGCCACCTAAACCCATCGATCTCTTGCTTCTCTGGATGTTTGGGATCGGCAAGTCCCGCCTTGCAAGCGTCCTGCTACAAGGGCCCTTCTTGGCTTGTTGCTGCTGTTGGCCTGCCTCTCCTACTCTTCTCTTCTTTTCTTCCTGCCCCCTTGGTCTCCGTATCATATCATATCATCTCCTCATTCCTTCCTTCCTTCGTGGAGAAAGCCGAGATCCTTAGGGCGACCAACGTGCGTGCTATTTCTCAGCTCATTCTCATGGTGTAAAAAAGCTCCTGTCTTGCACCGGCTGGCTTTGCACGGCCTTCGTCTCCTTTGCCCCAGGTAACATGTAATCCATATAGCCCTTTTTCATATCTCCCTGCATGCATGGGCGCATGGTCTTTTAGCTCTTTTTTATCATCAAGGATGACCGAAACAGCCACTTTTAATTCTGCCATTCCGTGTGATGTTCGTGGTCTAATTCTTGTCTCGTCGTGCAAATCAACATGGACTGCGTGGTGCTTGCTCCGGATATCCTTTCTGCTATCGTATCCGCGAAAACAATCACAGCTGCAGCCTATGTTCTCCACGGCTTTGTTTCGATCCGATATTCATAATCTTAATCTGCAAACGATGATTGAAGGATGGCGGACCACTTCGCGATGATGACGGGACGGATGATCACGGAGGCGACGCTTCAGTCTGCCATTCACCAGGCATTCGATGTGAAGGTTGCTTGTGGCCATCACGATCCCTCTGTTTTTGAGGCTGTTCAAGACGGGAGAACAAAGACTGGTATCGTGGTGGAATGCAGAATCTGTCAAGAAGAAGGTGATGAGGCCTACATGGAGACTCCCTGCTCCTGCAAGGGTAGCCTCAAGGCAAGTATTTCTGTTCCTCTTCCAGCTTGATAATTCTACATACCATGGATTTTTTTTACTTTTGAAAGTCTGAACCCCAATAATAACCTGAAGTACACAAGTCTCTTATTCATCATGGCATTTTCAACCATGGAACATAGCTCTCTTTCATATTAGATTTGTTAATATCAAAATGACACTGGGAACAAACCTCTAGTATGCATTAATCCATATCACAATCAGTGTTTTTCTTCTTATATTTTGTTATCGCGACCGAATCGGATTTTTCGGGTTTTATCTCTGGTATTGATAATAAAATCATGACTTCCATATAGATTCGAGTACCCTTTTATTTATTTTCTAGCAGACGCTGATTTAATCCTTCAAATGGAGGTTTTACTTGAATTAGTCTGTTGCTGCCTGCAGTACGCTCACCACATATGCATCCAGAGGTGGTGTAACGAGAAGGGAGACACCATATGTGAGATATGTTTACAGGTGAGCATTTCTGGAACTACTTACCTTATCATAACCAGCCATTCTCAACTGATATAGGAAAGAAGCAGCCGAATTCAGCTTGCCTTTTTCTTCCTCGTAAAGCGATTCCATGTTTCCTTATGCTTAAGGTTTTCAGTTCAGATCTGTTGCACTAGAAACGACGAAAACACCGTCATCAGTCTTTAGTGCCGAGGACAGTCCATGGTTTGTTGACTAATTTGCTGTCTCTGCTCCTTATGGCACAGCAATTCACACCAAACTACAGTGCCCCTTTGAAGTTGTTTCGGATCGGAAGAAACCAAATTATCTTCAGGTGTCATTTGGTGCTTCAGAAATTCAGATCCGTGGTAACATTTTGGTCTGAGAAAGGGGTTACCTAACATCCTAGCGCTCTTCTCAATGTAGGAGAGCTGGAGAAACACCGGAGAATCCGAATGCTGATCACGCTGAAGATAACATTTCGCAAACCGCAGATCATGCTGCTGGTACATCAAGCTATGACTCTCAAGTGTTCAATCCTAAAGGTGCCACCTACTGTCGTCTAATCGCCATAGCGGTAAGTGCTACAGAATGTAAACCTTCCATCCGGACAAGAGTAGTCATGCTGCAGCCAACTAATGCACATGTAAACTTCAGTTGATGGCTCTGCTAGTGCTCCGCGACGCGATCTCGCTTCTCCTCGGCGGCCCTGAGGTGTACTCGATGGCACTGATCACTGTGAGACACTGAATCCCGTAACCTGATTAAACCTTTCTAGTACCATTCATGGGAGCCGAATTACTTGCCTGATACGAATCATGTTGATGAGGCAGCTGCTGATGATGAGAACAGCCGGAATTATCATACCAATCTACATTATCTTGATATCAGTTGTCACATTACTCCATCGGTACAATCAACAACAGGTCTGTCAGACGCACGTACATTCATTCACAGAAAAATCTTCGCTTCCATTCAGAATGTAAAGTTTTTTTGAGAATGCAGGGCGTGCATGACGTAACACCAGTTTCAGGACCAGTAAGAGCAGAGGGCTTACAGAGCCTGCAGCGGCAGCCGATGCCACCTCAGCAGCATGTTATCAGCATCCACTAGCAAGCTGCACAAGGAGAATTGTGATTAGGTTCTGTAAATATTAGTCTCATTGTATGAAGTTGGCGAGATCCATGCTGGTTGTCATAGGATACGGAGGATGCAAAATCATTGCAACTGTAAAGTTACTTCGTAAATCTTTGTACACAAGGCATACTAACAAGTAACAAATCTACGTAACTTCACAAATCGTGGAGATGAGAAGTGGAGATGAAGTAGGCATGTGTACATAAAATTCAGGTAAACCAAGGCAAGGGAGTGAAAAGTACAAACTTTCCCACATTCTTGGGAAAGAAAAAATTGTGTCCAATTGATTTTTTTTAAAAGGGGGATGGAACCACGGCCTCAGAACCAGTAAGAGCAGAGGCCTTACAGAGCCTGCAGCGACAGCCGATGCCACCTCAACAGCATGTTATCAGCATCCAGTAGCAAGCTGCACAGGGAGAATTGTGATTAGGTTCTGTAAATATTAGTCTCATTGTATGAAGTTGGCGAGATCCATGCTGGTTGTTATAGGATACGGAGGATACAAAATCGTTGCAACTGTAAAGTTACTTCGTAGAATGTTTGTACACAAGGCATACTAACAAATCCGAGTTATTTGCACTGGTGGTCACACAACTCGACAGCTATGTGCACTTAAGTCACACAACTGGATAACTGAATTTTTTGGTCACACAACTCGTCATCTGGTGCACTTAAGTCACTGACCCACCTGTCAGGCCGTTTTCCGTTGAAGTTGATGCTGACTGGACACGTAATCTTGCAAAACCCCCCTGTATTTTTGTACATTTGCAAAAACTACAGGGGGGTTTTTGCAAATGTACAAAAATACAGGG